>OX465282.1:150339757-150939757 GCA_949987705.1 Thereva unica
CCATTCTTTGAACGACTGTTATACTTACACAAATTTTTAAGGATTAAAGGGAAATAATATCAAGGCCAATAGATTAGACATAATTCGATCCAATGAGTAGATAGTACTCTCGGAAACAGGGGTGACCATTTGCACAAAAATTCTAATCGAAAGTAAATGCAAGTAAAACGTCCTTGGGATTGCTTTCTGTCTCACTTTTCACTCGGTGAACGTCTCTACATCTATAGTCAGTTTCTTCAACTTTAATTACTTCCAAAGACTTAAACCTTCTATTCGTCTGAAGCATAATATACCTGGAAGAATTAAATATAAACATATACGTTCCCGACCTTTAAACTTCAATGAAGCAGTGACCGACAAAATTATGGTTTTTACTGCGAAAACACAAATCCCAATCACTAACATGAAAGAAACCAATAAGCCTCAGCCTCAGCAGAATAGTTTTCTTAGGATGTGAGTTGGCTTTGGGTAGATGATTAGTATGACCAGGCGGTGGCGGTGGTACGAAATACGTTTCTTAGTCTGCAGTATCAGGAACTCGAGCAGGGTGATTTTTTCTATGATTAGATACTGGGAGAATAAGAAGATGAGGTCGTTAAATTCTAAAGCGGAGGCTTCTGTATAGAAAGCAAAAGAAAAGGGTGTGGTTTTCCATTCATGGATGATGCTCTATTGAATATCTTCTGGAAGGCTACATTCATATAGCAATTACCCTATGAGCGGAAGGATTATGGACGGGGTTCCGTTCGGTGGTTCTCTAAACCTCCCTTTTTAAGGAAATTTTTCCGGGAGCTCTTGGAGGTCTGGACACCATTTCACAGGTATGCGGTATGTGTTGTCCCAGATCATACACCTCGACACGGTAAAGGTAAGGCTGCCAGGAGCACTGTCGGATCGACAAGGCCTGGGCAAAATCCCATCGGTATTCGGTCTACCGTACCGGTTCATATACGTCGACAAGTTATACGACCGGAAAAGATAACCTTTCCGGAACGAGTCTGGCGAATGACTGAATTAGGTTTGATTAAGCGGTTTCTTATATAGTTGGAAAGCTCATCGGGTAGGTAGCTTTAAAGCTTCGAAGTGAAGCTTCCAAAGGGAGATTCACTTGGGCTGCTGGGTAAATATTAGGGGTATTCATGAAAACCATGGTACAATAATCACAAGGTAAGCTCATAAGGGCCCCGTGACGTCACTCAGATCTCAGTTCACAAAGGAAAAAAGCTTTCTCGTGACGTCACTCAGATCTTTTCTCATATAAAAATGGTAGAAGCTTTTCAAGATGGAAACAGAGCTTTTCCTTGCGAGCCTACCTTGTATTATTGTACCATGATGAAAACGTGTAAATCCCAGCCGCGTAAATCATATAACTTTCCAATCTCGTTAATGAACTGTCAAAATTTGTATGGAAAGTGAAATACGCAGACTAGATAAATTTACGCTGAAATTTTGTGGTGTAAACTTCGTATATGTATGTGTAAAATCTTCAAATGTATTGCGCAAAATTAATTGTAAAAATATATTGCACAAAATTAATTAATTTATTTTTCTCACTCTCTTTTGGCATTTTTCTGTTTAGTAATTTTGACATTAACATCCACTTTGAACAGTTGGCCAATTATATCGTTTACATACATCAAGTCATCATAGGTGCGCTCATTAAACAAACCTCGTAAAAATACGCGTATACGGAATGTGTAAATTTACTCGTTTTCATGAATACCCCTATTTATTTTTCTAAAGCTTTGTGGGGAGAGTGATTATTAGTAATGAATCGCGGTTCGTTATAAAATATTATATTACTCTAAATCCAGTTATTTAGAACTGAGTTGTTACCAAGAGCTTAGACTTTAGTCCACATATCAAGGAGCTGTACTTTGCGTATCTAAAGCAATTAGAGCAGATCCACTAAAGGGATGTTGGGGCGCTGCTGAAGTTCTAAGAACATCTTTTTGACGTTTAGCGTATCTGCTTGTTTAGACGTGCCAGTTACGGTCTTGGGCGGACCGGTAGAGCCAGATAGTTTTTGCAGGAAATGTTGCGTTTAGCAACGGCTGGTTTATGGTCCGTATGTATTGGTGAGTGAACTTTGACGGCATGTGGCTTTGGAAGTGATGTAAAAAGTGATGTGATTAGCAAAACAGTTGGCTGTTTGGCATTAACCCTGAGCAGACTTTTTCGAAAAGCACCATAAACAACACAAATTATTGCAGTAACCCTTAAGTTTCACTCTTATTTGTACTTAAGCAAACCATTATTCGGATTTGTTCATAAATTTCAATTGCGATATTTGCTCTTAACAAATTTAAACTAATAAAGTAGTCCTATTAACAAAATATTTCAAATTAACTATGAAAGAGGCTTTTATGCGAAGACAATTCTTATCAGGAAACGCGTGCGTCCTAGTATTTTACTCAATGGCAACATTTTCATTGTTCATTTATCTTCCCGAAATTTTGACGAATTGCCACTTCCTTAAAAGAAATTATAGCGAAATTTCCCTTTTTGTTAAAGTTGCTATTAGCGAAGGAAATGTTTTGCCACAAATCCACCACCACAGCACATCCTTTACCCATAAATAACGTCCTTATCATCTGACGAATTGAATTTCATCAAAAATGGCCAGAGCTCATTTCCGGGTTTAAAGCTTGGTTTAATGAATGGCCATTGAGGAGCTCCTTTGCCATAGAGAAGTCGGGCCAGCCGGACGGCGGGCCAATGCTCACGTGCTGATCACATCAAGAAGCGGATACCCTTACTGAGTGTCTTTCGACATCGACAGGAACCTGGGCCGGAAGCTGTTAATTCTTTTTCTAAGTCTCGCCTTAAAAAAAACACACACACAGAAAAAAAAAACTAGAGAAAACAGCCCTAATCTGGCCATAAAACAACTACCCTATTTCGGGAAACCTTTCAAGTAGCTGTCACTGGCATGCAACTAGCCTGCAGGATTAATAGCCTTAGACTAGGCAACGGGGGCAGAGCGGCGGGGTAGCCTGAAGGACATTTAAATTTATGTTCGGAAAGTTGCTAGAAATAGTAGTCAGCTACTGAAGAAATTCTCTCGGCTCGGGAAGGAAGTGTACGTACAAAAAAAATATGTCTATTCTTGCATTTATGTATGTTTTTGGGGGTTTGTGCCTTTTTCACTACCCTGTTGTGTTCGATGTTTTTATTTATGGTGAAAAATGGGAAAAAGGACGACAGCAGGAAGGCAGTGGAAATATTATTTTTGCACGGAATTTTATCATTTTTTTTGGAAGAATGCAATTTGTTTTTAAACTCATTTTAATTGTCCGAGAATTTGCTATTTCTGCTGAAACTATTTGTTTTTTTTTTCCGGGCTTTTTCCCTGTTTTATCTGAAAGTTACCAACTGCTCGAGGGATCATAAATGAAGCCATAATTTGTGTTTTTCTGTAAATGGATATACGGATGAAAAAAAAAATATTCGACCCGATTAGCTTTGACCTATAAAGATATTGTTTTGTTGTGAAAAAACAGCAGGCTAGGTGATTCTCCTTTCAAAGCTTTAAAGCTTTCTACCGCGACGAGCTTTTTAGCTATAAAATAAACCGTTTTACCAGGCCAAAATCAGTCTTTCAATAGGCTCGTTCCGGGGAGGTCACATTCTCAGGTTCTTTACCGTGTCGAGGTGTATGATCCGGAACAAAACACATCCCCGCCGCATACAATACCAGGGGAATGTTCCCCGGGCCTTGTTGAGGTGTATGATCCGACAGTGCCCCTGGCAGCACTTTCTAGACTAGTGTCAAGGTATGTCCCGACCAAACAGCGACCCGTGTACCGTAGTACACATGTTAAGAAAACTGATAAGTAGGTAGCTGCTTACCGCGATGCCAACATGTATCCAGAGATAACAAGTAGGTAGTTGCTTAGCCATACTAGTAAAAACATTTATCCAGAAATATTAAGGAGTTACTTAGAGTTAGCACATCAAAATTGTTGGTAATAAGGATTTTTGGATAAGTAAAGGTATATTGTTTTTGTAAATAGGTGTGTGTTGCCACAAGACCTTAGACTACTCCAGAGCTCCCGGCAACACTCCCTTAAAAAAGGAGGTTTTGAGAACCACCGGACAAAACACAATTACAAAGGATTCGGATTCGCTGGTAATACCTTAACTGGCTATGTTATCTCTAGCTGCGTCTGAGGTAAACTCTCCTGACAGTATCCAATCAAACATGGTGCTTTGCATTATTAGCAAGTGATCATAGACGGATTTGGCCCACTGCCAACAAGGAATAAAATATTCTTGCACCAATGAGTAGGCCTGTTGGCCCTGGTTTACGGAACAGTGGATCGAAAAGAGCGTCATTTTGAAGAATGGTGCAAACGGCAGTGTTTATTGGTCTAGTTGGCTGCGGTGATGTGAGCTCCTGTATGACATGAGCTTCCATCCTGGTAGTGAATTCGTTTATCCGAGATTGTAACTTCAAGCTTGCTATACGGCGACTTCCCCGTTTAAGTTGGCCAATAATCCCTTCTATGCACATCGCGTCAGATGTTCCCTGCAGTCCCAGCTTTCGTACTAATTGCTCTGTAATAAAATAGAGTTGGGACTTGGAATCAAGTACAGCTCGACATTCAATTAAAGATCTCTTGTCATCGTGCAATCTAAGGACTACTGTACCGAGCAACACTTTCTTATTTCCTGATCGAGATTTTGTGGTTAGCGATATGGACTGATCATCGGGGCCTTCAGAATTGGGTGGAAGATGACCCTCGGGGATGGCCGTGCTTATTTGTTGACAATGGCCAAGTTAGGTGTTATGCCATTTTTGACCCCTTTGGCACCCTCCAGAAGAACAGTTCTTTGAACTGTGATTAGCCTTAAGGCAGTTGACACAGTGATTAGCTTGTTGTACTAGATTGAGTAGTTGTTTTGGACTCATCTGCAGGAATAGCTCACACATGAATAACTGGTGTTCGCACAAGCAGCAAATACACAGATGCCCCTAAGAGGTCATACAAGTTAGAGTCTTCACATGCCGCTGTTTTGGGGTATGATGTTTGTCGGAGAGACGTGGCTTTGGTTAAAGTGTCTCCAAAAAGTGAACGTGTTTCCAAGAAATTAAAATTTCTTCCAATGAAGATAAGAGCTTCGGTTACCTCAGTGATTGTTCCCGGAGTATGTGGGTGTTCCTATCCAGCTTCTTCAATTGAATATGAAGCACCACAGGATCCCAGTTTAGCATTTGTACCAGCATAATGGCGCGATATAAATAGTGGGCGCCACTTATGCGAGGTGTTACCCCCTTAGCCACAAGCCCGGAAGAGCATGGCCAAGGAGCCAACACCATACATAAGAAATAAAAAGAAAATCCGGAACTCCTACGCCGGCCACACGGAGTTATCTAGCTCGCCGGAGGGGTCGTAGGGTGTGTGGCCGGGGCTTACCGCGGTTGGTTCACCACTTACCTGTGTCTGTGCAACTTTGACTTCCGTCCATCATTCTCCGGTCATCGCCTGAGCCGCGTCAAACCCTGAAAAGAAATGATCCCCCCCTCAACCATTCCACCAAAAAAAATTTACCACAGGGACATTCTAATGTTTATAATCATTTATTATATCTGTAAACCTCAACACAAACATTACATTGGGACCTTAACAACCACGACACTGATTAGTTGCCCGTGTCAAATATTAACAAGTAACTGATTCAATACATAAGTGTTACGTTATTTTTGGGACATGTGCATGAAGGACAACAATAAAGCGCGCCGTACTGGCCAATACTCCTCGCTTTGTACAAACGAGATTACAATCAACAGAATCACTTAGAGAAAAAAACACATTTCCCGGAACCAACAAAGAACCAAATATTTCTGACAAGGGGCAACACAAATTCACAAATAATTAAAAAGAATATTATAAAGTTAATACTAACTACTATTAAAATTATTATTTTAGTAATAAATTTTTTTTTTTTTTTTTAAATTAAAGCAAAAAGAAAATTATTTTGTGTAATTTTTTTGTGTGGTTTTTTTTTTCTGATCCAGCTGGTGTGGATGCACTATAGGTATTGCTTAATTACCTGACTATCGAACGGTATATCAATTGGTAGTAATGAAATATACAGTTCCGCCTTTATACTAGTGTCTGCTGTTTGATAAACGTCATCTAATTTTCCGGCAACTTTTTTTCTATTTAAACCATATTCGCGTAATTTTGGATAATCTTCGGTCTGTTCTCCATCCCCCCTCGGTCTTCTGATTTCATACCTGTTACTTAGTCCACCAACTCTCCATTGCCTTCAGCCATTTCTCTACACGTTTTTCTCGTTTTTTTCTGAAATTTTGGTGACAGATAAACGAAGAGTATTATAAACACAGGGTCCTTCCCCTCAAATAAATAAAACAGTTTGTACAGACCAATACCAATCCGCAATTTTCTCAAAAAAACTCTAATCACGCAAAACACACTCCGAAATATGTATATCCGGAGCTATTAACTACAGGGCAAAACGCAATCCTTGTATCGCTGGTATCCCTTTCGGCACCTTCAAATTTCTCCAAATCCCTTTCTGACTTGTTAAATTCTTTCCCTTTTTCTTCTTATTTTTTTTTGTATTTTCGACTAGAATTCACCGCACCGAAATAGTCCTGTTTGTTGCTACTTCGGAACGAAATTGTTATTTTTTGGCAAATGAACTGAATAATGAAGGTTTTTGTCTTCCAGCCAGTCGTATGTGTTCAAAACTGATTTTTTCCTTTTTTATATAATCTTAAATTTTTCCGAACACAAACTTTTGCAGTATATTTCTCCATCCGTCAAAATTCGAACTCCCATTTTCTGTTTTTTCCATTTCTCCCCGCCTACCTTTTTGTTCACAACACAACCAACTACTCGATTTTCTTCCCCACAGTAATTTTTAGTCAGGTAGATATTTAGGCAAAACTGACCGTTACACATTGGGATTCCCAACTTTTCGAGACTTATCAAACACCTTCTGTGTGGCATCATGAATTGACCAAATGGCTGAGGCATTCTCGCTATTTGCGGGAAAATCCCGAAACTGCCTAAACTTCAGATAGTCCCCATCAAACTTTGATTGCATTAACTTAGATAGATGCATGGCAGGGCTCGGAGTGGATTAGACCAGATTGGTCTGGTTAAGCTGTAGCAGGTGTGTCTGCATCATCGTCTTCTCTGAGCTAATAAGGCTTCTTGAGACTTGGTTCACAGAATATCGAAACCACTGATAATCACATAGAACCAAAGACAAGCATGAATTACAAAAGCTTGGTCACAATTTAGATTAGGGGTCTTATTATTGTATCATAAAACTCCGCATTCCATCAATCCAAGACCGAAGTGAGTGAAAGCTCACCTAAGACACTAAACCAACTACCAAATCGCGAAACACAGTGAAATCACCAACGAAGCTCCTAAATCCTCACACCCTACACCCAATCACAGGTCACAACCCATAGCGTCATTGGGCCAGGACTGATATCTATAGTTGTGTGTAATGGTTTTACTTCATCAAATTAAGCAGGGAGGATTTTCCTATAGCTAGTAGTATCTATGAAATACTTTAGATGTGGAGGAGTTACTTCTTCAAAGAAAAACATAAACCTTATATAGAAAGAAACTGACAACCAAAGTAAATATAATCCAAAGAACTGTGCTCCAGAGCTCTGTGAATATATGACGTGCTGGATATACCAAAAATTCTTATAAGACATTAGAGAGAACTAGGATAACGTATAGACCATTGCAAGAAGAGACCCCAAAAAGCAGTTAGTGATTGTATAAATCTACCAAAGAACTGATAAAAATATTTATTGTGACCTCCAGGAATATAAGGACTTCCATACCCCATTCTCCTTTATTTAATAGCAATCTCATAACTCGAAAAACCTTTTAACACTAACGATTAAATTTTTCTTAACCACATCACACCAGTCATTTCTATGGAGCAGCCCCCGCTCTCACGGTGCTACCACCACCGTGCGATATTTCTGCCAAAAAGTCATCCTGTATATCCTTTACTTATATACATCCTGCATGTCACACCCAACATCCCCAAGAGTGCTCCACTCCACTTATTTTTATTAAATCACTTCTGCTAATGAAACCAAGTTAACCTCGGCGTTGATACTACCCTTATGTAACCACTTGGCCGGACTCCCTGACCACCACTACGCTTTGATGTTATTGACATAAACTCACTTGACAATGGCCATATTCGGCCTCTGCAAGGAACGACTCCTGCTGCTGTTTTTTTGGGGGAATGGGGGGCCTGTGGGAGTGGATTTTATGTCAATTCAGGAGATTGAACGCAATTCAGGAGCTTTCCATTTGTTGAAAGTGAATGGTAACTCATATTACATTTTCTACATGGTTGGGCCTAAAAAGCTTTTCCAAATCTGCCAAACGTGATGCTTCGCCACGGTGAAATTTACGACCACATTCAAGCGCTGCCTTGTGCTATTTGGTTGGGGTTGGGGGGACGGAGGGCGGAAGAAAACTCCTGCGATAAGGAGTCAATTGTGCCTCGTAACCACAACGCTGCTCTGATTGCTCATAAGAAGAGCCGGCACATGCTTCCTTCCGTTTGGGGCTCAACTGTTCGCTTGATGGGCTTTATTAAACGAACTGAATAAATATGATTGGATTACGTTCTGCTTATCGTGCGTGGTGGACTAAATAGTAGTGGCCAGGATTTGATGACCTTCGCGGTACTCTTGTTCGTTAAGTTTTTATATTCAGTATGTACTATGGGGCCTTGATTGAAATAAAAGGAATCGTTTTACAAGGCATTCCCCTGCTTGAGAGGTCCTTGCCGCTGCTGTTTTACGATAGGCTGAAGTGTTTGTAACCAGCATAAGAGGAAGTAATTGTGGGGCTCGTATAGCAATCGGTAATGAAGTTATAAACTTGCAAGTAGGAAAAAATGGATTTATTTTAGTTGTAAATAAGCAGAAGTTGTATGGGTTTAATCTGTTGAGTGCGTCGTCAGCACTGAGATAAACAGAATTTTCATTACGAGCATTGGTAGGTCCCTAGGAGTCAACAGTTCATGTTTAGCTCTTCTATTAATAACAACAGTCCCCTAAAGGTTACTCTTTTGTGTTCGCAGAACATCTAGACTTTATTGAAATTTCTCCATAAATATACATACACTGTGAAAAGAATACGCGAACTTTATCATTTGAGAGACATGAGCAAAGAATTTTCTTCCCTATGAGCTGATAACGCTGTACCGAGTTACATCGTGAAATGTCAGCCCCATCTGTCGCCCAATGTTTTTACAATGGAAACATTACTTGAGCAAAGATCGCTGTTCAAAAGAAAGCAGTCTGGCGTTGATCAAGGTCAAAACTGTTATTGTAAAAACTACAAGGAAAAGAGCTGATACCTACACCGCCAGATGGAAAAGTTTTATGCTTTAGTGAAATAAATAATGATTTGAGAAATGGTTCCGTCACAGCCAAGGCCAATAAAGGCTATTCAAAAGGAGGCAGCCTCGACCCACTGATTATGGTCGTTGAACTCCTGTAGAACTTAACCTCGTCTGGATTTAACGCTCTAGTTTATGTAGGTGACATCGTGATAAAGATTCGTCAATCATCAGCAATTCATTTGGAACATAATGGAGTTTGTACTTAGTCCGAATCCCAACGGGTATATCTCCTATGATTTAAGCATTAGCCGCTAAACCTGAGTAAAATAGAACTCGCCAGCACTTACCATAAAAAGTCAAAGGTCCCTCATGTAGGAATGGCTTAAGTGTAGCAAAGTATGCACCAATAAAGTGATAAGAGAAAAGTGAAAACTGGCTTAATCAATCCATCCCTTCCTCCTTGGTATCCATTGTAGGGTATAAATAATTCCGCAACGATCGGCAAGGGCGCACTAGAGGTGGAGTTTCTCACTATGTGCGAGATCACCTAAATTCTAAACCAGTTGCATTCTTTAAGCGCTCGGGTATTGAATTCATATACGTCGAAATCTCTACTGCTTCTGATAAACTCCTTCTTGTTTGAGTGGGCCTTTTTAATCCTGTTAATGTTCAAGGGCTTAGAGACACGCTAGAGCTCACTTATTGTGACTTCTCCAACATTGACCAAGAGTGTCTCGTTCAGAGGTGTCTTTGTCTTCCCTGGTCTAACTTATTTGCTATAACCGATGTCGATGATAAGGTTGTTGAATTCAATCCGTTATCGCTCGATCTATTTGATGATCGTCCCTCTGCGTAACAAAATGTTTTTAGCCAAATCTAAACCTTGGTTCGCCGTGGAACTAAAATCACTTATTGTTGAAAGGGAGCTACCCTCGGCGTGGAAGCTTGCCCTGATTATTCCAATTACCAAGTGCCCGTCCTCCACTTGCCCCTCGGATTTCCGGCATACCAGTATCCTCCCTTTCTTGGCAAAGGCTCTCGAAAAGCTGACAGTGTCACAAATACTTGAGCATGTGAACGTCTCCAAATAATAAATGCATGCCAATCTGGCCGTTCAATCAAGCTCGAATCCGACTTCCACGCCATCTCCGCAGGTCTTCCCCGGGCTCAATTCGATCACCAGTTCTCTTCCTAGTTTTTATAAATGGCCTGCTCCCAATCCCCTCCAACTCACTACACAGCTTTGCCGACGGCAGTATTCTACGTTACTGCTATGGCTTCGATACTGTAGGACAAGCACGCACCAGACCTTGTCTGTATTATCGCAAAATCATGTCCATGTCAATCAACAGGGACATCGAACGAATTCTTGACTGGGGCCGCAAGAACCGTGTGAAATTTAATGAGCAATAAGAACTTAACAGCAGAACCGTCTTTAAACATCCTATTCATAACACTAGCCGAAGATCTGCGCTGGAGTAACCTCATATTCCAAATTGCTGAACAAGCATAACAGTGTCTGGGGCTCCTTAAAAGATGCAAATTCCTCCTTCAGCCGTCGGCCAGGGCTACAATCTACAAGTCCTACATTCGTCCCCGCCTCGAATACCACTCGTATATTTGGGCTGGGGCCCCGAAAACCACCTTAGCTTGGCTGGACAATGTGCAAAGTCGCGCTCTCAAACTTCTTGGCGATAGCGTCATCTTCAACTGACTCATTAGGCCACCGTAGGAATGTAGCAGCTTTTGCAAAATTTTACCGTTTTTACCACAACGACTGCTCCACTGAAATATGACTTTCAAGACTTTCCCGCTCGGCTCACCCTTATAGTTTACAGCCCTTACCTTCGCGCACACTCCGATTTAGAAATTCGTTAATAACAAGAACACCTCGACTGTGGAACAACCTACCACCGCCAGTATTCCCGAACTCATACAACACCTAAGAGTTGAAACGCAAGGTCCACCACCCATGGATCTCATCCAACACCCACCCCACTCCGCTCATCTATCCCATCTTTCTCTCTATCTTTCGAGCTAAGCTTACTACTAGACATTGCACCATGACGTGTACGAAATGACGGACTAGTAGTACAAAGAGTGACACCTAAGCTTAGACTATCACATAAAAAAAATCCTGTATATTTTCATAGGTGAGGGTAATCAAGTGTCGCATTGCAAATAGGACTAAATTCGAATAACGGGATTTCCAATCCTTCTCGTTTCCAGTTTTTTTTTTTCTTGCTAATTAGGAATTATAAAAACAGAGTTAAAAATGTAATGGAAATGGTTTACGGGAAATTTTATCATTGCAGCACGATTCAGGTCAAAACTTCAAGTGAGGGTAATCAAGTGTCAGTGTATCCATGTGCAAAAGAAGGTCTGAAGGCTATTAGATTAAGGCAGCAATACAGCAGTATTGGATAGATGCGTCTGCTGTTAGGGATTTATAAAGGCCCCCATACACGGTCAAATTGGATGTACAACCAGATTTTCATCAAACCCATAAGCCCAACGTATTTTGATCGGCCGACCGGCCTACAATCGATAGTTTTGGCTGTACATCCGCCCTTCGATGTACATCCAATTTGACCGTGTATGGGGGCCATAAGGCCTTGCCACCCGTTCTACTCCCTTACCTGCTTCTTAAACCCATGATTCTCCAAAATTCTCCGAGTTTTTTGTCGCGCCACAAAGTAGTTGGATTAGGTGCCCAGTAGAAGTCCCGCTTATATGTGCGTAAATCGTTATACCTGGGAAAGCAATGCTGTCAAGTTTATTTCCTTTGTTTTTATGAAGGAACTATAGATCTCTTGTTCGATCCGAGATCTCCGGACATGCATTACACGAGAGATTTTTGGAGTTTTTTCGAAACTGCTTCGTTGCTTTGGACAAAAAACTCCAAGCTTTTTTGTTGGATTTCCTTGGAGAGAGAAGATCCCTGAACGGCACGCTGAGCTGTCCCTGGCCTATTAATCCCTGTATCTACCGCTGGTTTGTGAGAAGGAACCCACTAGTGTTATTACCGTTACAGCTTCAAGAGTCACCACCAACGACACTGGATAGAGTACTGCAGCCGACTGTCCTTATTCCGTGCATCATTCATTTGTAGCGCATAAGATGACTGCCCTATGGCCCTTGTTAAATTGATATGGTGACAAGTAGTACTAGTAGTAGTAGCCAAATAAGCTTATTATATTCCAGATGTCATTTGGGTGTTTCCTGCTGCTATGAGCAACTCTTTTTGAACTGCACTCTACCTCGGATCGAACTGAAACCGTAAAACAGAGCCATGTGCCACCCCGTGATAGAATGTTTTCGCACTCGTTTTCCTTCTTCCATCGATGATGACTTTTAGTAAACCAATGGCAGTAAGCAATTTGCAATCCTCTTAAGCCTTGGCAGTCACAAAGCCAAACTTTAGGTAATTTGTGTTCAAGATTAAAAAGATTTATATCTGTACAAATAAAATTTTCTTACCTGCCAAGAGAGATTAAACATTAATTTGTTACCTTTAATCAACAATAAAAACTACGTCGTCCACCTTGACACCTTGTGAACTTTCACCATTACTATTTACAGTATACAAGGACTCTAACCGTGGATATTTCTAGATTAAAAGATAAAATCGTCCCGACATTTGCAATTTGGACTCCTCAGACAAAAGGTAACATCACAGCGCACATAAAGCCCCAAAATAAAATTAAAAGGGATCAGAAACAAATGTGTGCAGCAAATTCTACTCAAAAGCAAAGATTTTGAATGGAGGTAGATAGTAAAAATTATGCTATATTAAAATAAAGGAGAATTTACGGTCCGTCTAAGAGCAAAGGATTTTTAGTGCTGTCTGGCGGCTTTTTATGACATAAAATACACTTTGGGATTGTGTAGGAGAACTACCCGAAATGCTGGGACTATTTAAAGTTCGTTATTTTTTGGGTTAGGGATTGACATAAATTTCATAAGGCTTCGATACCTTTTTCAATAAAGTTAAAAGGGTTTGCAGCAGCAGCATGGTGGGTAATTGCTGTATTCTCGATTTTAGTGCACTTTGTATACAATATAATACGAAAAATCCCCGAAGCGTCTGGACTAAAAATTAAAAGGGTTTTGCAGTCTGGAGTCTTGATTAAAAACAATATAAAAGGACTGATCAGATAATTTTCAAGGACTTTTAAATACATTCTGTGATTATTCCACATGGCAACAATAAATTTAAAAAACTTTTTTTAGCTACTTTTATTTGTTATATATCAATAAATTTAAAGGTGATGTTGCGAATTGCAAAATTTTGTTTGCTTAAATTAATTTATACAATAATATCTTTTTTGTCGCACTTTTGTTGTTAACTTTCCGATTTGTTATCGGTCTACACTCCTGATCAAGACTGAAGGTGCTGATATAAGCTGGAAGTGAGCGAAATGGTTACGTATCATCGTCATCTGGACGTTGATCGAGGGCCGTTTGTTAAGACCCCTTCAGCTTAAAGGTTAGATATGAAGTTCGTACAGTACCAAGACTGAAATTACTTGCCTTGTTGGAGCTCTCGCAATTGCTACCATCTGTAGGACCTAATTTCAAAGTCTGGTAGCACTATAATTCCAGTGAAAGTTTATTCAATTTTGCTTTCACAGTTAATAAATCTAACCAAAAAAACCTGCTGATGTCCTGCTAATTGAAAGGGCTGATAAACGGGGCAAAATTGACGCTGAAGGGGCATCGTTTTGCAACTTCACAATTGCAAAAATAAAATCGTTAAGAAATTAAGAAAAAACGAGGCAGTAATCTTGGAATTACATCCAGACCTTTTTTTCTAGCGTTATTGTCAAGCTGAAGCTATTAACGGGTTGGAGGTGTGCGAGTTAAGCGTTTTGATCCTACTTGTGATGAGGCATTTATAGCGGCGCCTGGGGAGTGATGTGCGACCTGATGACCGGTCCTCGGATTTGACGCCTTTATCTCCCACTCCCAATCTCTTATTACGGCCAATAAGTGGCGGCGCTGTTAACAAATAACATTTAACAGGCACTAAATCAAATCAAGTGTCATTCAAACAAATATACCTATACAACTCAAATGTAATTTAACTCAAATATTATCAACTCAAATATGATCAAATATAACTTATATTGAGAAAAAAATGGATGCGAGGTGATAAAACATTACATTGGGAAAAAAATACTTAACGGTATGAAAAACCCGCCCTGGTACCATGACGTTTCTCTTTTTATAATTCCGACTCAGAATTTCAACAACACCTTGCCCCTATAAAGGAATGGTATATTGCAAAAACAACCAAAAATCGTGACACACACAAACTTATTAAAAAAATCAATATCAACTAGAAATAAGGATTAGGTAAGTACATTAACCGAATCCAAAATTTTGATTAATTAAGAAAATGAACAAAATTAAAAATGTATATATAACGCAATAACTTACAGCGGAAAATCAATATTATATTTTAAAACTCACGTCTTCATAGACAAAAATGGAATAATTCGTTCAAATAAGATAAACCCCAATTTCCAGGTGTCATATGATTAATTTAGATTCAATAACCACCTTTTGCTTGGTATATAGAATTACTGGTTAATATAGGGCCTTATCATGGTTGGCGTTTGAGGTGACAAATGGCGCGAGGACCGAAAAACGGAATCATAATTCTCGAAAAAAACTGAAATTTGTCGGAAAAAACGAATTCAGGCGTACATAGTTCGCCAATTATGATACGCCTGAATTCGTTTTTGCCGACAAATGTCAGTGTTTTACGAGAATTATGATTCAGTTTTTCGGTCCTCGCGCCATTTGTCGCTTCAGGCGCCAACCATGATAAGGCCCATAATACCACTTGCCTCTCGAATAGTGGCGACACCGGGAGATAATATTACTGCTTCCTCTCAATAACGAGTCCTTCAAAAACTTCTCGGCCCCGGCCGTATTATGTGTGATACCTGGCAGGGCTTTCGTTTTTTTTAACTTCCCAGTTTATAGGGAAGTTATTGTAAGCGGTCCGAAAATCGAAATCTTCAACGTATTTTCATTTTTCAAGGTCCCAATAGCATTTTAAGCAAAAAATTGAGAAGTATGTGTGTGTGTGCGTACGTACGTGGTCATTTTTTCTGCACCATAGCGACTTCGTTAAGATGTCGTTCGAAGCATATTAACGGAAATATGATCTGAAAAGGTTTTATAAAATTTGGTCGAGCCGTTTTTTGGTTAAAAGGACATATAAGTGATTTTTGTACCTGCACGATACCGCTCGAACCAAAAAATATACCCCCTTCTACCGAAGAATATTAACGAACAAATTCTCTGAAAAAAATTCATAACATTCGGTCGGGCCTTTTTTTTTCTTTAAATTTTTACCAGCAGTCCGACATGTCGTTGGTGAGAAATTTCAGTAATAAACGTAGTTTGATAAACCATCGAGAATAGAATAGGTTAGAGGTCTGGAGGGTGCTCGGCTTGAAGTTAATGTATTCCACGTTTAAATTCTATGGTGTTATACGAGTTATACTAACAACGGAAGATTTTTGATAGTTGAGATTTCTTTGATGTGAAAGTTCTTAGCTCAGGAGTCACCCTTTGTACTACCAGTCTATTACGTTGTTTGTCACTTCATGGTGCAATGTCTAGCAGTAAGATTAGTGGTAGAGTAGGTTAAGAGTTATGAAGCTTCGAGAGGGTGTTGAAAAAGGTGGCGAAGAACCCTGAGCTTAAACTGTTCGTTGTTGTAGGAGCTCGGAAATACTGACTGCGAAAGGTTATTCCACAGAGTTATTCTATTTAGAAACGATTTACTAGTTTGTAGAAGGCGTGAAAGGGAGAGTCAGGTGGGCTAATCTGGTTTTGCTGGTATAAGATTGCCGTGGAGATAGGAGAGCATTTATTTCGAGGAACCGCAGCTGTGATAGTAGCGAAATAATTTTGTTATTGCTGCTACATTCCTACGGTGACTCAAGGGGTCATTGGTGAAGCAAACGACGTCGCCAACGATGAGTTTGAGGGCCCTTTTTTGTACTTTATCTACCTACGCCAATGTGGTCGTCGAAACGCCGCCCCAAAAGAGAGAGTTGTATTCCAGCCCGAATGTAAGACTTGTATGTTACAGAACGGGTCGATGGCTGAAGGAGGAGCTTGCACTTCTTAAGGAACCCTAGGACGATTGTTTGACGAATTGAAATACTTGCTCATTCCATCACAAGTCTAACGCCTACGATGTTAAGGGATAAGTCGTCCATTAGTTCAACACGATCTAATAACACGGATGGAGAAGTGTTGCACTTTTATTGGAGATAAATAAGATAGTACTTGGTTTTGGAGGGGTTGAATTCGACACGGTTTTTGCTTCCATAATCTAGAATGCGTTTAATATCTTTGTTTATTGAGTTGGACATCAGTTCACGATCATCACGGCACTGGATTGGAACTGGCACGTGCTTGGCTTGCATTATCGAAACCGTAAGAGTAACGCAGGATACCGTCGCCGAGAAGGATACCGAGAAGTGGGTTTGAAAGTAGGTCATTTATAAAAATAAGGAATAAAGCAGGCGAAAAAATTGATCCCTTGGGAACCCCTAGATCGGACAGGAGACGGATTCCTCGCTAGCTATGCTTAAGCGCGATTACAGGGAATTTTTTCAAAGTAGGACAGTTAATTAGGTCGGAAAATAGAAAGGGGTAGCACCATGCCATGAATTCGAAGCATGGACCTCTGGGATGGTGTTCGGGCTTTTTAACCTTTTGGCTACCGACAGTGACAGTCTGAAATCTGTAACTTCTCTGAACTGTTCTCAGTTAGTTCTATAAGACAATGAGTTGCCTAGCAGATTTATGACGAATAAGATATTATTGCGGTCAGAGAAGGATCCTGTGTATAGAAGCCTCAAGTTACTGATAAAAGAAAAATCCCTTTTTAGAGTTAGCGTAATATCGTTAATTTCTTCCCATACGTAAGGGCTTTATGAAATTGATGCAATATGTTATAAAAAAAACGCATTCCCACAAGAATGATCCCTATAACGCAAACAGCGACAGATTTCGCAGTAATTAGATTTCAACAACATAAATATATTTTCCTGCTCGTAGTACCAAAAAAAAATTTAGTCCATTATTTTTCCTGAAAAATTTTTTTTATACAAACATAATTGCATTTGCTCTACGGCAATTCAATTTAAACTTGGGATAACATAGTATAAAAAATAAACTTCACGTTCCCCGTAACGTGTGTTCGCCTACAATCCATATCCATAGTACACCATAGAGCACAAAAGTTGATGTTAATTAAATTATTTGAACGGTTCCCCACCAATTGACCACAGGAGAGAACTGTGGAATATATAGAAAAGTTCAAAATGTTTAGTTCAGTGAAAATGTTTGCCATCATAAAATGTGCACGAGAATGTTTTGTATGGCATAGGTGGAAGTATAGGTATATATGCAAGTAGATGGCGCGGGGGTGTGCTGCATATTCTCACATACTACCTATGACCTAAATAGTACTCCAGTGACTTCATAACTTCGTTTTCCATATATTACCAACTTCGGCATTTTGTGGATGGTAGGTATAGATGTGCCTGGATACTAAAAAAAATAAAATCTAGTTTATCGCGAGATAAGAATGGAATATGCAGGTACATAGGTGCAGGTGGAGTTTTAATGAATAAAATTAACAACTCGTGAATGCAGTTTTTTTTTTCTTTATGTTTTTTTATTGCTTTTACATAAATTTTCCTTTTTTTTTAATTCTCAACAGAATGAACGAGCTCTTAATATACAATCTTTATACAATTTTTACCTATCGACTATAAAATCATCAGTTTTTTTTATATACAAATTTTCTCTTATCATATTTTTATATAAGCGGCACCAATTGCCGCCATTTTTTTTTTTACTATTTTATTAACAATTTTACAATTTTTTTTTACTTTAATTTACTTAAAAATAAGTTTTTTTTTCCATTTTTCGCATACGAGAATTTCCATGAAAAATATCCAAAAAAAATGTTTTCTATAGCATCCTTTCGAATGTGTGAGTGAGTGTGAATCCCTTTACTGTCACAAGAAAGTATTCGAATGTCCTTAACCTAGATATTCATGTTGTTGTTGTTGCTGTTATCATTTTTTCTGGTTGCTTAATATGTTGTGTACTTTGGTGGATTCAAGGATTCCTAAATGTCCTTTTTTTATAGTATTTTTTTTATATATATTTTTTTGATAAACTACTTTTTTTTCGTAAAAAAATTTTTTTTAGAGCACAAATTTCCATCTAAACACACATCCATAAGAACCAGCATCCTTATATCATATCTGAATGCAGCTGCTGTACGTCGTCCTTATACCGCGTCACGAACAGAAAAATATGGAAAAATTATCACCGTCCCAGCAGGATATGCATGACGTCATTACTACAGCTTGAAGAGAATTCTCGGAGGGGATAGTGCATTCTTAATTGGCTGTAGATGAAGTACAAGATGGCTAAAAATTGCAATGTGTGCGTCCGTGCATGTAATGATTCTGTTGCACTTGTCTGCATGGCTTCGGGCCGTTCACCTATGCGGAAGAGAAAAAGAAATGTGAAATGGAGAAATTTCTTTAGTTTTTCTATATCTATATAATATTTTTTTTTCTATTTTCTATTTTTTTTTTATATTTTAGTGTTTGCTTTCAATGGTTGCAGTGCTTGAAGGGATGCATTTATAAAATAGGGAAAATGGAAGCGGGTACTGGGTACTTTAAATAGTCCACTTCTGGTGGGTTGCTTAAGACTAAAGAAGGTCCTTATCCAGGAGCTTATGTATTAAGGGATTTCTGTAGATGTAAATAGGAGCAATAATGAATGGTTTTTTTGTTGCAATTTTAATACTTTACGGACATGCCCTAGAAATTAATGTTGTGGAATGGTGCCTTGTATAGGGGAGACGAACCCGATTCTTGTTTAGAGTTTAATTTGAAACCCATTTCCACTACAGTCAGTTTCACTTCAATTTTAAGTATTGTGGGAAATATATGATTTTTTTGCATTATACGTATGTAGAACAACCATGTTAAATGGTTCATAATAATTACGATTTAACAAATTCACTATGAGGTATTTCCTGACTTAATTTCTTCTTATTTTTTCCAATATTATAGGGAAACTTCTAGAGGATAATTACATTCAGTAATCTTATAAGAATCTCACAGTGTTTGTTATCGAACTCCTCCGAAACGGGTTGATCGATTTTTATGAAATTTTTCGCGTTTATTAGGTCCGAGAATAGGTAGGCATCAATAGCATTAAATTGACTCATTCCATTTAATGACAGTTTCAAATTTTCGCAGCTGTCAAACAATAGGTAGGCCATGACGCTATTGAAACTAAACTGAAATACAATAAGCAATATATTATACTCAATATACCGTTAGATCCATGGCGGCCGCCCCACGAGGGCGAATTACCACTTTCTTTACAACCCCCTCGATATGGATATCAAATAAAAGGGTATGATAAGTAGAATGCAATAGGCAATGTAGTATACTCAATATACCGTTAGATTCATGGCGGCCGTCTCAAGCCCCATGTACTCATTCTTTGAGACACTTGATCTGTGTAAAATTTATATCTCAAGTCAATGGATGGTTTTTATTGGCTACTATTGTCTTATGGGTGCAGCGAGGCGTACCTGGCCCAGCTAGTTTTACTATAATTTTTTTTTTGTTGTAAGTAGAGCCAAGAGACTGAACTAGAACGCTCAACTTGACTACGTCATCAGCAAATCTATAAGAGGGCCATATGGGCCTGCAAAAGGTTTTTGGCTAAGACATGGGGTCTTACACCACAAATGATGTACTGCATGTACAATACGATCGTTAAACCTGTGGTCACTTATGTCGCCACAGTTTGGTGGCAAGTGTAGCAAACTGCAACGGCTTGTTTGCCTCTCCATTACTGGAGCTATGCGGACCTGTCGCACAGCTGCAATGGAAGCACATTGGATTGACCACTTTGCAGATCTTCATATGGAAATCCACCGCCATAAGTGCCTTGAGACTTCAGATCTCATCCAACTGGCTCTATACGTCAAAGGACACATGTATATCCTTAACAATATCCCAATTTGCCGCGTATCCGATCATATAGTTAGCGGTTCGTAAAGAAATTCAGAGCGATTATCCCGGATCGTTCTGAGTAGGAGGAGCTCCACTGGTTTGCAGATGGAACATAGCACAGGGGCCGTTGTCGCAGAACCCAACTTCGAGGTCCCGATTGCAATGGGTAAGTGTCCTCCTGTTTTCCAGACTGAAATATAAGCATCTGCGACCTGCGCTAGGCTCAACCTTGAGAAAGGTCTGAAAGGCGCCAACTAAAACAAAAAAATTAAAAATCTTATTAAATTAAAAATCATTTTTTAAAAAATGAAAAAAATATTAAAAATAATTATTAATAAACCTGGCTTGTAAAAAGAAGAGTGAGTGTCGTCACGACATTATTTAAGGATAAACTGTGACTATTCAATCACGATTGCGTCGTGTCGAGGCTACAGAGAAGCTGTGCAAGCATGCGCAAAAAGATTGAACATGCGTGTATATCAAGCATGCCGTTACAAAAGCAAAAAGCTTGCCGCCTAGCTGTATCTCCTCTGTCATATGGATGCATATCTGTATTTGAAGGGTATTTGATGACATTAATTTGAAAAATGATATCGGTCAAATGAAATCTGATGTTTAAATGACGAGTTGATACACATTTGTAGCTCGCAAAATATCTGGATCCAAATTGTTGATTTCTTCTTGAATTTGGTTTCAAGACTTGCAAGGTTTGTGGTTAACGTGAGATTTCAAAAAGCCCTAAAGGAGGAAATTTGCCAAAACCGGAGATCGCACGGTCCGGAAATTGGTGTTTAAATATCTCCACCTCTGTCTGAGCAATGTGCGCGGTTGCTCCGTCCTGCTGAAAACAACAATGCTCGAGACTTCCGCAGCTTGTGGAAAAAACTCGCTTAACATCTGTCGGTAGGGATCAAAATTTCACAAGTAGTACCTATACATGATGATTTAAACAGAGATTGAACCCGAGTTCAACTACATGTAGACGCGAGACGAATTAAGTTAGGATTGACTGAACTCGACTCAGCTTTGCGACCTGGATTATGTTGAAATTATGCATATATACGCGAGCTCAGTAGTTGAGTTGAGCAGCATATCTGTGTTTTCTTTGTGATTTGTGACGCAAGCAGAAAATACAACTCAACCTCAGCTCAACTATTCAACCCATCATGTAAACGTAGTAAACAACAGTGAAGTAATTCCTGATTAGGGCTGCCAAAGAATTTCTGATTTCCTTAAAAAAATAAGAGTCTTTAAAATGGAATATTGTCCCATATCCAAGATATCTACGAGACTTATGTTCGTTCGACTTAAATGATTTAGCTAGAAGTAATATACCACCCATCTTCTATCATTTTAGGGTAAACAAAACAGTCGTTGGCCCGTATTCCAAAATTTCTTCAGCTTTTTAAACTGAATTGATTAAATAGGTAGTATAATCCAAATGAAAAGAGATATGCAATTTACCGGCGTATCTCGGATATGGCGCTTCTCATTTCTAAATCCCCATAAAGCGAGGTTTACACTTAGCTGCTTCCAGCGCTGGTTGTATCTTCCGCTTGCGCCCAGGACATTACCTAATAGTGGTCTACCCTACCAGGTGCTGGCTCAACCAGCACGAGAATAATCAGAAATTTACATCTTCCGGATGGGGGCCAGCTGCTGGCTACAACCCATCAGCAGTACAACCAGCACTGATAGCCAGGTAAGTGGAAGCCCCGCCTAAAGTCCTGCTTTTTTTAAAGCCGTCTGTTTTGGAAATGCATCAGATGAACTCTAAACAGGATATTGAAAGTGGTGCTAAATTTTTACCGATTGGTACAAAAATCTTGTAAAGCAGGGAGTACAATACAGTGAAGATGTCTGCTCTTTGAAATTTCTCAGCTTTATAAAAACCACGCTGATTTTCTTTCATTGGGGAAAGTGATCTTGGCCAAAATTGAGCTTGGGTATGGTTTACTGGGCATTCCAATTTGTTTCTGGCCTGTTTCCCTCTTATTTTGACAGTAACAGATAGCTGGTTTCAACAGTTTATTATGTTACATGTTCCCTGCCCGGCAGACCCTAGGAGGAATGTTGTCGATTTCGAAGCTGTAACTTACATGATAGAAGAGGTATCTCTGAAAAGATCCTTCATTAGCTCTGAGCTCATGTTCTAATTAAACCCCATTAAACCTAATAATAAGATAAATGTCCAAGAGAGAATAGAACAGGACAAATTAGGAGTCTGGGCAACCTACTGCATAGGTACCTTATTGCGATGATCACTTTTTTATGTATACAAAATTTGACAAAGACAAATTTTCTCAAACTCCATATTTTTAACATCCGACGTTAACAAGAAATAAAATTTGAAGAAGAATCGTTTCAGCTGATTTTGAAATATGCACTAAATCAAAAGCAAAGCCTCGAAAACATCCCAAAATATACCAATAAGTAAAACGGGGAAAACTATTTCTAGCTTGCGTCATCTATACTAAAAACACCTTCACACCCTAGGATATCAATGTCAAAAGAGAAATGACTTCGGCATCCAAAATTAATGTTTCCTTGCCTTTCTGGTAATGTTTACACAATGCATTCCAGAAAGCTTTTGCTGAGTAGTTAAAAAAACGTAATTGGCTCAAAAACAGGCTCAATATATCTTACTTGCGCAAACAATCGTAGGGTAGTTAAATTTAGGTTAGTTGGAATTACATTGCAACTAGGTATTTTTGACATGCTTAAATTAAACAAATTTTTAAAAAGTACTTTATATTAAGTGCTTTTGCTTGTAGGGGTTCACCTCGTCCTAAAGCAAATTTTCTCTGCACCCATGAAAGAAGTTCTACATATTTGTTCCAATTTCCGTCACGTATAATCCCATCAAAAAATCTATCTCGATTTGCCTTTAAAATAATTATTGCATTAAAATTTTAATCCATGCATGCATGTAATATTCATGATTTAATCAGGGTGTTGGGAAAACGTAAATGAAGTATGACTTATCAATCATCGCTCCAACAAGATCAAATCCACTTTAAAAAAAAAATTAAGAGTTCTTCATAACTCGGCATGACTTTAGCTGACGCTGATACGAATCGATCCCAGCAACTACCAGCTAACAAGGAAGAGATCTCCTCTCCCGATAAGGGCTCCACAGCACAGTAGATGGTTCGTTTTGAAGCATTACAAACATGGCATAAATTACTGAAACGTGGCTTAGCACCAAAAAGGATTCATGAACGGCAGAAGAAAAAACTTCTATAACATTCTCGCATATATCTTTATCGAATATATGAAATCAGGTTAAAGAACAGTTCCAACAATGTGCATGTCTATCAACACAATCTTAGGTAATTATCCTTTGAAATATTCGATAGGAGCTCAAGTGGTGGTGGAGTGGCTCGTAAGGGAGGGGCGGTTACCATCATACCAAATCGAGGGTAAAATATGCAAAAAGGAGCAAATGGGTCTTAGGCACTTACCATTCAGTACGTGAACTCGAATACTAGCTATTTCCGTGTTTGATGGATAGCATGAGTACTTTCCCGAATCTGCTATGTCGGCATCCTCAATAAGAAGAATCGATTTCGTTGCTTCCTCCTTACTAGTAATAAAGCTTATCCCTCCTCTAGAAGAATCCTCGCTGAGTACCTATGATGAATAGGAGAGAAAAAAAAATATATAAATATACATTTTTATTTTTTTGATACATACTTTTTAGGGTGTGACTGGGGTGAGTTGAAAAATTGTTTTTATTTACTTTTAAAAGATGATAAATTACCTTTAGAAAGAAAATGGAGAGCAACACATATTTCAGCGCGCAGCGTTTTTCCTTCTCATATACAAAATGGGATTCCAAAAAAAATGAGAACAAAATTGATATTACAATGCGGCCCCGTTTCGGGTTATGGACTTATAAGCGGTAGTTTTTCCCCATTCAATGTCAGTTGCCAGTGTTTTAAGGATTCCGCAGTACGATACATCATCTTAGATTGTATTTGAATGGATGATAGCAGGAAAAAATGATATGTACTAGTACAAGATGAATGTACTATATAAATGGAGTAGGTGAACATTTTGATGGATACATACAACAACAAAAAAAATGCTTAAATTTGCCTTTAAGGAAACGTGGATTTGACCTACTAGTGAAATCAATCCCATTTTATAACCCCATCTGAAAATCTTGGCTAAGCATCTTCCTCAGTTTACTTTTCTTACAGGCAAAATTATTATTGATCGTTTTAACAGTGTCGATTTATTTAATTTGACCCTGGAGCCAAGCGCACACATGATAATTGGCTGTGATTAATTGGTTTGACCTTAGGTTAAGATTAAGGTCAGATTTGATTCCCATGCTCAATCGCCCTAACACCTACTTTTCTGGATTTCAGTCAGGTAATGTGAAAGGACGCGAATCAAGGGAAATATGCCAAGGCAATTTAGGCTATGTCGGCGGTGGTAAGATGGACAAATTGTCGCAAACGGGCAAGGTTGGAGTATATAAGTGCTTTATCCTTGTAAGCGGCTGTGGCATAATGAACTTATTTTCGCATTACTCGTGTGATCTTCTATCTTTAAAAAAGCATTATAGGTGCACTATAGCCCTACTCTCAACCTCTAGCTACTCACCTCAAATCAGGAGACGGTATCTGAGACGATCACCAATTGGGTGAATGTCAGTCATAGCACACACGATTTGGATCGGCCAAGCGAACACAATCCAGAAAAACGAATTTCAGTCGGTGTTCGCATGCAGAAACAGTACCAGCGAGCTCTATTCATTCTTGGCCTGGTTGCCATGAAAAGACCGGTACTGTGCATGAACGAGACCAGTCTGACAAGGCAAAGTTCCAGTCGATTGTTGAGGAATACAACAAACGGCTGGCTCTAAATGAAGCAAAGACCTTGGTCCTATTCGAAGTTATACAGAACGGCAGCGGCAGGCGGATCGCAGTCATATCCAGAAAGGCTGCAAAGAGAAGTGATCATACGCGAAGTGGAACGCATCAGCTTCGAAACCTGGGTGCAGGTTGAAGCCAAACCATTGTGGATGGTGTTGGACTACACCGTCTCAGACAAAGGAGGATTGACGTCCTGCTTGATTCATCGGAGGTAGTCAGAGGGTTTAGGATAATCAGATGTGAAGATCAGACCTCAAAGGGCTTTCTAGGCGATGCCTACTTAAGATGATCTCAGCTGTGGTTATTCCGGGGTACCTACAGTTCGCATCTGGTTGCCTTAAGTAAAGCTGGACCATGGAAACTTATCTAAAGAATCCAGGTACAAAATCCTCGGTTCCAAAAGCGGTTCCTATGGATGATTTGGTGGTCATCAAAGCAGAAGAACCATCGAATAATAATATTTCATTATTTTTCCTTATCAACGATAAATATTGGAGAGGAATGAAAACCAGCTAAGGTTTGGTACCAGGTATGCCAAACTAACAATTTTTAAAAGAGGATTCTGCAAAGGTTTGATGAGCTGGTGAAAGTTTGAGTTTGAAGGAAGACACCACCAAGCATAGTTGAGATCGTGCAGATCAACCTCCAACACTCCAAAACAGCCACAAATAACCTCTAGATTTTTAATGTAGGGGGAAAACCTGGATGTCACCTTAATACAAGAGGTTTGGGTACAAGGATGAAACATAAAGGCCCTCTCGGACAGACAATACCATACCTTTTACGACCGCTCGGTAAGCCAAGATTCTGCATCCTGGACCATCAAACCCATCAAAGCCTACCTTTAACCGAACTTAAGTTCAACGAACTTAACGGTAGCCGAAGTGGTGGCGATGTAGGAGGCCTGCCAGACAATGAACTTGGAACCTACACAAGTGTGTAGAAGGGATGTTACGAATGTTCGCATGAACGCCATACATAATACTATTTAATAATATAATAATATTCCTCAGACTGACTGCGGGATGAGGACCTGAGACAACCGCCTGTCAGCCCGTGGACTGCAGGGTACCTCGTGATTCCCTACATACTGGTAATATCTCTCAGTAGAAGTTCAGATCTTCAGACACGGACTGACGATGAATACCCACACGCATAAAGATTATTATCAGTTTTCTTTGACTGTAGGTTCCATTCATTTGACGGCCAGTGAGTATGTAGTTATACTAGGCCTCAAAGCGAGCAACCTTCAGGCCATGGCCTGCCGGAGGCCTGCATGTGGGCGAAATTGCTTATTCTGCCATATAATATTCCTTTGAACTTTGACTATTAAATAGGAGAAGAAAGAACACCACTAATGTATAATAAAACTGGTCTATTTTTTCATGTAACAATGCTGCCATGCGTAACTTCAGAATTCTTCAATAAGAACTGAGGTAGATAGCGTTGTTGGATGTAGGGAAGTGCCCGGATATAGGGAAATAAATGGGAGCGAGAAAGCGGACTGGCTACTTCCTAAGCAGGGAGTCTCTCCGTAGCTCGGGAGTTTCGGAAATTTTTGAATTATCATCTCCTGTTGGCCAGCCAAAAGTGGGGAGCATTGAAGACCTAGACTGTTTCTAGGGCGACTTAACCCACTTACAACAAAGAAAAACAATGAGCCTTTTAACAGCTGCGGGGAGACGAACGAGAGAAGCACTTGTTCATTTGCTTTGTAAACGCCTGTCATCAGGGCCGGCGCACAGTGGGCTGAAACGCCGAAAATGTGGCCATAATTCAAAAAATGAAGTTTTTTCCCCGGGGTTTTCAGTCTCGGAAATACTTGTAGTGGTACCCCTAGCATCTGAAAAGACCGTTAAATAGGGGTCCGCCACAGCTACATAGTTCAGGAATTCATTCCTTTTGTGAGCTTCGAGCGCGTCGCTTCATCAGTTGTCGCGCCGAAAAAAACACGTCTTATTTACACGCGGATAAAAACTCGTAGAGTGTAGATATTTTAGTTCTGCAAAATGGATTCTCCTCCTCAAAGCAAGTAGAAAAAATATATGTTAGTCATTTTGAACGTTCTTATTACGTGCATTAGCAAAGAAGCATACAAAGCGATCATAATTTAAGTTATGTCGTTAGCAGCCGTTAGCTTTGGTATAACGACTAAATTGTTTATTGAACATTTCTGCAACGGTATACGAAGAATTGGCTGCATCCGTCTGCATCTGTTCAATTGATGAAGAAAGTTTTGTTCGGGATGAATGTATGGAGAGCGATGACAGCGATACCCATGTTTCAGATTCTGATAGCGATTAAGGTATTTTGTAATATTCTTTTAATAAAATTTAATTTTTTCAAAAATATTTTGAATTATTCGTAATCAGCGATCTCATAAACCCCCGCACAAGAAAATTTGTTCACATATGACAATTATTGACGAATTTTGGGGTATTTTTTTGAATTTTGGCAGCCGCCATTTTGTTTTTTGGAAATTCCGATTTCGGATTCATAATCAGCGACCTCAAAAACCCCCATACACAAATTATCATTGAAATCGATTAGCTTTTTCTAATTATGGCCGCGTTTTTGGCGTTTCAGCCCACTGTGCGGCGCTTGGGTTTTTTGCGCCCGGTGCACTCTGCAAATTTGCGCCCGCATAAGCCGTTCACTTTTCAACGCAGTGAAGGAAATGGAAAAAGACACGAACACTCGCTGAATGGGAGAAATAATTTTCATAGTTTGCGCAAAATTTAAGAACAACCAACCAACTAACAACAATCTGCTGAAAACGTCGGTCGTTTGCGTAGAAGAGACTAGGCGAAGACGTTGGATGGGCAGATATGATCCTTTGAATCCTTTGAATTAACAGCTGTGTGGTTGTTTTTTGTCTACCTTTGACTAGGAAAAGAAAAGAATAGAAATGGCGGAAGGGAGAATTAATATTTAATAGCTAAAGCACTCTAACGAATAGTTTGTTGGAAAAGTTGACTCTTGCTCTTCATCGAATTCGAAATCGCAAAAATCGCCTCACGTGATTTATGAACGACCCTATTGGGCCTCTGGTCGCTCTGGAGCACTGCACCTTCCTAGTCCAACGCCTAATACCTTCCCCAGGAGGACCAGATCCGTGAATTTAACCCCATCGAATAGAGCCGAGTTATATCCCCGAGATCTAGGTACGACCGTCGTCGGTTGTTTATCAGGAGTGACGGTACGATTTAACCCCAGCCTTATATCACAACATTTTAGTTATCTGTCTTCACTTACAACGCCCGTGCGGAATAACCAGGACCTAAATACCTTAAGTTAACTTTGCAAAATATTCAAAAATCCTTAAAGCATCTCGCGTTTTAACCTTCATTATATTCATTATTTAACTCGAAAGATGAACAAACAAAAATTCTCCTAGTTCATGTTCAAGTAAACCTCAAAATTACCACAATACAATCTAGAAAGCAGACCCCACATTTATCACAGCACCTTTATACACACACATATATCTCAGTCCAGGTAGCGCCTCCAGGAGTGATTTTTATTTCCAAAAAGGATACACTTGTTTTCCCAGAACATACAAGCACTCTGCCAGAGATTAGCCGGAAGTTAAGAAATTCGGAAGGTTTCGAGCTGGTTACATACCGTGCTCCACCCTGTTGGGGCTGGCTGGTAAATATGCGGTTTAAGAAATACACTGACTAGTCACTAGCCATGTTCTGCGCACCTTTGCTAAAGAATAAAAAATAGTTTGAGTGCATTTCAGTCTTTGTCCAAGTATCGCAAGAGCATCCTGTCGGCTCTGTGTTAATTGCAGGGAATTTTATGTTTGGGTTTACCTGGAAGGAGTTATGCAAGGATTCCAGCGGGAAGGTAGTGTATAAGGGTGCTTAGCAAAGTAGGATTAAACTTGGCTTTTGCTTGTGAAAGCCTTAAAGTGCTCTACTTAATATGTACTCTTGTGTCTTGGTCGTTTTGTTTGAGATTAGAGGATGGTAGTGCATATTTTAGGATGTGCTTTTTTTGTTTGTTTGTTTATCCTTTTTGCATTTTTAATGATTTTCATAATATTATGAAATTTTAGTTGGATTTTCTTTTAAATAACGAGGAATTTAGGGTTTTTTTTTTAGTAAAGATGGTACTTAGCTGTATTTTTAGTTGTGCTGGTATAAAAAGGACTTCAGTAAATACTCATAACAAAAAAAGCAGCTTTTTCGGTCAACACAATCGACGATCGGTCAACACAATTCAGGGATTAGTGAAAATAGTTTAATAAACTAGTTCTGTTCATCATCTGCCAAGGTTAGGCAGTCAAAAAATCGCTCATTCAAATGTTAATTATGCTGTTGTGTCAAAAAGTCTAGCATCGAACACGTTTTCAACATTTGGACATTAGATTTGCATTAATATAAACCCAGGAACTGAGAGAAAAACATTATTTGTTATGCAGTGCAGAGTCTGATTGGCCTTTTGAAGACAGAAGCATTGTTTTCACGAGAAGTAATCTTAAGCGATGAGACGACCTCATATTGGCCTTCCAGCACAGGTTTGGTCTGCTAAGCTGAAACAGTTCATAAGCAATACCGCAAACGACCTGGACTTTCCTTTCGTTCATGCTTAAAAGGTTAGTTAGGCACAACGGCGAGTTATCATGGTCGAAATCAAGGAAGTATTTCTTATATCCTCCATGTCCACTCAAGAACTGTGGAGAGTCGAGAATCACTTCCCAATGCTTCCTAGTAAAACACCTCTTTATCATAGGAATAAATCTGTGGGTTTACCGACCCTGAACAGGCTCGTCCAACTTACAGAGTCATTATCTGCCTCTGCACTTCTCTCTAAAGCCGGCTCTGAGCGATGCTATGAACACCCTCCAACGTTGGACGCTTGATGGTAGAATGCATCGTGTAGTAGCCCTATAAACTGGATATAAAAAGTGGGGTGCAAAGCCATTTCACCCATCACCAAATTTTTACAGGGTACTAATTATGTTATCGAAATGATAAAAACAATAATCAGCTGCACTTCCAATGGTAAAAATATCATCAGCTAGCGTCTTTTAGGTGTTGAGCGCGCCTACAATTTCAGCGATTCAATTAACCGTCTGACTGACGATCTTACACCCGGTATCCCATCAGCTGTCGTTCAATCTCGGTAAATAAAGCCTTTAATCTATCAAATAGAAAAATTTCGAAGATAGTGAAATTACTACAACCCAGATTTTGGCGTTTCAATTCAGTGGAACAGCTGAGCCTTGGATCCTTAAATGATTGCCCGAAAAACATTTCTAATAAAATTCATGAGGGGTGAAATGTTTGTGTGCTGCGTAACGCTGCCTCCCGGACTATCCTGTTCAAAGCCGCTACTCACACTGGCGTTGCGTATATCAGGACAGAGTTGAGCCTGGTTATCCGGAGGTGACGACTTGCTGAAAAGCCCCCACATTGGGTAGCAAACTTGGGAGCTCTGCACAAATAGTGGAAGCCTTACCCGCCATATCCTGCACTGATAAAAAAACATTCTTAGCTTAAGACAAATTTTTTTGAACGAAGCAAATCATGTTTTGGATATAAGGAAAACAAAATTGTCTTCGGATAAGCAATACTCATAGTCTTGGTTTTATTGTCTTTGATGAAGACAAAAGTTGACTAGAAGTAAGAAAAAAATTTCTTGGTTTGAGATACTCGTTTTTTTAATTTAAGCAACTCAAGGTAATAAAATAGTGAATTGCCTCAATAAATATTGTCGAATTAAAGCTTAATCGTGTCTTTATTTAATACAAATGTTGTTTTTAATAAAAAAATTAGTTTCTTGAGTAAAAATTACAACAATCTTATTTCGAGAAAAAAATATCTTGCCCGAAAATATAAGTGTTGAGCGAAGAAATATAATTGCTTGGCTCAAGAATTTCTAGTGTCTTACTCTGACACAGCATTCTCATGTTAAGACTGAAAAATGTTTCAACTCAAGACAACGAAAGGAAGACTATGGAATTGCTGGAATCAAGACAATTTTTTTATCAGTGTGCGAGTGTAAAAATTTAACCTGCGGTCGATTATCACTCCAAGGTACTTTAGGGCGAGCTGCGACTGAATAATCCCTGCGGATACTAGTGCTCTCCATTTGCTTCAATTTTGTGCTCAGTAAGCGTCAGAACACTGCTTTCACGCCACGATTTGATCTCCCAGATCACCTGGTTCACCCACAATTCCATCTGAAGGAGGCGTCGCCCTTTAAGCGCTGCCCCAATGTCATCCGCGATCCCTATTGCAACTGATCCTTTTTGTGGACCGATGCCCCAACGTATCTTTATAAATTGGGATCCACAGTAGAGGGCCCAGTGTGAGTCCACAATGAAGTGACCTACCTATTTTTCTTTTAAGGTAAAATACCACCTAATGCCCAACACGATTCACCGGCACTGCTTGCATATCATACCTATTCTCCAGCAACTCAAAGAGTATTAAAGTGGTGTTAAACTGGTGTTAAAATGGTGTCAAATGGCGTCAAACAATGTTAAGTGGTGTCAAGTAAAGTTAAAGTAAAATTCAAGGGTTTTAAATGTTATATAATATAAAATCTTCTTGTTTAAATATGATACTTGCAAAAGACTTTGAAATTATTACGTCTAAAATTAGATATATTCAAATATAATAAGATGCTGCCCGTAACTTCCTAAGAAAATATTTGCTACAATCATTTGATATTAATTACAGTTCAACAAAACTTCAAACAAATTCCAGAAATAGCCGAGAAATCTTTGAGAGAACCCATGATAAAATCAACCAAAAATAGGGCAAACCGAAGAGAGTAAGTAATCATCAAAGGCGCGATTTAAGAAAAAATATAATTTCATTTTTACCTTTTACTTGTTTTTTTAATTTGTTATAGATCATTTCAGATTCTTGGAAAAATTTTAAGGTTTTGAGTGAAAAATATATACAAAAAACGATTTTGAATATGGAACAGCAAATTAAAGTTTATCCAGGGGAAGCATAGGGAAGCATGGCCAGGCGCCAAACTCAAAGTCGTTATGAGGGAGGAAATCCCGAGTCAGCCAAGAGCGCGTTCCTGGATCCCAGCAGAACCACCCGAGCCTTAGGCTATTCTGGATATAATTCGGTTAAATAACCCACAGATACAGGCGTCCGCGTGGAAGATACGAAACCGGAGGATCCGAAAGGTGACGGTCGAGCGGTTACATTCGTAATTAGCGAGGAGTCGCTGGGACTTCCAGCGAAATCTGGAGGCGACTAAGCCACGGCTTCTATTCCATTACCTTGAGGTCTTACAAATAAGATTCGTTGCTCATCAACCAGAGTGGAACGGTTTCAACTGTTCTACCTGCGGCTCCAGAAGGTGAGCACACTGCGGGTGATACAGGTACGCAAGTAACTGTGAACCCAATATGCCTGGTACTGCAGGTGTTACAGGAACAGAAATAATTGATCCAAAGTTGCCTGAGGATACGCACCTACCAACCCTGGTGGGTTCAAATGACCCTCTTTTCTTATCCTCTGAAGGATTAAACATCTCAGGCCTTCCTTCGCCGTCAAGGACGGAGGACGAACTAGGGGACTTTGCTCAACTTCTTTCGGTGGAAGATGATGATATTACTCTCACACCGGAAGAAGGCGAGGCTGACATAACGGTGATCGAGATTGATTCCGCTACTCGCAACCACGATGTTGAGAGTAGCACAGATTAATCTCCACCACAGCAAGGCTGCATCCGCCAGCCTATGCTTATGCCATTCTGGCCTGGATGTCCGCCAGGACAAAGGCTTGTTTTGGATGGACTCCATATTCATATGGTCACTCATTAATCCTTAGGAGGTTCGCCGCGCCGCGGACAACCTAGACTAGGGATTAGGGGAAACTGTAAGGCAGATGAGCTTGCTATAAAAGGAGCTGAAGCGGAAAGGACACTCCACTTAACCCGGATGGGAGTGCTCTTAGCCACGTACAAACTAGCTGTGAGGAAAATCAGCTTAGCTAGACCTGGGTTTAGATGAACCACAGCAACGGTGTGCCGCTAACTCTAACGCTAATCTCTTGTTCGGCTGAACAAAAAGGAGACAAGCCATGTAGTAAAAGTGCTGACCGGTCACTGTTCCTTTGGCCCGCACTCCGAAAGATTAGGGCTTCTCCACAAACAACTTATGCAGAAGTTGTGGTAATGAAGAAGAGGAAGAAACTGTCTCCCATCTTCTCTGTACATGTCCCGCCTTGGCAAGGAAAAGAGGGACCTTCCTCAATGGATTGAGCGAGCTGTGATAATACTGGTGTTCCTAACCTCAGGGAGGGAAAAACGGGAGATATGGCTATTCAAAACCATACAGTATCTGTTGACGGGCTCGTTCCTTGCGTAATCGGTACGGTGTGGGGATATTACCTAAGTAATTTAGTGTGTCGTGTGTGTCGGACTACATCATTGAATTTGATCTTGTCCGACAGAAACTGCACTTGAAGCTTTCCACTTAGGATGTCAAGATATGAGCAACTTTCTCCTGCTAGATAACGGCATGAGATCAAGCACTTTAAGCCTGTCCAAGTAGTGCGGTAGGGTTTGGTAGTCATGTGGGATGTGTAGATGTCTCAAGGCAAAAAGAAGAAATCTCTTCTGAGTGGATTCGATCCTCATGCTGCTCACTTGGAATATAGGATCCCAGATAGGACACGTATATTCCAGGATAGGGCGGACTAAAGAACAGAAGAGTGTTTTTGTGACCCATACATTACCGAAGTCTTTGGCTCTCCTCTTGATGAAACCAAGAAATTTGTTGGCTCTGCAGTTATATTATCGTAGTGCAGGTTTAAATTGAGTTTTTTGTCTAGGACGACGCCTAGATCTACCTGATTCAACATTATGCCGTTGAGATAATAATTCTGCTTCTGTGTGCTTTTTCCACGGGAGATGGTAATTTTTTTTTTTTTTTATGTGAAAGACTAGAGTCTCAGGGAAGACCCTTTATACTGTCTACAATCTATTTTCTTCATATAGAGTGCAATGTCGAACAGCAGCTCTAGTCGGGGAAGGAAGGAACTGCCACAACCTACCCGCGATATTTTTCAGTCCACCTACTTCCAACCATTACTATTGCGACTTTGACATCGGGGCATCGAGAAACAGCTCGCTGGAGTGTTATGCGTCCTGAAACGAGTTGAATCTCATCAACCAACCGATAACATGCGCTTTGGCGGAGCGGGGAAGAGCTAAGGAAGGCTATGACAAGAGGAATCAGGAATGTAAAGAGGGAAGAAGAAAGAAGGAAAGTTATGTAGGTGGGAAATTGGAAAAGGCGAAGGACCGTGGGGCTTGGCCGGGAATCGAACCCGGGACCTCTCGGATAGTAGCTAGACGCCTTACTCCCTAGGCTACCGAGGCCCCCAATTGCATTACATTTGCTGGTGTTAAGTTGCAGTTTGCTCGTGGTGCACCAGTCGTCAAGGGCATTCAATTTTGTCTGCAAGAAGGAACCATCAGTTTGGGTCTTAATGACACTATAAATTTTGAGATCATTTGCGTAAAAGAGATGTGGAATATTTGCTAATTTTTCGGATAGATCGGAGATGAAAATATTGAAGAGAAGGGGACCAAGATGACTACCCTGAGGAACGCCAGAGGTTACTTCGATCTCATTACATAGAAATACTTGGAGTCTGAATAACCTGTGTTCCTCCGTTCAGATATGATTGTAACCATTCCAGGGCAGAACCTGGTATTCCAAACTTTAATAATTTTGTAATTGGGATGGCGTGGTCCATTCAATTGAAGGCCTTGCTGATATCAGTGTACACAGCATCCAAATGATGACCGCTCTCCATACCGCATAGCAATTCGGAGATAAGGAACATAAGGTTAGAACTTGTTGAACGTCCTTTCCGAAAACCATGTTGTTGTTCGTTTAGGAATGGATCGATAAGAGGGACAACCCTTTCATAAACAAGTTTTTCAAAAAGCTTAGGGATTGATGATAAAATAGCGATGCCCTTATAGTTGTCTGCCGAGTGCTTGTCACCGGATTTATAGATTGGCGTTAGGTAGGATTTCTTCCATAGCTTGGGAAACTTTCCTAATGATCAAGATTTGTTGAAGATGAGATAAAGAGGAAATGCGATATGTTGTTAGCAGCAATGTAACCTAACCTAACCTAAATCAAAGTTTTATTGCCACAGTATGTCGGTTTTGAAATTTTAAGGTGTTGCTATGTTGATACTGATGATTATGTTGAATATGGCATGAAAACCCCACAAAATAAAGATTTTTTTTTTTCTTCAACCGATAAAAGAATTTTTTTATCCCCAAAACAAAGTAAAAAACCAAAATAGATAAAGGCACCTTACTTTCTATGATGGCAATCAAGATAACTTTGCTCTTTGTCTAGAAAGAAGTTTAACAAAAAAAATATATAGATTCACAACATTACCACTGAAGCGATGATATAGAAAATAAAAATTGACCTTGGTTACTTGGATCAAAACAAATCCCCTGGAAACTTTGTATATGATTATTTTTTTTCTTTCTTGTTTGGGGTGTGCTACCGAAGCAGCAAGTAAAGATGGGGGAGGCATGTTTTACATAAAAGCTTTTAATGTAAAATTTATTTTGTCTTCTTTCCATGACAGCATTGAGGAAACAAAACCAGAGAGTTTATTATTCGTAAAAAATATATATAAGTATGCATTACGTTTCAAAGTCATACCTCCGCCTCCTTCTCCACCCCTCCCAAAAAAAATCCTAAACATTTTAAAACAATTTTATATTTTATTAAACTTGAAAAGTTTTATCATAAATAACATAGAGAGCCGAGATTTTTCCCTATTGCCGTGGCAGAGACAAGAAAACAAGGTTGCACTGGAGATATTGTTTATCTCCAATATTTTGAACTTCTCCTGCCAAAAAAGTCCCCTATACTAGATAAAGGACTCGCTACTCCCACCCAATAACTTTAAAGCACGAACAGAAAAAATCTTTTTTTTTGTTTTTGCTCAGATAGGACGATTACCCTTGCATCCGCCCCCACTCCTAAGCTGTGTTGTCTCTCCTATCGAGAGGAATAAAAGGACTTCTGAGTCCTGAGGTAAACCGGCATAATAAACACTGAAACTTTAGATACTCCCCCGAACTCCTTTTATTTATGTGCTGTGCTCCTCCATACTTTCTCGAGAAGTTCTTAACTGAAAATAGAAAATAAAAAGGACGAAAACAGCGAAAAAAGGAAGCGCACAAGGAGCAGTACATTTTATTTTTCGGTATTACTTCTCCTTGGCCCCCGTCGAATCTTACCTTGTCCTGGTGATACCAAAATATGTGAGTTGGTGCTTCTGGACTGAACTTTATTGCACACGTCAGATTAATGGTGCTCCCCTTATCCACATACAGATCCGGTCCACCAAGTATTGTTGCCGTTGGCACTAAAATAAGTTATAACATCGTTAAAACTCCGGCAGACATTTTTCTCAATTTTTTTTTTCATATAAATTTTTCTTCATTTTTTTTTGTTGTTATTTTTGTCTGAAGAAATTTCCAAACAATAAATTGATGGCGGAATTAAATTTTTATTAAGTTTTCAGAGTGTTGTCATCGTGTTAATGCAAAACAGCACAAGCAGAGAGTTTTATTAGATTTGTGTGGTTAGTCAATGCGGAAAGATCGGAGATGAAATCATATTTTTTTTTTCGAGGAAATATGAGGAAAATATTTGTTATTGAGGAATAATTGGGGAAAAACACGAGGAAGAGGTTATTTAAAAATTTTAAGAGTATTATGGTGGGATAAAATATTTTTTTGTTAATTGTTTACTGACGCCAGGTGATACTAATAATAATAATACGAGTGTTTCGAGGAGTATGGCGAGCGATGTTGGTTCTCAAGCGACTACCACCAAAAACTGACCCGCCCAGGGTTGAATAATGGTAATCCACATTTTTTTTCATAGATTTTGATTCTCCGAAGAAAAATATCATTGTTCCCTGATTTTTGGGGATAATTTTGATTTTTTATGATTTTTGCGGGTCCTTGTGAGGGGGTGAGTGTGTGGGCCCAGGATTTGCGTCAGAAAATATCCACTCGTTGCCGGAATTTTGCCTCCCCGGTATAGCAGAGCAACGAAAACGAAGAAAGAGCTCTGTTCCAGTGCAGCGAAGTGAAAGCTGCAAGAACTGATTCAGTGGCGGATCCAGAAGCAATACTTGGGGGAAATTAAATTATACTCAAAATCTGGAGATTATGTTATCTGAAATGGTATTCGGTGTACGACAGCCGGCCTAGGTGTAAAAGGGAGGCCGAAAAAATTGATAATTTCGGCATGGATATGTGAATAATAACTGCGTCGGTGTCGAAAACTTGGTATTTTTAAACATGAGTATCGTTTTACCAATACACTCTCAACTGAGTACTAATGACGTCTAATGCTGCTTAACTTCTGTAATCGAACCAGAACCGGTCTATTGAGTATGCTTACCCTTCATGGATGCCTGAAATATGTAGCAATACAACGACAAAAACTAAAGGTTTGTATGAGTTCAACTAAAGCGTAAGTTCAGTTCAATTCACATAAGTGGCTTCACCGGCTAAAGTCCAGTTCATGTTCAGTTGAAATTGAATTAATGAAATTGTTAATACTTTTTTGCCAGAAGTCTGAAATGCAAAAGCCCGCTGGAATGGCATTACAATATTACAGTTGATTACTCGTTAAACTCCAGTTCGATACCAGGGCGAATTGATATTTGTTTACCCTCAGTTGAATATGTGCAAATTGCATGCGAACTGCTGGTTTTTGTTTTTTAAAGTTCAGTTCACCAATTTGCTCGAACTTGCGCATTCAGCCGTTTAAGCTGGGGTATAAGGGTATTTCTTTAAAGCTTTTTAAAAAGCTTTCTGAATACCATTTAATTTGAAATGAGGTTTGTCTACTTGGACGCTAGTAAAAAACTGAATAAAAACTTCAATATCGCTGACTTTTTTTCAGCGGTTTTCATGAGGAAACTCTTTCGGCATGCCTTTCATTTGTTACATGGGGTTCCATGAGGAGCCTTCAGGGAAATCCCTCTTTGAGGCATGCCCCTGAGACAATGAGTTTTAAATGCTAGTCTTGTGGGCTATACGGCTATAAGGTCTTAATAGCTCTAATATAATATATTTAGTTTTCGTATAAAAATCTTTGCTTGTGTGCAGCCCTTCGCTCACATTCCTACGTCACCAGCAACCGAGATTATTTTGGGTTATCAGGTGTATAGGAAATATTTCGAGTGTGGACTTTTCCTTCCATCCCCACGCGCTCCGCCGCCCCTGTTCCTATGATTTTTTAAGGGCCATCGTGCTTCATCCCAAATGATTATTTGGCATTGTTGTAGAGCTTTCGCCATTACACTTCTTCTTATGTGACGGCTTTACAGCTCGAGCTTTACGGCTACAGCTGAAGCTTGTCTCCAGATTCTGATGTTGCCGTTCAGCCTGATGTTCAGCCTTAACACTATCTTCACATCTTGACCGCATGTTTTCCACACGTATTAGAAATGTTGCACGTTGAGTTTTCGTTAATCTGCATATTCAATGGGAGCTTTTCAGCAGACTGTGCCGTCATTCTACAACGTCGCAGCAAGTCTTGAAGATACCAGTGCCAAGGCAAACTGACCTTGCGATCGTTTTGCTGCTAAAATAAGAGATATCACAAATCTTTGACGGCTCTTTAACTGGGCTCCGGTCGTGGCCCTATTGCGAATTTGTCTCTCCAAAACAGTCCCGATTCAGAGCCGATGTCATCCAGTTTGGACTTCCTAAGCTCTGAACGTCCTGGTGCGATCCTTCCAGCGGAGCTTATGTCGCACTCCATAGATCTTACCAGGAACATCAATAAAATATATGCCAACATTTCCATCGTTGACAACTGTCGTAAATATAAGTTTGTTGCTGGATCATTTTTGGCTGGGCAGTGACAGAGAGGGTGTTTTACATTTTCCTCCTCGTCCAGATTCTTACAACTTCTGCAGAAATCATAGGTCTAGAGACCTAAGCGGACCGCACGCGTCCCTATCAGACAGTGTTCGGGTAGCTTTCTGACTATAACAGAGAGGTCTTGTCTCCCTACGCTCCGTAGTGAAGTGGTCCCCATGAAATCATAGGCGAGCAAAGTCATTTTGGCCGAGGAGCATTTGTTAAGATCCCTCCAATGCTTCTCTGCTTGTAGCAAAGCATACCAACCCTTTCCTCGGCAGTCGTGCTTTTCCTAGCCAGTTCGTCAGCTTTACAATTTCCCTCTATATTTCGGTGACCTGGAACCCATACGAGGAAGGTCCTGAACTGCTGAGCCATCTCGTTAAGGGATCTGCGACATTCAGAGATAGTTCTAGAACTGTTAGTGCAAGGTCGCAGGGCCTTCAGAGCCGCCGGACTATCTGAGAAATGTAGACAATCTCCTTGCTGGTTGATTTGTGGAACAGCCTTATCTATGACTAAAACCTCCGCTTGGTATACACTGCAGTGATCGGGTAGTTGGAAGTAGTGATGAGCAAACGCAAGAACAAGACAAGACTAATCTAGTCTTGTTCTTGTCTTGTTCTTGTTCAGTCTGTCTTGTTCTTGTTCTTGCAAGCACAGCTAAGTCTTGTTCTTGTTCTTGTTCTTGCAAACATACCTAAGTCTTGTTCTTGTTCTTGCAAACATACCTAAGTCTTGTTCTTGTTCTTGCAAATATACCTAAGGCTTGTTCTTTTTCTTACTAAATGTGCAAGACCAAGACAAGGCAAGACAAAACTGCAAGGCCAAGGTATTTTCTCGCATGTAGTAGGTATTGTATGTTGATTTTATAAAATGGTTATTGAAAAAAACCTAGACTTTAATAAAAAAAATTTATCCAAACAACAAAATGCAAAAAATTGATTTTAAAACTATTATAATTTTAGCGTCAGTCAGTCAGCGTCAAAAGTTTGTATACACCGAAAATTTACTACCTTTGAGGTGAGAATTCCACCTGGCTTTTTTATTAAACAAATCAGTTTCACGACTGCTCTTGGTGACGTTATTATGTTTGCGCCCCTGAAAAATTACATAAAATTCATATGGAACAAGTTAGGCGTAGACATTTTTCTGTCAAGTGTGTAAGCAACAAATTACAACGGAAATATTTTGAAGCAAAAGTAAACCAGTATTATACCCATTACTTATTATAAAAAATTAGGTTGTTCAAGTATGATTCATTAAAGAAGAAATGTCGTGTATGGGCACAAGAAATTATTAAATCCCTTTGCAGCAATACAAAAACTGGCCCACGCTCCTGTCGTTCTTACGATGCGATGTAACCAATGTGGAGGCCTTGAAAATATTACGTACATTGAGAAAAGTCCGAGTTTCCTTGCCATCCAAAGAGCAAAAGAGGTTACTCAAAAAAGAATTTTTTTAGAGCATTTTTTCTTTTCTAATAAACTACTTGAACTACTGAATACTGACATCTAAGTAAGGTTTGATTTTGCTTCAAAATATTTGCGGTTTCTCACCTAGAAAATGTTTTTAATAGAATGAATTTAGGTGGAGTTTTTGCAAGAATCTTGCAAGAAATCTTGCTCTGGGTCTTGTTCTTGCACAGTTAGTCTTGTTCTTGTTCTTGCAAGCATAACTAAGTCTTGTTCTTGTTCTTGTTCTTGCAAAATGTGCAAGAACAAGACAAGACTGCAAGAACAAGACCACTTTTGCTCATCACTAGTTGGAAGGAGACTTTGATCCCAAGCCCCAGTGAAAAGACTCCTCTTCTTACTCGACCCTCAAGCTTGGAGTCATCAGTAAAGTTTATGGCATCCTGCAGGGTCTATTTCTCCATTAACGACGAGAAGTACTGTGGACCCCGCAGTTCTCGTGAAGGTAACCTTGCAACTTGCTTGCTTGACATAACACTTTAGAGTAGGCCAGTTAACACTACAAAGGGGCCTACCTATGAATTCTAGTACTTTACATAAAATAGACAATTCCATCATGGTGGTCAACCATTAGTGAAATTGGGGAAATAGTATGTCTGAAGTGCTGAAACTATATTTTAGACAAACTGGTATAGTGGAAGAGCGATTATAAACTCCAAGCTGTGCCCACTGTTAACATTCCTAAAACAGAAGATAGTAGGTAGGTACAAAGCTTCCATTTAGAGGTAATTTTCTTTGTAGTGTCGACAGTTGTAGATTCATACCGTGGAGCGGTTTCGAACCATGAACCTCTGGGATGGTATTCAGGCGACTCAACTTTAGGCATGATTTTGGAGAGAAGTTATTCCTATTGGGTCCAACCTTTTTCAGTATGGAATGAACATGAGCCAGTTTCCAGGAGTCTGGATAAAATCCAAAGAGATATGAACAGGCTTACAGTTTGTGTAGAGGTTGAGCCAAAATGAGGCACATTTTTTATATGGTATAGGGGGAATATTCTCAGAGAGTAATGGCTGGTTTTTTAGTAAAGAAGAGTAAAAGTAACTAGAGGGAAGGGTTGTAACAATAGGTAACTTTAATTTAAACTTCTATCTCAGTATTTTTATATTGAATATAAAATTTATTTTTAGCTAAAAATGAGATTTTTTGAATTGTTAGTATTGAAAGGAAGCTTTAGTTGGGAAGTGTTATTAAAAAATACACAAAAAACTTGAAAAATCCTTATTGATAGTATTTTGCATCATTGTATCAAATTGACCAAAATGTTAGTTTGGTTAGGGAAGTTAGTATGAAAACAAATAAATTTGTGAAAATGTACAGACCAGCAACCTTTTGAACAGGACCCCACATTCCCGCGAATTCGTCATCGCTTGCTTGAAATACACGATCAGGTGTTATATAAAACGAGTCATCACTGTAGTACTGTTGCAGAAGATTGTGCTTTTCATCAATCAACGAATCTAAAATGGTATTGTTCTTCTTTAAAAAAAATGACTACAACAACAACAATAACAACAAATACACCAACCGAATTATTGATTCTTTTCGAAAAAAAACACACCAGCTCGCCAATTTACCATATATATGTATGTATATAGTATATCCTTTGACAAATAATCACAATTCATACTTACCAACAATGTTCAAGTTAACCGAGAAACTTCGAACTGGCTGGGTCGATATTTGGCACTCGTATGTCCCGGCGTCGCGTTTCTGTGCCCACTTTATTTGTAGCGTCCATTCATCTATGTCCCTGTGGAATGTCGTTTGAAACCTTTCGTCTGTTGTATATGTATATGTGCCAACAGTCAGGATATGGAGATCTCTGTGCCGGATCCATGCAACCTAGAAGAGAGAGAATAAATCGACTTATTAATGAGCTGGAAAAATATTTTAGCATGGCGGCTACATAGAGTACAAATGACTAATTGTTAGCAATAATTTTGGGCCGCGCTCATTGTAATTTTACACAAATAAACTTGAATTAATGGAAATTTTTTGGTCCTTAATGAGGATATATGGGTTAAGTACGTCCTGGGCCATCTGTAATTCGCTGTCAGTTGTAAAATTACAATTATAATCTTGTGTGTAAATAAATCGATTCTGTCCAGCTGGGGGGCGGATAATTAAAGATATTTACAGCAATTAAATGACGCTTAAATTGCAATAATTAAATGCGCGATATTAGAATCAGGATTGATGGTAATTATGATGGATTTTTATATGGAGGAAATGTGCAGTGTCATAAAACATGAATATATAAGGCTCAAATGGTAAGTTGTTCACGTACTTCCACATCATAAATGCCACAATTACGAGAGAGTTTTTAGTTATAAAAAAATTCAAGTTAATATTTCCATTTTGACATATGGTTGACATTTCTATCGCTTAATTGAATCAATTTGTGATCAAATTGTGCTACGAATTACTTGTAATTACATCAATCTAAATTTTCACTATTCAATTTTACATTAGTCATGGCGTCAAGCAAATAATTTTCATATTTTGCTTCATATTAATCATCTACGGATTTTGCCTCACCATAGGCAACAATTATTGTGATATTTTCTTTCGTAATTGCAGCTTTCGAAAATTACCAGAGTTTGCTTTATCTCATTACACGAATACAAATTCAACATTAGGAGTGAATTATTTGTGATATTTGTTGTGACTGGGTACGACGATAGGCCAAAAATAGTCACAAACTCTAAATGACAAGAAGGAGTCACAAGAGCTTGTGACTTGTGACTGGTCACAATTTATTCTAAATTGTCAATAGACAATCGACGTTAGTCGATGGGCTCTATTATAAGACGCCACATGTATCTTTTTGCCATTTTAAACTATTTTTAAAAATATCGCACCGCAATCCAGTCAAACGCTTAGCAAATACTAAATTTATATTCTTCTTTTAACACAAAATATATATTTCAAGTCAAGTACTCCAGACATTTTTTCAAGCACGAATATTTTTGTGCCTAACTTGACTCAAATAATAATAACTCTCAAACCATGTGACTATTTTAATTATAAATCGGACATGCTATAAGAGTCAGATTCAAATAATGACAACTCGTTCAAGTTAAACCAAAAAGTCTCACATTGATTCTCTTCAAGACCAGGCCATATTGAAAAGATATCAGGCGATCCTAGGACAAATAATAAGTTTTAATATAATAAAGCAGGTACGGTCAAGAGCAAATGGCTAGAATTCACGATGATACTCACATTGTGAAATAATATGCCAGAAATTGTCTTTATCGGCCCGGAACCGGTTCAAAAGTTTGGTGGAAACGGAGCTGGGCCATGCGACTTTATTAAAATACATCGAATACTGGAGGTCCACACTTGGGACCTGGTGACTTTCGAATGGCTTCTTTTTTAATACGTTTTTATAAACTTCACATTTAATATGTAATAAAATCTCGCAAGATAAATTTGACCCATTTACGGGTTTCCGATTGAGCTGAAATTTAGCGATAGCATACATATTTAGTTTGGATCACAATGCAATCGGACCATTTTGTAAAAAATCGAGATGACGAGTCCAAAATGGCGGCCGATTTAAGCAATTGTGCTCCGCAGCCCCCTGACATGGGTATCAAATGAACGGGTAGGACAGGTAGAAGAAAATTATCAGTGTGGCGTCATTTCAAAATATCACGTCAAAATGGCAGCCAGCACAAAATTGCGGAAGACTTATAATAGACTAAAAAGTAAAAAATAAAACCGATCAAGCGATCACACATTCGTAGTTCGCGTGATATGTATACGCATGATGAGTTCAATAGTTTAGTTGAGTTGAAAATAAAAAGCACTACACGTTACAAAAAATCACAAACAAAACACAGAGATGCTGCTGTCAACTAAATTCAAATACAGAACTAACGTCTGTATGCATAATTTCAATTCAGCCCAGATAACAGAGTTGAGTCGAACTCGACTCCCGTCTACATGTAGCTGGAACCGGGTTTTGTGTTTGCAGCCATTTTGAATTTGGATTGACGCCACACTGCTAATTGTATTCTACTTCTACCTTTCCAAATAAGATTTATTACTAAATAATAATTTTTTTAAAACACTTTCAAACAAATCGTTATAAGTTCTAAAATAATTGTAGTAGGACCTTGATCTTGAGCTTATTGGATCAGGAATTATTCTGACCCACAACAGCTTGAAAATTACGTATACATAAATATTTTTCATGCAACTCGAGGAAAAATAGAAATCGTTTCTAGTGTCTTTCAACATCGCAAAGTTCGCCCTGACCCTTCCTTGACCCACGAGCTGCGCGGTGGCAGTTCTCATTGATCAACATGTTGAGCCGTGTATCATCCTCCTAAGTATACACAGAACAAAAATATCTGCAGAAGAGTATAAAGAAAAGAAACGAACGAAAGAGCGAAAAAAAGCAGTATTGGAAAACAGAAATGAGGAAAAGAGAACAATCAGCAAACAAAAAGGTGTTGCAAGTATAAAAATGTACCAAGTAATAAAAACTATTGGCAAGATGAAGGGCAGAGTATTTCTATTAAATGCTATTAATGTACTCATTGCGCAACATATTGCCACCCGAAATGTCCAAAACATAAACGGGGGCGATAAGAATGATAACGCAGTAACCTCTACAGTGGAAGAAGTGCACCGAGCGGTGCAACCAATGGGACATGAGGGTCTGGCAGCATACCCGGAAGCTTAGCAAACAAAGTGGAGAGGAAACTAAAAGTGAAAACCTGTAGACGAAAAGAAATACCTGATGAATGAAACGAACATCGTAGTGTTCCTCTTACAGAGGGAATACACTATCACGGAGCAACTGAGAAGGAGTCACGCTATTGAATACAGCATACAGAGTATTTTCACATGTACTCTATAATAGTGGGCCTCGATAGTCTAGGGGTAAGGCGCCTGGCTACCATCCCAGAGGTCCCAGGTTCGAATCCCAGCAGCACCACGGTTCTTCGCCTTTCCCCTTTTCCCCATCTACATAACTTTCCTTTTTTCTTCTTCCCTCTTTTCATTCCTAATTCCTCCTGCCATAACTTTCCCAAGCCCTTTCCCGCTCCCGCAAGTGCATGTCATCGGATGGTTGATGGGATTCAACTATCTTCAGGAGGAATAACATTCCAACGAGTTGTTTCTCGATATCCTCAATTTCAGAGTCGTGCTGTAAACATGCTAAGGACGAAAATAGCTTTAGAATACAGCTTTTCTATGAGTAAGAAGGGTGCAGCACAATATGCAGACCACTCGACGACGAGGTCGCCGAGAGTGGCGACTCAATCAATCCAAGTTCTATTTCGTAGCCGTCGCCCCTCAAAGTTGCCCGTCGCCCTTAGCATGTTTACAGCATCGCGATAATAATGGTTGAGAGTAGATGGAACAAAAATATCGCGACTGGTTGTGGTAGTTCCTTCCTTCTGACTAGAACTGCTGTTCGACATTACACTCTATATGAAAAAATAGATTTGCCGACAGTACAAAAGGGCTTCCCTGAGCCTCTAGTCTAAAAAGATACGAACCATACGAGGAAAGGATACCAGTAAAGTATCAATGTGGTTTTCGTGCAAGAAGATCTGAGAGCTAAAGAAAATTTCGATGAAAAATGAGAGGTATCAAGACTATGTGCCTGGTCGTTTTGATCTGAAATCGGTTTCATGATGAGTCGTTTGATAACTAAAAACTCCTCGAGCGACTGGATTTAGTTCTCTTTTCGCTTTGGATCGGTATCTATAGTACTGTAGATTCTGTACTGAAAGGCAAGTCGTGATTCGTGACAAGTCGTTTAAATCGAAGAAAGCGACGTTTCAGTCAAATTACGATTGTCAGCACATATGTAGGTCTACAGTGGATGTGCTAAGTTGAGTTTAGCCCCCAATGCTGAAACTCGTAATTTGACTGAAACCTCACTTTCTTCAACTCAAACGACTTGTCACGAATCACGACTCGACTTTCAGCCTACACGTTTGAATAATTGAATTTTGATTTGAACTTTCCAATAAAACGAGAGCATTTGTGCCACGCCGAAATTTGCTTGGATGCGGATTACGAATCAATTTTTAACTAAGATTTGTTTTAATTTATTGCTTATCATTCAATTGATCGGGTCACCCCTGACACAAAAACTGCCTGGGTTTAACCCGGACACTTTTCGAAACCCCTCCCCGACGGCCTCGGACGGCTCCCGGACGCCCTCCAAATTAGGACAAATCCCGGAACCCGGATTGATAGGACTGCCATCTATAACCAATGTAAGTAGGTTTAAGCTGGTGAAATCGTTTCAATATGTTGTGACATCATAATATACAAATAGGCTTCATTCGCTCGTGTACAGGTTTAAATATCCTCTATGTCATCGAAGTATGTAACTTCTTTTTCTTTGTTCTTAAATTTTTTGATATTGTAAATCAACTCTATGTAATCCTTACAAACAATGAACAAGACTAGAGCCAAAATAAGCAACCATGCAATACTATTTGTGTTGACACTCCTTCCAGCTTGCCAATGTTGTCATACCTCCGTTTCATTTTGGCTGCTTTTCATGGCATTTGTAGTAAAATATCCTGGCTCGATCCTTTTCCTGCATGTAACAAAACATTAATTTATATGTGTCGCGCACACTCATCCTCTCATAAATCTTAGCTAACTCATATAAATAAAACAAACTTTGCCTATGCTAGCTTGTTGCTCTGCTCTTCATTTTTGTTTTGTATTTATACTGAATTTTCCTGATTCGCATGCACAAATACAGCTTTAAATCTTTAATAAGATTAAAGTATCCCCCAAAAAAAAAAATACTAGGTACTTATTTTACCAGTCACGTAATTTCGCCTTCTACCATTCATAAATTTCCTAGGAAATTATCTGAATATATTCAAAGCCAGCTTCTTTATTCAATTTTTCCTTTTATATTTATGATCTGTAATTAATTTCCTTTTCATACATTTCAGAACCTTCAAAAATTGCAAATAAATAAATAAAAAAATAAAAAAAAAGAAGGAAGAAACGCGGAAAAAAATATATAAAAATTTAGCTTTGTATACTTTCTGCAAGGATACTTTTTCCCATGCAGAACAGGATACGGGCATACTTATGCAAATTTACAATTACTCATATTCAAAACATGCATTTATATGCAAAACTCAACAGACTAGGTCCTTGCTATAAATTACAAGGAATTGCCAGACTGAATAACAAATTCGAAGGAATTATTGCAAGCATATGCGGTGAAGGGTAGTGTGGCGGGGTGGAAAGTGATCCTTTTACAGGGGTGGAAAAAAATCATGACCACCCCTTCGGTTACATATTTTATTTTTTCTGACGTAATTGCTGCTCTAAGAAGCTTTATTGACTGGGACTGTCTTGGGTCGTGCTCTCTTCCTTCTGGTCGTAAATCTTCATAGGATAGGATAATACCCGGCTGCTACAATGCTTAACACAAGAACAATAGGAAAAAAGGACTTTCGGGTAACTTTTTAATTAGGAAACCGATTCTCCTATCCTTATTTACTTCATAATTACTTACGTCAATGGTTACGTCCACAGACTAATATACTCTCATAATACACCTAAATTCTATTATACCTGCGCGCCCAAAATCAACTTTCGGCCTCGGGGATTGAATTGAAGTCCATATTATCAAAGCCTCTGGAGGGTAAACTATTTCGGGCCTTCATGCAGCAGCCAGCAACCATATAGTCGAGATGTAGGGTCCTTGTGGCACAGGACAATGGAAAATAATATTCGATCCTGGACATTCTTGTGGGATCACAAGAGATATCATTGTCAAGCATTTCGAATGAAATTTTCGGCTCGTATTAAGTTTTTTTTTTTTTTTTGGACCGAAAGGTTGGTAATGTCCCGACATTGATTTACTGAATGAGTTGGGGACAGTATAAGGAAAAAGGACATTGTTCCGGAGTTTAATGCCTAGTTTATGGGGAACTGTATTGATTTCGGCCAAGCAATAGCCTTCTCATGTTGGATTTGATTAAAGGAAGAATTTTTCTTTCCTTTTCGGGGGGGGGATGGCTAACCCTTACAATCTTCTTATTTACCTACATACATGTATATCTATGTATATACAAAAAAAAATAGATATCCATGATTACCCAAGAGTCTATTTGACAAGATTAAAGGAAATATTGAAGTGTAGTGCTTCAACGTGGATAACCGAGGGCGGCTATAATGCCATGCAAATTAAATTCTTGTGTATGTATGTATAAATAAATTTTGCTTCTTTTACACAATTTAAGAGTTTTGTGTGAAGATTGCGTGTAACATTCACTTTCCATATAGATGAGAATATATTTTCCAGCCAAAAAAGATATTTCCTGTATTATACTATATATAAAAAATTCAAGCAATTTTCTTGTAACAGATTTGCAATACTTTTTGATATGCCCACGTTAAGTGACTCCTATTTTTTATTAGGCTTGTGACTCAAAGGTTATACATAATGCTTGGAAGTGGATACAAGAGTGAATATGTGAAATGATATTAAAATATGAGGAAAATGTTATAACATATTTGTGTGGATAAAACCAAATTGCGATTTGTCTTGTCGAAGGTCTGAAGTATTAGCAGTTTAGCAGCACGTTATTAGAGAGGTTTTGGCGTAAGCATAACTATAGAACTCGCTAGCATTACTCGAAATACGGAATTGTATTAGGGCAGACCCATGTCGCGGAGTAGATTCGAACCACAGACCTCTTGGATGGCAGTCGGCCGCCTTAACGTCTAAGTTACCGATGGCGGCTGATAGAGCTGCTAAAGCAGATGGATATGAGCCTTGAATTTGTGCTGTTTAGGGCTGTGCATAGGTGCATCCTTAATTGTTACTGTAATCTTAAACATTGACTTGTATTATTATCCCAAATTAAAGATCAGGCATGAGATAATTTTTTATGGGGAAGTTGTTGGAGTCTCCCTTTGAATCCATCGGCCTGTCGTACCTTACATCATGGTACAATTGTATAGTAGTCTAGCAGTGAGATTTCCTTGAAGAATCGGTGAATAATATAGTAGGTTAACCTGGAGATAATTCCGAATGTTTTATGAGTTCGGTAATACTGACTGTTGGGAAGGTTGTTTCCCAGTCTATTTGTTCTGCTTTTAACCGACCTTCAGCTTCCAAAAAAAGCTTCCAACGCTTAAACCAAATCTTTTAAAGCTTAAACTAAGGCTTTGAAAGTTCAAACGAAAGCTTTGAACGCTTAAACAAAAGCTTTGAAAGCTTAAACAAAAGCTTTTAAAGCTTAAACAAAAGCTTTCACAGCTTAAATAAAAGCTTTTTAAAGGTTAAACTAACGCTTCTAAAGGCCCCCACATACGGTCAAATTGGATGTACATCGAAGGGCGGATGTACAACCAAAACTACCGATTGTGGGCCGGTCGTCCGATCAAAACTCGTTACGCTTATGGGTTTGATGAAATTCTGGATGTACATCCAGTTTGACCGTGTATGGCGGCCTTAAGGGTTAAACAAACACTTTCAAAGTTTTAAACATTAAATAAAAGCTTTTAGGGAGTTTTTAAACAAAAAGTTTTTAAAGAGGATATATACAATTTGTTACAAGTTACAGTTGTTTCTTTGCGTATACCTAAACGAAATCAACGAATGCGGCTAAATAATTTTTCTTAATTGTTCGCTGAACATCACTTTTGTGTCGCGAGTATAATCGTAGAACTGTGACCAACAGCCTTGCAGATCCATTCCGTTCTTCTCTAGCTACTCAAAGACGACTTCCACAAGCCTCTCTGCATCTTTTAAACTTGTTAAAAAAAACCAGACAAAAAACAAATTTTTTTTTTCAAAATCTATATCCACATATCTTCTGAAATTTATTTATTTATTTATTTATTTACGCCAAACAAGGCTTGCTTAAACTATATTACACAGGGAAAGTAACTTATGAATATATATGTACATACAATCGCTAAAAGTACATTTGCATTTAACAATTTATCACAGGTATATCTTTATAACTTATGGTACATTAGTTATAGTGTTAGTTCAGGATAATTCGGATGACAGGAAGGATATCAATTTTTTCTTGAAGGATAATTTGCTCATTCCAGGGGAGAAGCAGGAACTGTGGCCATTGAAAATCATACAACATCTGTTGACGGGCTCGTTCTTTCCATACTCGGTCCGATGAGAATATTCCCTAAGCATTTTCGTATGCCTATTCTGACGGACATCGTCATTAACTTTGATCCTGTCTGACAGAAACTGAACATTGATCCTATCGTTCAAGAGGTCCAAAGTAAAGCATGATATAAGCAACTTACGCCTATTAAACAGAGGCATGAGATCCAACACTTTGAGCCTGTCCATGTAGGGTGGTAGGCTATGAAAATCACGCGAGTCGTATAGATTTCTCAGAGCAAAGAGTAGAAATTTCTTTTGCACTGACTCAAACCTGTTACTGCTTACCTGGTAAATAGGATTCCAGATCGGGCATGCGTATTCTAAAATCGGGCGGACTAGCGAACAGAAAAGGATTTTTGTAACTCGAGGGTTGTCAAATTCCTTGGCTCTTCTCTTTATAAAGCCTAGAAGTTTGCTAGCTCTTGCAATAATATTATCGTAGTGCAAATTGAAATTTAATTTATTGTCCAGGACAATACCCAAATCTACAATTTGATCAACGCGGTCTAATACCCTGCCGTTGAGATAATAGTATTGCAACTGTATGCTTTTTTTACGAGAGAAGGTAATTACGTGGCATTTACTGGTGTTTAGTTGCAGTTTATTGGTGGAGCACCAGTCATGTAACGTATTCAGTTTCGACTGAAGGAGAGTTACGTCATCACTCGACCTTATGACACTATATATTTTGAGATCATCGGCATAAAAGAGATGTCGTATATTACTTAGTTTTTCTGACAGGTCTGAGATGAATATATTAAATAAAAGTGGGCCAAGATGACTACCCTGGGGGACTCCGGAAGTTACTTCGATTTCTTTTGACAGAAATCCTTGAAATCTAACGGCCTGTGTTCTTCCGTTAAGATATGATTCTATCCATCTTAGGATAGGCCCAGATATTCCGAATTTTAGTAGTTTTGTTATTAAGATATGGTGGTCGACACGTTCAAAGGCCTTACTGAAGTCAGTATAGACAGCATCGATTTGATGACCGTTCTCCATACCACATAGTAATTCGGAGGTTAGTGTCATAAGGTTAGTAGTTGTCGAGCGCCCTTTTCTGAAGCCATGTTGTTGGTCATTGAGGAGCGGATCGATTGTTTGGGCAATCTTGTTGTAAACAAGCTTTTAACAGAGTTTAGGAATTGCTGATAATATTGCAATGCCCCTGTAGTTGTCCACCGAATGCTTATTAGATGCTTTATGAATTGGTATGAGGTAGGATTTTTTCCAAGTTATAGGAAATTTTCCTAACGATAAGGATTTGTTGAAAATAAGATGGAGGGGATATAGAATTTGAGTTGAGTAGCACTACAGAAAGCAAGGAGGCAGATTGTCGGGACCGTGACCTTTATTGATATCCAGATTGTTTAAACCTGTCATGATGTCTTCGACGGATAGGGATATGTCATCTATAAGAGTTGAAGTAACAGTGCGCGTGTGTGTTGGGTCAGTATGTGTTGTATCAGATTTTGGACAAAAGACTTCGGTAAACCTGTCAGCAAACATGTTACAAATTTCCTGTGGGCAAGAGGAGTGTTTACTGCCATTGGTCATTGTAGTTGGATAGCCTAAGGTCTTTCGTTTCATATTAACGAACTGAAAGAATTTTTTGGGATCTCATAATGCTATCGCCAACAGAGTTAAGATATGTAGTATAGGCCTCACGTGACCTAAGACTGAACTCTGAGGCTAGCCTAGTGTATTCTAATTTCAGTTCATCATTTGCATGGGGGTTATTTCTAATCAGCTTATACAATTTATTTCTCTGATTACGAAGAGAACGGACATTCTTATCCAGCCATGGTTCCGATAATTTATCCCTTCTTTTAATTCTGGGCACATGTTTGTCAATAACATTGAATATTATAGTGTTGAAGCAAGACACCATTTCGTCAATGTCATTACCAGAAAGCCTATTTTCCCAGTCTACTAGGGATAATTCGAAGGCAATGCTGTTAGAGTCTGCATTTTTATAATCATAAATGATTGAGTTATTGTATGATATACGATGATTAGATATTGCGGTATTATGTTCGAGGATCCATGCAGAATGGTGAGTAGAGTTGGTAAAAAGGTTTTCCTCAGGCGGAGCAGTCAGGATGTTCAGCTCCTCAGGTGAGTTAGTGAAGATTAGATCTAACCAATTACCACGAGAATTCGGAGTTCTAATGATTTGGTGTAGACCATTTCCATAAAAGGAGTCGATAAACTTTATATCGATAGCATTTGTGACGTTAATCGGAAGTAAACAATTTTCTTCCTCGTCGGGGATAAAAGATATATTAGGGCGATTAAAGTCTCCTAAAATAAATATGTCGTCGCAACTGGAGAGAGATTCGTTAATATCATCTAATATATGAAGTAATTCATCATATTTAGATTCGTCAGAGTTAGGGGGTATGTAAAAAGTGCCGAAAAATATGTGTTTCCTGCCCGATTCAACTCGCACGAAAACATGTTCAAAGGAATTCGAATTTTTAGTTGCGATTAGTTCACTATTCAGGGGGTCCTTGACCGCTATAAGCGGTGCGGTGTGCCGCTTAATCAGGTGACGAATCAGACCTAAACGGGAAAGCGGGTGAATTTGATTTGCAAAAAGGTGAACTTGATTTGCAAAAAGGTGAATTTTATTTATAAAAAGGTGAATTTAATTTGCAAAAGGATTAATTTGATTTACAAATGGGTGAATTTAAAGTAAAAAAAAACTGTACTATCATAGTGACTGTTCCTCCGAGATAAACGCTCTTCTGCCTCCAGGGAAATCTTATACCCGCAACACCAGATTAGCCAACTTATCTCACTCCCACCACTTGCAGTCTGTCCGTTCACGCACTCAACAAGATAGCAATTCATTTATTAATAGAACAACTCGACTGTGCAATAATCTCAAATGCAGGGTTCATCACCAGCTTCTTTAATACCCCCCGTACCTTCATAACCCTTAACCTATTCCGCCAGGTGCTAAGCTTACTGCTAGAAATTGCCCCAAGACAAGACACCCGACATAACCGACTAGTAGTACAAAGGGTGATTTCTGAGCCTACCACTGCCACATAAAAAAATTACCACATTGTTGATAATTGATTAAAGTACGGAGCCCCCATGAATTAAATTTCAATGTTTAAAAAAAGAATTGCTCAAATCCGTTCGGACAATTTAGAGATTTAAGTGATAAGTACGAGAATTGGAATCCCAAAAAGCCTGCAGGATAAAAGTCTGGCCACTATTAAACTTAGGGAAATAGATATTGCTTCGTACTTTACTAATGTTTAGGTAATTATTTTGATTAAGCTTTTCTCGTCAGCTCCACCAAGTAGAGCAGAGCTCCTCCCATCCAGACTAAAAGGTGATGGTGATGATATAAAGCGGTAAGGGCTGTATTCCCGCTGATAATAGATTTTACTGGATCACCCGAGGATCTAAACTCCCGCAGAGTTTTCATAAATTCTTAGAAGTGTCCAACTCGCACAAAGATTAGCTTAATTCCCGGGCACAAAACAAATCCTAAGACACAAACTGCACCACGCCGAAGTTCATTTACAGATGCCAAATATAATCCCACCCAAGACACAAACCCACCACAGCTAAATTAAATCAATTTCACACAGGTGGCGCTCACTCACACCCCAGACAAAACCAGAAACCGAGCCCACAACCGATGCCGATAACGATATGGCTATACTACTCAAATAATGACTATCCATGCTTATCTTAACTCTTGTTTTTGAGCTGGAAAGAATTATCTTGCTCATTAACGGCATGATAGAGATTAGCTTTGTTGCTTGATCCATTGATCTAACATTCCGTTGTCGTTGAATTCAATCCTTTATCCGTTTTTGTTTTTTCGAAGAGATACTACCAATATGCCCAGCCCTGACTCTCAAAGTCGCTTTTGAGTTTGAAGTGTTTTTATCAGGTGGGTTGTCAGTTTTACTCTGAAACAAGGATTTATTTGCCTTGGATCTTTAATTTCCGTTATACCACTCAAATCAGAGAGATTTTCGTCTATCTACCATTCGATCGAAGGCACCCGATGGGAAATCCATGTTAACCTACACTACCTTTCATAATGCCTAGTTAAAATATGTTAAAACTTAAGCTTACAACAATATAATCTCGCTGCAAAACCCTTGCAAAATTGATTTTGTTTTCACATTATAAGCGAAATTTGTACAGAAAACTTAGTTTCTGGTTAAGATATGCAAATGAGTGAATGAACAGCAAAAACTTGGGTTGTTATTGTTACTGAAAAGAAAGGAAATTGTTAATTCCCCACTCTAACCCATATCATAAAATGCTAACTTAATCGCTACTTTTTTCCCTTAGTATTCTTTATCAGAAAACATCTGCAGCCATTTCCATCTCCTTCAAAAAAAAAAACCAAAAAACAAAATACAGCACAAGCAACAAAAAAAAAAAATAGAAAAATTTCTTACACTCCCAATGGTATAAGCAGAACACGAACACGAACACTCAGGGCCCCCACGAATATCCTGAATGATCCTGGCTTGAAAACGTGTCAAGATATCCTTTGTTTTACAAGGGAAAGTTTCGAATAAATTACCCTTGAATCATGTTCGTATATGAGAAAACTTTTCTGTTTTCTGATGGTGGGTTTATTATCCTAAAACCTTATTAAGTCAACTTTTTTTCCCCTGTATTAGTCAAGGTCTTAGGTTGCCTGCCTGCCTTTTTTTAAAGGTACAGAATCCTGTATTATATACGACAGATGCTAAATTTTAATCTACTCTGCAGTGGGAGTTTTTTTGGTCCTGTCGTTCGGGACCTTTCCTTCCTTTTTCTTTAACTTGGGGATTATGCTTTTATCTTTCATAACACAAAAAAAGAATTATCGAACCAGAGCGTTGGCAAAGCACATATAGATGGGGCTTCCAAGGAATCCACTCCCATGTATGTATGCGGAGGAGGCCAATATGTGGACCGAGTGTGTGGGTGAAATTTGGATAAGTTAATGTACGTTCACTGTGGAAAAGTAAAATCCATTTCCATTTTCTTGTTAGAATCGAGTTTTCATTCGGCAGCTTCTTTGCCATATGGAATTTTGCAATAATTTGTGCTAAAAGTTTGTACCTTGTGTCATTCCCGCCTTCACACAGGTGTTTTTATGATTAAATTACCGTGCATCAGTAGTGGTGTAAAGTAAAGAAAGTTTTTAAGTTGAAAATAATGCAAGTAAATCATACTGGTTGACTATCGAAGGTTGAAAAGTCTATAGCCCTGTTTGCGGATACTTTAAAATTTGTGATACCAATTTGTGTCCCCGAAAATTATAAACTGTTCGACATTTTGCAAAGTGATTTTTAAAATCGTTAAGGGTAAGATTTATTGGGTACGAAGCAAGGGAGACTCAACCTCCACTGGAAAGATGACGTAGACCAGCACGCCCAGAGCTTAGGGATGCCAAACTGGATGATATCGGCTCAGTATCGGGACCGCGGCGGAGAAAACAGTGTAGTCTACGATTGTAGAGCCGTCAAAGAAAACTAAGAAGGGTATACGGCTCAATGAATTAACTTAAATCGAACTGTCAATAGTTTGTTGAAAGATCAGAGTGAAGTTTGCGGGGTTTAGACGCCACCCTTGGCCAATCAGCTGAAAATTGACAGTTCGAATTGATCAATGTCAATGGAGTGGTGTACCATCGCCTGAAGGAAAGTTAACTACAAAACATAATGCTGTTCGCTTGCAAAAAATCCATTGGGAAGCTTCTCCCCAAACATAGTACGATAGATCTACACAGCGATTTTCTGCCCAATTCTCCTTTACGGGGCCTTAGTATGGTGGTGAGTAAATCCATCGTTTTAAACAAAATACAGAAAGTACAAAGATGTGTGGAGTTATGCATTACAGGGGCAGTTGGCTCCACACCTATAGACACGCCCTAAATTTTATGTTATTCCTCCCTCCTTTTAATCTTGTGGCTAAGAAAGGGCAAACATCGCAGCACTTAGAATAAAAGAATCTGAGTTTGTGACCGGAATCAAGGAAGGGAACACAAAGGTGCTGAGCTCTGCTCCATCCCCACAAAAACGGTCTTCTGCATACCAGAGATTAACTTCACGAGAAAGTACGGAGTCCATATCCCCTCACGTTGTGAATGCAGAAATAGACCACACAATTCTCAGGGTCCCACAAACTTCTTTACTGATGGCTGTAAACTCGAAGGTCGAGTAAGAGGAAGATTTTTTCCCCAGAGCTTGAGATTGAAGTCTCCTTCCGATTACCCGATCACTGTTGTGTATACCAAGCGGAGGTTCTAGCCATAAGCTGTTCTACTAATCAACCGGCAAGGCGACAGGAATTGGACTGTCTACATCATCTCAGATAGTCCTGCGGTCTTGCACAAATAGCTTTAAAACTATCTCTGAATGTCGCAAATCTTTTAACGACATGGCTTAGCAGCTCAGGACCCTCCTCATATGGGTGCCTGGTCACCGAAATATAGAAGGAAATTGTATAGCTGATAAACTAGCTGGGAGAAGTACGACCGCCGCTCTCCTTCCAGCAAAGGAAAGGGTTGGTATGCCTTGAACCATTTTCAAACTCCGGTGAAAACAACATACCAAGCAACAAGCAAAGAAGCATTGGAGGGATCTTAACAAATGCACCGTGGGGAAATTAACCTGGCCTTGTTATGATCTCAAGCGGACCGCGTCACTATTGAGCCTCGGTAGACAAGACCTCTCAGCTATAGTGGCAGCTAGCGGACCCTGTCTGATTCGGACGCATGCGACTCGCTTAGATCTTGAAACCTACGATTTTTGTAGAAGCTGTAAGAATTTGGAAGATTCTGTCACTGCGCAGCTCTAAACAGAATGAGACTTACCACATTTGATGAGCCCTTTCTAAGCATGCTTTCGGAGATCTCGAAGATTGGGATCCCGCAACTTAGAAGATTCATTACTTCCTGGTGGTGGTTTGCACGAACACGACACTTGAACATCAGGTCTAAGGTAGGATCGCCATGGCATCACAATAGCCCTATCACTTTGGCCTAGCAGCTCAGCCATATCTAACCTAACTTAACCTAACCAGATCCCGACTGTAGAGTTGCCAAACAACCAAGGTTTGGTTAAGGATATGCCTAGGCCAGCGGTCGCAACCCAAATGCATTGGCGTGCCATAAAACAGATAATTAAAACTTACTACACATGAAGCGTCCCACAAAACTAAAGTCGTATATGAAGACAATTTTATTTGTCAAGTAAAACCTTTTCACAAAGCAACTGAAAGCCATCGGCGGGCTGTGGCCTTTTACACTATGTCGGAAGGTAAGGCCCGATGAAGGCCGCACGTTACTTAGTCTGACTGAGGGATGAGGATTTGAGACATTAACCACAACAGGTCGCGGATTTTTCGTTTTCATAAAGGAAACCACATTACTGAAACACGAAATTAAGCCTGCCAAGCACTAGATAACTAAGGCCTTTCGAGTGCTTTCAAATGAAAAATTTCAATTTTTTCGAACTATGTAAAAAAAATTTCGTTGTGGAAATACACGAACCGGACCCAGATCTTCAGGTCCGGACTGACGGCAAATACCCACAGACATAAAGATTTTTGTTAGTTTCCCTGAACTGCAGACGCCCCATGCAATTGCCGGCCGGTGAGTGTGTGGTTTTACTTGGCTTCAAGGCGAGAAACCTTCAAGCCACGGCCTGCCGGAGGTCTGTATGTGAATGGGGGCTTTCATATTAACGTTCGTGTGCACTGTGTCCGCGGAGGCTGCGATAACCTATATTCCTTACTTAGTCTATACGTCTGTGTACTCTGATTTTTTTTTTTATTTGATAGACTAGAGGCTTAGGGAATGCCCCTTTGTACTGTTCGACAATCTATTTTTTTCGTATAGAATGTCGAACAGCAGCTCTAGCCGGACGATAGAGAGTAGAAAGAGACAGAGAAGTAGGAAGGAGCTGCCACAACCTAGCCGCAATATTTTTATTCCACCTACTTCCAACCATTTCGCGACTCTGGCATCGGGGCATTTGAGAAGAAACAACTCGCTGGAGTGTTATGCCTCCTGAAACGAGTTGAATCTCATCAGCCAACCGATGACATGCGCTTGGTGGAGCGGGGAAGGACTAGCGAAGCCTATGACAGGAGGAATCAGGAATGTAAAGAGGGGGGAAGGAAGAAAGGAAGTTATGTGGATGGGAAAGTGGAAAGGGCGAAGGACCGTGGGGCTGGCCGGGGTTCGAACCCGGGACCTCTGGGTTAGCAGTCAGGCGCCTTACCTCTAGACCACCGAGGCCCCCATATGTATATGTGTCAGAGTACCAAGTACGCAGGCCTCTATAACAGTCGCGCATAAATATGAAAAGGCATGCCGACGCGAATGTTGGCATACCTTTTCATGTCAGCATCTGCACTCTGAGCATAAATTTTAATAAATTCTCACTTTCGTGCGGTGCCATCAGAGATCTTCTCGCGTGCCAACTAGTGGAACGAGTACCATAGGCTGCCAAAACCAATTGATTGTATATAATATCTGCTAGATTTAATCGAGGTGTATTCGCAAATTGCAATGAATCCAAAGCAAAGCCGCTTAATGAAATTCGCAACACTGGTCAAAGAAAAAGGCTAATCATGTCTATCATCAAAATTCATGGTTTCTAAATACAGACTGAAAAGCTGCAAAACTGTCGGTATATTATCATGCATAAAGTGTATATATTAGATGTTTTTTGTTTCTATAACGTTTCAGGAAGCAGGCCCCATTAAACCCATGAAACTGTGTACATTCCCATTGGTATACATTGCACCATGCACACTTTGTTCAAACTAGTGGTGTAATTAAAAATTTCGCTGCAGTCAGTTTATCCCTGCAATAGGCGACCACTTTGCTGCGTTTTAATATCTCATTGCCTCTAAAATGAGGTAATTGAAAACGGCTCTTTCCGCTCCAATTCACCTGAACAATATTTTATTTACGATTTTTCTAAACAAAGCCAATTAGATTCTACCCGAAAACCAATTTATGATTTCACCTAATAAATACAGATGTTGGGTGTGCGTTTAACAAGCCAAAACTGCCCAGATAGAAGCGCATACGGACAATCAAGCCATCCGTGAATAATTGCTGCCAGGTATGGCGGTATGAAAAAACAACAAGCGAAAATAATTATACGTTTGGTTAGCATTAATCTGCATGACGACGTTCTATTTAGTACTCGTACGGAAAGCTTAAAACGTTGTTATCACATAATTATGGCGGCGCGTTCATTTCACTAGCGTTCACCATTAGCCCATGGGCTGGAAGTAGATAAAGGGTGTACACTAAAAATCTGCGCGTGTTTAAAAGGGCTTGTGGCTGTCGTGCGGGTGCACCTTTATTACATTCCATTAAAATCCAAGGATATCCAAGGATTATGACTACTACTGACTTACGACAGATAAGGAAGTTGTTTAGTAAATTGCTGTGATTTCGCTGCATTCAAATACGAATTTAACTAATTGATTTATGTATATGTCCGAATATAGCGCGCTCACAATGGAACCGATGAATCCCGTGCACGCTATCGGGCAAATGAATCACGGATTTTATTGCCAAGTGATTAGGATGTTATCAGTTCACTATACTATATACAATAATGGGGATATTCCCTAATGGGATGTTTTTATTGCCTAGTTAAAATTAGTTATATATTGTATTTTGCTGGTTTGTTTGTTTTATTGATGGTAATTAATGACTAGCTTATCAGCTGAAAAATAATGGTCATTATTTTTATCCAAATCCGGAATGGTAAAAGTCAGTTGGAGATAGCTGTTGACAGGTTTAGTGGTTGTCATTTCAGCTGGGTGAAATCATAGGACGTGATTTATAAATTAATTAGGCTCTTTTGCAAAACTGTAGCAATTGAATCCGAGCAACTGAAGTAACGTGACGGTTCTTTTCGTTGGCTATATGCCAATTTGCTCTTTGTAGAATACCAATCCAAACTGCCTAATATTCGCTAGATATTACAACTATGGCATGTATTTCAGTCCAAAAAATTAGGGCCACCTACCGATTGCAATTGAAACCTTATAGCTAGTGAGACTTTCATAAAAGTCTCAGAAGCGGTGATAAAAGTCTCAACTCTGCTTAAACTTTCCGGCCTATCATACTTTCTCGAAGCTTTCGCAGACTATTGGAAAATTGCACATACCGAGTTAGGGTGACTCCAGCAACCCCTGGCCGTTAGAAAGCCCATCAGGCAAAGTTTGGATTCTTCTTTCCGACCATTCAATTGATGCAATAGTGGGTGGCGTTTAATCTAACCTCAATACAATATCCACCGGTGTCCCACAGGGGTCTATTCTGACGGCTTCTCTATTTCTAACCTTCATAAATAACCAGCTCTCAGTTCTCTGGAGCCAACTAGACAGCTTCGCTGATGACGATTGCGGCAACTGCGTACAATTTACGCGAAGTACACTTCTAACATCTTCGTTCACGACATTGTCGTGCGACTATCTATTCGCGACCCTTCGAAGTTTACTAGTGCCCGAATTAATAAAATTGCCGGTTACGTATACGAATGAATTGAATAAGCGTTATTAACCGAAGGTTGTCCGAAGTGAAGAAATTACCGCTGAAAATAGTACGCCTGATTTGGTAGAATTTTCATTCTAACCAATTTACCGGTGTCGATCTCACCCTTCAGTGGATAATTGCTCTTCGAATAACAGATCCACCATACAGTATGTGAAACGCGTGCGGCCTCGGTTTGTTTTTTGGCAAACCCTATTAGTCGAATCAGGGAGAGCTATATTCCAATGGCCATGATACTTGCTGTTTTGCGATTTGTTTCGCGAATCATTAGATTCGCCATCTCTGGCGTTACAAACTGCTTGAATATTTTGATTGGATGCATAATATTTTTGCTTATAGTTAACCCAAGGTCCCCATGGGCATTTTTTCTGGCAATAAGAATCGGCCTTATGCTACTCCCAAAGCAAAAGTAAGAGGAGTAAAATAACTTGAAATGGAGTAAAATACTCCTATAGTAGTAAAAACTACAGCACTGGTTGGGACATGTCTACCAGCAGCTAGGGCATTGTGCGCATGAGCTCGATAACTGGGTGGGGGATTTTTCATATACACAACGCCTGCTTTGTATGTGCATATAAAAATCACCAGTAGGCAACCAAGAATCATTCACAGCAGGTCCTTCTTCAGGAACCTGAGCAATTTCTTCGTATTTTTCATTATCACTATCCACTGCAACATTCGCCTCAATGTCAAACCTTCTTCGGTACCCGAGGCTGGCTCATCAGCTGGGATATAGTCTCCATTAGCATCATTCTCTTCATCTATAAATCGTCTTCCTTCTCGATGTTCTAACTTGCCCAAAACAACCTTTCTACCCGACCCGTATCTCGTTTCGTTGCTCCCAGAAACCATCAGTGGTACTTGGAAAGAGGCCGTTTGGCGCTCAAAGCTAAGAAAAAAATTGCCGTACTACTCAAAGTCAAAATGCCCAGCTGGACATCCCAAGGTTACAGCTACAAACAATCGGTTACCAGTCCTATTTTATTTAGAAAGTAGTTAAGCGAACAGTGGCCCGTCAGAAGCTCTGTTATTATTTTTAGCTCCCACCTCTTGAGATCCTGGGTCTTTGTCCAGCTATGAAGAAACAGCTGGTCGACTCAATTTTTGATGGCCGTTCTTAGGTGGCAGCTTTGCTAAGCTACAGAAAGGTTCCGGACCCATAGGTGATGAGTTGGCCCCTACTCTAGCCAGGCTGTCGGCAGTTTCATTACCTGTTGTTCCTGCTGAGGGATTTCAAAGATAGGAAACAGTTCAGGACAGTTTTTGATGACACCCTGTGAGATTTAATGGCCAGCAGGGCAGCTTGAATGTCCGAGAAAATAAATGTTAGAGCTATTTGGGGCTCTATTAATAAAAGTCTGAGCACACACCTGGATGGCTAGCACCTCAGTGTGAAAAACAGTGGGGGTTGTGCCCAGAGCCATGGATATTTCGCCCCTTGGGCCATACACGCCCAGCCCTACCCCTTTATCGGTTTTGGAATCGTCCGTATACCAAAAGGTCGTGCTTCGTGCTTGGACAAGATATGAAAAGGGGCCGCAAAATCATCGGTGAAGCCTGTTCCACCGTCGACCTTTGAGCCACCGTAGGAATGTCTCTGCCCTGTTTCAATCGTAATATTATACTTCCTTCACCAGATTAACCCGCTTGGGTTAATTCTTTTGCTTAGAACTCTCCTTGCACGCACTTTGCAGACTAGATTCGTTTCTCAATAGAACAACTGTGGAACAATCTGTCACACTCAGTATTACTAAACACCTACAACTTCAAAAATTTCAAACGCAGAGTTTATGGCCACCACCTTCAATAACCTACTAACTAACCATGACGGAACCAATAACAAGACAGGGACTGGTAATAAAAAGTCGAAAACGACAAAAAAAAACAAGCCACTAAAAGAGTCGAAATGGGTCGATATAAATTAATACTACATAATCAAGGTCGACCATTCTCGAAATAATTTATTTGTACACGATAAATTTCTTCTCTTTGATTCATCAAAGTTATTTCCACCTTTGAAGATGTCCATTATCCCATGAGGCGTAGTAATACTCAAAAATAAAAGAATTGAAGACGAATTTTTGTTTATCTCAAACGCTTAAAAAAATTCACTTTCACATCGCTACCAAAAAATGCAATTTAGACGACGACGAGACATTTTCCTTCTTGCGAAATTGTTACGCCAACGTGATTCTTATTATGTGGAATTGGTCGGGCGACTTTTTAATTTGATAGACAAGAGATGTTCCCAAAACAAAAAGAATGAATTTTAAAGATCTAAAAAGAATTGTCTAAAGAGGTGGAAAAAGAGACAGTTCTTTTTTTAAGATATGTATGTAGATAAATTAAATTGTTTGTCTAGGTCAATAAACTTTTGTTTGAAGCTAAACAAATGTGAGCGAAAAAACGCGATGAAACGCGAATTTAATTGAGAATAGTGAACCACCGTGTTATTTTTGTGGGGCTCCTGCATTTTTCCAGAATTTTCGATATTACATACTTTTTCTATTTGTAGTCCTGAGCCCATTCGTTTGGCCTATTGTACAACACCCCTGTACCTCATCCTCACGACTCCAGAGACCAAACACCATCCAAGAACTCGAGGATATCGTAGGTCACTGTAACAGGAGCAGCGGTCTGCGTACGCCCATCACTACGTCTGGGGCAGCAGTGAAGCGAACAAAAGAGGTGAATAACTTTTTGATAACCTCTTAGCTACTAACCTGGACATAGGCAGAGATCATAAATTCGACAACGGTAGGGGACGGAAGGTTGTAGTCATTACGCTGGCTACTCAACACGTTGCCAATTTCTTGAGAGACTGGCGGGTCTCAGATGAGCCATCACGTCGTGCTTAGACCATTGACTCATTCACTTTATGGTAGGTGAGTCTTTGGAAAAACTGAGGGCATATAGGAATCCTAGATAAAAGTACTGGGCGGGACTTCTCAGTAGCGTATTGAAGAGTTCCATGCACTCAATCAAATCTACAATATATGTAAAACCATCCGCGGACTTCCTTACGGAGGGGTTTACTGCTGCTTACAGCAATAAGTGCATCGCTATGATAAGGAGGTGCAATAAGAAAACTCCATTACAAAACAGATTATTACTTATTCCACAGTCTTCAAAATCAATTGAACCACTGTGAATTCTTCTGCAACGTTACACTCTTTTTGTCAGCATACCGCACGGGTTAATCACTTGCTTTATCCGATTTTTTATATCCTTGTAATTTGTTACTTGGGTGAGCTTTCATGCTGGAGAGTCTTGGATGGGAATCGGAGAAATCTTGGATGGGATATTTGAGGGCTCGGAGGAGCCGCGAAAAGTTTTCAATAATGATAATAAGAATTATATTATAACTACTATTATGTACTACGGCATTTACTTTTGAAATTACAAGCAATTTTAATGTTGAAATTGGCTCTATTTCGTCCTTTTTTAGTACAATTTGAACATTAAAATTGCTTATAACAAAAATACAGGGTAATATGTAAACCCCTACCAAAAAAAATTCAAGACGCCTTTTTTTATGTGATAGACTAGAGGCTTAGGGAAAGCCCTAGCGGCTAAACCGTTACGATTACCCCCCCCCCCCCCCCCCCGACCAATTAATACGATTTCTTGTTCGACTATCCAAGACCTATCCACATTTGACATTGATACACAATTTCGAACAATTTCTTAAACCTCATTGCATACCGCCGGCCTGTAATCAAAAAGCTCACAACCACCAGAAATACTTAAACCCATTGAATACCCATAAATGTACGTCCTAACGCAGCTAAACTCCATTTAATGCCTTCAGGTACCTAAAGCTCACCACACCATGGACATAAACCCCATCGCATACCTCCAGCCACCAAAAGCTCACAACACCTTAGTGAAACCCAAATATCACCCGATAATGACTTAAGTCAATATCAGATATCGGGGTACACTTTAGTGCATAATCTCTCTCCCCATAGGGGCATTGCCATCTACGTTAGGGATGATGTGGCTCATTATAAAATATGCAAAAGCACTTCTTCAGATTTTAACTCACTTTGGATTAAAATCATCATCCGAAACCACGTCATATTCTTTTGCTTCCTATACAGAAGCCCTAACATAAGTAACGAAGCCTCCACTTCATCATTTGACACAATTTCCGAACAAATCTCGGGATTTTTATCGTCCAATCCTGAGTGTGAAATCATCGTTGCGGGTGATTTCAATGTTCACAATGTAAACTGGCTGACTTACTCAAATGGCACCAGTGCTTCTGGCAAGGACGTCGAGCTCTTTGCAGACATCAATAACTTGCACCAAATTGTGGATCTTCCCACAAGAGTCCCTGATGTTGCTGATCAAGGAAGATATCTCCTTGATCTTTTCCTTACTTCTCATCCAGCACGATATACCGTCACAGTTGATTCACCTCTCGGCAATTCGGACCACTGCTTAGTTAGCGTTAGCTTCCCATTCAAATTTCCCACCCCTCCCAAACCAGTCAGAAAAACTGTATGGCATTATGGGAAGGCCAATTGGCTGGGGCTTACTAATTTTTTCCAATCTGCAGACTGGAACCAGTGTTTCCGTAATAAAAACGTCAACTCTGCCGCTATCAGTATCACTAGAATCATACAGGCAGGAATGCATTTGTTCATTCCTCATTCTACTAAATCTGTGAAGGCTAGGCCCAACAAATGGTTTAATCAGGAGTGTATGAATGCAATCAGAAATAAAGAAGCCGCCTTTCGAGCTTACAAGAGCTTCCCGAGTGAATCACTCCGTGCAGAGTATATAAAACTAAGAAATTCCTGTAAAGTCACCATCAGGAATGTCAAAAATTTATTCGACAGCAAGTTGAGAAGTAAACTCCTTAATGCAACCTCTGGTAGCAAAAATTTCTGGTCCTTGGTAAGTTCCATCAAGAAGAATTTCACCACCTCCACAACTCCTTCATTCATCCACGATGAAAAGGTGATAACAGACAGAAAATCCAAGGCCGATTTATTAGCATCTCTGTTTGCTTCAAATTCTTCTCTACCCCAAAATGATACGCTACCCCCGGTCCTCGAGCACAGCGCTCATTTAATGGACAGGGTTTTCTTCAGGACTCGTGAGGTGTACAGGTGCCTTAAGGAGCTCGATGTCAACAAATCCACTGGACCCGATAATATACCCCCTATCGTCTTAAAACAATGCGCCTCACCTTTGGCTAAACCTCTGCGCAAACTTTTTGCCCTATCATACTCTTCCGGAGTTTACCCAGATTCTTGGAAACTTGCTCATGTGCAGCCAATACCGAAAAAAGGTAACTCCAGCGATCCCTCCAACTACCGCCCAATAGCAATTACTTCTATTCTCTCCAAAACCATGGAGACGATAATTAACAAAAAGCTTATGGGATATCTAGAATCCAACCAACTTATAAACGACAAACAATACGGCTTCCGACAAAAAAGATCCACTGGTGATCTTTTAGTTTGCCTTACCGAACACCTCAGCCGTAGTCTGCATGGATCTGGTGAGTCTAGTCTGGTTGCTCTAGATATCTCCAAGGCTTTTGATAGAGTATGGCACTCAGCCTTGTTAGCTAAACTCAAAGCTATTGGAATTGACTCGCTTCTCTATAAGTGGGTTGAGAGTTTCCTTTCCGGCCGGTCAATTAAGGTAGTTTTGGATAGCGTCAAATCTGAATCTCACCCCATCTCTGCGGGGGTCCCCCAAGGGTCAATTTTATCACCGGCCCTATTTCTTATCTTTATAAATGACCTACTTTCAATCCCCTCCAACCCACTTCTCAGCTTCGCTGACGACGGTACTCTACGTTACTCGTACAGCTTCGATACAAGACAGACACATGCCAGATCCTGTCTTGATGATCGTGAACTAATGTTCAACTCTATTAATAACGACATTGAACTTATTATAGAGTGGGGAAAAAAGAATCGTGTCGAATTCAACCCCTCCAAAACCAAGTACTGTCTTATTTCAAAGAAAAAGATCAACACATCACCATCCTTGACAGTGGATGGCGTGGAAGTAAAGGCGGACCCATCCCTTCACATCTTAGGCGTGACATTAGCCAAAGACTTGCGATGGAATGACCATATATTCCAAATCGCCAAACAAGCATCCCAGTGCTTGGGATTTCTTAAGAGGTGCAGGTTCCTCCTCCAGCCATCGGCCCGTGCTGTTATTTATAAATCCTACATTCGGCCTCTTCTTGAATACAACTCCCTCGTTTGGGGGGGGGGGGGCGCTCCAATAACCACCTTAGCATGGTTAGATAAGGTCCAAAAAAAGGCCCTTAAGTTAATTAATGACGATACCGCTTGCTCCACCATCGACCCCCTAAGCCACCGTAGGAATGTAGCAGCACTGACAAAATTTTATCGCTACTATCATAGTGACTGTTCCTTCGAGTTAAACGCTCTTTTGCCTCCACGGCAATCTTATACCCGCAACACCAGATTAGCCCACTCGTCCCATTCCCTGCACCTTCAACTACCCTTTTCACGCACTCAACAAGATATGAATTCGTTTGTAAATAGAACAACTCGACTGTGGAATAATCTCTCGCAGTCAGTATTTCCGAGCTCCTACAACATCCAAGAGTTCAAACGCAGGGTTCATCACCACCTTCTTCAATACCCTCCCGTACCTTTATAATCCTTAACCTATTCCCCCCGCCCCTCCCCCGTACTAAGCTTACTGCTAGACATTGCACCATGACGTGACAAATGACATGACGGACTAGTAGTACAAAGGGTGATTCCTGAGCTTAGCACTACCACATAAAAAAAAAAAAAACACCACGGACATAGACACCATCTTATACCTCTAGACACCTAAAGCTCATCGCATTACGGACATAAACCTCTCACCATGGACATAAACTCCCCCAGCTTGTAGGCAAGAGGGTTGAACGGGGCCAGGGAGTGATGCAGGACTCCTCTAACTATACTATTAATAAAAAAAAAGATAATGTCTAAAGTAAGAGGCTGCTCTTGCAATATCCATTGAGCCATGGCAGGAATGTAGCCCTTAGGACAAAACTTTATCGTTGCCAGCACATCGACTATGCACCCAATATAAGCGTTCATAAGTCTCCATGTTAAAGTTATGCCCGCAACAGCAGTCCAGCCCACTCGGCATATCCCAATTGTTTACAGATCCTCTCAGGCACTCACCAAATCTAAGGATTTCGTTGATAAATAGAATAATTAATTCCTACCGCAGTAAGTATTTCTGTGCTCTCGCAACATTCAAGAGTTCAAAGGCAAACTTCGTCTTCTCCCCTAAACAATCCCTAGCTTCGCCAGATTTATCTTATGCACTAAGAATATTTCTATCTAAGCTTACTCGTGGACATTGCACTATAATATGTACCACATGATGGTATAGCCGTACAAAGGGTTTTCTGGCGTAACCAGAAAAATCTTTTTAAGTAGTCAGGAAAGCAAAGCCATTAATACCCACAGCATAGTCCAAAAGTTTACATCCAATTTCGGATGTTAAGTTCTTAACAATACAGCGTAATTCCTAAACAGTTTAATCAACACAATACTAAACCATTTACATTCTGTGTATATTATATTTTCCCAACAATAAAAGCTAAACACTGATTACAACAATGCAACATGAAACAATAGCCCCAAAATCCAGCAATTACCAATAATATCAATCAAACAACTCATACATAACAAAAGCCTTCTCCTACATAAAACATGTCAGAAAGACATCTTGTGGCAGTCCCTCCACTGCAGGAGTTATTTGTACAAAACAGATTCGATTAATTACACAAAATAAATCACAAATGCCCGAGAGACACAAATCAGGAATAAATCTCCGAATATTATAAACCAGTGTCCGGCGGCAATCCACCCTCATGCAGAGGCATCCGTCCACAAGCACGTTTCTTATGCAACAGCAGCTCAGCATAAGGAGATCCCTTTAGATCCTTTGTGCTAGTACCTCCTCAAGACCGACCAAGAGAAGGTGGTGTCCGAAGGCACAAGGTGCTCCACCATGGACTGGATGGACATGCACTGAGCTGCTTCAGCCTCTAATGTATTCCGGTCAAATTGATTAATTACTGGCAAATAATAGCGGCACTGAATATTCATCAAGCCTCAAGTAGATTCCATTTGGGAGCTTGGCTCGGCACAAATTGTTTGACAACCAACTAATGCAGCAGCGCACACCTGAGTGGAATGTAGTTGCGGAATGTGCTCGTGCAGAAGGTAAACTTGCTTATCTTCTAGAGCGGCTAGAGGCAGACATTCGGGAAATCAAAAACGAGAAGTAATTGATTGATTAAGACAAGTCTGATATGCTTAAGCATTTGCAGTCAGTTTTGAGTGTTATGTGGAAGTAATTTGATGTTCTATAGATATCGTATGAGGTGCTTATTAGTAAGGTGCAGATTGGATTATTTTGCAGATAATCAAGGCAGTATTTGTGGTACAACAGTTGCAATATTGATGACTGACTTTATTCATTCTAATTTCAGACAACAAAAGAGAACCAAAGAATTGTCGAGGGATAATTAAATATACATTCTGGAACACAATCGCCATGCCAAATTCCAATTACTTCTAGTATCTTCAAATCAACGAAAACTTATGAATTACTTATCACTCGCTCCTGTTCTAACTTTTATAAAAGATTTTTTATCTACATGAATGACATTCAGTGCACTACACAGTTTTGAAGTTTTGTTTTGATACCTTTTTTTTCTTTTTTCGTGAGTAAGGTATTGGGTCCAAATGTACTGCGGCCATTCATTTGGCTGTACTGTACTGTACTGTACTGCAGCCCCTATACCTCATATTTGTAGGCCAGACCGCTGGAACAAGCTCAGCAGCCTGCCTAGTGGCTTGTCGCTTAGACCTTGAGTGTTCGAGCAGGCACTCCTCAAACAAAGAAACCCTGGTCCTCGCTATTGCGGGGCACTCACAGATAACGTGGAGGGCAGACTCATCCTCTTCCAGGCAAAGCCTAATTGTGGGGTCCTCCGCCCTTCCTATTCTCCATAAGTGATAATTTAGGGCACAGTGCCCGGTAATCAAGCCAACAACAGTCTGACATCATTACTACTGCGTCCTAACAATTCCTTGGCCGTATTTGGGGACGGCATCGGAAGGAACCGCTTAGAGTTGGCTAGTCCAGGCACGGACCTCCAGCGTTTAGAATGTTTCATCAAAGTCCAATCTGCCGGGGCCCTTTGCAGCAAGCTGGACGGTGCCTCATTAACCGGCTTTGGATCGATGAATGCAATATAAGAGCCCTGTTTAGCCAGAGCATCAGCACTTTCGTTGCCTTTGAAGCCCCGGTGACACGGGACCCAGACGAGGGTAACTTAATAGAGAATGGGGTAAACTAGACTATCCATCACTTTTCCATCACATCGGCAAGGGGTCGCCGGGAAGTGTGTATTTTTTCCTCACTTGTGAATCTCAAAAATTTTCAGTCTCACCCTCCATGACACTAATACAAGTATAAATTCGTTTTTGTGAGTTTTCGAAACACTTTACGTTTGAATGATACATGAGTTGCTTCGTACACAACTACATAAACATTGCAATCGTTATACAAAGTGAGGGCAGAAAAGTGAGTCCATAGTGTAATACCGACCTCATATTCAAAACGGTGTGATGTGATAGACAAGTGATGGATAGTGTAGTTTACCTCAATGTCCAACTCTTCAAGAGCTGGCAGTCCCAGACTAATTTCAACTTGGTCCTACAGGACTGTCGCTTCAATTGCCGCTTAGCTATGAAAGATGATAAAAACCCGTTTATTTTGGTAGGCCCTTGTTAAGTTCTCATGAGTGCATGCTAGTATAGCGTACACCTCTGCTTGAAAAACATGTTGCTAGTAGGAAATCCAATCCCGCATCAAAATCTCAATCCCGCAAGCTTGCGGGATCGCGGTCAACAATCCCGCGGATCCGCGGGATTTTGCGGGACTGGAAAAAATATAGAAATCGTAGTTATGTTCATGAATCTATGAAGTATTATATGAAATGAAAGCGTAACAAAGTACTGAGTCAGTTAAACAAAGTATTCAGGCCAATTCTGAACTACGCTGGTTTTGAATGCACTAGAATTTCCTTACAAAGTAGCATACATTTTTATTTCGAAATAACTCTCCCTTACAGCAGAGTATATGCTACCGATGTAAGAAATCGGAATCAGAATCATTTCCAACGTAGTTTAGAAATGGTCTAAATATTTAGGGTGGAGTATTCCTTGAGTTTACCGAAAGCTGTTTCCCTCAATTCAACTCCAGGACGGTTCTAAGTTGAAGTGATAGATAAATAATTTTGCGTCGTGTCTCCATTGGTATGTGTGCAGTAAACACACTTAAACAAACCCATATGCAAAACCCGGCTTAATCCGTTGAGTTTTCTCGGATTTAACGAAACTTTACTCAACCCGCCTTTCTATGGGCGCTTACTCTGAGTTAACCAAAGGTAAACTCTGCATGGAAACCCAGTAATTGATCACGTTCGGATACACCTACATAAATACATTTAGGAGATTTTGTGTTATTGCTGTATTGCGTAGTAGAACGATATCTTCAACTACTTAACGAATTTAAATATTTTATGGAGTGTAAAGTCTCAATTAATGCCCTGTGACATAGCAGCGTTGCGTAGCTGCTGCCAAAATTGAAACTATGTAATTAAATTGGACTTGCCACATTGCGCGCAACGCAGCGCATGAGTTGAACATGGTTCAACTTTTATGCGAGACATAACCTCAGCTGTCAATTTAACAAAGTTCCACTTTTTTTTTATAAAATAAACTCTGCCAATTTGGTTGACACTTTACAGCACTTGCCGGAACTTTGTCTGTCAATTAACGCAAAGCTAAGCTGTTATGTCACTAGGTTGTGAAAAGTCATGCTCAGCTTAGCTCCGCAACGCAACGCTGCTATGTAACTGTGCCTTTATACTGAAGGCAACGGAACGGCGAGTCAACGCAAAGGAGCTTTGCTGGTTATACTAACGAAATCGAGCGAATGCAAATGTCATTTTTACCTAATTCCTTATTTTTCGGCAATGTTTTGCCAAATTTTGGACATAGCTTATGTATAGAATTTCTCACACTTTCTCTTTTTTGTTTGGTTTATAACACACTCTCTCTCTCTTTTTGTTTTGTTCATATGCATGTATTGGTGTATGTAAGTTAGCGTCAGTCGACTGCTAGCCATCTTTGAAATCGGATGTATTTATTTTTTTGTGAAATAAAATTGAGTTGTTGAAGCCATTGGTTGTAGCTTCCATAAATCATATTTGTGGTCAAGCTATCATGTTGGTTGCAGTTTTTATAAATCATAATTAGCTTAAAATTTTTAGTTCCAAATTTTTGAAACTTTAATCCGGTCTGTTTCATTCTGTTCCGTCCAGTATAAACATTTCAATATAATTTCTCTGCATTGAAACTCATTTCAATATTTCAATCCGGTCCGTTGAGTTCCATTGCGTCCAATATAATTGAGGCTTAAGGCCCTCCGTTAAGTGAAGTGCAACCACGAAACTGAAATCGCCTTTGACCGGCAAGAAAAGTCGCACGTTAACAATTCACACTAGTTTCAAATCGGTATTGTTTCTGTCGACCCGTATATGGATTTCCATTTCGTACACGGCCAAGATCACGAAACAGTTGCGTGTGCAATTGGAATTGTAAGTCAGTGGACTCGTGTTCGAAAGGGCCTAAATCTATCCTACTTTGAAATATTTCACTACTAAGTCCTGGTTCTTATAAGAAATGATTCTACTGCCCAAAATCCCGCAAATCCTATGACGACATCGTCAGCGTAATCTTGGGCGAAAAAGTTGGTGCGCATGCTGCTAGGATCTTAGTGAGTCTCGAATGTCTTCGACACTCTTGCTGAAGTGGTTAGCGAGCTTTTATAACTCTCCTAGTTGCCGCTCTTTACCGTTGGGCCTTGTAAGATATCCAGTGGTTATAAGAAAGCGACTTTTCAAGTATGGTGATTAAACTGGTTGTCACACTATTGGCCTATCCTAATCCCAGAGTTGAGTGATCTATCCATCCAAATGGCTCCGGGCCACGCCAAAACATTATCCTTATGGTGAAAAAACTTGATTGTACTTCTGGTTCCGTATGGAAAGCTTCTAGATCTTAATACCGGAACCTTCTTGTTTGGGGGCCTTAAGACTAATCAGAAGTCTACCTCAGTTTATTCATAAGCTAGGTTTATAGGGAATGCACAAAAGATCTAAATATGTATCGTCGCTTCGCAAGAATAGTGGCGCAATTCAAAAGTTTCCATTTTTTTTTGAAAATGTATAGCTAAATCCGCATATTTTTATGTGGTAAAACTCCATATTAATACTTCCAAAAATGACCGCTGGAGACTAGCTGGAATTCAAGATTATGACAAGGGCTTTTTTTATGTGGTAGTGCTAAGCTCAGGAGTCACCCTTTGTACTACTAGTCCGTCATGTCATTTGTCACGTCGCGTCATGGTGCAATGTCTAGCAGTAAGCTTAGTACGGGGGAGGGGTGGGGGGAATAGGTTAAGAATTATAAAGGTACGGGGGGTATTGAAGAAGGTGGTGATGAACCTTGCGTTTGAACTCTTGGATGTTGTATGAGCTCGGATATACTGACTGCGAGAGATTATTTCAGAGTCGAGTTGTTCTATTTACAAACGAATTCATATCTTGTTGAGTGCGTGAAAGGGGGAGTTGCAGGTGAAGGGAATGAGACATAATCATCATCATTGCGCTCCTTTAATCCCTCATGGGACATAGGACGGAAACATTGTTTGCCGATTCGTAGCAATGGTGTTTTTTATGGGAGCGGGTTGCTGACCCTCAGCCCAACCGACTTAAAACTCTGTTTTGTGGCGCAGAGAGTTCGCCATTCGCCCGTCTCCCGTTAGCTCCTTCCGCAGAAGTACCCCAGGGGGCACCGCAGGGAGGTGGGATTAGGACTTGCTAACAGGTCTGCTAGGTGTTTGTCGGCAGTGACTTTTCTCGGGTTTTGGCAGAGGTGGCAAATCGGGTGCCACCACTTTCCGAGGTCTTTGTTAGCCGTTTGCCCCCCAGGAGGGAATGAGACGAGTGGGCTAAACTGGTGTTGCGGGTATAAGATTGCCGTGGAGGCAGAAGAGCGTTTAGCTCGGAGGAACAGTCGCTATGATAGTATAGTAACGATAAAATTTTGTCAGGGCTGCTACATTCCTACGGTGGCTCAGGGTGTCGATGGTGGAGCAAGCGGAATCGTCATCAATTAATTTAAGGGCCCTTTTTTGGACCTTATCTAACCATGCTAAGGTGGTTATTGGAGCGCCCCCCCCCCAAACGAGGGAGTTGTATTCAAGAAGAGGCCGAATGTAGGATTTATAAATAACAGCACGGGCCGATGGCTGGAGGAGGAACTTCCACCTCTTAAGAAATCCCAAGCACTGGGATGCTCGTTTGGCGATTTGGAATATGTGGTCATTCCATCGCAAGTCTTTGGCTAATGTCACGCCTAAGATGTGTAGGGAGGGATTGCCCGTTTAGTTCAATTTTATCCGCTCTCAAGGATGGAGAGCTGTTGATCTTTTTCTTTGAAATAAGACAGTACTTGGTTTTGGTGGGGTTGAATCCAACACGATTCTTGCTTCCCCACTCTAGAATAAGTTCTATGTCGTTATTAATAGAGTTGGGCATTAGTTCACGTTCATCAAGACAGGATCTGGCATGTGTCTGTCTTGTATCGAAGCTGTAAGAATAACGTAGAGTACCGTCGTCAGGGAAGCTGAGAAGTGGATTGGAGGGGATTGAAAGTAGGTCATTTATAAAGATGAAAAATAGGGCCGGTGATAAAATTGAACCCTGGGGGACCCCCGCATAAATGGGGTGAGATTCAGATTTGACGCCATCCAAAACAACCTTAATTAAACGGCCGGAAAGGAAACTCTCAACCCACTTATAGAGAAGCGAGTCAATCCCGATAGCTTTGAGTTTAGCTAACAAGGCTGAGTGCCATACTCTATCAAAAGCCTTGGAGATATCCAAAGCAGCCAAGCTTGTATGAAACTAAAAACTTTTAAATGACTCCCCGGTAAATTCATTTGTTTTTGAGTTGTGCCACTATTCTTGCGAAGCGACGAAATGTAAATAAAATTTTAAAAGTGGTAACATATAACGGCTGTAGCCTGAATTTCTGTCGATAGGCTAAACTATTCTGGTTTGTCACCACAGATTTAACTTAGAGTAAAAATAATTACAATCTATAATATATAGACCAATTTTAATAAATTTACAAAATAAACAATATTAAATCAACTTACCGTTTTATTTCCTAAATTTCTAACTCTGCAACCTAAATAAGCTGATTTACCAACTAGCGATGTTATATTTTTGGGCATTGTTACATCAAAATAGGGCTCAGACCATTTATGACCAAAAAAGGAATGACTATGTGGTGGGTGTGTTGCCTTCTCATCAAAATTATTTTGATTTGACGATGGCCTTTGATAGCACGTCGTTAAGCCTGCAACAAGAAGATAAAAAAATATATATAATCAATTTTATTATTCCATATAGTAAAAAAAACAAAACAAAATAAATTCAAGTTAATCCTTACAGACGAATAGTTTTCGAGTCCCTAAAAAAATCATATAATTTACAGGATTATGTAAGCGATTGCCCCCCACATATTGCCACCTCGTAAATATAATAGAGAGTGCTATGAAAATCTAAATTGCTAAAAAGGATTCTCTCAGTGTTTGGTGACACTTTTGGTGCCCCCACCAGATTCAGCCCTAAAAAATACCCTCTGGTTGGGGGGTAGCATTGTGCTATCAATAACAGACCGTAAATACACTCGCAGTTATCGGATTATTTGGGCGTCCGGGGGTTATTTATATTTCATTATAATTTCAAAAGATATAAATTTTCCACCCCCGGGATTTTATAGGGGGGTGGAGAGGATCCTTTAAAAAAATATTCATAGAAAACTCCCAACAATATCCGGCAAACGGAATACCAGTAAAATTGATAGTCTTCCTGTTGTACAGCAGTTTTTATTGACCGTGCTCGCGGTGCGGTTATTTACTCGATGTCCTCTAGAGCTGTTCCTCTAGTGAATGGTGGTGGTGGCTCTGTTCTGTGTTGTAAGTTGATGTCCTTCGTGACAAGGAGGGCAAGGAAGGAAATGGGACCTACTTTGAAAGCGACTTGTTCCGTCTGTGCACCGTGCCGTTTCCACAATAACGAAAACCCGTCTTCAAAGCATTCACTTTTATTATTGTCCTTATTTTTTTTTATTTTTTTTTTTTTTTGGTAAATTTTTATTGTTAGTACTAAAAGTTGCGGAATTTTAAATTGCAAATTCAGGACGAAACATAAACAGGACTTCACCGTCATCGAATGAAGTCCTGTGGAAGCTCTCTTCAGAACAACGGAGTGAAACTCTTCTTTTTTTGACAGGGTGGTCGGAGAAAAACTAAAGCAAGCATCAACAATCCAACCCCTCCCCCCTTTTTACATTTCGATACATATGCATCGTTTCAGTTTCCAGAGTCAGTTTCAATTGTGAATCCTTTTTATATGTCGTTATTGCAGGATAGCAATACTTTTCCACCCTGTCCAATGGGGATGATGACTGGGGGTGGTTGTATTTGTACTTTTAATGGCTTCCATTAAATGATGAACTGTTTTGACAAGACCCCCCAACCCCGCTATTTAATTTTTACAGCTTTTATTTTATTAGCGAATTGTTTAATTTCATTTTATTAGCAGTGTATTCCCTTCAAGGCTACCCACCCATACACCACCATCATTGGCAATCCTTATAATTTATTTGGATCGATTCCTGCCATTGCAAATACCACCGAAAAAGCTACCGTAGGCGATTTTCCCCGTGGAATAAAATTAAAACTGTTTAAATAATAAAATAATGAAGGGTTACATTCTCTGAAATTTTCGAGAGGATACCCACCACTCACACACACTTATTGCTACTGTTCCTGGTCGGCCATTCAAATTGTTGAAAATTATGAAAACTTTTAGGTCAAGTGAAAGAAAATTGGACATAATTATCCGCCAGATGAAAATGATATTATTTATTACATTAACGCGCGCTTCTGGCCAAGTGTGTATAAATGCATGGCTGTAATGGCTTTAATTAAGGGGATGGCCATACAGCAAACATGTGATGTGTTGTGTGTGTGTTGTTTATTTATTTGTGGCTTGGATGACGTGTGGTAAAGCATACAATTTTATGATTGCAATAATAATGGCAAAAATTTTCAGATTGGTGAAAGACGAAAATCGATGGAATATTATCGAAATGGTAAAAGATATGTATGATGATTTTATGTGGCAGCTATTCACTTGAGTTTTGTGTGCTGATTTAATGTTACTAATGAAGTACATTTATTTGGAAATACTAAAAAAGTATAACGAAAAGAGCAAGTTAATGGTACTAGTATGTTTATTTTGTGCTCATATCTGCCAGCTAAGTGGTTCAAGTGCTCGACTACTATGGCAGAGGTTTGTGGTTCGATTCCGCGTACCAGCATTGTCCTACGGTTGTTCCGATTAACACCAATACGTGATATTCCCTCTTTTTTGGCTTTTATCTTTATAGAAATTACTTGCCTTGAACTGAAAATTAGTTCAAAGCTTCATGTAACGGACAAAGAGATTCCCCTGAGCAGATTTTCGTTGATATTACAAAGTAAAGGTCCTCTGGGCAATTAATAGCTTCTCAGCTTCAAAGCGCCCGGCCCAGATGGCATACTACCAGCCAAGCTACAAAAACTACCTGAGGTGGAAGTACCATGGCTGGTGGTCAAGTCGAACATGACATCCTTCGTGTTCAAGACATTAGAAAGGGTCATCAACTCCCACATCCGCCAATCGGTAGATTTGACATTACTGTTTACCAGCTCAAAGGGGCGATGCTTTCTTAGGAGAAAATGGTGCACTTGCACCGGGCTCAATTGTAAAGGGGCGCAATTTCAGAAATTAAATTTAAAAACAATTGAAACTAGGAAAAAAAAATTCCCTTGACTTCATTTTCATCTATTCATTCAGAATATTCATTTTTATTAAAACGATTTATTCCAATTTATTATCTCGATATAATATTCTATACGTCTGTCCCCGAACTCATGTGAATCGGGGCAGAAGAAGTTACACGATATAATTTTATCGGAGCATTTACGTTGGTTAAATAATAAAATGAATATTTAAGTTTTTGTACATTGTCTTTCACTGAGGCCAGAAAGTGAACGGCAAAATCCAAGCCGGCCCTGCCTCCTATGCCAATAGAGAACCACGAACTCTGGTAGTGTGCGGGAAAGGGTCTTAAATTAGATAATGAAGGGTGACAACTCATCTGCCTGGGAACTACCACCAGGCCAGAAAAAAAAACTATACGAGGAAGAAAAGTGGTCGGCGAAATTCTGCAGAATACAGAATATATCGGAAAGTTTCAAAGTTCATGAAACGATGGTAGAGAAGCTGAAGGAAGCTAGTAAAATCATGATGGAAGTTCACTCTCCAGGAAGCTTCTTCTCGGGCAGCCATTGCGATTATTCAAAATCAAATAAAAACTAAGTCGAACCATGATTGGGTTGAAAGGATTGTGATAGAAGAGGGATTGAAACTTGCTATGAAACATGTTTCCTCTTCAAGAAATCGCGGCTTGGCGAAATACTCCCCGCTTTCTCCAATGCGGTCATTGCATTGAAACAGGGGCGGCGTTTTCATATTGGTAAATCGTGCACTTGCACCGGGCGCAATTTGGCTGGGAAGCAATTTTTCCATTGTCTTTCATTGCGATCAAAAAATGACGAGCATACTGGCATACTGCACCGGGCGCATAAAACCCAAGCGCCGCCCTATGTTCAATATGCGTATTTCAGTCGTGGTAGATCCACCAAGATAGCTTGATATGAGGAGGTGAGAACCTATCGAAACGACTCTATATTACATATAATGAAAGTCGATTCGAGAAGCTCTCATGGTCCTAAACGTAGAACCAAGCATTAGGTAATATCTAGCGGACCAAGATGATAATTAAATACGCCAATTGGGAGTTGTCGTCTCCCTTTTACTGTGGTTAGTAACGATGAATGACATAGCAGTAACAGGTCGAGGAAAGCGGAAAGAAATCCCGCATCACCTTCTAAGAGATGGATGGTTCTGTGAATATACACAGCCGTGGTATGTCCAATCCTCATGTACGGCTCGCTGCAGTGATAATCAGTGTTGAGCAGGACCTATAATGTCATAAAATTGGAAGCGGCCAGAGGACGGCAAAATCGGGGTCATGAGACATGAGCCACCACCTTGCTTGATATTCCCTTACAGTTTTTCCGTCCCGACTGTCACATCAAACCCGTAGCCTTTATATTAGTAATGGACAAACAGAAGAACAAGACAAGGCTGATATATTCTTGGTCTTGGTCTTGTAAGCTTGGCCAAGTCTTGGTCTTAGTCTTGCTAAATGTGCAAGACCAGGCCAAGACTGCAAGACCAAGACTATTTTTGCTTACTTTATATTGAGGAAATGCGGGGCCTGGACCTGAAAATCTTTTGCCTTTAGTAACATCTTAGAATTCCGTCGACACAAGGGTACCGTCACCACAACTACAGACTTCGTCCTCCTATATTGGCGTCTAGGAAGGAATTTTCCTTCAATAAGAAAGTGGAAAAAAGAAGATGTAATACGTTTTAACTAAGGCTCAAAAGGGTTAATTATGCTGACAATCCTGAAGGCCTTTCACGATCCTTCAAAGGGTTGAACATTGGATTTTTCATAAATATCAAAACCTCTAAGAGAGTCCTCTAAGATTTAGTGATGATTTACTCCAAATTTGTGAGGAGGTGCAGAGAGCCGGGACGGAGATTGAGATTGCTGCCAGCCCTATAGGCGGAGTGAAAAATGGTACTTTTGACTACCACCTGCTGTTAGCTAGCCAAAGGTAGAGCGCACTGAAGATCTTACAAGAAGGAAAATTCAATGAGCCTCCTGAACAAACCGCGAAGATATATTTAGTCGCGGGGCAGTATATTTAGCGTGGAAACGAACGCAAAAGAAACACTCTTTCACTTTCTATGTGAATGTCCGGCTCAAGGGAAAGTCGGACAAGAGAAAGTAACGTTCGGTCTGTTCCGATAGTATTGTTGGGTAGGAGTTGATAGAATAAAACCTAGAACCGACGTTTGCAGATACTTGATCCTTCCCTTTACTATCTTCCCAACTAAAACCTGCTACTGTAAGAGTAAAAACTTGGATGTAATTGCCCAGATGCACCTAGGAATATCATCTTCTGAGCATGAAATCATGATAAAATGGGATTACTTCGGAGTTTGAGTGTCACTTGTCATTTAGTTTGTTTACAGTGCGCATTTTGTCAGCCTAAAACTTGATTTAAAGAACCAGATCTGTCAATCTCGGCACTGTGCATTTCCTTGCAATTGGTACAAGAGCTGTTTTTGTCGAAATTACTGACAAAATTTTTGAAATGGCAGAATATTTTACCTTTTTAAGCGTTTCAGGTGCACCCACACTACCTTATTTTTTTAACCAAACATACAAGGAAAGTGCAGTGGGCTTATTATTTATTATGTACCACAACGAAGCCAATTATTTAAAAAAAATTGAATTCAATCTTTTTAACAAATGAAATGCACGTCAACAAACAATCCTGTAAGAAACAAGTCCATTTGTCACACGGAGGATTTTGTTGTGCACACGTGTTCAAAAAAATAAGAAAAAAATCAATTACTGAATGGACGATTTATCCTTACTTATCCACGTCTATATGTGAATGCACAGCTCTTAGACCACGCTCTTTGTCCTGTTTGAAAATAAAAGGTCTTCCTTCTACTTTTATATTTTAGATAAAATCGATGTCCTCTTATCGAACACAGGAATATTATTTATAATAAATGTTTGTCAAAGGACAAAAGATTATCCTTCTTGTATCTATTTATATCATCCGAATCCTTTTTTATTGTAATATTTATAACGTGAAATTGAACTTGAAGTTCGCTAAAAGAGTCGTCCTGAGATTGTGTAAGATAAATCGGGTTTTTTGCATTGTATTAGTGCATTTAGAATGAACGATAATCTTGAGAAAAATACCTTAGCGAATATCATAAAAGATATTTTTGACATTTAAGGCGCTTTCAAAAATATGAACCCCGATCCTCTCCAGGAGATACCCTGACGGAACTCGAAATACACTAAGCGATGACTCAATGGATTTTCCACATGCTGAAAACTGCAATCAATTCCAGCAGCTTAGATAAATGCACAGACGTGCCGTACTATATTTCTGAGAGGAGTCTCTTTCTGGTGCTGTAGCTTTTGGATATAGTAATAGTTTAAACATTTGAACTTTGAACGATAGGATATGTGTGGTCTGGTACTACCGTTACCGCAATATTTTCCTGCCCAATCAACGTAAAAGTTAGAGAGTGGTCCTGCCACTTTGGGCTATACGTTAACAACCGACAGAACTGATGCTTTCTACCAATAGAATAAAAGTGTCTTATTTTAATCTACTAACAAAATTAATGGAACATTACTGAATGTTTGGGTCTTATTTTGGAACCTAAGGGCAGGGTATGGGCTTTACGTGTCATATTCAGGCCTAGGAATCACCCAATACACCATCAGTCCGTCATGACATTCACGGGGTGAGCCGAAGGGGAGGGTTGCATTACGAGAAAAAGTTTGCCGTGCTTGATGCCATTGTGTGCTGGAGTAGCAGTTACAATACCAGTGCTGGCATACGGATATTCCATGTAGCGGACTGTTCCTGTAAAAGAGTAGAGAACATCCAGGTTAGGTTAAGTGCAAAGAAGAGAAGATCTCGAAGTAACGGGAGCTTTGAGTGCAACCATCGTAAACTTTGAACCGTAAGTCTCGATCTTCTGTCATCTGATTAGCCTAGAGACTAAAGTGACCTACTATCATTTTTCATAAGTCTATTTTTTGAATGTAGACAATTTCCCATATAGATAGTATTATTTCTTCCCTCTTTTCAGAAGTACCACAAAATTTCAAAAAAAAAACGTGACCTCAAGCACGGTCGAGTTTTTCCAATTTTGAAGGTAAAAACGGGAAAAATATAATCTACCGATTTCCACAAGCCTAAGCTACAAAAGTCGTCAATAAACTGTAACGAGCCATGATTCATTACTAATAATCCCTCTCCTAACAAACCTTTAGCAAAAGGTTAGGTTATTCTCCCTTTGAAAGCTTCACTTCGAAGCTTTAAAGCTTCCTACCTAGTCAAGCTTTCCAGATATAAAAGAAACCGCTTCAAAAGGCTAAATGCAGTCTTTCACCAGACTCAATCCGGAGAGGTCATCTTTTCCGGCCCTATACCGTGTCGAGGCGTATAATCCGGTGCCTCGGTGCCCAGGTAAGAACAGATACCGAATACCTGTGGAATGTTGTCCAGGCCTTGTGGAGGTGTACGATCTGTCAGTGTTTCTGGCAGCGTTTTCTATACCGTGTTGAGGGGAATATTGCCCAGGCCTTATCGAGGTATGATCCAAGAATGTTCCAACAGTAACTAACCATAACACACAGCCAGAGAAAAGTAATAAGTAGCCCAGCGGGAAAAATAAGGCTTCAACTTGCGTTCTGTAAGTACTCCTGGTAATCCGTGGAAGCATTACTTTAGGAAACCCACTTCATTTCTTTTTTTACATTGATGTCCTAGGGAGGTAAGGTATAAGCCAGCTTTATCTTACCACTGCATTACTGGTAAGGCAAAAATATGCACTAGCTTTGCTTACCTCTACATTACTGGTAAGGTAAGGCAGAGGGCAATTGGTTACTTTCAGCTTACCCTTGCCTTCCTTAAGAAGCAGACGTTGCCTACTGCTTACTTTTGCATTACAGATTACTTTCAAGGAAGGCTTACCCTATACCTTTCTACCGGAAGCATTACCTAATTTCCCGCTGGGAGCCCACATGTACCAACATGTATTCAAAGATAACAAGTGGTTACTTAGAGTTAAGAGATTAAAGCATCTTTTCAGATAGTCAGAGGATTCTGAAGGTTCTCTTACACTAACAACTCTACAGCTATCACTAAATGGCGCAGACTTTATATGCATGGCCGGTCATCGAAAATTGGAAAGAAACTGTAAAGCTGACGAACTGGCTAGGAAAGACACCACCGCCACTCTCCATGCTGGAAAGGAAAGGGTTGGTATACGATGGGCTCCTTGTAACATCCGATGCAAACAGCACACACGCAGCAAGCAAAGAAACATTGGAGGGATTTTAATAAATGCACCTTCGCCAAAATGACTTGGCTTTCTAATGATCTGAATTGGACTACTTCACCATTGAGCCTCAGAAGACAAGAGCTCGCAGTTATAGCGGGAGTGATGACCAGATATTGTCTGGTAGGGACACATGTGGTCCAATTAGGTTTTTAGACCTACGATTTTTGCAGAAGCTGTAAAAGTCCAGAAAGAGACTGACCACATTTGGTGAACGCTTGTGGAAATCTCGAAGATCGGGATCGCGCAACTGAGGAGATTCTTTACGTCCGCGAGGTAGTTTAGCGAAGAAACGACACTTTAACATCAGGTTTAAAGTGGGATCACTATGGCATCACCATGGGCATATTCCCACCTCAGCCATACCTAACCTAACTTAACCTAAGCTTTAATTTTTCTCATACAGCTTTAGTTTTTCTTAATCCTATTCCAGACAATTATGTTAATGGGCGTGAAAGCTTTGTTTAGCAACTCAATAGACTCAATAGTTTTCGTTCGATTGCGAAGATAAGCAGCATTGGACGAGATGAGTACTCAGTCAGGGGACCGCTTGGGAAAACGACACTCGCGATAAAAATAAAAATGTTTCAACACCACCGCAAGTTTATTACTCGCATATCCACGCCAAAATTTTCGAATTGTTTAACCTCATTTTTTCATTCGAGATGGGGCACGGTGTTATATAACAACTGTTGGCCTTAAAGGCCAATCCACACGGGCACCACATGAGGCAGTGAGGCTAGCCTCATAAGGGCCTTATTGGCCTCCCTTTTAAATGCTATATGCCAAAAGGTCACCTCAATCGACTGGTTCACAGATGATCCTGAGACGCCTTAATCTCCCTATCATAAAGGATTCAATTCCTTCAAATCCAAGGATATAAGGAATAATACTCTCAAATCTCTTTACAGTTGCACTTTTAAGAAGTATCCTGACATATATCAATCAATACTTCCAATAAAACTCTGCTGTTCGATTTTACATGCCAGCAAATGTTTTGTTATTGTAGTGTAGAATGGAGTCCTTTTTATTGACACCACAGTACGGGAGCATATCTTCCGGAGCAACCCTTAACTTTCTACGGTGTGATCAATTTCAATAAAAGCGTTAACATCAAGTTCAAACTGTCGCCATTTATTTACTTTCTTGGAATTAAATAAGCGCAAAAAACTCACTGATGCAGAATGAATAACGGCAATATCATGTCCTGGGGACTCGTAATATTTATATTGGTTTATTCAATCTTGTAATAAATCCTTGAGTAAGCCTCTTACAACTATTTGACGTGTGGATTTACATCTCCAAAGAGAGAGAGTTGATATATGTACGATTTTGGGTCGACGACTTGAAGGTGGTACTTCCAAGTTGGGTGCTCATGGGTTTGCGCAAAAAAATAAAAAAAATAAGGAAGAAAGGAGAAAAAAACACTATATGTACGTTCACCGGGGAGAAAGCGGATTTCTGTTACATACAAGAAAGAGCCTAGAAAGTGACACACAATCTCAGCTTTCAACCGGAGGAAAATTCAATATCCACTGGATTACAGCAGATCAAAGATGAAGTCAAGAAAATTAGATCCCGTTCAGGACCCCCCTTGCTCCTTTTGCACCTTATAGTATGTGTGTGTACCTTAGGGGTCTCGGCTGAGGGTAACTGTTGGAAGTCGAAAAACGACATCTTAAGGAGATTTGCTTGCTCGCTTGCTTAGTTCGCCTTACCTGAGAGGCACGTCAACAAAGATCTAGAGGAATGTAATTGGTTAACCGAATCGTTTGTGTTCCATTGGTTTTCGGGTCAAATTAGATGAGGAAATTAATGTAAAATTCACCAGCAATCTTCTTGCTCTAAGTAAGGATAACCGAAATTTACGGTATGACATTAACCTACCCCAAAACCAGTCATATACAATGTAGTACCTTTGGGGGGTGGGTGATGGTATAGTTAACAGGCGGATAATTTCTCATTACGCACAACAACAACAACAAAAAAAGAACGTGTTGCTTTCACCATTAACAACAACCACCCCCCTCCCTCGCCAAAAACGATAATGATGTCATGACAATTGAAACACACACACACATACACCTAATATTATTGATAAATGTCTCAAGGGATGCGTGATCCTGGATAATTCTATGGGTGAATATGTAATAAAATCTTGTTGTTGCTAACGATGCTGTGTCAGGAAATGCTCGTGGGTATATACATACATATATATTCTAGGACTGTTCGCTTAAGCGTAAGGAAAACAACAGTGTATTTGTACTGCACGCAGCGAGTGTAGAATACCGTGAAATTTATAACAAAAAATTTAATTGAGTTAAATCAAAGCGTTGGCAACAAAAACAGCAATCGGCCCTTAAGCAATAACACACACACACCGGCAGGAATTTTCATTATTGTCGAATTATTTACCTAGGTGGATTCTTTCTCAATTTTTCTTCTTCCTAGAATTAATTCCGCAAGGCTAAGATTATCGATCGTTGCCATTGTGGGGCCCGCCCCAACCAAGTTTTCATTCTCCTACCCAAGGAGGGAGTATCCTGGAATTTCTTCAGGACTTTTTCCCTTCGAAAGAAGAAAAACTTTTCAACTAAAATCTGCACATGAATAAGTTGGTATCCACCAAGATTAGCAGAGTTTTTTTTTTTTTTTTTGATGTTGAGCGAAAGTGGGAAAACATAGTTTTAGGAAATAGGTCGATTTTTGTGAAGAGTTTTTTTTTGTATTCATTTCTAAGGACAAAAAACATTTCCTTGTAAAGGATGTGCCATTATAGAAGGTGAAGTGCAAGTTTTTAATGTTATCTCGTCCTTTTTTCGTAGTAAATGGACTGAGAAATTTTCGTGAATAAAATCTCCTTGAGGCTGTATGGATTTTATTTGTAGATCTTTTCAGGTTTGAAGAGGTTTGGGATTGCATCGAAATAAAAGATTATAATTCAAATTTGTAATAAAATAGATTTTTAGGGATAGGAATAAAATAGTATAAGGGATCTATGAAGTTCATAGAAAATTTAAAAGATGGCGCTGGTAGTATTAAAAATGTGGCGACCCGACTGCGAAGGTGGTTCAGCGCCATCTACATGTTAAAAACGATCATACACAACAACATGTTACAGAAGAACCACTGTACACAAACGGAACAAAAATACTTTGCTTTAGACCAAATTTAGATTTAATTTTAGGATAAGTAAGCATTGATGTATTTTAACGTTTAATTTATAAATTGTTTTAGAATTAGAAATCAGTTCTCTTTGTACAGCCTTCGGGTGAACAACCATAATAAAAGAATAATAAATCCTATCCTATCTCCTATCTAATTATTATTCCTATGAGGATTGGGAGTCAAGTCCCCATAGGAAATTGGTGACCCCGAACACAAGCGAAGAAGGCCGACGATGTTCGAAGGAAGGAAGACCCGAGTACAAACGAAGCGACGACGTCCGAAGGACGGAGGACCCCGAATACAAACGAAGGAGGCCCGACGACGTCCAAAGGACGGAGGACCCCGAATACAAACGAAGGAGGCCCGACGACGTCCGAAGGACGGAGGACCCCGAATACAAACGAAGGAGGCCCGACGACGTCCGAAGGAAGGAGGACCCGAACACAAGCGAAGGAGGCCCGACGACGTTCGAAGGAAGGAAGCTCCGAATCCAAGCGAAGGAGGCCTAACGACAAGTGAAGGAAGGCAGAGTTACCCCGAATACGAGCAAAGGAGACCCGAATACGAGCGAAGGAAGGCCCGAACGCGAGCGAAGGAAGGAAGGAAGTCCCAAAGACGAAGACCAATCCCGAATACGAGCGAAGGAAGACCAGTCCCGAATAAGAGCGAAGGAAGACCAGTCCCGGATACGAGCGAACGAAGACCAGTCCCGAATACGAGCGAAGGAAGAACCGATCACGAGTGAAGGAAGGAAGGAGCCCCAAAGACGAGCGAAGGAAGACCCCTACCTTGAGCGAAAAGAAGATCCCGAGTACGAGTGAGGGCCCAGCCAGTTGCTAAGGCCCTAACGAAGGTTCCGGACGGTGAAGCTAATCAAGGACCTCCAACCGGAGGAAAGTAAGGAGGATAAGGAAGCGAGAAGAAGACGATAAAGAAGTGAGAAGAAGACGACCCATTGCCGAACGCTAAGGAAGTTGCATTGAAGACAAAAGTTAGTAAGTTAGTATTTAGAGTTAAGAGGTTGTTAAATTATATATACATACATACAAAAGTCAAAACACATGAAACATTCATATTTGTTATAAATCCACTAACCACGAGTTGCTAACGGTGAATTCGACCGATTTGACAAGGTTTTCTTTCGTGTGTTGCAAGTATTACTGTTCGGGAAATACGGGAACCGGGCAGTATACATATTAAGTCTTTCGCAAGTAAAAGTCAATTCAGAAGTACACGCGAAGTCTTTTATACGTATATCCTCACAAACTGGGAAGGAATTGGTGATATGGATCAGCCAGCTGAAACACCAAGTGCTGTGCAGGCATCAGCCAACGAACAACAGCCACCACCCAGTTTCGAAGCAGCTTCCTCAACGGGTCATGGTCACGAATACGAAGGCAATCACATAAATGCGGTGTCTAATATTAAGTTACCACAACCATTCTGGAAGACATCTCCAGCCAGGTGGTTTGCGGTGGCGGAAGCCCCGTTTGGATTGAACAGGATCACTGCGGACTCTACGAAGTTTAGGCATGTCTTGGTTAATTTAGATAGCGAAATACTGGGAGTCATAGGGGACATAATAGACTCTCCACCAGAAAGAAACAAGTACAACACTTTGAAGACACGTATCATCACAGCGTTTGGTGAGTCATCTGAGACACGAGTGCGGCGTCTATTAAGGGGACAACCAATTGGAAATGAGAAACCCTCGTTATATCTCCAGCGCCTGAGGAATTTGGCTGGAGGTCAATGCAACAATACTGTGCTGCGTTCGCTGTTCATTGAACAGCTACCTGAGCAAGTACGTGGTATCATAGCCGTCAACGATACTGAAGATCTGAGCGGGTTAGCACTTCAAGCGGATCGGATTGTTGAAGTCATGCAGCCGCACGTCTATGCGCTAGAAAGGAAAATGCACGAGGATCCAGATAAGGGATTTAAGCAAACGCCAACGGGACATAACACAAGAGGTGACAACGCGAACGACAGCGTCATCAGCGAGCTGAGACTTGCTGTGGAAACTGTGTCAAGGTCACGTGGTAGAGACAACGTCAGGCACGCACGAGGTAGATCGAAATCGCCATGGAGAAAACCACAGGAGAACAGTGGAACTTGTTTTTACCACCAAATGTTTGAAAACAAGGCATGTAAATGTCGACAACCGTGCTCTTGGAAGAAGAATTCGGAAAACTAGGGGAACCGACGAGTACTGAGGCGTCCGTCGGTCAGCGATCAAGCTCAAAACGTCTCTTAATGCAAGACCGAAAGACTGGCACGCGATTTTTAATTGATACGGGAGCTGATGTTTCTGTGCTACCGAATAATTTTAGTAAAAATTGTCAAAATGATTCTGAGTTTTTTCTTTATGCTGCAAATAATACCAAAATACCGACTTATGGACAAATGAGAATGACTGTTGATTTCGGATTAAGACGCATCTTCACATGGAACTTCATCATTGCTGACGTAGCGCAGCCGATTGTAGGAAACGATTTCTTACACGAGTACCATCTTCTTCCAGATCTGAGGAATCGGAAGTTAATAGACGGTATCTTCTTCTTCTTCTTTGATCCGTTAGCTGGCGGTCCGAGCGGGACGTCCCCGCAACGGTGCCGACCTTTCGTGATTATGTAATGCCTCACGTTGTGCTTCGGCTCTCTGTACTTCCCTCTTCGTGTGACGTCGATATTTTCTTTGACTAGCTTGAGAAATTCATTCTCCTCCCCTACCGTTGTAACTGTTGGCGTCTTGCTTGCTGTCAGCGTGCCATACGCGGTAAGGTTCGTTATACCGTTGCGATCAAGACTGGTCTTGCAGTCTTGCCTGGTGTTGCAAATTTAGCAAGACCGAAGGAGGAACAAGACAAGATAGGACAAGACAATACTACTAATTCAAGATAACAAGACTTTTTACTCATCACTAAATGCGAAAAGTCTTGCAAAATGTCTTGTAGAAAGTCTTGCAGAAAGTCTTGCAGTCTTGTCTTGGTCTAAATGCTAAATGTGGAAGACAAGACTTTTTGCTCACCACAGCAAGACTTTTGGCACTTAGTGATGAGCAAAAAGATTGCTATATGAACAGAGAGAAAAGCATACAAATTGCTGTGCGAGAAAAGTGCTCCAATTTGCGTTTCCACTTTGCGTTGGGGATGTAAACTAGCATTGTTAAGTTTGAATTTATATCCCATATAAGCCTTATAAGTATTTGTAATCTGTCCCAAGCGGAAATCGAGTAATGAATTCGCTAAGGCAGGATCCAGGTATGAAACAATTCTTCGTTGAAAGGTATCGGTAATGCCAAAGCAAGGATTAACACGTTCGCCCAAATTTTTGTTCGATGTACCCAAAACACATTCTCTCGTGAGAGTATAGATTTATGATTTATTATACTCATCGATTCTCAAATAATCGAGTACTTTTGCACGAGTGAAAAGAACTTATTTTCCTTTGATTTTACTCATGAGTAGTTACTTGAGTACTTTCTTGACGTTGGCTTTCAATATTTTTTCGGGCCCACTCTGATCTGGGGTCCGGGGCAATTTGTCCCAGTTGCTCCATTGTGGCGGACTTAAACACATGATCCAATTGGATATTGCAGAAGGACGACTTTCACAACCCGCAGTTAAAAAAAATGTGTTTTTTGATAAATAAGTGAATTTTAGATTTTTTCGCCTTCTTCTCTATTTTAAAGAGAAACTATGCATTTCGAGCAAAATATCAAAAGAGAAAAGTTGTAGAAAATACAATTTCCTATAAATTTTTCCTGGATGGTTTTTTCGAATTCTGCTTATTTTCGTCGCTAGAGGGCGTTTTGCGCCTTATTTCATATTCTATTTATAATCAAAGCATCCAACTACTAACTACTACTTTGATCTCATTTAATTTTTCATACAAAGGCAAATTTGGGCTCAAAATCTAAAAACGGAAAGAATTCGCTAAGCAATAAGTAAGTACATTTGGAAGCAGTTTTGTTAGACAGTTTGACGAAAGTAGTTTTGAAATGGAGGAATATTTAAATTTTTTAGCACTGGCTCAGATTCGGATGAGAAATTTCTAAATTTATTATATACTAATAACTCGATTGGGGGCAAGATCGTACCGTCACCTCCTCGCTGGTGCCACCTCCATAACCAACCGACGACGGACGTGCCCAGTGCCCGTGGGTATAGTTGAGCCACCTTATTCGATGGGGTATAATTCACGGTTCCGGCCCTCCAGGTTGGGCGAACGGTTGACAACCTCTCCTCGGAAAACAGCTCCTGTTATGGAATCGAGAACTCAGCCTCGTAACAGTCAGGATTTACGGCGAAGACCTCAGCAACGTGCCAGGACTAATGATTTTAGGAATAACGATAAAAAATTTGCAACATGGAATGTGAGAACATTATATAGACCTGGAACAATCCCAGAAATGATAAATGAGCTTATGTTATAGAATACTCATCGCAGGACTACAAAAACTAAGATGGACTAGCAAAGGAGTCCTAGAACGAAGAGAAGCTACGATATTCTACAGTGGAAATAATGACTCCAGAAAGAACTTTGGGGTAGGTCTCTTCAATCTCCTCTAATCAACATCGTAATAGACTTGACCCCGTTTAGCGATCGGATCGCAACCCTAAGAATCAAATCCAGATTTCACAATATAACCAGCCTGGATTTTTAATGGAGATTTCGAGAGGCCCGCGTCCTTCAAGGAATTTAGCCCCATTTAATAAGAAAAATAACTCGATTCATTTTTCTTCCATTTAAAAAAAAAATCCTTTCGCGGCACGTGTCGCACAATTTCTATGCCCGATCGACAAGCAGTCCCGAGAACAAAAGTGTTTCGATATGGACGGTTCATATAGTAAAAATTTACTTTCTAATACATCTACCGCAACAACTGGGTGATCCTGGTCAGGGCTGAGAGCTGTCACGCAAAACAGAGTCCGCCCTATGAGGGGATTGAAGAAGCGTAATACATAATTCAAATACACCTACCTTATCATATCTAAGTTAGAAGTTATGAGATATTTAGAACAAATAACTCGCACATATAGGATTCGCTTTGTTTCTACATGATTATCTTTTCATACTATACTCTTAACTCTGTTGTAAACATAGATATTCCCCATATACACCCTAAATGCATTGCTCAATCTATTTCTCAAATCACTTAGTACTTTTCAAATGCACAACCGTCACGCTCTGTATTGATTTATTTTGCTTTACGATTCACTACAGTAAACATAATATGATGAACTGGAACGACTTTATCGACATCATCTCGGACCAGAAGCAAAATAACGCAAAAAAAAATATCGAACATTTTGTGCACGTACTTTACCAAAAAACTTTTCAAGTTATCTTCTCTCAATTGAGATATGCAACTTGAGATAAATTTTTATGCTTTTGCTCTATTTCAACATGGAAACCACCAAGAGAAACTTTCTTTAAAAAAAAAAAAAAAGAAATTTTCCTTAAAATATTTTGTAATTTTGTGAAGTCTCGAAGTTTTGAAATCAGATGAAAACCACCCGCAAACATTTTGAAATCGTTGAAGTTCTGATGCCATTTTCATGGCATGAATAATTTTGCGAAGTGCAACCCTTTCGCTTTATTGCTGCATCGAAAGTTTAGATACAAAGAATGGATTTAACAAATGTCCTTTTGCCTGGTATGGCTTTGAGATATTTTGTGGAGAGAGTTGTGTGTTGATCTTATGAAATATGGGAGTATTTAAGGTTGGATGGCCGAAGGATATGAATGCCCGAAGCGAGCTGCTAACGGCTATGAAACCCGGTCGGTGTTGAGGTGATGACAAAAAGTTACAAAACTTCAAGAAGTTTGGATTTCTTTTGAAGGCAGTTACGATCATAGCAAAATTAAAAGAATAATTTTGGAAATTACTGAACATTACCCCACAGTAGATTGAAGGGATTGAGAGCAGATCATTAATAGAGATGAGGAATAGACCAACTGATAGACTCGCCATCCTGAGGCACATCGGCAGATATTGTGTGGGGTTTAAATTCGATTTATCCGTAAAGAAAACTCTCAATTCAATTGCGTCATACTCTGTCAAAATCTTTGGCGATATCTAGAGCAACTAGACAAGACCTTCGAAACCGATGTACACATTGAAATGCTTTGTAAAACATACTAGAAGGTCACCAAAATTCAAGGCATCGCATATTCAAGAAAAGGACGGACTAATGCTCAAAACAAGTTTAGATACAAAGAATGGATTTAACAAATGTCCTTTTGCCTGTCATTGTACATTGTCGAACTCTTTAGCTCTTCTCTTAATAAAGCCCAGCAGCTTGTTGGATCTGGCAATTATATTATCATCTTCTTCTTCTTCTTGTCATTGAGGTGATAATATTGCAGCTGTTTGTTTCTTTTCCTGGAGAAGGTAATTACGTGGCACTTACTGGTGTTAAGAAGAAGATTATTAGTGGTGTACCAGTCTTTTAGTGCATTAAGTTTCGACTGTAAAAAGGAAACATCAGTTTGAGACCTTATAACACTATACATTTTTAAATCATCGGCGTAAAAGCGGTGAGGAGTGCCACTTAATTTTTAAGATAGATCGGAAGTGAATATGTTGAATAGAAGTGGCTCCAGAAGGCTGCTTTGTGGTACACCTGAGGTTACATTGACTTCTTTTGAAAGGAGACCCTGCAATCTTACCACCTGAGTTCTCCCGTTAAGATAGAATGTTATCCAATCCAAAAGGGGACCGGATATCCCATATCTGAATAGTTTCATAAACAAAATGTGTTGGTCTACCCGATGAAATGCCTTACTGAAATCAGTGTAGACAGCGTCAAACCTGTGGCCTTGTTCCATACCGCATAGCAGTTCGGAGGTCAATATCATAAGATTGGATTTGGAGGAGGTCAATATCATAAGACGACCTTTTCTGAAACCACGTTGATGATCGCTTATGTTCGAAATAATTAGAGGATATCAATGCCCCTATAGTTGTCCACCGCATGTTTAGGACCTGATTTAAAAATTGGTGTGAGGTATAGAGATGGCAGCAAGTAAGAACTTGGTCGCTGTAAGTACTATATTTGCGCGACATCCATAAAGCCACCTGAGTATCTCCTGATGGACTCATTCGCAACCAAATAGACCATGTGTTGTTATACCGCCGCCACCTTCAAGGTCTGATGACGGTACGAGCGTGCCCAGGTGCCAACTTCGACTCGGATCACTTTCTTGTTGATATGGTGCTTCGAGAGCGCATTACAACGCTAAAAAGCTTTATATCCAGCCAGAAACAGCAACGGTCATGCATTAGAACTCGCCCTAAGTCCTGGGATGAGATGCCTGGCGTCGACGAGAGTTGGACCCGCCTTAAAATTATTGTCATTGGTACTGTTGATTCCATCTTAGGCAGAAGTCGTAGAGATCGGAACGACTGGTTCGATAATGAATGCAAGCTGGCAACTGAACGTAAGAATGCTGCGTACCGGGCAATGCAGCAGTCTCAGAGAACACAGGCACGCGAAGAGAAATATAAAAAGAAAAGAGAGTTCACAGACGAAAAAAGGAAGTCTGGCACGGAAGTTCTACCGAAGAGTCCGCAGTATGACGCAATTCACACCATGTTGCACATACTGCAATGACAAAGAAGAGAATGTGATCACCGATCCTAAAGGCATCTTGGAGCGATGAGAAGAGCACTTTCATTTGCTTAATGGCGAGCTAACTCGTGATTCGGAGGCTCCACCAATCTGATAATAATGACTAACTTAGAAGAAATTAGCAGAGCCATAACCCGGCTCAAAAACAAAAAGGTCTCGAGTGCAGACGGCATCCCAGCGGAGCTAGTTAAATATGGAGGGCCTACATTACACCAAGAGATTCATGAATTAATTGAGGAACAAGAAGTGATGCCAGAAGACTGGAGAAAAGGCCCGGTACATAAAAAAGGAGATATCAGAGCGTGCACTTATTATCGCGGTATAACGTTGTTGCGTACCGCGTATAAGATATTCTCCGCTATCCTAAAAAACAGGAAGGCCCCATACACCAGAAACATCCTAGGCCATTACCAGTGTGGCTTGAGCCCAGACAAATCAACAACTGATCAGATTAAATTCAATTTCGGATCCTTTACCAATCACGCGCGGTGTTCCGCAAGGTTCTATATTAGGACCGTTGCTTTTCAGCATGTCCATAAATGACCTCAGCAGTATCGTGACGAATTGTAAACTGCACATGTATGCAGATGATGTTCAAATTTATTTAAATAGATCCATTGCATTGGTGGAGAACTGTGTGCGCAACATTAATGCCGATCTGGAGTGCTTCTAAATCCTGTTGCTTTCCAATGTATAGAAATCAGTTAGACACTTTCCTTCCACCTATTCTCATGAACACGTGCTTACCCTACCAAGTTAAAGTTAAAAATCGAGTTAAAAATCTAGGCTGTATCTGTACCCTATCTAGGTTAGGTTAGATATGGCTGAGCTGTTGGTATTGAGCTCATACACTTAGGCCAAAAGGATAGGCCCATTGTGATGCCATAGTGATCCCACTTTAAACTTGTTGTTCAAGTGTCGTTTCTTCGCTAAACCATCTCGAGGAAGTAATGAATCTTCTAAGTTGCGGGATGCCGATCCTTGAGATCTCCGTAAGCGTGTTTAAAAAGGGCTCGCCAAATGCGCTTAGTCTCTTTCTGCATAGGGCTGGACAGTGACAGAGGAGATGTAGTACACTTTCCTCCTCGTCCGGATTTTTACAGCTTCTGCAAAAATCGTAGGTCTCAAGACCTAAGCGGGTCGCATGCGTCCCTATCAGACAGTGTCCGGTAAGCACTCCCACTATAGCTGAGAGGTCTGGTCTACCGAGACTCAGTAATGACGTGGTCCGCCGAAAATCATAAGAGGGCCAGGTTAGTTTGGCCACCATGCATTTATCAAGATCTCTCCAATGCTTTTTCGCTTGTAGCATTGTGTGCTGTTTGCATTGGAGTTTAAAAGTGGCCCAAGGCATACCAACTCTTTCCTTTTCCGGAAGGAGAGTAGCGGTCGTGCCCTTCCTAGCCAGTTCGTCAGCTTTACAATTTCCCTCTATATTACGGTGCCCAGGCACCCATACGAGGAGGGTCCTGAACTGTTGAGCCATCTCGTTAAGAGATCTGCGACATTCAGAGGTAGTTCTAGAGCTGTTTGTGCAAGAGCGCAGGGCTTTCAGAGCCGCCTGACTATCTGAAAAGATGTAAACAGCCCGATTTCTGTCGCCTTGTTGGTTGATCAGTTGAACAGCCTCATGTATTGCTAAAACCTCTGCTTGGTATACACTACAGTGATCGGGTAGTCGAAAGGAGACTTCAATCCCAAGCTCTGGGGAAAATACTCCTCCTCCTACTCGACCTTCGAGTTTAGAGCCATCAGTAAAGAAGTTTGTGGCACCGTGAGAACTGTGTGGTCTGTTTTTCCATTCACAACGTGAAGGGATGTGGACTCCGTAGTTTCTTGTGAAGTTGATTTCGGGTATGCAGAAGTCCGTTTTTATGGGGATGGTAACCGAGTCCAGCACTTTCGTGTGTCCTCCTACGATTCCGGTCCAAAAGCCAGATTCTTTTATTCTAAGGGCTGCGATGGTTGCGCTTTCCTTAGCCACAAGATTTAAAGGAGGAAGGAATAGCATAACATTTAGAGCGTCTGTAGGAGTGGAGCGAAGGGCTCCTGTTATGCATAACTCCGCACATCTTTGTACTTTCTGTAGTTTGTTGAGCACAGTGGACTTATTTAGGGTTGGCCACCATACTAAGACCCCGTATAGGAGTATTGGACGGACAATCGCTGTATAGATCCATGGTACTATGTTCGGGGAGAAACCCCATTTCTTCCCTATGGATTTTTTGCAAGCGAAAAGCGCTATGTTCGCTTTCTTAATGCGCTCTTCTGTGTTTTCATTCCAGAGGAGCTTCTTGTCCAGGGTTATTCCCAGATATTTGGCACTGTTGCTGAATTTGAGCCTGACATTGTTTAGCCGGGGTGGAGTTAGCGGTGGAGTTTTATATCTCCTCGTGAAGAGAACTAATTCTGTTTTATCAGGGTTAACGCTGAGTCCGCGGGTGGCAGCCCAGTTTGAAAGAGTTTGTAATGCCGCCTCCATGAGATCACAGAGGACTTGTGGGAATTTTCCTTTTATGATGATGACAATGTCATCCGCGTACGCCAGTACATGATGTCCCACTGCCTCCAAGCGTCGCAGCAGCTGGTTCACAGTCGCGACCCATAAAAGTGGAGAAAGTACTCCTCCTTGCGGGGTACCTCTGTTGACGGCCCTTCGAACCGAGCAGTTGCCAAGGGTTGAGCTCACGATCCTGCCGGTAAGCATTTGATGTATAAGAGACACCAGCGGCGCCTCTATTCTCAGCTTCGCCAAGGCCAGGGTAATGGCGTCCGGGAGCACGTTGTTAAAAGCTCCCTCTATGTCAAGGAAAGCAACTAGGGTGTATTCCTTAATTTGGAGTGACTTTTCTATGGTTGAAACCAATGAGTGAAGGGCAGTATCCGTGGATCTGCCCTTTGTATAGGCGTGCTGCGCGCCAGAAAGCTCCGAGGTTGGTATGGTCTGCCTCAGATATATTTCAATTAGCCGTTCTAGAGTCTTCAATAAAAAGGATGATAGGCTGATTGGCCTGAAGTCTTTGGGTGTTGTATGGGAGGCTTTTCCTGCCTTGGGTATAAAAACCACTTTTACCTCTTTCCAGCTAGAAGGAATACAATTGATCTGCAGGCACCCGGAAAACATGGCCTGCAACCAGGGCATTATATAATTAAGCGAGCGTTGCAGTTGTGCCGGTACTATGCCGTCAGGGCCTGGTGATTTGTAGGGCTGGAAGGTGCTTACAGCCCATTCAATTCTCGCTTTGCTTATGATGGATTTGACCAGCTGTGGTGAGGTCGGAGGGTCTAAGGCGATGGTTGTCTCAGTTACGGTACTACTCGGGAAGTGGGTGTCCATGAGTAGTGTCAAAGATTCTGTGCTTGAGTCTGTCCAATCGCCGTTTTCTTTGCGTAAGTAACTAAGCATTATTGGCGCTTTAGTAAGTATTTTACGTAGCCTTGAGGCTTCCGATGTGGACTCTATATTACTGCAAAAGGTGGCCCAGGAGGTACGTTTGGCCTTCCTTATTGCCATTTTGTATCTATTCAGCTTCGACTTGTAGCAGCCCCAGGAGGTTACGTTGTTGCTGCGTCTAGCTGAATTAAATTCCTTTCTACACTCTCTGCGGAGTGTTTCAAGTTCTGGAGACCACCATGGGGGTTTGGAAGCCTCTTTATGAGGTCTGTTCGGACAAGCTTTATTTATGGCATAGGAGCATTGTTCTGTGAAAGTGTTCACAATGCTGTCGAGTTGTTCCCGGGTTTTGGGAATACATGGTGGATTAGGGGCTAGGTTCTTTGTGATTAGCCTAGTATAGTAACCCCAATTTGTCTTTTTAAGGTTTTTTATTTTGGACGGGGTGGTTGAGCTAGATTCTTCCAAAAGGAACTCTATAAACCTGTGGTCTGAGAAAGAGTGCTCCTTCAGGACCTTCCAAGACAGTATTTGGTCAGAGTGACAGTCCGAGACAAGGGTAATGTCCAGCACTTCCTCCCTGTTTTTGGTAACAAAGGTGGGGTCATTTCCCCTGTTACAGATTGCAAGCCTCGTGCCTAATAGGTAGTTAAACATGACTTCACCACGGTCATTTGTGTCCGTGCTGCCCCATTGTGTGTGGTGCGCATTTGCATCGCCTCCCATAACCAGGACTGTGGTAGCATCGGTGTAACTTACCAGGTTCTGAAAGGCTTTTGGAGGTAAAGGGCCCTCATCTTCGTGGGCAAGATAAAAGGAGGCCAGCCTGAGTTTTTTCTGTTTTAACTCTAGGTCGACTACGGTAAAATCTCCGTCACTGAATTGAGGGAGAAAGAAGGCATTAATGTCATTTTTGACCATAATACCTGTTCTAGGTTTTCCCTTGCCTTTGGTATAGAAGAGATTAAATTTGGGCGTCCTTAAGCCACAGATCCTGTCATCAGCGATCCATGGCTCTTGGACTAGGGCAACATCGACTTCGCCTGATGCCAGGCAAAGCAAAAGAGCAGCAGACGCCGCTTTACAATGATGAAGGTTTATTTGTATCACCTTCATCATTTTGTTGATTTATGACCTCGACGATGGTCACCTCTGCTTCTTCGTCGCTGGAGATGTCCTCGTCGATGTCCGAGCTAAGGAGTGGGTGCAGATTTTCCATGGCTCTGTCCAGCTCGGAGTCTGACGATGCACCAGCTTCGCTCCGAGCTTCGGCTTCGCCAATTAGAATATATGGTATTTTGACACGCTTGTGGCTGTACGCTTCTGTTCTGCTCCTAGGAACTTATTCAAAGTTAATTAAAACTCTAATTTTACCGCACTTCACTTACGCTAGCTTGATCTTTCCTTCTCTCGATACATTATGTTGTGATAAACTCAATGTAGGCTTCAATGATTGTACAAGGTTTGTTTATAATCTCCGCAGATCAGACTATATAAGTCGATTTCGTTCTTCCGTTCTGGTGATGTATACTTATCGCTAAAGACAATGACATTCATCTCTTTCTATCCGGCCGTCCATCATACCTCCATGAGCATCTTCGATTTGGTCGTACGACTGGAAGAATACTATTTATCCTTCCCAGATTCTCCCATTTAGGCGCGTAGAGATCATTTTACGAAGTACATTCAAGTCGTCATTGAGGTTGGTGAAGATGAAATCCACCATTAACCATTTGAATTTGGTTGGATAATTTATTTGTATGCAGTTTCTATCTACATATCAAATAGCAAAGGCTTCAATATGCAGCTAATTTCTTCTCCATAATCCTTCGGAGAACTCTTAATTACGTTCTTGAGCTAAATCCTGAAAGAGACTGGATACCGGATCTAATAAACGACGTCACAGTCTAGCAACGACAGCTAAAAATTCTACAATAAAAACTTCACCGTGATACCTACTAAAATTGTCTCTAATAGAATTCAGATTAATGTGAGTCAATTTTTTCAAACGTATAGCCACTGAACCGTACATGGTATTTATGGATTATTGCAAGAGTATAAGAGGAATTGGAGCGTGACTCTCTAGCAAGACCTCCATTTACGTAACTACCACAACTATCCACCAACGTTCAACTTTAAATCACATTTAAGAAAAAGTTTGCCATCCTTTATGAAATTTCCTGTTTCCTGGGCATGAAAAAAAAATCGTTCCTTGTTCTTTCCAGGTTAAGGAAAACTATATGAAAGAAAATGGATTAATTAAGTTCTTTCTACATCGTTTAAGACGAAATTCTGTCTGCAGGATATATTTTTAATAATTCATTATGGCTATGTGAGTGTGTATAAGTTAGATACAGCTGCAAGGACCTTATCTCTTGAAAGTACATCAGTATCGTGACTCGTTCATTATCTATCTATATCCAAAGTGAATGCGAGAGGAATTTTCTTGAAGATAATTAGTTCTTCGCCCCCTTATGGATCACCATTTCTGTCATGGTTTCATTAATTTTTCGGTTTAATTCCAACAATTACAACCCCCGCAAAATTTATGCCTCAATTTGGCACTAGTAGTGATCCGTTGAATTTTACAATTCCGCCGCCACCTAAAATGGGGTTAATTGTAATTTTTTATACTTATTATTCTGTTGAAGCTAATTAGAAGCGAAGCCACCCCCCCACTGATTAATTAGGGGCCTCACCCTGAGCGCCCCGGCGCTACATTTAGTATCCTGCACGGATAGAGCTGCGAACTTTGTACTAGCATCTAGATGTCAATCCATTTACGGAAAACATGCATAAACACACACAAGTATACGAACACCCACCCACACACACATACATGCAAACATTTCCTTAGGTTAATGAGACGCGGGCACGTATATGATGCCAGTAAAGGGCTAAATCTAGGCGAATTAGTTGCGATCCATTAACCCTAGAGAGTCCTGACAAATGTCCCTAGATTCAGTCTAGGATGGGCCACACTCTTTACGGCTTTACGGATAACATCCCCCGGGCTGCTGTACTATGTCCTTGCCAGTCATGTTTTTGTTGGTGGTTGGATGGTGGGGGTGGTGGTGGTGGGGGTAGTGGTGGTGGCAATTCAGTGCGGTGGGAATTATGAATACCGCTGGCTACTTGGCAGTTAACGGCACATTTATCGAAGACACCCTCGCATAAATCCGAGATGTTTTCGAGTTTATGGTGAACAGATGTCTCCTGAAGAGACGCCACCATCAACTGTCCCCATTCCTCCCATTTTCATCTATATAACATCCTCCACCACCGTGTCTACCATGAAAGTCTGCACACCCGCCGTCCGCCATGAATTTTCCCTCTTATCACCATCAACAATGTTGCGTAACTGCTCCAGAAAATTTTGTAAAGGGGTTGGCCATGGGGGGTGGCTGAAAAATTCAATATCTTTGAGTTATGTTTCTATCGGAACCGAGGCCCGCAATAAAGTTGCCGTAAATATAATTTTATGGACCGGATTTCGACTTAATCCTTGCAAACTAAAGAAAGTTTATTCATGAAAAAAATGTGATAATCTCAAATTGCAAAAATACGACTGCAAAAAGGGTTGCGACGAGATTCAATCCCACACAACCCTACTTGGTCGAGATAAGTCAAGTGGAGAGATAACTTGATGTACACAGAAGGGGTTAACATGGTGCCAGTTGCTATTTTTAAATCCTGTCAAAGTACCGTTATCTTTTTAAGATATATATACACACACATAAGGAAGGAAGAAAACAATTTTATCCATGCTGCATGCTCCTCACACGATCAAGGGTTGGGGAGAAGGATCAAAACAATTTTGTTGAAAATAATTAAATTTGAAAAATAGAAAAAATGTTGCGAGATTAAACTTGAGCCAATCAGCAACTCTTCGCAACATTTTCATTGTCAAGGAAATAAAATGAAAGAAATTAATTAAGGAAAATTCTTTTTTTAATTTTGCTGATAAATAACAAGGATTTAATCAAGATGAAAATCAATTAGTAATCAAGTGTTTGTGGTTTAGAAAATTCAACGTCAAGAAATTTTTCTAAATTTTATTAAAAATTCTTTTTTTTTTTATTTTTTAGACATGACACGACAGACGAAAATTTGTCTCGGGTTAATCCATGAAGTTCTCTGACGGAGCCTCTGTGGCTGCAATCCCAGGACACAATTTTCTCGAGTCCCATGCTGCAGAAGATGTTTGTTAAAAAAAAAGAATGATTTATTTTCGAGGGAATAAGTAAAAGTCTCCAGCTTAGCTGGTGGATAATACTGGGGAGATTTGTGGATTTATGAAAGCAGTTCGTATTTGGTTTTTTTTTGCGATTTTAACAAAACGTTTTATGTACAGTAAACTGAATTAAATACAGTGTTATATTTTCTGAGTGTTCAGTTATTGAGTCGAGAGAGTCGGAGTTAAGGATAACGAGATTTAATGTTTTCAATGTGTCTTCCGCATTGAAGATTTAAAGTAGAGTAATACGAGAAGATATCAACTCTTTTTGAAGTTGCCAAATATTTGGTGTATCCACATTATTTAAAAAATGAAATTCCAATTTGCTTTCTGTCTGGTATCTACAGCAGAACTAGGGGTCGCAATACCGGACCATTTCTTAAAACCGGTATTTTCGGTATTGACCTCAAATAAATTCCGGTCTTTCGGTACTTTAGGGTTTTTCGGAATTTAAGGTATAGTAATTTAGTATCAACGTTTCCCAAGAGTTTAGTGGCTATAGGATTATCGAGGAGTAATCCCGGGTGAAAATATAACACTGGAAACAGTCTGAAAATTTACTGAATTTTTCAATGTTTAAGAGCAGTCGGAAAACGAACGGAAACTTAATTTAGGTAGTGAACAAGAGACGGAACTGCGGAACTGAAAATGTACTGAAAATTGGGTGAATTCGACTGAAGACTGAGGAGGTGGACGGAAAACAGGCGGAATTTAGATGGAAACACTTCGACATTTGAACGCAAGGAGTAACAATGACTTTCAACAGGCATATGACTCGATAAACAGAGAGAGACTGTACAAGATCCTATTGGAATTAGGAGTCCCCTCAAAGCTGGCACAACTGATCGAATGCGCATACGAATAGTTCATTGGCGAAAGTAGGGATCCAAAATGCAGTGACAGAAGAGTTCGAAGTGTGACAAGGTATAAGAAAGGAGACGGACTAGATAAGCAAAACTTCAGTACAGAGAAGTGCATCCATGCAACGCAGTCTGTGAACTCCTATTTTGATATGCGGATGACGTGAGCATCTTGGGAAAGCCCTTCTTGGCAGCAAAAAAAGTCTTTGTCGAGCATTAACGAAGAGAAAATAAAGGTGATGCAACAATCCAATTGGGTCTACAATTACAAAAAAAAAAACCTACTACTGGCCATTTAATGGCCAAAAACAACTCCTGCTCTCAAAATTTGTGTACAGAAAACGAAACTTTCTCTTTACAAAGCAGTACAACGACCTGTAGGGGAGGATTGGACTATGACCCAGGACATAGAGGAACGAGTTAACAGGTTTGAGAGGAAAACTCTCAGATGCATAATAGGCCAACGAGAGAGGATGGAATATGGTGAATTAGATACAACAGCGAGTTTTATGAAATTTTTGACGACCCAGAACTCGCAACTTTAATAAAAATCAACTGACTAAAGGCTCCGTAAAAGGTTAAATTGAACGTACATCGAAGTGCGGATGTACAAACAAAATAATCGATTTTGAGCGAGCCGGCCGATCAAAATACATTGCGCGTATGGGTTTGATGAAAATCTGGATGTACATCAAATTTTACCGTGTATGGGGGCTTTAAGACTAGTCGGTATCAGAAATTTCAGGAAATAGGCCAGTAGGTAGACCGAGGAGGATAGACCCTGTTACGGAACTGAAGACATGGTGCAAGGGACCGCCAAACTTGGAGGAATGTCATAGAGGAGGCCAAGCTCGATTTAGGCTGTAGCGCATTTGAATGGATGGGTGGGTTCGCAATAAATTCCCACGTATTTTTAACTCGACCTTTACTTGACCTTAATTACTCGTGTGCAAATGTTTTTTAAAAAAATTTATTGAATGTATGAGATATCAATGAATAACGTACATATTCAATTTTAACAAAACTAAAACACCTTCCAACTAGCTCAGTCAGAAAAAAAAACAAGATGATGAAGGGTGCGACATTATCTGTGCGCATTATCGACGGGCCTGAATCCAACTTACAAATCATATTTCATATGTAAATGTAGTTATTGTACCAACAAACCAACCAAACTTCTTTCCTACCTGCCTGCACATAGAATTACCGAAGTTATTTCGTGGCTTCAGCTTTCGTTGCGTTGATTCTCTTGAAGTTATCTCTGCTTTAAATTCAATCAAATCTACAGCCACTGGTAGTGATAATATTTCACCACGATTTCTAAAAATGATAATTCCATGTTTGCTGCCTACTCTAACACACATTTTTAACTCGTGCCTTACGGTATCGAAATTTCCCACTTTGTGGAAGCATGCATTGATTAATCCCATACCCAAGTGCCCTTCTCCTGCTATTCCATCTGATTTTCGGCCTATTAGTATTCTTCCCTTCCTAGCAAAGGTCTTTGAAAAACTGATCGAATGCAACTCAAATACTTGAGTACTGTGAACGACTCCAAGTTATAAATGTATGGCAATCTGGCTTCCGCAAACATCACAGCTGCGAAACTGCACTTCTTAAAGTCACAAATGATATTCGCAACTCTCTTGATGAACATCACATTTGTTGTATGTTGCTACTTGATTTTTCGAAAGCTTTCGATAGCGTCAATCACTCTTTGCTCTTGCAAAAACTCTCCTCGCAAGTATCTTTTTCTTCAACTGCTCTTAAACTTCTGCATAGCTTTTTAACAAACCGCTCACAAAAAGTTAAACTCGGCGACTCTAGTTCCTCCAATTCTTTACTTAACTCTGGAGTTCCTCAAGGTTCTATTCTTGGCCCACTTTTGTTCAGCGTTTTTATTAATGATCTTCCTCTAGTAATAAAGCATTCTAAGATTCATATGTATGCAGATGATGTGCAGCTTCATTTCTCTTCGCCAAAAGATCAAATCCATAATTGTGTGGAGAAGATCTCGGCAGATTTGCACAATGTCTCAAGCTGGTCAGCACTGAACTTGCTACAGCTAAACCCATCGAAGTTTCATTTTATTTTCTTCTCACACTCTTCCATCTCTCAAACTGACCTTCCAGTACTTTTCTTAAATGGAGTTCCTCTCGTTCGTAAAGTAAGAAATCTAGGGGTTGTTCTGAATAGTAGTATGACCTGCTGCGACCACGTCAATTTCGTTATTGGAAAAACATATGGACTCCTGTCCAAACTCAGATATCACTGTGGGTTGCTTAAAAGGGCTGTCCGTTTGAATTTAGTGAAAGCCTTACTTCTACCTCTTCTAATGCATGGCTTTTCTATTTTCCCCTCTCTCGATTGTTCTTGCGCTAGAAAGCTCGAAGTAGCCTTTAACGATTGTGTTCGTTTTGTTTATAAGTTACGCCGCTTTGACCATATTTCACCCTACTTGAATTCGGTTTTGGGCTGCTCCCTTAATGATTATCGCAAATTTAGGCTTTTGCGTCTATTCCACGATATTCTGCACCAGCGCAAGCCCGCATACCTTAATGAGTTCGTTCAGTTCTCACAATCCCTTAGAAATAATAATTTAATTATTTCGCGTTTCCGCACGTTAATTGGACAGCGTTCTTTCTTTGTCTTCGCGGCTGTTTTATGGAACTCACTCCCAGTCGATTTGCAACGTATTGATTCTGTGAACATCTTCAGGAAGCGTCTCTTCGAATTCATTTCTAATAGAATTGATTAAAGCATGAATATATAACTTTCTTCTTTCTTTCTATTATATAGCTTACTTTTTTTTTATTACATATATAACTTTCTTTTTTTATATTTTGTATTTTACTATTTTATTTTATTTATTCTTTTTTTTTTCTCTCTATCTGTTTTTTTTTTGTTTTGTTTCTATCTTCTATGTTTTATTCTTTTTTAGTTTTTCTCACTTATATTTTACTTTTATACTCCTATATTTTTCTACATAATTTTGTTTTGTATAAATTTTGTTGCCTTTATAATGAATGTACTATAATAAGATCCTATCTTTGTACATACTTATGAAAATAAATAATAATAATAATAATAATAATTTTCCATAATTACCGGTAATTTTAAAAACAAAATTGACCGGTAACACCGATTTATTGAAAACCGGGATTGGATTCCCTAGTAATATATCCTATATAAGCACTTGTTTGTTTATATTTTTGTTTTACAATTTCTTCCCGCCCACCAAAGAAAATTAATAAGGAGCTCTTCGATTCAAAGTTGCTACTACGAGTCGTTATCGGGTCGTCAAAGCGATTTGCTACAGCATTCCGTTTTCGTTTACAAATCGATTTTGCTTCGATATCGACTATCGCCTCGAAGATTTCGCGACTCGTTTTCGATTCGAAATCGATTGATTATATGTTTGCAGGGGTACGTCGTGTGTTTTTTTCTTCTTTGATCCGTCAGCCGATGGTCCGAGCGGGACGTCCTCGGAACGCTGAGGTCGGAGCCGCTTTAAAAAATGCGGTTTCTTGCCTAGTTTCTTCGGTTTCCCGATTCTGGTTTATACGGCAGGTTGACGACCCTCCTCCTTTCAGAGCCTGGACTTGGGACCAGACGACGTCGGAGTTCGTACTACGTGTGTTTACAAGATTTATCACCAATCCCAGCGTGGTGTGTGAATAAATGCAGAAATGTAATAATATTGGGCACTTTTTGGCTCTTAGTTCGTATTCCATTTACAACGATTCATCCTCATTTCGGTCCATTACAATATCTGAATTTTAATGAAAGATTCAATATTTAATTGAAGTTTTGCTCCTAATTTCTGATTTATCCGCGTATCAAGTGCGCATTAGCAAATAGCTCAGCCAAATTAAAACCAACATTTAAAACTCATTAAGTCACCTACTTAAAAGATGAAAAGTTCATAATCAGCACGGCCAAGATTATCATAACATTTCAAAAATCATGATTTTTATATCTTAAATCGCTCACAAAAAAAAAACTTAATACGAATGTCGCAAATGTGTGGCACTGCTCCATCTCGAAAAACGTAATGAAACATGACAAATGAGATCCTCTAAAGATTCGCCCTTAATTAAGTACGTAAACAAGGACTGATCGCCAAGATGTTGCTGATGTTTATTTTTCATTTTTAATTATTCAACTCGCGTAGCTCATTTGGAATGTGCAAACCTAGATACTAGGAAATGCTTTCAGTGCCGGTAACGATAGCAGATTATGCCAGATGAGAGCAACACCATTCTCCACTTGGATATAAATGAAAACAGAGTGTCATTTCCTAGGGAATAATTAAATACACCAGGGACACTGGCACATTGTGTTCTTCTTTACTTTTAATTCGGCTGGGCGGGCGGTGCGGGGGTGTGGAGCTGGGGCTGGCGGGGCGGGCGGATTAGAGTCCCTAAAAAACGAAACGGAGATATTTCTTGCCGGCAGAGGTATTCGCCCATAAATTCACGTCCAGAACCAGATAAACAGAATATCTCGTCCGTTGAAACATTTTAATTGCCAAGCTGTTGTGTCTGCCCACGCCACCTAAGACATTTGTCAGTGTCCAGAGGAGACAGCCCCGTCCGCATTAACACGTTGTAAATAAAACAGCTCGTAAAGCACCCCCGACAGCCTCCGTGTGGCCTCCGCGCGCTAAACTATACCAATTATTGCCGGGGCGGCCTAATCCTCATAATTGCTTTTGGATTCTGGCCCCGGGAAGATGGATCCGCCACATCTCACCTTCGGCAAATGCAAATCCCCCATTAATCATTCATCGGCGCCGTGTGCTCCTTGTGCCGATGGGAGAGTGTCGTTAAATCGCCCAGCGGCGAGAAGATTCCCCATCATTTGTTTTTTATTGCTAATAACGTAATCACGCTACCAAAGCTGGGGGCATGGGCTCGAACCCGACGGGGGCTGGGGCTTGTAAACAGCATCGCGGGGCTAAGGTAAACACATCAACGATGTATCCAGCAATCGCGCCACGATATGCCGGCAATGCCGTTCCGATGACGACATGCGACGCTATAATTATCCACCCTAGAACGCGGCGCGGTGTTGAAATTGTTCTGCCCACCTAGTCGCATTGTGGAGCAGCGCGGTGTTTACTCGCAGCGTGGAATACACCCCCTCGGAATGAGTTTGCGTGGCTAACCGTAATGCGATAATATATCCACTATCGCCTCGGTCTCGGGAAAGTGCCTTAAACTTACGAACACCCACCCACTGCCACCTTGCGTCGTCGTCGGCGTCTTGGTGGCACGGCAGGAATCTTCTAAAAATAATCGTAAACAACTCGATAAAGAGCGGATTTGTTGACACTAACAACCGTGTTCACTCACTATTATCTGTGAATCCGGGGTGCTCCGATCGCGGATGCCTTTGTAATGTCAGATAGATACCGCATCAAATTATTGCTGGCGCAGCAGAGTGCCGCACTTGGGAGTTGACATTCGCGACAGATGCGCCATCAGCACAGATTGTGACGACAAGATAGAAAAGAAATCTGTGAACACATTCGCCCGGACCACGGCGGAATTTTCACTTATTTTATTTCGTGGTTTCTTTTTAAAATAAAAAAAAATCGTAGGACATGGGGAGGGAATTTCAGAAATTCTACTTCGAAGCTTCGACACTATCAAATCAGCACACGAAGCGAGCTAGATGTACTGTGCAATAGTTCGGGACTTGACTCACTTGAGCCAACTCTACGCCAATTACAAATGCAATGTGGTATCTCAGACCGAATGCATCCACAAATGCTTGAGTTGATTGCTTTCGAGCATGCAAACAGTCGCGCAATTTAACAAACGAGCGTGCTTATTCAAATCTTGTTTGAAACCAACCTTAAACGAATAAGAACACTCAATTGGTTTGATGTTTGTGTCTTAAGGAAAGGCTCATAAATGACACTTTAACGATAGATTATGATTAAGTGGAAAATGCATTGTTTTTAGATGTACTTAATTACTTACTTATTCTCTTTTAATCCCTCATAGTACATTGCTTATAGGCAAAGATTATTTTTACACCCTCTTTCCAACATATCTGTGAAGCAAAGTTCGAATAAATAGTTTAATTGGGCATTAAAAATCGGACGTTATTGCAATAAAAATGAAAGAAGTCGCCTTCAAAAGTGCTCCAAGACGAATGACTGAAAGCACAAGAAACTAAAAAATTCTCGAAAGTGGAATCAGAAATACGCGCACAGGTTATAAACGTCAACAAAGCCCACTATAGTTTCTGTTAAAGCTCTTCAAATCCAAGCTTCTAAATAATAATCTTTTATCTAGGGGTGCGAAAGCGAGAAAGACCCAACCACCAGGAGGCGGAGACGAGAACGCTTAGACCTTAGGGCTTAGGATAAAAGCGGCTCAGAATCGGTAGAGCGCATCTGTAGCTGACCATGTTGGCAGTATCTCGGGCAACAACAAAGAAAAAACCCGCCCTGGTACCCTGCACACAACAAAAAAACTGACAACGACTGACCCTACACCCAACTGACTGGTAATTACTACGGAGTCATGCCTGGTTTCATACCTCAACATTCCGGACATACCTTACACCAATCTAACACAACTCACGTGAATGGCGGTGAGCAAACAAACTACAAACACAGGAATAACATAAACCATATGGACACTAAAATTAATAATCAAAAGGAAGACGTTTCCAATCCTCTTGGGGTCCGTCTTCCTCTCTGCAACTGCCTCACGCTAACAAACCTTCACCCAGCCTCGTAAGTTGGTCTCACCTTGATTAGACTTTCGACTAGCGTTCTTAACTTTCTGGCGCGCCCAGATGGTTGAGAATAATTCCCGATAGCGGCGGACACAGGCCACTAACACTTCGTGGATCACTCCTACCCTAAAAATATTACCAGCGTTACGGTAGGTAGGCCTATACTTCAGCCGGCTACACGGCTCAGCACAAAAAAACCCAGTTAGGACTCAACTCGAGTCACGGACGTCTCTTCTAGGTCATCACGACTAAGTCCGTTCGCCCCGGTATGGATGACCTGGTGGCTTCCTCTTCCTTATGTTGCAAAAAAATCTCTTTCCAAAAATATGATATTCTGTCTTCCGTGCAGACAAATTCTTGCGGACGACCTTCCACTGTAGCGTTTACGTTTCACCTCCAGGGAATCCTCGTCCATTCGTTTCTATAGCTCATGTTTTACTTTAGTCTTTTTTTTCTCTGATCTGACTCCCTTGCTGATTTTTCGAAAAAAAAAAAACCCTATTTTTTCCGCCCCCAAACATTTTTTTCTTCGGCCTCCTCTTGACAGCCGGAAAAAGGTAGGTACTGTCCAGGAGAGCGTTTATTTCGCTGGAACAGTCATTACGATAGTAGCAATACAATTTTGTGACCAAAGGGGTCGTCGTGGTGCAATCTAAGAGCACCTCTTAAGCAATCCCAAGCATTGGGATGCTTGTTTGGCGATTTGGAATATGTGGTCATTCCAACGCAGGCCCTTGACTGGAATCCGCAAGGTTCTCGTCGAGTAGGAAGACCTAGAACAACGTGGAGGAGAACCCTGCTAGAAGAAGCCGCAACAACTGGGAGATCCTGGTCGGAGCTAAGAGCTGTCGCGCAAAACAGAGTCCGCTGGAGGGCAACTGTTTCCGCCCTATGTCCCATGAGGGATTAAAGGAGTTTAAAGAAGAAGAAGAAGAATGCCTAAGATGTGTAGGGAGGGGTCCGCCATTAATTCAACTTCACCACGGATGGAGAGTTGTACTTTTTCTTGGAAATAAGACAGCACTTGGTTTTGGTGGAAGAAGAGTTGCGCCGGGTACCATCGTCAGCGAAGCTGAGAAGTGGGTTACAGGGTATTGAAAATAGGTCATTTATAAATATAGGAAATAGAGCAAGTGATAAATTTGACTCCTGGGGACCCCCGCTGAAATGAAGTGAGATTCAGATTTGATGCCATCCAATATTATTGATTGAATATTCGGAAAGGAAACTTTCAATCCACTTCTGTAGAAGTGAGTCGACTCTAATAGGTTTGAGTTCGGCTAACAGGGCTGAGCGCTAAGCTCTACCGAAAGCCTTGGAGATATCTACTTCGGCTGAGGTGTTCTGTAAGATAAACTAAAAGATCGCCAGTGGTTTTTTTTTGTCGGAAACCATACTGTCTGTCGTTTATGAGTAGGTTGGATTCTAGATATCCTATAAGCCTTTTGTTGATTAATATCTCCATGGTTTTGGAGAAAATAGAAGTGACTGCTATCCTTCTGTTTCCATGCGTGCCATCAATTAGGCTTATTCCGAGAAGGTCTAGGTCAGCCCATAGTATTATTATCCGTTTCCTGGTAATGGTAAATGGCGCTAGTCCCACGGCGAGTTAGTTGGAGACCAAGTAGATTTTATTAAAAGACCAAATTGTCTCTCTGAAAGCTTCATATGTGAACTTGGTGATTGCTTCTCTCTGTGACTTTTTAGGTCACTCGTAGAAGGGCGGGGAGTCTACTACTCTCTATTGTAGATCCTTTTAAATGCTAAAGGCCTTACTTCATGTGAAGTTCTCTTCATTTCTTCTTCTTGAAAATCACTATATTGCTGAGATCAAGTCACTAAATTCGTAGTTAACACCATCGATCCATACTGTATCGAAGGTCTCCTCAAAATCCATCAAGTATGCTCCTTACACTGACGTTTCTAGGTACCGTTCTATAAATGTGGCAGTTCGATCTTATCATCTCCGAGGATTTAATAAACTAATTTGCTACCCGAGTATGACTGAGCTATGACCTTTAACTATCATCGATTGACCCGATTGATGCTCAGTAGACAATTGTGCTAACCCCGTTTATTAAATAATTTTAAAGGGGCAACCTAGTGATAAGTGTTAAGAATCTGATTTAAGTCCCCTGTTCCCATTCTTTTAAAATAAGAACAAGTCGGTGATTTTTGAATAAATGTGGCATTGTAAGTAATACCACCCCAAATTTCCGTTTTCTGCGGCTAAATTACAAAGCAATTCCTCTGCATTTAAATTAATCTGATTAAAGATAAAATACCATAAATACCGGGCCAGAAAAAAAAAGAAACGGATGAAGTGGAAACAAGAAGCCACACATAAATTATTTCAGCAAGGATCCTAATCACGGAAAAGCCGCCGTGGCCAGCAATTAACATATGTATGAACATGCATGAAAGGCATACCAATAAAAGTAAATCATAAATATTTACAGGAGCGCCATATTGCGGCCTTAAACATCCGCGACTTATTGTCTCGGAGTCCGTGTAAACTCCTCATTACCGAAACAAAGCGGCGTTCATGTAATAAATCAGGGAATTGCGTGTAACCCGGGGTTCCTTGACTCCTCACGAGGCGGCGCTCGCAGTGCGAGCGGGGGGCACTATCAGCGCGCTATCCCGAGGTGCGTGCAGATCCAGTGTGTCGTTTAGCTACAGCTTGGCATTGATGCATCCAGGCCCACATCCAGTTAATTATTTTTAATGAAGTAATTAGCCGTCTCCATTCTAGTAAATATTTTCGGTGCAGATCTAGATAAGCGAAAATAATTCATTAACTCGCGGTTTTATGGCGGATTTTTGCTATTTTCGGATGACAAATGCTTTTGTGTCAACCGAGTGCCACCCAGATTATTTTGGGGTAGGCCTCAAGCTGAACACAGAGGGAGAGAAAGAGTCGCCTTCTTAATGGATGGCAGTAAATGTCTGGTGGTTGGAGATGTATTTGCAATATCACAACTATTACGGATGAAGACGTAGATTATTGTGGGTGAACGAATTGCATTTGAAGCGTTTTCACTGTCTCGAAATGTAGAATCTTGCATTATGCATATTAAATCTCAGTCACTAATGAGTTTGATTGTTGCATTTTGTAAAGACAAGTTTAGGGAGTTTTCGAGATGGTAGCCGAGTTGTTTTCAAGACGAGGCTGAATATAGAACTTGCAGTTTGCAGAGCAAATTGCTGACTGAAGGAGAAAATTGAAACTCTTGAGAAATCCTAGGCATTGAATGCCAGATCCTTGGCCAACTTGACCTTACGATAAGAGATTTCCTTCGTTCACTATTAGATTAGGCTTATCTAGCGGCAACTTAATTGTTTTCAGCAGATTTGTTTTTAAATTGAATGTAAACCGTGCTTAAGGAATATTCAAAACGAATATCTCTAATTAGAGCGAGCTAAGAGCTTGAAAAAATCTATGATGAAATAAATTTCGTTTTTATATTATTATTATTAAGGAATGGGGGAGCAACTCATATGGTGAACACTGCCAAGTTAGGCCTATTGTGTAGGTACCCCACTAGCGGAACAGACTATCAGCCTTCCGAATGAAGGCCAGAATGTCTTTAATTGATGAAGACCGGAATTGAGCAGAGCTCAAAAACTCTCTGATAAACGTTCTTTTTCTAAGCCAGAGCAGGACATTCACAAAGAATATGTGTGGAAGTCTCGTCGCCTTCCAAGCAGAGTCGGCATTATGTCCCTTGAGACAGTCCTAGGTTGTGGAGGTGGTACCGTAGTCCTACATGGCCAGTGAAAAATTTCGTTACGCACAAATATAATTCAGCAGGCTACGATGGCTCGGACATCTGGAACGAACATCGGAAAAAAAAGTTCTTGCAAGGATTTTCAAGTAGATCATTAGCGCAGGAAGCGTAGGACTATCGAGAAATAGGCAAGAAACCCCATGGATACACGAATTAACTATTCACGAAATAATGCCACTGCATCCGGGGCAGCCGATGCGCCAGCACTGGGGACCAGGGACCAGGGTTACTTGCCGAACACCCAAATTAGTCACACCGAAAACCGAATTGAAATTCTTGCCGCGTGGAATGTACGAACAGGGCATCACGTCAGTCAAAAGGAAATCATAGCAATGGAACTACGACTTACCGGATCCGGGACATTGACGATCGTCTCGATAAATATCGGCGAAACGATCGGACGTCGGGTTTATGGTCGATCGACGCGACGGTCTGGCGACAACGTTATCGCATTCCAACCAATATCCGAGCTTTTGGCGGTTATAAACATCGGTGCAACTATCAAGACCCATATGGTATCCGTTCCTGCGCTAACCAAGACCAGCCCGGACGCGAACAATGACAAATTTCACGATCAGCTTCAATAGAGGCTGGATGTGATACCTCGAACCGAATTAATAATACCCAAGGGTGACTTCAATGCACATTCAGGAGCAGATCGAACCGGATGAGAAGGAACGATGGGTAAATTGGGACACGGAGTAATTAACGACAACGGCTACGCCTGCTTTCATTCGCAGCGTCAAACAACTTGATCGTTCGTAACAGCATCTTCCCCCATCAATGCAAACACCAACTCAACTGGCAAAATTCATCCGGCAACGACTCGGCGATGTTAGAATACGTTTTGAGAGTTTCAAATGGCATTATGCATATCCGTGGAGTTTCCGATTCAAACGGGGTGTCCGACAGGGAGACGTCGCTTCGTCACTTCTCTTCAACGTCGTGAACGACGCGATTATGCGTGCAGCGTTCGATGGACGACTCTGAGTTCGATACGACGACAGCAACATCGTAACCGACTTAATGTTTTCCGACGATACGGATGCCGAAGCAACGAACATCTTATAAGACATTTCCCGCATCGCCCAGTCATACGAGTTAACAATTAATGCGGAAAAGACCAAAGTGCTCCCAACGGACGGATCGAGCCAGTGTTCACCTAATTGGTTGAGGAGAAGAAAGTAGCATCGACGGCCGACGTTCACAGTCGCATCGGCCAACATCGGGTAACATTCGCCTCGCTCAAGTGTTGCATATGAAAACGAACAAATATTGCCATCAAAACGAAAGTACGCCTTTACCGAACGTTGGAATTTGGACACTGGTCAAATTGGATGTCAACAAGCTCGAGGTCTTTCAAATGCGATGCTTGAGGTAGATTCTCGGTGTCTCACTCCGCGATCGCCTTTGAGACGAGACAGTTAGACAAAGACGCGATCAGCAGACACTGATTGAAGAAGAACTACAAAAACGTCGACCACGGTGGTTTATACATATTTGCTGAATGGATGATAGCCGCTTGCCACTTCTCCTATGAGATCGTCCTGTAGACTGGAGAATTCAGCTATGGGCACCGAAGAAAACCTAGCTAAAAATTATCGAGGGTGACCTATGGGAGCCGATGACATAAAACCGCGTGTTGGTGTTATCAGTTCTTTTGCTTTTTTCTGTACCATCTTCCCGACTAGAACTTGCTGCACGACATCGCACTCAATGAAAGAACGGTCGATAGTACAAAGGGTCTAACTTCTAGTCTTTTATAACAAAAAACCCAATACAACACAAGAAATTTCGGACCACCTCACGAAGCTTGGTTTCCTCAGAAATTTGAAAGAAGTTATTTGATGGCAGGAATAAACGATAGATGGCAGGTGAAAACAATAGTCCTTCGTGAAGTTCTTGATATCAACGAAAGTAGTTACTAAAAGAAACAAGCAATTAGGATATAACAGTCGAAAATTGACGATTCTTTGTACATATCTTTTGTCTAGAAATGCCAAGAACGGGTTCATTGTAAAATTGTTTCCCATCACGACCACAACAAATAAGTTAAACAATAGTTGATTAAAAATTGTTGAAGTTTGTGTGGAATATGTTGCCCCAAGCACAACACTATGTAGCTTAACCTACTGCCGTCAGATCTGTACATGTTTCACGTTTCACGGCTCCCTCATTACTCCACAGACAATTCATTAAATTTCAAATTCCATCCGATGGACGCTCTCTAGTCAATTGAATTGAACAGAAGCAAATAAAGAGCGGCTTGAACCACGCACAGATACTCTGCCAATGAAATCTCTGAAGTGTTTGACTAAAGACAATAGACGCATATCCATCAAAATCATCCTATTCATCAACAGAAGCTCCATAGGCTTCAAAGCAATCACAAAATTCTTTAGATTCGATTTTGCACAGTGGCAGGTAGAGCCAATTAGAGAATGCTGATGCTGTTGCAGCTTCATAGGTGCTCTCATCCTGCTAATAACAACACTAGATACAGTCTGGGGTCCGTTCTGATTAGAGCTACGTTGATGAAAACCAATTCGCATATACAGGGGATGAATTCGATTTTCATAGTGCATTCTGTCTAAGGATAACCAATATTGGGATTAAAGTTTGAGGGTGAGATTAGCTTTAAAATTTAAAATAAAGGAAAAATCATAGTTTTACATCAAAAAGTAAAAAATGAAGATTTAATAATATTTTACAAAAAAAATACAAAGAAAATATTTCATAATATTGGTCCCAAAATTAATCTTTCACTTCCTCACAAAAAAAAAGGAAAACACTCTTATGTATAAGTCAGGAACAAGGAAAACTAGTTTTAAACTTTTCTCTGTGTGGAATCCATTTGTAATCATTTCCATTGCAAATTTTATGCAGTTTTCCTGCGATTTAAGTTATTTGAGTAATTTATTCAGATTAAACTTTTATGTACATTGCACAATAGTTCCGGGAATTGTGAATAGGATTATGCCTCAGTGGCAATGGAATTGTGTTAATATTTATGAACCGAAGATCTTCAAGACGTTGTTCTTTGAATTTTTGCAGTGGTTAATGAAATTTTTAAAAATTGTGGACTGGTTTTAATTTTTCTTTTAGAAGTATTGGTATCAAAGTCGTAATGAAATTTATAGGACTCAGGAATATAAAGAGGAAAGAAGACAGAAGGAAAGTTATGAAGCTGAGGAAAGTGGGAAAAGTGGGAAAGAAGATCCGTGGTGCTGCCGGGATTCGAACCTCGGACCCCTGGGATGGTAACCAGGGGCCTTACGCCCAAGGCTACCAGTTATTAAGTGGGAGGCCTCGGTGGTCTAGGGGTAAGGCGCCTGACTACTATCCCAGAGGTCCCGGGTTCGAATCCCGGCCAGCCCCACGGCCCTTCGCCTTTTCCACTTTCCCACCCACATAACTTTCCTTCTTTCTTCTTCCCTCTTTACATTCCTGATTCCTCCTGCCATAGCTTTCACTAGTCCTTCCCCGCTCCACCAAGCGCATGTCATCGGTTAGCTGATGAGATTCAACTCGTTTCAGGAGGCATAACACTCCAGCGAGTTGTTTCTCAAATGCCCCGATGCCAGAGTCGCGAAATGGTTGGAAGTAGGTGGAATAAAAATATCGCGGCTAGGCTGTGGCAGCTCCTTCCTACTTCTCTCTCTTTCTACTCTCTATCTTCCGGCTAGAGCTGCTGTTTGACAATCTATATGAAAAAAATAGATTGTCGAACAGTACAAAGGGGCTTTCCCTAAGCCTCTAGTCTATCACATAAAAAAAAAAGTAACTTTTGAGTGTGGCCTAAATTGATTGCTGTTTCGCACCTCACCCTTTTACCTAGTGTACGTATTGTGAACCCTGAATTGTAAGAAACAAAACGTCGTGGTACCAGAGCGGGTTTTTTCCAGACGAATTTTTAATTAAAGTTTTTTTTTTTTTTCAAATGTCATGCTACTCTCACTTAGCACACTTTAACTCTTCGTTCAATTGATATAATTTATATAAGAATTTTGAAAATTGTGGATTCTCTTTTAGATTGTATTTGGTTTGAGTACATTACATATGTGTATCGTTGGTTGAATCACGTTTAAATTATTTACCATTAGGTCGATTACCTGTAATTGGAGTTTTTGTAACTGTTTAATGTGCTGTTGTTAAGAGGTATTATAAATTAGTTGGTTAGAATCTTGCGTTTTTTTTTTTTTTGTGAGAAAAAGATGTGTCTGTTTGAGGTATTCTGCTTGTTCGATATTTGTAATAGGATGTGCGGATAAAGGAACGACAGGATAGCATAGCGGCTGAAGAGGGTCCCCGGTCAGTTGAACTTTCGTGTTTATATACCCTCATCGTTCTCTATCTAGTCCTCTTCCAGTAGAGGGGCTCACCAGTTCAGGTAAGTGGTGATGCATAAATTTAAGGTAGGACCTTCGGAGTCTTACCCTCACGACCCATCAGGTAAGCCAGCTCCTGTCTTGAGGCTCAGAGTAGTACTAATATGCACATCGATAGCTATCTTAAGATGAATCAAGATTCAGGGAGTTTTATCGAATGAATTCTAAAAACTTTCATATTTGAAAAGCCCACTTCATTTTTATTTTTTCATTGGTGTCCTTGGGCGGCAAGATGTATAAGCCGCTATTTACCTTACCTCTGCATTACTAGTACGGAGGAAAGGAACATTTCTTTACTTTATCTCTGAATTTCTAGTAAGATTGAAGTCTCAAATTACTTATTTACTTGTGTTTATATTACAAAAGGCCCAAAGGAAATTTTTCAGTTGTTTCAGTTAACCTCACAAAGAAAAAACAGGATACACACATTAACTTATTGATGATCCAGGAAAATTATGATGCTGGAGACGCTGGGGATGACGAAGGGGGTGTAATGTACCACTTCTGCTGGATTAAAGATCGAAGAGATTATCGAAGTTTCTAATCACCTAGATGCCTATTTTATTTCTACAGCCAGGAAAAACTAGCAGCACATGTTCTGGAGTGTGAAAAGGCAAATGATTGGAAAGTATCTTTCGCGGAAAATAAAATTGTAAGCTTTAAAAACTACAATTATAAAGACTCGGTTCCATTTTGCGAATATGCCGATATATTCTCTGTTTTTGGATGTGTGCATTCATCCTTTTTCATGACTAACAAGATTCTCTCGTCTTACATTCCATGCACTTAAATACAGCGACTGCAATTTACTGCACTACATCGAGCGAGCGAGGTAAGTATTTATATAACCACGGCAGAGTGCAGGGTGCAGGATACAGGTGCAGGGTGTGGTGCACAGGGTGCAGGTCTACTAGGTTTGGTCTACTAGGTCTGGTCTACCAGGTCTGATCTACCTGGTCTGGTCTACCTGGTCTACCAGGTCTAATAGGTCTGCTCTACCTAGTCTACTAGGTCTAATAGGTCTGGTCTACCTGGTCTACCTGGTCTACCAGGTCTAACTGTAGTCTTGTCTACCAGGTTTGGTCTACCTGGTCTACCAGGTCTAGGAGGTCTGGTCTACATGGCCAGCCAGATCTACCAGTAAACCAGGTCTGGTGTACCTGGTGCCCTATCGACTAGGCTACGCATATTGCTAGCATCGAAGTAAGCTGGAAACAATAGTTATACTAATGAGATAGTGTCAATCATTAATGAGTTGCGAGCACATAAGATTATTGACTAAGCAAACAAAAACATGAAAAACTTGGAATTCACCCCCTACTTGAAGAAGGCAGATACCGTCGTTGCGACCTTAAGATCTCCTATGTGACAATTTTATCGAAATTCACTTTTTCAATTTAATATAAACTTCATGATGTCCTCCATCGAATGCAAAAACTCCCATGTTGATATAACAATAACTTCAAGTCATTTTGCAGTTTTAAAAAATACTACTATGTGGTGGCCCTAAAAAGCTGGCAATTTGAAAGCTCAGTTTTCCTAAAGTTTGATATTTTGCACATAGGAGATCTTAAGGTCGCAACGACGATATGGTTATTGGAAAGGAGTATCGAATAAAGTCAGCATTCCCACGCTCAACAACCTTTGGAGATCGTATTCAACGGCAACGGATGAACAACATCTTCTGCTGCCGGCCAGATATAATTCCATGTCAAAAGAAGTACTAACAGCCGAATTCTCAACTCAACTCAACTCAAATTAATACATCGAAAGGTGACTTAGCAATATCCCACACAAAGCACAGCGAAGTTCAAAACTGAAGATTCGATCACTCAAGACACTAGGTGAGACACACACAAATAGCGAAGCTTCAGTCAAATTCAGCAGAGGCGCAGAAAGTTCAAAAGCTCATCCAGTATTAAAGCATTAAAGCTCATCCGAGGCATATGGAAGTTTAACCTAATTCCCCAATCTCACACGCAGGTGGCATTCACCTACACCCAAGGCCATATCCACACTCAAGACAACAACCATTGACGACAGTGGTCTAGTAACGCCATAGTATTACTAATCATATAAAATTCTGACACGTACCATATTTAAGGGAATTGCGTTAAAGAGTGACATTTAGTGGACTCAATAGACCGCTTCTCGTTCCATCAAGGTAGTCAAGCCTCATTAGAAGCTTAAAATCGTGCAACATCCATGAGTTCGAATTCCGGGGGCATGGCTTGTTTCTGTAGAACGCCTCATTATACCATTAAACTTTCCTATCCACCTTATACTTCGATTTAAGTTACTACTACTGGATGGTGTACTTTAAAGTGAACAACATTACTGGTAGTATAAAAGGAGTCACTTTTGAGACTAGACCTCATTCACCAGCATACTACATACAATAAAGGCAAAACTTTTTCATGCTACTTTGAATTTGTTTTCAAACTGTGGTAATAAATTCTTCAACCACCAAAGTTCAACTTCAATATTTTAATACAATATGATCATCCACCAACCACCAATCTCAATTAAAGACGCTCACTTTATTAAGTTCTTTCGTTAGCTTTGTTATCTCAAACTCGACTATTGATTTTCGCAATTCAATTCGAAATTGATTGACCCGAAAATTCTTTCAATTCTTAAAATATATTCTCAAGATTAGTGTTCCTGCACAAGGAAGATGTCAAGATTTAAGATGATCGCATAGAAAGAAACTCCGAAAAATCTTAGACTAAAAATAAATTAATTTCGCCCGCAAAAGTGGTCTCCGTAGGTTCATCCCTTGGACTCAACACTATAGGGATAGTAGATGGGCGCTGGAGTAGTTGACTTTGAAGTGGGTACAAAATTCATGGAACAACTTCTTCGTTCTAAACTTTTCCATTCGGCAGTTTTACACAAGAATTTTCACCTTGAATTTCAATAATTCATAGGAAACTTTCAGCAGGAACAACAAGGACAAAACCTCTTGCATTCAGGATCAAATTCCTGGAATTCTTAAGTATAATCCTAAGCAATTTTTAAAGTATTTTTATTGTCTCCATCTCTCCATCTTATGGGGAAATGTTGTATGAGATGTAAGATCTGAACTTCTTTAAGTTGTCCATGTAATTCACTCATCCCCCGTTGGCGTACCCACAAGGCAGCCCCAACAATACGACTGGGAGGCAGCTGGAAGGAAGGATAGCGAGACGGAATCGTCTACACAACAGAAGAATGCAAATAGGAAACACTTGATGTCGTCTCCTGTTGGAAGCGACTTGAGTCCCTCCTAAAAGCCAGTATTATGCCTGCATCCTAGCAACAAAAGGATCTTAAATTGTTGGACGTGCGTATCATCGCTGCTATAAACAATGCTCGTCAGGACAATCCTAGGGAAGCTATTGTCCTGATGCATTCAGATGTCGCAAGGATGACAAATATCCCGGACGGAAATTGCAGGGCATCCAAACTCTCGACAATGTCTGCATGATGGCCACGAAATGCTACTACTGCACTCACACACACATACAGCCCAGCTACAGAAATGCCACTCTTAGCTAGACTTGAGCAATGGCAGCAAGTGTCCTGGCAGAAGAAGGAGCGCCACCAGACTTTCGGTGAATAATTAAAAGTAATACTACGGGTGGCACCACAAGGGACGACGGCGCGGATCCTGCCATCTTGGGGCCGTTTTCGAAAGGAGCATATAGAAACAATTCTCGTGCCGGTTTTATGTGTGTGCATAAAATTTTATGGCATCTATTTTATGCGATTGCCCCCGGGCAGCATTTGGTCCTGACATTTTCAAATTTCTTTCACAACTTAAATTATGTTGAGGACTTTCGGTAAGGTCTGGTTGTGTGTGGGTGTGTGGGTGTAGTGGAGTTTCCTCCTTAATGCCACTTCAATTGAGCGGAACTTATGCGAGTACAGTCTTGTGTGCAAGGGGGGCGAAGTAAGTACTGCTTGCTGCCTACCTTCTTCGGCAATACTCAGAAATCACGAGGGTGTTTCTGGCTGCGCTCAAGCGCTTGCCAACTCCAATTCGTACCATTAGAAAGGGCAACTTTTTTCCGTGTGTTTTTCAAGCATAAGTTAACGACACACAAAAGAAGAAAGGCTGAAAGTTTTCTCGCCCTTTTTGAAGCAACTGGCAAAGTTTGCGCCCTCGCGCCTTATGGCGGTATTTGATAAACGATCGCTCTGATAAGACATTGTCAGCCATGCAGGATTTCTTCTACACAGCAACTGAAACTTGTTCGGAATTCTTCAATTTTTTCTTTGTCGGTGGTTGGTCGTGTGCCTTTGAAATTCTCAAACAGTCTACCGCAGGCGGAAAAAATTTCGAGGGAAATTCTCCCTCCTGGATTCGACGTTAAATGCTAAGCTCGAGGCAAAAAAGGAGACGTTTTATTTATTTTTATTTCATTTCCCTTTTTTGGAGTGGGGGTGATTTTCAAAAAGGCAAATCTGAGAATATGTAAAAGAAAAGAGCAAAAGTATTCAAAAAGTTGGGAATTGGTTTTATATGGCCAATCTTTGGAAACGAAAATTGCAACAAGGACTCCGCCTGTATGTAGCATGTTCAAATCCCTCTATTGTCATGTTAATAAAAAAAGAAACTTTGGAATAAAATAAGATTTTGGAAGACTTCATTTTTTGGGGGAGTTTTTAGTTGTTTCAGATGGAACATGGGCCTTGTGTACTTTATATGTGTTCTGTCAATACCCAGAAAAGTACATCACTTATGGAAAAAGGAACTAAAAGTTTTCCTAGTTTCTTGTTCTGGTAAAGTTAAAATTTTTAGGGAAAAGAAAAGTTAAGACGGTATAAAAATTTTAAAGAAAATTCTAAAAGCAAAAACGCCGACTAAATCAACATTTTGGTAAGTGCATGTCAGAATCGAAGTTTCAGTTGTTACAGCCGATCCGCCAGCACCGGGAACCAGGGATGTGGGTGAGAAATGGGCTACTGGCCGAACACCCAAATTAGTCACGTTCGAACAGGACATCACGTCGGTCAAAAGGAAATCATAGCAATGAAATTGTTGAAATCAAAATATCAGTTGCTGCGCTATCGGATCCGGGACATTGACGATCGTCCCGCCAACAATTGATGAAACGATGAAGCTTTACTATTCCGGTGCTGAGAGACGAGAGGCTGGCGTCGGGTTTATGGTCGATCCATCGACGTTATCACATTCCAACCAATATCCGAGCCTTTGGCGATTTTAACCATCGGTGGAACGATCAAGACCCATATCGTATCCGTTTACCGAGACCATCCCAGACTCGAACAAGGACGGCAACACCATTTTCCGCCATTCACTCAAACACCAACTCACCTGGCGAAATCCATCCCTCAAAGACTCGGCGATTCCGTAAGACCGTGCAATTCGTGGGCCCGGCTGCGGATCGGACCATTATCTTGTTCGAGCGAAATTACAGATACGATTACAAAGAGCGAAGAAAACGGCGGATTTCCTACGGAGCCCGGCCATCCCACGAAAGTTTCAAATGGCATTATCGCACCAATTCGCTGCGCTCGCCATACCGGACGATATCGATGTAGAAGAAAAACAATTGTTGGAGTCTATTGTGGGATGTGCAATGGAATTGTGTCCACTTACCGATCAGCGGAAGCGAATGAAACACGTCGTCTTTGAGCAATGCCGACAAAAAAGTTCGACAGAAAATGAAATTGGAACAAGAAGCGTATTGGAATAACGTTGAAGCAGACACGGAAGACGCGGCGCCAAGGCACGAGTTTCGGACGCTGTACCAGACAATCCGCCGGTTAGGCGGCAAAACGACATCAACAAACGACAACATTAAAAAATCGGATGGAACTTTCGTGATTTCTCCCCATGAGCGCCTGCAGCGGTGGAGGGATTTCTTCAACCGTTGTGTTGTACAGCACCACAGTCCGCCACAAGGTCCAGCACCCAAACCGCCGATTATCGAGCAGCCGACGAATCAGTTTCTCGATACCGAACCGACAATTATAGAAGAGAGAATGGAAGAGAGAATTCGCTGCGAACTGTCGTTTTCATCGATTTCAAATCCGCTTTCGATTCCAGGTTGGAAACCGAAAACGTGCCATTGAAAATCATCCAACTTCTTTAAGCGTCGTACGATGGCTCAACCAGCAACCAGCGTATTCAAAGCGACTTATCCGAAGAGTTCCCGATTCAAACGGGTGTCCGACAGGGAGATGTCGATTCGCCATTTCTCTTCAACGTTGTGATCGAGGCAATTATGCGTGAAGCATTCGATGTACGACTCGGGACTGGGGAAGGTGACCTCGTTTGGATGTTCAACCCTCCGCGACGGAAAAACAAATCTCCGATACTTCAGCGCCAATAGGAGAGGCCCTATAAAATCCTAACACTTTTGAACGATATTGTCTACAGGATTCAACAAGGACCCAAAGCAAAGAAGAACATCGTGCACATAGGACAGGCTGTGCCCATGTCATCAGCCGGAACCAGGATATACAACTGTTCGGGACGAACAGTCCTAAGAAGAGGGCAATGTACTGACTTATGCGCCATCTGTTGGAATTTGGATGAACTGTTATTTAGTTGTAGTTTGAATTAACGATAGCTAATTTTTTTTATGTGGTAGTGCTAAGCTCGGGAGTCACCCTTTGTACTACTAGTCCGTCATGTGGGAGTTCAAAGGTAGGTAGATAGGTATAATTGGACTAGAATTGGAACAAACGATAATTGAAGACAAAGCTTCTCAAAGTTTCCAGAAGGAAAGGATATTCCACTACGGACTAGAAAATGGGCGAAAGTTCCAGAAGTTAGAAAAAGGGAAAGCTTGAACCCTACGGGCTGTGTTCGTTATTAAATGGTGTTTGATTTTTAAAAAAATAAATTTTTGTGTGAACTCCTTAATTAATCCTTTGAATTCTTTATGCTGTAAAAACATAACAATATCAATGCTGTCAACGTATTCTATGTTTCGAAAGCTCCGGTTTAATATGCGACGTGTCTTGACTGAGCTCCTCATTGCAGCCAAGGCAATCACCAGAATCATAAAGCTTACTCAAAGTCCAAAGACACACACCTGCATCCTAAAAAACTCAGTCTCCTAAGACTAAGGTCTGGCGTCATAAAGTTTTTTCAGCAGAGTGATGACGTCATATTTAGGAGACTGTTTACCGCAACCGACCCATTAGCTACTAAAGGGCCCAATACACGAGCGCTCCATCCGACTTACGCCACGCCAAAGCAGCAACAATTTGTATGGACTTGTCATTTGTATACAAAGAAATTGTTGTTGTATTGGCGTGGCGTAAGTCGGATGGAGCGCTCGTGTATTGGGCCCTTTAAAGTAAATATGTTGCTGAAGTTTATCTAAGCAACAGGATGCAGCTGGTGTGGTGCCGTAAAAAAATGAAACATTCTCGCAATATAAAATACACTGTTCTGGTTGGGTTCTTATGCACCATTTTCTATCAAGCTAAATTAGAAGTAGAGAAGACGATTATCGCATGGCCTTCCCTCTACATTTCATTATGACTATTAATTTAGAACGCTTCGATTATGGTACTATTCACCGAAAGTTCACGCGTATTACATTTCATGCTGTTAATGTAAGTGCTTATGTAAAGCATATCTGTTCAGTACCCAGAATATGAGGGAACGGCTCTTGTTGAGTCTAAAATTATTCTCTTTATTCGCTCGCGTGTTATACCAATTCTAAAAATGAAACTCCACTAAAATCATACTGCAACCGTATCAAAGTGAACATGCTCGATGTGCATGTCTCAAAGTTTTATTCAAATTGAAAAGTTCATTTTGGCATTTACGAGACTTTATGTTTAACTTCTTCATAAAAATAGAAGCCACCCCGTAATAATAATGTCACCCTTCTAATTTTATATCTTTAGAGCGAATTGGCTTCGTATAATTGCATATATATGTACGCCATCACGAAACGGTTTGAAGTGATGTATTTGACCTCGTTTCAGAACTAATCTCGGTTCTGCCTCCAACAAGGAAGTTCACCTTAAATAATTAGAAATACCCTCGCGGGGGTGGGAGCAAACCCCATAAATATAGTGGAAGTAGGGTGTACGTAGAAGGCACGTCGCGCGTTGGTGATTGAAAGTTCAAATTAGCTTAAAGCCGCAATCATAAGGAACGCCTTGACTAATTTTAAAATAAGCCGCAATTAACATGCAAGATTTAGTCCAGCTCATGTTCACAATTAGTTGGCATTTACACAGGGCAATTTCGCCAGAGGGGAGGTGCGGTAAGGAAATGATTTTGCTACACCCTACCTATCCTGCTGGCTCGTAAAGGGTGGTGGACGCCGTTAATAAAGGAGTGTGTATCCCCAACCATGGCGGGTGCTCACTCAATCCTTTTATTAAAAATAAATTCCCTTCTCGTTCCATGGGCGAACCACTTTATAAATAACTCATCCGTTAAATGGGTGTGGGTGGTGGGTGGCTGTTTGGGGATGGAGGTCGTGGGGTGGGGGATGAAGGTCGATTAACATGGCACGAAAATCAAGAACTTTCCAGCTGGCTGGCTGCGTTCTTTATCGTCCTTTCTATATCGGTCTAAAAATTCAACTTTGGCGATAAAAAAGCTCACGCTCGTCTCGGTAAAGCTAACGGTGACAATTAAGTGCCGCCTTTTATGCGAGGGAGCACCACCACTGCCGAGACACCGGGACCGCCCGCCCTTGATATCCTGCCAGCGCGCACCAACCAACAAGTCTACGGCCAGGAAAGATGAATAACGGCAGCCCGTATTTTGACAGGATATAAATTTGCGGTGAGTGCTTCCGTAAGGCTAATGCTAATCGGATACAGTAGGGATGGGAGCGGGCGCCATGCTACCGCAACGCTTCGGCTAAGCCATTTGTCGCTTTTGGCTAGAGCGCGTCCTGGCTAAGGCGAAATCAAAGAATGAAAAATGGCGGGGCGGAAAATGGGCTTTTAATAGTCCTTTATGGGGCGCAATCTTGGACCCAGTAGAGGGGTTAAAAGAAGTCACCGATTTGAGTATTTTCTCTTTCAATGTCGCCCGCGTCTTACCGTTCGGGAAATTCATAAAAAAATTATAATAAAGAGAAGTGCCTTAAAAGGAAACCGACATTTTCGGCATATAATCACCTGAAAACATATAACTGCCGTAAGAATATACCTTTTTTTCGTTTCGTTTAGAAGAGGAGGTTTCTGTAGCGGTTGCAACAACTGCCGCATCGACACCACTATCCATACAACTGCCGCATCGACGCCATTATTCATACTTTCTCCGTTTCCGCCAGATCAAGGGGATCAAGGAAACCAGGAAACGGTATCACTACTAGTCGATAAGCAACAGAGACGTGTACAAGTGCGGTTCCGAATAAATAGAATTTCGTTTTATAAAATAAGTCTTTTGTTTAACCACATGTAGTGAAATAATTTATTAACAATTACGTGGGTGCTTTAGTGCAACTGCGTGTACTTACACCCACAAATGGTGACCCCGTAAAAAACTTAAATGCATTACATGTGCAACATCAGTACAAAAAATTAAAGTGAAAAAAAATTCCCCAATAAGTACTAAACAATATGAAACAATAATAAAGTGATTACAGTAATGCAAAACGCGCTAAAAAATTACGCATTTTCAACAATAAAAACTATAAAATGTTAATATAATCTATAATGTGAATTCAATAAAAAACCTAAAAAAAATATTCATAAACGCATTAGATGTGCAAATACAAAAAATTGAACATTGAAAAGTACCGCCTACAAATATTGAAAATTTAGTAAAAAAAAAACTCTGTCAGTCACACAAAAAATCCGCATGGAGACAAAAATTCTAAAAACCGGAGCAAAAATGAAAAATTGAAAAGGAATCGTGCAAATAATTCAACAATAAGACCATTGTCATTGAAAATCGCACCCGATGCACAAATTTATGGACAAAGACGATAGATTCGAGAAACACAGCCACGAGGAACAAAGAACCATCGGAGAGGACAGGAACATCTTCCTAGCTGAGAAAATTTAAGATCATCAAAAATAAATTAAAACTAGAGATAATATATAAGTTAAGTATTATTCAAAAAATATTAAATCGTAAATTGTTAGTTAAGCAAAAAATTTTTTCAAATATTTTAGGTACAAATTCAAACAATAGAAAGAAGAAAAATACGGAAACAAAAGAACCCGAAAGTAAAATTGACAGTAAGCACATCTTCAGGAATTTAAAATGCTGTAAAAAAAATAACTTCAACTCAGTGAGTAATTTAAACAAAAAATTATCAAGAATTAATAAAATTTAACAACTTGAAATATATTTGCAAAAAAACTTTATTTACTAACATAAATTGGAAAGCAAAATTTAAATTATCAGTTCATTAAACATAAATTTCTAGTGACATTTTAAATTTCGTTTCTTTGTAAAACTGAGAAGAAATTTTACATAAATCAAACGAATATTATAATACTTTCGTTAGTAGTACATATATTAATATTTTCTTTTGTTTATAAGTAACATAAACTAAACGTAACGGTGTAAAAAGTTTAAATAATGCGATATTAAGTGGAAGTTCAAAGGTGACAATCGAAAATTTGTTGCATAGTGATTAGATATTGAATTCATTAAGGTTGAGATACCCAAACGTTCTAGTGTCTTACCATATTTATTCCCACGTGCTTGAATTTTAGCAAAAATAAAAAATAAAAAAAGGATAATAAAAATATACTTAAGCCCTTTGTTTCTGGTTTAGGACATGCTAGCATGCAATAAGCAGCAGTTATGGTACGACAGTTTCTTACAGATTCGTATTAGTTACATTTTATTCTTAATTTAAAGTACCTAATTAATTTTATAGATATCTCGCCTGAAACATTCCGTCTTACGCCTACTATAAATACATTATGTTCCCTGTTTCAAATTAAAAAAATTCTGTTCCTTCTTTAGAACAAATGAAACATTTATTTTAATCAACTTTTCAAAAGCACTAATATTGAAAGGAAATCAAACAAATTTTTCTAAAAATAACTAGTAGATATTTCTTTATCTCATTTCACTAATAAAAGGAACACATTGAAGTTTCTAAGCAATATCAAAATTGTCGAGACATAGGCCTATATATATAATATAAAATATAACGATGGAAAGCGACAACGAACAAAGGCAAGAAACCCCACAGCAACATTATTCCTTACCTGCGGACAACAAACCAAGCGGTAGTTCTTCCGATAACATAGAGATTAACAACCAACCGTACGTAATAACATTAAAAATACCTCCCTTCTGGAACAACCGACCAGATTTATGGTTTTTACAAGTAGAAACCCAATTTAAATTCAAAGGTATCAGCTCCTCGCAAACAAAGTATGATTATTTGGTTTCATCTCTGCCTTCGGAAACTATGGAAATGGTAGCCGATTCGTTATTAAATCCACCACAGCAAGGGAAATACGAACATTTAAAAAATTTAATATTGACTCGTAGTCAAGACTCAGAAGAAAAAAGACTTGATGCCTTATTACACAAAGTAGAACTTGGCAATTATAAACCGTCAGAATTATTAAGATATATGGAATCTCTGGCAGGAGGAAACAGCCTAGTCAACAAACGCTTGCTTCATAAGCTATGGATGAACAAACTGCCATCCTCAATACAAGCATGCATCATCGCTATTGAACATGCCCAACCAATGGAGGAAGTATTACTAATAGCAGATAAAATTTATGATTCCACCATCGATACAAAAATTTCAGCAATAGAACACCATCCACCAAAAGCAAATAACAATCAAACAGAAAGGCTTACAAACATTATGGATAATTTAGAAAAACGGATAAAAAGTCTGGAAGTTCGATTGTCGAAGTCGCGATCTCGTACCCTTACCAGATATCAAAACCCCAAAAAACACAGACAATTTTCAAGATCAAACTCAAGAGGCAAACCTGGCAAACAACATGAACTTTGTTGGTACCATTGGAAATTTGGCGACAAAGCGCAAAAATGTTACCAGCCCTGCAATAAGCAAAATAATCCGGATACAGCGACAAAAAACTTAGAATAGCCACATCGCCTGCGGTATCGAATGTGGCAACAAAAGCATGCCGTTTATTCATTTACGATATATCAACAAAAATTAATTATCTAATTGACACAGGCGCAGAGATTTCGATAATTCCAAAAAGACACTACCCAAAATTATGTAACAAGTCAGATTTTAAATTAGTAGCCGCAAATGGTGCAAATATTTCTACATATGGATTTAAACAATTTACCCTCGACCTAAACCTACGTCGCTCCTTTCACCACACTTTTGTAATCGCTTCCATTGATCACGCAATTATAGGCGCTGATTTATTATACAAATATAATTTATTAGTCGACATACGCGGGAGAAAACTTATTGACAAAACAACTCTACTTTCAGTCAATTGCATTAGGCGTACCGTTAAATCAGTTACTCCGAAACTTTATCACATACAAGGAGAATATGGATCAATCCTTAACGAGTTTCCAACGTTGAAAACCCCACCCAACTTCACATCGGGCGCTAAGCATGAAGTAGTGCATCGCATAAACACTCAAGGAACTTTACCTTCGGCGCGTCCTAGAAGGTTAAATCCAGAAAAATACAAAGCAGCAAAAAAAGAATTTGAGGAAATGGTCAGACTAGGCATATGCCGACCATCTTCTTCACATGTAGCTTCACCACTCCATCTCGTACCAAAAAAAGATTCACAAGACCTGCGACCATGCGGCGATTATCGGCAGCTCAATGCAGCTACGATTTTTGATAAATATCCTTTACCCAACATACAGGATTTCACCACCAATCTAAATGGATGTAAGATTTTTTCCAAAATCGATCTAATCAGGGCATACCACCAAATACCCGTAGCACCGGAAGACATTCATAAAACAGCCGTCACTACACCATTTGGCTTATTTGAATTCTTAAGAATGCCTTTCGGAGTAAAAAACGGGGCGCAAACTTTCCAAAGATTCATGAATGAAGCACTTGAAGGTTTAGATTTCGTTTTCGCTTACGTTGATGACATCCTCGTCGGCAGTAGAACTCCTCAAGAACATAAAACACACCTCAGAACACTATTGTCAAGACTACAAAAATACGATATTAAAGTCAATCCAAACAAATGTATTTTCGGAGAAAAAGATTTAAATTTCCTCGGACACGAAATATCAGAAAAAGGTATTAGACCATCACAAGAAAGAGTTAAAGCAATATCAGATTTCCCAAACCCCACGACTTTTAAGCAATTACAACGTTTCCTGGGCATGATAAATTTTTATCATAGATTCCTGCCTAACATTGCCGAGATGAGTGCACCATTATACGATTGCCTAAAAGAATGTCCTACAAATAAAAAAACAAAATCACATTTTAACTGGACAAATCAACAACAATATGCATTCGACGAAATAAAAAGGAGATTGGAAAACTGCGTGCTTCTAGTCCACCCGGACCCAACAGCAAAAATTAGCCTTTGGGTAGATGCATCACAAGACGCGGTAGGTGGTGTTTTGCAGCAACAAACCGAAGGAAAATGGCAACCACTAAGTTTTTTTTCAAAAAGGCTACAAGAACGAGAAAGAAAATATTCAACTTTCGATAGGGAGCTTCTTGCAGCGTTTCTAGCTACCAAAAAATTCCGATATTTCATCGAAGGAAGAGAGGTAACAATTTACACCGACCATAAGCCCCTAACAAGAGCAATTTGTTCCAAGTCAGAAAAAAGTTCGAGACAATCAAATCAGTTAGACTACATTGCTCAAATAACGAACGACATACGTTATATAAAAGGTTGCCGCAACGTAGTAGCAGATACGCTCTCAAGAGCATACGTCGATGCCGTCGAGAATCTAAAACTAGATATTACAACACTTGCCCTAGAGCAAGATAAAGACGAGCAATTGAAAGAAATTCTAACTAATCAAAACGAAGCAATTAAAAGTTCATTTACACTTCAAAAAATTTCCATTCCATTAGAAGAACGAGACATATGGTGTGAAACCAATACCGGTGCGAATAGACCGTATGTTCCCGAATCTCTTCGTAGAATCATTTTTGACAATTTACACAGTTTGTCTCACCCAGGCATCAGAGCAACAAGAAAAATGATCACTACCAAATATTTCTGGCCACAAATGAACGCTGATATTAATCGTTGGGCAAAATCTTGTATTTCCTGCCAAAAGGCTAAAGTACACAGACACACAGTTTCACCCCATGGAAAATTTAGCGTTCCAACAGGAAGGTTCGAGCATATCCATTTGGACATAGTTGGACCACTTCCGCCTTCCAACGGCTATAACTACATTTTGACTATTAAAGATCGCTTTTCACACTGGCCTGAGGCAATTCCTATCAGAAACATTACAGCAAATACAATAGTCAATGCCTTCTCACAACAATGGATTTCGAGATATGGTGTTCCGAGAACATTAACAACGGATCAAGGAACACAATTTGAGTCAGTTTTGTTTCACGAATTATCAAAGATATTGGGTAGCCATCGCATCAGAACAACGACATACCACCCACAATCAAACGGATTAATAGAACGTTTTCACCGCCATTTTAAAACAGCGATACGTGCCACTGACGATCCTAAAAACTGGTACTACAATCTACCATGGATACTTTTAGGCATCCGATCCACAGTCATGGAAGATTTCGACACATCACCCGCACAAATATTGTACGGACAAGCACTTCGACTACCAGGCGATATCATTCCCACAAATTCCAAACCTGAAACACAACTAACATCAACAATAGCAAACCAAATACAACAAACACTTAGTAAAATTAAACCTGAACCAATTAGACAACGTAAACAAAACAACATTTTTATACCAAAAAATTTAAAAACAGCTTCACACGTTTTTGTTAGGGAAGAAATTAAAAAAGGAAGTTTAAACCCCCCTTACATAGGACCATACAAAGTTTTACAAAGAAACGAAAAGTCATACAAAATAAAAGTTAGCGATAAAGAGTGTTTAATTTCAATAGACAGATTAAAACCAGCATTCGTTCTAAATGAAGATATGTTTACTAACAATCGCGTTACAAGACTTGAAGCTAACCGAAAAAGAATAACTTTTAAAATTTAATAAACTAACAAAACATTTTTCTTCTTTTCTAAATTAAGGAAATTCAAAATAGCTTAGTTAATTTAAGATCTATATTTTTTTTCTTATACTCAGAATACCTTAAGTTAAGTAATTAAAAACAAATCAACTGAATTCTGTAATTTAAAATGAAATTGAAGATATATTAATATAAAGAAATTTAGCAAAATAAAAAACCATTTGTAACTGAAATATTACACATAAAATATTACACATAAATAAATAAACTTAAATATGTACTTAAGCATTAAAAATAAACAATAATAGGTTAAGATAGAATTAAATCAGGGACAGCATCATTTCCATTGAGGGGGAGTGCTGTAGCGGTTGCAACAACTGCCGCATCGACACCACTATCCATACAACTGCCGCATCGACGCCATTATTCATACTTTCTCCGTTTCCGCCAGATCAAGGGGATCAAGGAAACCAGGAAACGGTATCACTACTAGTCGATAAGCAACAGAGACGTGTACAAGTGCGGTTCCGAATAAATAGAATTTCGTTTTATAAAATAAGTCTTTTGTTTAACCACATGTAGTGAAATAATTTATTAACAATTACGTGGGTGCTTTAGTGCAACTGCGTGTACTTACACCCACAGTTTCCTTGTAGCACGAATTATTTCTGAAATAAATTACCTTTAATGGGAATCAATTTTTCCGTTTTTTTTTCATAAACAAAAAGAGAGTTCAGATTTCAAGTGAAACGTGTACAAATGAACTCGATATCACTTTCACCTGGGAAATGTATTTTAAGAGCAAAACCGATCATGTTACACATAGTGTTTTGTCCTCTGGGTACGTGGAAGTAAAATACAACAGTGAAATGTATTCCTATTTCTGTATTATTCAACCACTTCCTAGAAAAAATTCAGGTGTAGTCCAGTCGTTCTTTTGGGGAATTTTTCTTCAATCGTGACTTGGGTAGATTAGATTGAATTATAACATATGTTAAAAAATTACTAAAACATTTATTTATATAACGAAATTTATTTGAAAGGTGTTAATTGTTAAAGGTGCTTCCGAGAAAGTCAACACCTTGGTGTTAGTGTATGCACCAACACTCAATTTAGAACATTTTGGGGTTCATCTTCAAGCCACCGCTTCGGAGTTTACAATCTCAAGGGATTGCTAAGGTTGCATTTCCCACACTCAGTCTATGGAACTTTCGCTTAAAATTTGTCACAGAGATTATGGCTGAAACCAAACTCACGCAGGGTAACGAAAGTTGTTAGGAGTTTGGATGTTGAGAATTGTTAAATAGATGGAAATTTGTATGTTGTTCACAACAGTTAATCTATGCCATTACGAGTGCTGTGACGTCATCGATTATTGTGAGTGCGGATTGTATTGAAGTGAGTGCGGATCTGACACTGCGATTCTTGAATCCGCAGATTCAATTAAATCAAAAATTAGGAGTGAAAACTCACGCGATAATGAAATACGCGATGTCGGATTATCTTAGGCGCATTGGTCGTTCAAATCCGCAGAAAATTTGTTGCGGATCACACTTTTACAGCGCGGAAAACGTCAAATAGATATTCGCGCTTGCGGATTTGAGAATCGCAAAGTGTCAAATCCGCATTCAATTTCGAGCCGCGGGATCTGGGAATCAAGGCCATATTAAATGTCCATGTGCATCGGATGAACTTTTCAACTTGCTGCCCCATGCTTGAACTTACATGTGTCTCGGATGCGCTTGGGGAATTCGGTTGAACTTATATGTGCCTCGAATATGCTTTCGCACTAGATGAGCTTTAGAACTTGCTGCGCCTTGGCTAAATTTATTTTAAACTTTGCTATTTTTCTGGGTCTCATGCACATTGTGTTTTGGGTCGGGCTTTCGAGGTGAGGGATCGATTTTGCAGTTATGAAGTTCGGTGTGCTTTGAGAGGGATCTTGCTAAGCCAGGTTCCGATGTATTTATTCGAGTTTTGGTTTGAGTCTCAGCTTTTCAAATAGGATTATTTTTGTTTCCGAGATATAAGCGAATTTTTGTTTAAGATGAAATTAAATAAAATATTTTTTGCTATATAAATTTTATTTATGTATTAATATTTCGTACAAATTTTGAGGATTTTAAGTGCTGCACAAATTTAAATATGGCTACTAATGGCAGATAAGACTTTTTCTCTGGCATGGAATTATATCTGGAGGGCAGCAAAAGTTGTACATGCAGCTGAAATTGAATACGATCTCCAAAGGCTGTTGAGCACCGGCATGTTGACTTTATTCGATACTCCTTTCCAATAACCATATCTCCTTCCGAAAGTAGGGGGGGGGGAGATTCAGAGTTTTTCAGTTCGGGGGCGCTAGCGAAATGTACCGGTGTTAATAAAATAAGAATATAGGTAAAGAGTCCCACGCTTTTTAACATTTCGAAAGGTAGATTGTTTCCATATACTGCTTGCAGCAATGAAAACTTTACATTCAAAATTATTTTTCACTTTTTAGTTCATTTTAAAATAAAAGCGTATTTTTTAGTTTTTTTAAACTATTTTTTGTATTTTTGAGCAGAAGTTATTGATACCGAAAAAAAAAATTTGGCATGAAGAAGTTCTTTTCTAAGAGTATTTGGTACGTTAAGTATATTTAGATATTATCTTTTAAAGAATTCAAACCCCTTTACTAAAATTTTATCGTAATTACTGATGTAAATCTTTGTTGAGTCCCCAAGGAAAATGTAACTCACATTTGCTCTCTTGTAACCTAACCTTGTTAAAAATGTCTAATTATGACAACATTTTACACGGATTAGGGGTCTCTTAAACACATGCAACTATTCAATTCGCTCACTCAAAACAGTCGGAAAATTTAAGTCGCTGGTACATCGTGTCTGTATTATTAACAAATCCTACGTTTACTTGCCGCACCTATTCTGGTATTTTGCTCTGCATCCAGGTTGCTCAGTTGAAAGGATTATACTAAAGGTAAGCAGATTAAGTGCTCCTGTCTAAAGTGCCAGGTTCCACTTAGAGCCAATATCAGAGTCGCTTGTAATGTGAACACATCTCGGAATTTTCCATTTAATATTAACACAACCGCAAAGAAGTAGCAATTTTCACATATATTTCCCCACATATTGCCCCACTTATAAAAATAAATCCTGAAGAGGCTAAATATCGTCCTTAACGACATAAATCCCCATAATGAGAATAATCCTTACTATAAAAATGTTTTACGTCAAAAATTATATTTTCGAGTAAGGTAATCTGAAATATTAAAATATTCTTAACCCTAAGCTTGGGGCCCTGGTAAACGCCACTTAACTACCCCCCGATACTGGTGAAACTGTGCTAATGGAAGAAACCATTACGACTTCAAAAGGGAGCAACAACAGCAACAACAACAACAACCACAAAAAAAGAATAATCTTCCATTCAGCCACTTGTATCCTGGCCGAGGAGTACACAGTGCTGGAAAAGAAAAGGCGGAGTGGAAAATGGAAAGAAAATTCTGTTGAACGTCTTCTTCGTATATACACTACACATAAAAGAAGAGATTTCTGCCACAAGCATTTTCTTTGACAAAGAGAGCCATTTTAAGGGATGGAACTGGTGACTGACTGCGACTTTCAAGGATCTCGCCGGGGTAAGGTCACGGCAATAGCAAAACTCGAAACGAACCCACCCAGGCGCGATGAAATAGGATAACGTGGGATGACGTAACTGCCTTCGGTTTTCTCCTTTTCATCCTGGCTGGAAGGGAAAAAAACAAACAGCAGAAATATGAAACATGAATGGAAACATTTTCATAACTTTGTTGGCAGTAAGCGTGGCGGAAAACCTTTTATTTCTGCGATTAACGCGCGTATTTTGTATAACTCGCAGGCATGCCCGGGAATTGGGCTCTCTTCAAAACCCAAGTTGCATTTCTTTATTTTTTTTCCGGAGAAAGTTCGGTGAATGGAGAATTAAATTTGCATGATGTTTGCTGTTAAAGCCCAAATGGATTTACCTTTGCTTGAGTTTTTGACGAAGGTTTCCTTTCCGCGTGCTTCGTTTTAGGTTACTTGTTTCAGGCCTTTGTTAATACTAAATCAGTACAATTTTCTCGCTTAAAACAAAATAAATTTTAGTCTAAAATATACACCCTATGATTTTCTCTAATCTTATCCCATCTAATCGACGAACACGCTTTTTGATTCCATCTGGCTGACCCCGTTTGTTTCTTCCTAATACTTAACTGGGATTTGTGCTTCCTTAGTAAGAACGTCAACCCAAGCGGTATGTTTGTCACTGGAGTTTTACGGGTGAGACTCCGTTTCTTCATTCTTCATTCAATAATGTTTAAAAAGCCTAGCCCCAATGAACTGCTTAATAGGCGAGGTATTGACGCAACTGAATCAATTCAACTGCAATTCAACCACCAGGAAAGCAAACCACCTTTCACTGTAAGTGGGAAAATCTTCAGCATTGGCCTCTGCTAAACTTTACAAAAAGAAGGCCTACCCAAACCCGGAAAGATGCAAAAAACATCTTCCGTTGTGTATCTAGCTTCTTGCAGGAAATGGAGGGCTGCAATATCGATCTTAGAACAGCCCTTAATAAGCTTGCAGCACTCCCTTTCACATACCAGTTTTATATACATATATTTTAACCTGCGGTCATGCAGAGCGGAGCACTCCCTTTAATGCTCCTTTGGAAGCGTTTTGGAATCAGTAGTAATAAGCGTTTGAATAAAGAATTGATTAGTAAGTTCCGGTGTCGTAAAGCTTTTATTTTGTTCATCTTTTAAAGCTCTTGCAAGCGGTCTCCCATCTAAGTACCAACCATGACCAATGCTGCTTAACCACCGTAATCGAACGATAACTGGTCTATTGAACATGCTAATAGCACCCTTAATGGTCATCACGGTAATTTACGGTTTTTTCGTCTTATGTATTTTCTAAAGCCCAAATTTTAGTCCCTTAGGAGCATATAATAAGTGCTCAAAACTCGCTCCTTTGAATAGCAGTCTGAATTTTTCCTTGTTATTCCTGACAGTTGCAGTAGTTGATGTTGTAGGGTATTATTGTCGGCCATTGTCTAATAACGATCGACACGATCGCGGCGATGGTTTTCTGCGGCTACTTACTTACTAAGTCCTTCTAATCATTACGACGTTGCTTTTGAACATATTCATGGAATTGATGATATATCTTTTCAACAAACCCAGTGGCTTTTTGTACATTCAACACTAATGAGTTTACAAGATTTAACCAGGGTCTTACGAATTTATCTGCCTTCTAGTACTCCAAAATGTTTCTGTAACTAGATATTCACCTCTACGCCAAATAAGAGAGCTCAGGTTGATAAGTTTAAAAGTTAAACAAACTGCTGTTATAATGTTTATTATTTAAAACTTTTATCGCAACCTTTTATTATTACAATCCTTATCAAAGTGCTTTTCTTTTTGGATACCTAACGTCACTTAACTTACGCTCAGCTGTGCAAAGTGCCAAAAATGTTATCCTCACTTAGGTGCATGAATAGTCTATGTACATAGGCTTACTCATGAGGCCGAGCAAGCCGAAGTTAAAACCTTTTCTCCACTCACGAGTGTAAGTAATGAGGAATTTATAAGTGCTCACTCACAAGCTCCTCATGAGTGAGCATTTACATACCCTGATTAATTTCCTTTAAATTAACTTAATCACCCAAAACAAACTCTCAGCCCACCCAAAACAAACTCTTCTCCAAGCCCAATAAGTTCTGACCCAAGACTCCGCTTTCCAAGCCAAGACTCCCCGGCGTGATAGCGCACCAAAGCTACACTAAACCTAACAACGCGAAATTCAATTAGTTCAACACAGGTAGTTCACCCTTTCAACCGAAGGCGCAAGCCGCAAAAGCTTCAGTCCAAGACATAAACCGCAAAAGCTTCATCCAAAGACACAAACTAACAGCTCGATTGCGCAATACTGTAAAATAGGTGCTTGATACCGTCATAGCTATAATACTCCACTCGAAATGCTCGAGTTTTTCAGTGAAGACAACACCTGAAAGTAAAAAATACCTCTAAATGGATCATCCAATAGTTTCGAGTTTACTTATATATTTACTTTGTAAAACTCACTTCAGTATTCCGGGGTTATAAGACAACGTCGAAGGGTCAATCGCTAAGATTTGATTAGAGCTGCCGAAAGTGTTGTTTTAATGCAAGTTAGGGCAACCAAGTAAAAAATAGTATATTTGCAAAAATTCGGTTTAATTCAGTGAAGAAAAAATACACCTTAAATATTTAATTCAATTTTTCCATCCGAACATTCTCATTGGTCGACCCTATATCCAATAAATATTCCAATTAAAATCATTCTCTTTGCATATTGAAGGACATAAATATTAGACGACAGGATATATAAAAAAAAAACATAAATTGCCAACTACACCAAAGCGATCCACGATAGCTACTCCAAACTCAATTATTTCAAAACCAATTACGGCTGAGCGGAAAGAGCATTGTATTTTTTATTCAAATGGGTCTAAAGCTGTAACAAATAATGGTCTACAGATAAAAGCAACTTTCAAATGCGCGAGATTTTCTATTTAAAATGGGGATGAAATGGCGACAAAAACCCTTTTTTTCGATTTTATAATTACTAAATAACTGCATAGAGTGAAAAACAATAAACGCAATTAATGAAGCTCACAATGGAGGGGGCCTACTGATAACAAAAGCAATCTGGGATATTTTTTTTTAATTAAATCCCAATAGTAATAGTAGTGCATATCTAGATACCAACACCCTTTTTGTGGGTATAGTTCTGTATATGCTTATGATTATAGTTTTTACGATATCAACATAAATTCCGCATAAAACATGGATCGATATGCTTAAATTTTTTGGTATATTTTTCCAGCATTTTTTAAATAGTTTGTCGTGGTTTTTATCCATATAAAAGCCCTGTAGGACATGACAATTTACATAACGACTCTGCAGGCCCTGCCCCACCCAGCCCATTGTTTTTTCAATGGTAGCGTCGGGGTTGTTTTTTGGAGTATCCGCTCCACCCACCCCATTATTTCTAATGACATTTCAAGTTGGCCCTTATGTTTACGCTTTTATTTAAATTCCGGTCTTTCAAACAATGAATCCTCATTCAGGGCCTTTCTTTTTTCCTACTTTTATTCAAATTCTATGTTTTTCGGCTACGCAAACAATACTGCCTCAGCTCACCCCTAGTCTGAATGATGGTCCTTACCCCACGGCCACTTTAGACCAAAATAACGACGTCTGACGTCCTATCAGAAGGAGCAGGAATGTTTAAGATGTATAATTCGCAACATTATGCTCTTGGACGAAGTGAATGAAATCACATAAATTCTGGAGGTGCATTAATTGCCCACGCGGAGGCAGCAATTACGCAATGACTTAAGAAGTTCCATGATGCCGGGCTCTGCCCCATTGAACATTCATTTCACATCGTCTATGCGGCTCTATATAGACCCACACCATATGGGCACCAAAATCCCTATGATCTATTTTAGATTCAAGAGCGCTTCTCACTCCCAGTCAATGGCGCGACCGATTGAGCTCCTAATTTATGGGCGGCAGATGAATAAAGAAGTTCAAATTGAAGGTGTTGAACACGTTGCGGTGTAACTGAAGCAAAATTTTGACTTACGGCAATTTAATTAGTTTTTAATGTTTGTCTTTCTTCACTTTGTGACATGGGAAAACATCTTCCTTTGTAGTGGATATCTTTCATTTTTGTACTTACCGCCAGAAATAATTCAACATCATCACTTTGATCATTTTTGAGATTTTAATATTGGAATTTTCAACGGGAATTAGTGGTGAAAATTAATGAAAATTGTCACCTTGTGAATTCAATAAATCATTTAATAATTACTAATTTTCCACTGATAAGAAACTATCTCTTTTATCACATTTAATTTATTTGACAAAAGAGAGGTAAAATAATGGATTTTATTTTATTGTGCCTAAGCCACATCATAGCAGATAAGTTTCATGCTGACAACTAGCTACATTATGTGTCGTTCGATGTCTGTCAACAAGTGTTTGTCGGGATGTATAGAAGAAGTACTAAATTATCAACAATCGGAAAATTCTGAGGATGTGAAACGATAGATCTGTGAAAGATTTTGGGCGGTGATTAAGTTGACAGTTTTAGTTTTTTTGTGGTAGAACAGATTTCAAACAAACGCTTAAAGATCTAGTTCATTTAACATCTAGGTGGAAATAAATTATTGTAATTTAATCTTTGATCTACGGTCTACGATCTACTCATTTGGTTAAGCCCCTAACCATAATATATGTTAAACATACATCAATCCCAGCTGTTCGAGCACTGTGAAAATCAATTATCGATCATAAGTAACGTATATATCAGATATACCTACTAGTCAGTGGCGGACTAAGCCCGTCAGAGGCCCAGGGCGGCAAAGATGAATGAAGTCCTCAGTCTAAAGACTAGTGTCCACTGTAGAGTGTTTAGCGAAGTGTATACACCGTCTAGCTACACGTACGCTCTATACCAACTCTACGGGAAAGTTTTCTCTACTAAAAAAATTATTGTGTTGCCGTGTTTTTTTCTGTGATAGAGCTCTACATCTGCTCTACGCTCTAACAAGCATGTTTGATAGAGTTTTTCTTTTTACAGTAGCCATTCTCATTTGTGTTTCGATAGGGCTTCAAACTTTTGAACAACGGCGTGTTAAATAACAAATAAAACCTATCGATGCAACCATTTGCAGTAACGCCTCGAAATTCGAATACGACATAGGCAGAAAATTTAGGTATGCAGATGCGTGAACCGTCACCTCATTCAATAATTCTCGGTACATTCCAGTGTTTTGTTTTCTTTTCGCGATTCAATATTGCTCCCAACATTTCCTTTCCTCCTTTTTCTCTTCGGCAGCAACTTGTTTGTGCCCATAAGTCATTTTATTATTTGTTTTATTTCTACTAATTTCAGGGTACCAAAATCCTCACTCGTGTGCGACTCACTCACTCAACTCACTCCTCACTCATAAGCGAGAGTTGTTTGCTAGTACGCTCACTCGTGTGTGAGTAATTTTTTCGGGAATTCCAAACTCGCCCATCAGTCTTTGGGGCTTTGGTTTAGTTTCCTGTAGCATGATTTGAGGCATGGTAAGGAAGGAGTGGGGTGGATGGGAGCGGGTGTGCGAACATTCTCTTGAAGTGTGTAAGTGGGGAAATGTCCTGCAAAAAAAAAATAATAAAATGTGACGTTACTGTCACCAGATAACGACACGACATTAGAAGTCAAAAAGAAATTGGCGCTGGGAAATAGATGCCTCAAGGAACATTAAAGTGAAACTATCCACAACTCTTATAAGTCTACTACTACTGTATGGATCCGAAACCTGGACATTAAGAAGAACGCCTCCTAGGGTGCTTCGAAAGAAAAATCCTGCACATTATATATGGAGGAATAAACGAAAACGGTGTTTGGAGTAGAAGATACAATCACGAATTGTATCAGTTGTATAAAGATCCAAAACATCATAAAAATGTACATCAAGGCTTACGGTAACAGTAATATGAGAGATACATGCGTGTATGATCATTAAATACGTACGTCGATCTACGGCTATTATAGTTTCGGTTTAATTTATAAAATTTACGAAAGTTTTTAAGGATACACAGTACAAGTGCAGTTCATGTTACACGAGAAGCAGAAAAGGTCAGAGAAGGTACTGTGCGTAGGTACTGAAGAATATTATATTAATCGAAGATGGCAAAATGCGCTGGAGTTTCTAGCATGTAAGACGGAAAACGTCGTGGTACCAGGGCGGGTTTTTTCCAGACCTGCTTCAGATTTTTTTTTTTTTGTATTCCCCAAACACACTATTGATTTACATTAATTTTCACACTTTTCTGGCTAATGTTTTTTAACACAATGTCCTTGCTTCCGACTTGAGCTGCTGCTCGACATTGCATTCTTATATGAAAAAAAAAAAGATTCGTCGGCAGTACAAAGGGGCTTTCCCGGAGCCTTTAGTCTTTCATATAAAAAAAAAAGACCAAAGTACCTGGCAGCAAAACAAATATGCTCTGAACATTAATTTACCAGTGCCAGTTAAAGTTGTGTTAATGAACATTAGCCAGTAAAGTGTGAAAATTAATGTAAATCAATAGTGTATTTGGGGAATACAAAAAAAAAAAATCTGAAGTAGAGATCTGGAACAAAACCCGGACTGGTACCACGACGTTTTTCCGTCTTACATGGTAGACCTCCAATTGATTGTGTATAAAACAATAATACATTAGTGCCACTCAAAAGTAAATCTACGCAATCAGTGTTGGAAAGAAAAAACAAACACTAAATTAATGAAAATTGAGCAACAATTAAGACACAACATACATATCTTATAGCTACTTAAAAAATTTAATTTTATCTAAAAATATTTAAGCTTTCAATCAAAATCAAAATCCTTTGGCTTTTAGGATATGTTGACGATGTGGACATTGTAGGACGATCGCTGTAATAAGAATTAATTAAATACTACTTCTATATATCAATGTTATTTGAAAGGACTAGTATCTCAATGCCAACTTGAGAAGATTAAACTAAATTTGTTTGTTAAATTTGTGCTTGTCTTCACAGGTTACTCCATTACTTAAGATTTTACTCTGATGAAATACACGAAACACTGGAAGCTCGCACACAGTTAAAGGACTGGAAGCACTTTATTTTTGGACCGGAGCACAAACAAGCGGGAGGTTCACAAAGACACAACAGAAAGGACGTAGGGATAGTTGTTAGCTTGGTCTAAGGAAACTACATCTCCAATTTCCACCTATCAAAGATCGGACGACCAGAGGATGGTACCTGCAAACTACGGCTCGTAGAGGTCGTGCTAGACTACTTTACCGGTGAAGTAATGACGGAATAGTTAAGCCATCGTCACATCTAAAATAGTAATTCAGTCACTTTCAGCCAGATTCCCACACTAATACATTTTTAACTTGTTGATTAAATTTTTAACTCTGTAGTAATCGTTCAAGATTTTCTTACATTTTATTAATAATGCTGATTGCCGCCATATTCATCTCTCTTTCCATTATTCAAAATTTAACATTATTATCATTTAAAGAATTCCCAATGCCTATAATATCCCCCAAAATAACAAGACGGAAGTTTCTGACATTTTATCCCATCATTTCTTAATTTTCCTCTAATCTCTTCCCTCTTCAGATAGCAATCTTCTGCTGCTCCTCCAGAAAGTGTTTTATCCAGACACGACTTCTCTCTGACAGGCCCCGAAGTTTGAATTATCCCATAAAGAAAGCAAACTTTTATCCCGCAGGAATTATGACAATGCGAATGGATACGACATTGATTAAACTCAAACAACATCATAATCTCTTGAATGAGGAACAATGATGGATTAACTTTTTCATATGAATGAAGAATATACACTGGCGCTTAAGTAGCGAAAAAATTCCACCCCCGCCCGCCGTGCAGGGTGAGTCGCTGCTTACCCCTTTTGCCGAAATTAGGGGGTTGCTTTGGCCCCTTCTGCTGCTCTGCTAGGGGAAAAAGTTGCTCCTGGCATTTAGATTGAATTATATCCAAAGACTGCTCCGCTATTACCCGACATAAATGAGTTGAACATAATACGGCATGGCAACATTACGGCATAAAGGCACCAAATAAGTGTAATGGTCTGAAAATTCTTCCAGTTCTCCTGTCACTGCACTAATTACACAGCCGGAGGAAGAAAAAAGAACACGGTAATGAAGGACATTAGGTCACATATGACTTACAGGATCATGCTGCTAAATTAACGTATCGGCCATTCATTATTTGCAAAAGGAAACAAAAGGATGGTCCTTACGTAATAATCAAAGGTAATTTTCGATAATGACATTCTGTTATAAATGGCTGTTGTCGTTGAAATTTCACGTCGTTCATCATAATCTGCCAAGTAGGAGGTGGTTTCAGTGTGGTTCTCTACTTGCAATTGTTTATAGAAGGGGAGGGGAGTATTATAGAATAGATGAATTTTTACTATACAATTTTAAAATCTTGCCAGAAGAAGATTTGTGCGAATAACTAGAAAAATCAAGTAAGCTCAGGGCCGTCTTTACGTATTTTGGCACCCCTGCAAGATATTTTAATACGCCCTTAGCTTTTTAAACACTTTTCTTTTAGGCAGAATACCTATGTTATAATGCACAAATTATACAATAATCAGAGTGGAGATTAAAGATGGCCTTACAACGGTAAAATTCCGTCCGCTTGGGACTACATATGGGCTCACGACGGTCAAACTTGACCAAAACATTTAAATGGCCGTGTAGTGACACGCACGGGCATACAACGGCGAATTTGAACCAAAAAAAGAGCTTGATGTTTTTTTCATGGTGTTTTTTTTTTCAATAAATACGCGGTTAGTTTTGAGTTTTATTGGGGAGCAAAAGTTATAAGGCACATGTCCGCGGACTGTTTTTATCTGGGTCGGCGTTCGCCCGTTGTAAAGCCATCTTTTATTTTTATTCGAAAAGGTAAGTTCAAGTACAGTCTTCGGCGGCTAAATTGCGCGCAGTTTTGTTAGCACAGGAAATATGATAACGGTAAGATTAGGTAGCCAGCGCCGGCCCTAGCCCTTGTTGAGGGTGGAGCCAGATTGTCTTTCGGCGCCCTTTGTTCGACATTTTCACTTCACATAAATTGTATTTCCAGTTGTCCTAGATAAAACATTTTTCGAGTATTCCTTAGGGACTATACCTCCCCTTTTGCAAGCCTTTATGGACTGGGGCCCCATAAAGATTTTGATGGTGGTTTTAGGGTCACAGTTCCGCCTGTAGCGGCAATAGAGGAAGTATGTTTTCTCAGAGTTGCTTCCCCGACGTTTCGCCAACAGCACTACCTTCTTTCGAGGCAATTTTGTTGTTTGTGTTGCATGGTTGGGTATTAGGGCTTGCCCCAGCTAGTAGGGTTAAGATGGTGGAATGAGTCACCTTCTCATTAAAAGAGGCTTCACCTGCCGTCAGCCCAAAATAGCAGTGTTCACCATCCTGACAACGTAATCTCTGTGGATTTTATGCGGTGCACTTTGTGCAATATTCATCACTCCTACACCCTAAGGGTCTACTTTTGGACCCCTATCCTTTCAACATAATGCCAGTGGGGTCTTCTGTTGCTACCGGAAAGTACACGATTACAAAAAGGCTGCGCGGCAGGCTGTTGCCGTCTACAGCAACAAGGCTTGCTCCTTCCAAGGCTTAAGGCGACCCATCATAGAGGGCGCATCGACACTTACAGACCTGGGCTGTTCTGAGCCCTGAGCCAATTCAGCTACCGCCTCCAGAAGACTTCCTTGCATGGTAACTAGCTGTTTAGTGATCAGAAGAGTTTCCGCATTGTTAGTCGCAAGCACACCAATTCTGACACTTTCCGCAATTTGACTGAAGGTCGGCTTTGGAGTCGTTCTAGACTTCATTATGGGTGCGTCCGACTTTTCTGAAGGCTTTTCAAACCGTATGGCCAAAGCCTTCGCCCTTTTCGCCGGGTTATTATGCCCTAGAGAAGATCCAGATGATCTAACCCTCTTTTTATTAAGAAAATCGGTATCCCTTTCTTCCTCGGGGGCCACGCAGACCCTACCAGCCTCTACACGGGAGTAGCCAGCTTCCAGATTTCGCATAAAACGACTGCCCTCCTTAAAGAAGAATCCCGAAAACTTTGCTTCACTGGGACCACATTTGACACCTTGGAGCAAGGATTTAAAAATATCTAACTGGCCTTGTAGGTCGTTCTTTTGGGAGCTGTGGGACACCCAGAAATGTTTGGAGAGTTAAGAAGTGCTCCATCTTCAAAAGTTTTTTTAAGGTAATTTTATATTGATACCACGAGCTCGGCGAGAAACGACGGTCGCCCACGGCAGAGCTCCGTATCACCAATGGAAGGCTAATTCAAACCGAAGGTCGCCTGGTATCCACCTGGTGTCCATCGTTAGTAGTACATTCACGCAGTTCCATTCATAACTTCAGCACGATTGTTTACACATTAGGATTGCGGATTTTATCGAGTTTAGATCCAACGTATTCAGTCTGCTCCATGGATCTCGAGCAGGATGTGATCGGTCTTGGAGTCAGTGCGCCCTGGTTGTGCCGTGTTCGAGTCATATTGATAGTACATAGATTTGGCTAGTTACAAACAACGTCTTCAAAAAATGCTATCAAAATTTTATTTTTTGCTCGAAATTGTTTTACGCATTCATGTTGGCGCCCCTTACCACCTGGCGCCTAGAGCGACCGCTCCACTCGCTATACCCTAGGGCCGGCGCTGTAGGTAGCCTTAAGTGCTAGTTCGTAAAAGCTAGATTGTCTATGGTATTATGAACAAATCGTATTCCAAATTCCACAGTAATATGTATTTATGTATGTAGTATTACTGGGAAAACGAAAGACTTTTGTTTAAAAATAAAAAAAAATGACCCACGTACAAGGTTGTAATGTACAAATGTACATACATCTGCAAATTGCGCAGAACCGCGCAATAGTTGGCTTTTTTAGAGCGCCAGCAAAGTTTTTGTTTTGGTACATGGCGCCCTTCTACTTAGGAGATTGAGTAAGAGAAGTATAGACACCTCTATAATTCTCTTCATTCTTTAAACCCAAAAGAAGAAAGGGGAGAACAATAGAGGGTCCTATACATCCCTCACTTGAACTCACAAGCAGGATAGGAGGGTTCTGGAACTGCCGGGCAAGTTCGCGTGGCTCTCAAGAGCTGCTATTGCCCAGCACTGGTTTATTGATAGAAAATGACGATAATAGTTGAAAAAGAACTATAATAAAGTGCCCTTGCCCGCTGTTTTTTTGCAATTTGTCAAACACAAGTTTGACATGACATGGCACTCTCTTCTTTCACTCGGGATCGGGTAGCAGTCATTTTTCAAAGACGTAAGGGCAACTTAGAGTACCATCATAACCAAAAGTGGGTTGCAGGGAATTGAGAGCAGACCATTTATAAAAATTAGAAAAAGACTGGTTGATGGAATTGATCCTTGAGGATCCCCTACAAATATGTTCTGGGGTTTCGGTTCCACATTGATCGAACAACCAGAGAGAATACTCCTTACCAATTTCTTTTGAAGTGAATCGATACAATTAGACTAGAGTGTATTCCAATTCAATCCAATGTGATGAAAATCCAATTGCAAAGTCTCAGATTTTGACCGTATACAAGCTATGCTGTTGTGCATTGTAAGTCGGTTTTAATTGCCTTGCAGATGCTTAATATAGAAAAGGGAAGGAAGCAATAATGACGGAACATTGACCCATAGCGGACCATTTCATTGCCGTAGAAACACTTGTTCGCTTTCTCTTACCAAAGTGAGGCAGCGCCTTATCAGCTACCTTCTGTATGACTTAAAAGACATCTCCAGACTGGAGGGGGCACTGATTGCACAGGGTGGTTTTAAGCGCCCCTCAAGGATATTAGACAATCACCAAAACCTAGGTAAATAAGTTTATAGTATCAAAACGACATGGCAAAAGGATAATTGGGCTAGAGGCATATTTCTTAGGGGCTATAGAGGTTGTATTAATAGATCCAGTGGATTTACTAGTAAATCAGTCTTGGTTTTCCTTTATCTTCAACCCTCCCTTGTATATATAAGAAGAAGTTAGTAGTATAACAACGGGGCTCCGAGCGCAGTGAGGTAGTCGGTTTCAGGCTCAGGTGTGAACTTTATTCGGGACAAGAACCAGTGTGGTGAGCTTTTTGTGACGTGCTTTGGATGTGGGCGCCACCTGTATGAAACTAGTTGAACTCTCTGGGGTGGTTCAGTGTGCCTCGGGTGGGCTTTCATGCTGGCTCATGCTGGCGGAGTCTTGTGCGGAATCAGGGGTCTTCAGTGGGAGTATTTGCACCTTTGCAATGATGGATCTTGGATGGGATCTTCTGGGTGAAGTTGTGGATGAAGTCAAATTATTCAAAGAGATTGCTAAAGCTACCAGAACGGTTTAGTTGTGCCCGCTATTAAATAAGACAGTATTATTTATAGGAAGCAATTCTATGATTTATTAGTGGGAAGATTGCTTTTCCAAAAAATCCGGCTCTGTGCTCACCAAAAAGTAATTTAAACGAGGAGATATTGATATCTTAAATTTATCAAATATAAAAGAATAGTTCCACCTTAGTTCCATATGCACCCTTTCTCTTTAAAAATCTTTCGATGACAGCCGATTTATTCACAGATGTAGAGCCGTTAAAGCTCTAAGGAACAATCTAAGCATACTTCCTGTAAAAATTTAAGCATAATAAAACTTTTTTTTTACAAAATAAAAACTCTGAATTTCATTCCAATCGAAATCTGAAGAGAAATATGGAAAGAAAGAGAACTCTATCCAACAAAAAAAAAATTTAAACTTTACACCAATTTTTCACAATCACCTGTCGCCAGACCCCCAACCACCGTGCACGGCTCCTGTTATCATGGAAATGGGGAAATATTTTTTAAATTATTGTTGAATCCGAGGACACCTTGAATTCATGAAAGTTTTGCAATTTCCGTTCGATGTTTGTCCAGGCCATACAGGGCTTGTCAGGTATTTGCATACTTCTTTCGGATAAGATGGTGAAAATTTAAATTGATTTTTCTGTTGTTATCGATCATCAGGAGACCAGAGGAGTTCCAGAACGTACTTCCGAGACCCATCGACCTAGTGATATCCGTTTTCGGAATATAGGAGTATATATAGATAAAATCCAGATTTAGAATGAAGAACATTTGAGATTTGCAACAGAAAAATACAACTTCCGTTGGCGGAAACGTGGAAAACCTTGACAACAAATAAAAAAAAAAAACAAAAATGGAGAAATCCCAGCACGACATTGTCACAAACTTTTGTGATAAGAGAACGCCCTCGCACAATGCTCTGTGATTTTCACCTTTTATTGCTTTCTCACACTCACACCACCACCCTCTACCGGGGATAATTACTTCGATGTCGCTGGAGTCTTTAATTAGCAACGATATCCTAAAAATTGGACGTAGAACGCCCGCTGGGTATTCAAGTGTCTGCTTGATGAGAATGGAACTTGATAGGTCCAACGGATTCGTTATTTACTCTTGCGCGTACTCTTCCGTTTCTAGGTGATGGGGATGGGGGGATGAGCTTGATTATAGCTGGTCGAAGTTTTGCCAACCCCCGACCGTTCAAGGCGAGGCAACTAGGACAGGAAGGAGATTATGGAACGGAAATGCCCCCAAACTTTAATGGCTTTCCAAATTTCTCCGAAGTACAGGGCTGTGTAATCCGTCACTTTTATTACGTGAATTCCGATGATTCCATTTAATCATAGCTCGAAGCTTCAATAAAATTTCCGAGGAATGAATGTTACATTTTGCTCTAGTTCTCCTCCCTGAGGGTTTGAAAACACACCCCCGCGAATCCTTAGGGTCCTTGAAGCAGTTCCGGATTTATGGGTCTAATTAAATGCGAACGGAAATTGATTATCTGCCCATTTATGCTGGGAATCGGGCGGGATATATCAAAGAGACCGACCGGTACCTCAATTGGTTCCGCAAAATCAATATCGATGGCCCGAAAAAATACCGTGTCTGCCAAAAGCCTTCGGGGGGTGAATACGGAGCAGTTAGCCAGAGCAGGATTTAATCAGTTTTCTTTACTAGAGCAGGGGGCTAGAGTAGTGACCGTCTCTCGTCGTACGGTGGTGTGGCGTGCATAATTTGATTACTTTCCGAGCAACTAGCTCTGAAACAAATAGGTTACCCCGGCAAGGGTTGGGGGTTAAGACTGGGGGTTGAGTTCTATCATAGTATTATACGTGAAGTTTGCAATCCTTGCAAAAAAATACCAAAAAACCCCATTGAAACCTTGCGTGCGTCTGGGTTATTATAAATAAATCTCAAAGGAAAAATTTCTTTTTTCTTTTCTTTTTTTTTTTGGAAAAACTTTCTGGCGGCGAAATTGTATTTGTTGCGAAAGAGAGGAAAATTCGTAATTTCTATATTGCTGTGATTTATTGGCTGTTTTATCGGTGGTTTATTCCTTTGTTATTTATTTACAACGCAACATTTCGCCTGGGTTAAGGTGAAATATGATGTCTTTTATAGGTTGACTTCTTATAAAAACTTTGTCTGGCATAAAAGAAAACCAAAATTGATTCAAATAAAGTTTTTTTACAAAGAAGCGTGATAAAATAGTTTTTTGTTCCTATAGATAGGTTGTAATTATTAATAGGATGTTAACCCCACGTTAACCCCAGGATTCGAAACAGAACTGGGGAAAAAAATAAATAAAATACATCGTTCGATATAAACATATATAACGAAAATTCTTTTAATGATAACATCCTTTCAAAGACGATTATTAGATTTATTTATGGTTTTTTTGAGCTATTAACAATAATGAAAATATCGTCCTTGATGATTTCAGGGAAATTTAGCGGTTCTGATGTCTATATCGGGACATCACCTGATGTTTACACGTGTTTGAATTCCTTTGGTCTTATATTTAATTTTGTAAATAAATAGAAGGAATAGGTACATGTCGAATTCCATTCGAAGTTTTTAAAGTACCCTAAAAAAAGAATCTTTAAAATTATGATAACAACTTAAAAATATGATATGCGCAAGATCTGAAGTCTGAGGATGGAACTAATGCTGTGATTTAGAAAGTTATTTGAGTCTGGGGTTAATGCGAGGACCCGACTAGTTTTTCACCAGCTCCATCAGTAGTCAAAATACCCTAAATCACACCCAAAGCACTCGCCGGCGCCATAAAGCTTTTTTATTTACCGAGGACACACACCGTCGTCACAAAGTTTATTCAGCAAAGTGATGACCCGACATACAGTAGCCTGACTCGCTCTACCTCATTACTAACTATTTTTCACTTTTTTCTACAATACTGCGTTGTCGTTCATTTTTGTTCAAGGATATTTTTCTATATTTTTCACCACTCCTAAGGATAGATGAGCGACCATGTGAGTATGAACTCCTTTCAAAAGAAGCCTTTGTCCTGGCGGTCGTCCAGGCTGCCACTTGCTCGGCATGTATGTCCAAAGCAATAAGATGCAATAAGACATCCAACGCAGCTGTCGGGGTGCTTCTCATATCACCATTAATATACAGCTCAGCTGTTCTTTGGGCTTTTTCCAGTATCTTACGGTACGTAATTTTCTGTAATGCAGTCCATCATACCTATATACTACGAATAAGTATAGGTCTGATTGCGGCTGTAACAACCAGTGGACGATTTGGGGTTTGAGGCCCAAATGACTCCGTACGTTCTTTGGCATAGAAAGAGAGCTATTTTGGGCTTATTAGCTTGGGCCTCCACGTTAGTTTCCTGTCCACTATGAGACCCAGAAATTTCGCATCGTTCTCAAGTTGCACTCTTAGAGGAGGAAATTCGGGAAGTCTATGCTTTCTTGTAAGGAGCACTACTTCAGACTTAGTTGGGTTAACGCCAAGATCTTTTGTAGTAGCCCAATGAATGAGAGTATCCAATGCTCGTTACTGTATTGTTGACACGTACTTGCCGGTCACCACCAGCACAATATCATTAGCATAAGCTACAGTGGTGCACCCAGACTACCGTAGGGTATCAATACTTCGTTGGCGGTCATATTCCAAAAGAGCGACGATAGGACTCCACCCTGCGGTCTCGAGCTGGGGCTAAGAATCCAACTAAATAACGCCATCCTGGCCACGTTACGGCGATGGTCAAGTGCAGCAGCCTCTTCTTTGCTGGAGCTTTGCAAATCTGCCCCACAACCGCGAAGAAGGCAACCCATTTACCCCCCTCCGCTTAGGGGTTTGTAAGATTGAAAAGAGGACACTGCCCATTTAACCTTGTCCCGGTCTTAAATGTCTTAACTGAGAGGCTGCGGACTACCCAGCATCCAGTAGATAAGCGGTTTGAGGAATTGACCCTGGAAAAGGGTCAAGGTTTCTTCTTGGTTAGCGGTGTATGCCATCCTCGAGTAAATGGCGAAGTATTTAGAGAGGAAGTTTTGGAGTTTTTGGGGTCTTGTCCGAACAGGACATCACGTCGGTCAAAAGAAAATCATAGCAATGGAATTATTGAAATGCAAAATATCAGTTGCTGCGCTATCGGAACTATTACCGGATCCGAGACATCGATGTAGAAGAAAGGCAATTATCGGAGTCCATCGTGTGGTGTGCAATGGAGCTGTGTCCACCTATCCGTAAACAGACTCAGCCATGGATCTCGGACTGCTGTGTGGACTTCGTCGATTAGCGGAAGCGAATGAAACACGTCGACTTTAAACAACACCGACGCTTGATCAAAGAAGTTCGACAGAAAATAAAATCGGAACGAACGTACTGGAATATCGTTGCGTCCCACATGGAAGAAGCGGTACCGAGGCACGAGTACCGGACGCTGTACCAGAAAATCCAGCGGCTAGGCGACAAAACAACATCAACAAACGACATCAAAAAATCGGATGGAACTTTCGTGACATCTCCCGATGGGCGCCTGCAGCGGTGGACAGAATTCTTCCACCAGCTGTACAACCACGATCCGCCACAAGATCCAGCACTCGAACCGCCGATTATGGAACGGCCGACATATCAGTTTCTCGATACCGAACCGACAATTAACGAGGTGAAAACGGCAATAGAATCGCTGAAAAATGGAAAAGCGCCGGGAGTAGACCAAGTAACCACCGAGATGATCAAAGCCGGAGGTGATGTCTTATTACAACGGCTCCATGTCCTCATAACACACATATGGCATTCGGATCGTGTCAAGTCGGCGTAGAAGAAAGCGATCGTTGTCCCAATTTGGAAAGAAGGCGACAGCCGGGTTTGCAAGAATTATCGCGGTATTAGCCTTCTTGGGATCATCGGCAAAATATTTACGAAAATCATACAATCGAGCCTACAGAAACATCAAGAGCAAACCAGCCAGAAAGAACAAGCTGGATTTAGGCCACATCGAGGAAGTATTGATCAAATAATCGCAATCCGTCAGCTAACGGAAGAAAAATTCGTTGAGGCAAACGAACTGTCGTCGTTTTCATCGATTTCAAATCGGCTTTCGATTGCATCTATTGGAACAGCTTTGAAAACTGAACACGTCCCATTGAAAATCATCCATCTTCTCCAAGCGTCGTACGATGGCTCAACCAGCAGCGTTCGTATTCGAAGAGATTTATCCAAGGAGATCCCGATTCAAATGGGTGTCCGACATGGAGACGTCGCTTCGCCACTTCTTTTCAACGTTGTGATCGACGTGATTATGCGTGAAGCATTCGATGCACGCGGCTCGGAGTTCGATACGATGACAACAACTTCTTAACCGACTTAATGTTCGCCGACCATAGCGCCGTTTTCGTCAACACGGATGCCGAAGCAACGGACATCTTATACGACATCGCCCAGTCATACGACTTAAAAATCAATGCGGAAAAGACCAAAGTTCTTACAATGGGCAGATTGAGGACCAGTGTTCAACTCGATCGAACCCAAATCGAACAGGTTCTGATGTTCAAATATTTGGGATAATTGGTTGAGGAAAAGAAAGTGGCATCGACGGCCGGCGTTCACAGCCGCATCCGCCAAGCAACAGCAACATTCGCCTCACGGAAACGAACAAATTTTACCATCACAAATATAGATGACATTCAACTCAGATGGGAATATTTTATACATTATTAGTTGGTTCACTGATTTTCCAAGCTACTCCAAACACATATTCAAATGGAAATTAGTCCTTATTCCAAGCCCAAGTGCCAATTCCATATTCCATAACTATTCTAGTATATTAGTCCCACATTTATCTGTATATCAAAAGAAATTAATGAACACGTATCCTGAAGGGCTAAATATTTTTCCGTGCCCTCAAAACACATTCACAGAACGAAAACGAAAAAAAAAACACACTGAACAACCCTTAGAAATAAACAAAGGAATTAACTTGTTTATATGATAAACTTTTGTTAATATTTACTGTAGTGTAATAAAAAGTTCCATCTGAATACTCATGAAAATATTTTAATGCCAAGCCTTAACTCGTGCAAAAGTCAACCGAAAAACCCGGGCTAAACTGTGCAAACTCGTAAAATTTTAATTCGATCTTGGTTAACCACCCATCCATCCAAAAAACTGGGGGCGGTTTCTCGCCGAAAAACCACAAGCTAAACACTAAAAACGTAGATGGAGGGGCTGGCCGGGGGTGGCTAAAACGAAAGAATATGGACGGAAATTATTGTGGCAGTATAGGGGAGCAGGGATGAAACTAAATGAATCCAACCGACCATCTACAGAAACTAACCCTCGTCCTTCGGAAAAGGTCGTCGTCATTGATGTAATTTGCGTTTATGGTTCCCAGGACTACAATGAGAACTTTTTAATTGGCTCAGTCAATATTTTATCCTAGGCCTATTGTTAAACTTTCTTGGTAGTGTCCTTTATTTCTTGCTGCTTGGAAGAGATAGTGTGTAAGGCCACCCCCAAAAACTGGAGCACTCTGGAAATGCCAGAAAGAAAACAAAAATTTTTGTATGTGTGTGTGTATGGTAACGTGGATTTTGTACGTGACCCAAAATACCAGAACGTCCAAAAAGTTTAAACGAATTTACTTTGGTAATTAATGGTCTGCCCTTCCATGAATTATATCTGCCGTGTTGAAAAGATAATGAAATTAATGAGCGTAGCAATGTCCACCTTCTCGCATTCCCAACCCAGCGAGCAATGAGCCATGTAGTTACACCGGGAGCTGTTCCTGTAGTACTAAGGCTAGTAGAATGCAGGGAGGTGGAATTTTAAAATTCCATCCAGTTATCGTTGCCATCAGGGATGAACAAACCTACCACCGCCAGGATTAAGTGGAAGGTAGCACGCGAATGTCTCTTACTAACAAAAAAAAAACAGACCCACCTACAACCTAAGACCAGAGACGGGGAAAATTCGATATTCTTTTTTTTCCCCGTTCCTCTACTGTACGTTGTCGGCCAAGGATATGACAGGTCTTAACATCGCGCAAAGTTTCCACTTTAATGGTCTTTTTTGGGCAAGGACACTCTCCTCAAGCAAGTCCTAATTAGAAGATAAAAATTGTACCCAAGAAGATAACGTCCACTCATCTGGCACCAACATCAGCTGCGATGATGCTTTTCCTGCTATTTGATGACGATTGCGCTTAGTTTAATGGATGTTTGGCCATTCTGGAGAGTTTGATTCAATTTTGTAGTCCTGCGTAAATGCTGACCCCCGTGCCCCGCCCTTCTGGCAGTATATCTTTTATGCAAATCACCAGAAAATGTGTTTCAGAATGATTTCAATTAGCAAAAGGTCACTCTGTAATTGGACGATACGAAACTGGGTGTTAAGACCTTAAAATCCTAGAATATTTTAACGATTATGAACTGGAAATAAAAAAAGTTCTACTTAATTGCTTATCACGTCTTTTCTAGATTCGAATTATTCCTAATGGATTTTGTTAGTGTATTTTGTTGTTTTTTTAATTAAATCTACTTACGGATGGGGTTTCTATGTTCTGTTTCACTTACCTGCAATAAAAAGAAACAAAAAGTATTAATTAATCATTTTCATTGTAAGTAGAGTTGTATAATTAGTTTTACATATTTAAACACCGAACCTTGGCAGTTGAAGGCTGATACAAGGCTTGAAGACTCAAGTGCTCCAAGCCTCTTGCAAAAACTGAGAAACATCTACTGATTTTCCACTACATCTCTGTCAGCCTAGTCCAATTCTCTATCTTCATGCCGGAATTCTTCGACAATGGAATCTAATTGAAGCAAAGAGCACAAGTGCTGAAAGCACCATACCAAAAACAAGGTTCCGAAGTGCCTGGATGTGAAACATGCTTTCAACTCAGCAAAAGGGAGCAAAAAAATTGAGGCGCTGATCAAGCTAGGCACACCAAAATACCTAGTGCGAGTAGTGGCCGACTACCTTCAGGGAAGGTCGCTTCATTGTGATTCGGAAGATGGTCCGAAGGTGTTCGGGACAACATGCGATGTTACGCAGGGTTCCGTCCTGGGCCCTCTCCTACGGATCGCAATGTACAATGAAGTTTTGGCATGTACTGTTGCCAATTTAGCAGGTACTATTGGTGTCTTGATCACCAATGAGAGAAGGTTCCCTGCTATCAAAACACTGGAAGTCCAATTGAATTTTTCTCTATTTTACAAAGGATTTACAAACGTCTTATATACAACTGTTACAAAAGTTACATGTGAATTATATTTACTCAAGAAAAAATGATTTTAAGAAAAGTGCGTTGTTGTTTTCCTGATGACGTATTGTGATACGCCACAAAGTGTTGGGGCTTCGTCTTCCAAAAGGAAGCAGTGGCGATCGGGTTTGCAGATTGACATCGGGGTAGTTGTCGTAGGAAAACACCCAGAAGACATCGCCTGCGAACGAAGTGATCTGGGAAATAAAAGCGTGGCTAGAACGCGCTGGGTTGAAGCTTACTGAGCACGAAACTAAAGCAGTGCGGATCAGCAAACGCCGGAAGCTAGTATCCGTAAGGATAAAGGCAGGGGACAGATCATCCACTCACAGCCGGCCGCTTGGGAGTGATGATCCACCGGAGACTGAACTTGAAAAGGCACTTGGAGAGCACGGCAGACAAAGCGTCTGCGATTTGTGCTGCACTCGCAAAAATGCTGACCAATGTTGGGGTTCTTAGACCGAGTGGCCACCTCCTCTTAGGGAGGGTGGTCAGGTCAGTCCTGTTTTACGCAGCGCCAGTGTTAGCAGCAGCGTTAAACAGGACTGCAAACAGATGAGCCCGCATATAGGTTAAGTGCACTTCGCATTTGTTGCGCGTACAGGACCACGTCCGAAGATGGGGCGTGCCAGATAGCGGGGATGATTACCATAGACATTCGGACGAGAGAGGGCATGCGTCTCTATGACCCATAATATGGAAGAGAGGAGTCAAAAAGGTACGGCGGCCGATGGCGCGCTGCGAATCCGTAATGGAATGGCAAGGGATCGTTGGACTCACAGACTTATCCCTAACGAGGAAGTATGGGTTACGAGGGAGCATGGGAAGTAAGCTACGACCTCTCGTAGTTCCTGAGTGCCCACATGGGGGTATAGAAACACCTCTACCCTTTTGGGCATGATGACTTACCGATGTGCCCGGTATGCCCAGCGACGGAAGAAGACGTAGAGACCGTCCCGATGTAATGCTTATTAGCCAGTCCCGCGTGGGAGAATCACGTCGAGGAGTAGTTATAGTCCTTTTGTATATCCATCGGTCCAATGGCTCTGCAGCCCAAATCGAGCCTTGGCCTCTACTAAGGCATTTCTCCAAGTTTGACGGTTCCTTGCAGCAGTTTTCCAGTTCCGAATGTTGAGCTTGTCTCTGCGTCAGCCGTCACAGAGTCCATCCATCTCCTCCTGGGTCTACCAACTGGTATTTTTCCTGAAATGTCTGCCACCTTGAGCCGTTTTGGAATATGGTTATCGTCCATCCTGATTATGTGGCCGGCCATGACGATCAACTCAGTAATGCCACAAACGTTGTAATATTTACAAGTGAAATACCGAAAACATGTAACGACGAAACATGAAAACGGAAAGCACCAATGGGCCTTTTCAGGATCAATATCAGTAGTGTCTTCTTAAGCCGACTCTAAAAGATGCGGTGAACGTTCATGCGAACATTGGCTTCCAACGTTTGGTTCAATACCGACATCAGCCCGAACGTGCGCAAACACCAACTTTGGACGCTTGACATTGGACACTCGTAGTTCGACCATCGACCACACGATGCGTCAAACCATCAAGCGTCCAACGTTGGATGGTATTCATAGCATCGTGTAGAGCCGGCTTTATAATATTGCCAATGTTCGTCTCACGCCGAAATGTATTTATTCGATTTTTAGTGACGCCAAATTGTGTATTTTTGGGCTGTACAGTTGGCGCTAATTTTGCAAAATTGATTATCTTTTCAAGATTTGTTTGGGAAAAAAAATGTTGAGATCGCTATGGGACAAGTTCTGCACAGGGTGTCAATTACCTGAGAGCGTCAAAAGCCACGCGCACGAGACGTACATATTCTGAACATTATTGGCGATGTGTCTGTTGTGCATGTAGTACAAAATTTTTCCGATAGGTGGTGCTCAACTTCGAATTTAAAAGTTGTAGGTAACATATTTCTTTTATAGGTAACTCTAATTTTTTTATGTAGCCAAAATCATTTTTTGCAGATTTCTTCTTTGTTTCATCATACCATTTTCTCATCTCGGGCTATTCACACGCGATGTTGCAACTCACGCTAGTAGATAATATAGCTATCGACCTAGAAGACGAACGCAACAAAACAGTAACATTTGCCGGTAAATCTACTCTAATTGATTTATGAAGATCGAAATTTGAAAGGAAATAAAGTTGAATGCTACGTTTACATGAAATCAATTCAGTTTTTTTGCAATTTGGCCGACATTGAATGTTGTTTCTGAATTAATTTAAATGTATATATGTATGTAATTAGAATATGCCAAATTGAATATTAGACTGTGTATACGGGCTAGAATCGGATTGCTTTCAACTACAATATTTTTACTTGATATTCCAAACTTTCACTGTAAATATTTTCCATTCTACGTGTCAAAACTCAATTTCCACATAGTTATTTTTTCAAAAGGCAACAAATTTCACAACATAAAATTATAAACCTGTCGACCTGTCGAGGCCATGACATACCTTTGCTGTGCCGGAAATAAATGCCTTTAGGCACAATTTGCGAATTTTTATATTATTCCGCCGCAACTTTGTAAATGGCATAATTACACGGCGATGATGTTATTGAAAACTGTTCCAAAGGACCATAAATTTTCCGTAAACCATAATTTATAATGAGAAATAATTGTCCATCGGCGCAGAGGTTTTGTAGGGGGTTTTTACGTAATTTAATTAATCAAGGTAAATCTGGACTGACTTTCGAAAAATGGAAAAAGTTAGGGTTTTACACATATTGGAGAAAATTAGTAATGAAGGTTTCTTCAATGATGAAGTAAAAATTATAAATTAACAAGTTCTTTTGCTGGGAAAGGTTTTGTTCTAAATTAATTCGAATAAATTTTGGGATACAGGAGCCTGAAGCAAATGTCTTGATTGCTTGCATATTATAAAAAATCGGTTAAATTTATTTTTGGTAGTGCTAACCTGCTTGGCTAAAGAGGGATTTACCATAGGTACGCCATAAGAACCCCATGTAGCAAATGAGGGGCATGCCGAAAGAGTTTCCTCATGAACACCACTCAAAAAAAATCAGCGGTGCCCTAGTAGGCAAACCTTATTTCAAATGAAATAATACAATATCTGGCCTTCGTGTTTCCTTTTGGAAAGCTTCACCGCCCGAGCTGCGCGAGTTCGAACAAATTTCCGAACTGAACATTAAAATAACCTCAGTTCGCATACATAATCAACTGAGTATAAACTACTTCTGCATTTCTGGCTTCTGCATTTCTGACTTCTGGCGAAAAAGCAACAATAATTTCAAGCACTAACTGAGCATGAACTGGACTTTTGCCGGTGAAGCGACTTATATAGATTGAACTGGACATTATTGAACTGAGGTCAGTAACCCTTTATACTACCAGTCCGTCATGTCGTTCAGTTCATGGTGCAATGTCTAGTAGTAAGCTTTGTTTGAAGAATAGAGGTTAACAATTTAACGCATACAAAGCTTTAGTTTAGGCAATCATGCTGGTGACCGTGAAGAGTATCACTTACCATACCCAATATACCGATTCTGGTTCGATTACAGAGGTTAAGCAGCATTGGTCGTGGTTAGTACGTAGTTGGAGGACCGCTTGGTAAAACAACACCCGCGTTTAAAAATATAGTTTTTGGCACCGGCGCAGTTAACACTCTCATATCCGCGCCGAAATTCTCAAATTTTTCGGCCTTCCTTTTCCACCCGGAATCGAGGAGCAACGATTTTTCCTAAAGGGGGCCAAAATGGGGCATTCCTTATGACGAGGTGTGAATGAGGCAAGGCCTTAGATCCTTTGTGTAGGCCTTATAGGGCAATCCATACCTGCTCCACATAAGGCGGTCGGGCATAAACCCATAACCAAAGAGTTTAAAACTCAGCAGACAGCTGGTAATTCAATTAGTCGATTAATTTTTAACATTTTTTTATCTGTTCGATTGGACAGACTGCGATGGCTTGAATACTAGCCAGGATTTTTAATGGTAGACCATCAGTAAGAAGAAGAGTAAGACGATCAAGAAATAGGTTGATAGATGACATGCTAGAAGATATACGGAAGCTTCGAGTAACAGGAGAGAGCCAGCAGGACGTAGAGACGACTGAAAGAGGAAACTTCGAGTGGCCTGAGTCCTGCAAAGACTGTAGCGCCATTTAAGAAGAAGAATTGAAAGAAAACCACCCAATTAAAAACGAAAAGCAAAGACAAAGTCACGACAACGTCCAACTACACACTTCTTCCATGAACCGTGAAACTTTGAGAGAGTTTTATTGGGAAGGTTTGATGCACCGAATAATCCAGATATAGTATCATCAGATCTCTGCAGAACTCCCTCAAAGGAATTAAGCTGGCTTAAAAGAATCTTGTGAAAACTACTTAAATCAGTTTTTCAACCACACACCACAGAAGTTCTTCAGCGCTAGCATCATGACTCCACAAACTTTTCCCTGACTTATTGTTATACACAAATATAAGGTTAGGTTGTTAACCTTAAGCCCAGCCCTATTTTAAAGGACTATATCGTGAATATTTTATTCTTTTCTGTTCCACTAGTACTTGTTACACAAGTCTCCAAGTGAGGTCATCATTGTCACTACTTGAAACTGACGTAAAAAATAGTAGCGAATCATTTCTATTACTGGATCAACACATTGCTCCCGCTCAAACATCAACACGGATATGTCATCCCATATATATTACACTAATAACAACACAAAAATTAATAAATTTAATAAAAACACCGAACACACAAATCTTTCAACTTAAACAAACGAATTCTGTCAGTTCTTGTTCCTACCTCCGAATTTTTCTGTCATAAATTAAAATAAATGTTGCTATAAAAATTATGAAACTATTTAAAAATAAAAAAAAAAAAAAAACAAGACTCCATTCAAAATTGATAAATATACCTACAACCGTGCTGACAGATAATCCAAATAAAGGGTGAACGAATTTCCTGCGTGACCACGCCCTCGCCTCTTCCAAAAAATTTCCATGTTATTATTTTCTAAGCGAGTCATTTTTATTATGATTAATATCTCGCATTCCTCAAAATCTCTCTTCTCTTCAATTATCATTAGTCCCCGAAAAAAATAACATACATGTCTCATGTAATATGGGAGAAAATAAATAAATAAATATTTTTTTCATCAACCATAGGCGATAAATAACGACTCGCACACACATTAATGCGTTATCTTAATATAACAAAACTAAATCTCCGGCTGTTATGATTCTAGAAATAAACATGTCACGAGGCCGCCCTATTAATCAGTCATCGTGCAGTTGTATTTTGTGTTAAGGTGCTTGTGGCTGGGGGTGGGGGGTCTGAAACGAATTAAAATTTTATTAAACTTTATCGCCCCAAAGGTGGTGGGAGCAGAGACATTAATTTTTTGTTGTTGTTGTAGCTGTAGCGCGGTGATTTTGTGTAGCGGCTACAAAAATGGAAAGGCTAGTAGAGGCTCACGTTCGTGGCTCATAGATCTTTTGAGGTTAATGCCGGGCCTCGGACGTCTTCTCTCTGGGTTCTGTGTGGCCACCGCCGCCCAAATCCCAACGAAACTAATTTTAAAATATTTTTTTTTTTTATTTAGACGGAAACAGAAAGAATGGCCACAATACTAATACCGGGTGTCACCCGAATTGTGACTGATGATCGTTCCATTCAGCTGTCGCTTTTGCTGCCCGTTCTGTAGTCGTCGCTGGTGGGTTTCGCATCCCATTCTGCGGGCGCGCCTGATTTGTCCTTCTATAGTCCTGGGCTACACTCTGGGGCTGGGATACTGTCTCCTTTCAGCCCGGGATCAGGATATAATATTTCTGACATCAAAAATTGGATTTCAAGTGATTCACTGCGGTCCAATAAATCCTCGAAATTGCGCGTCGAGTCCTCCACGACGACGGACGACGACGGTCCCGGGGAATCCCCTCGGAAAGCGGGAAAAATAATTGATTTTTGTGTTTTTTTTTTTTTGGATGGCAAGGGGAGCTGTTTTACCGGCTAGAATCGCTAGACATAGTCCTGCTGCTGGTGCTGTTGTCAATTAAGTCGTAATTGAGGAGGCAAGTGGAAAGATTTCAATTGCCATGGGGTCCTATCAGCGTAATTTATTGACAGAAGCCTTGTAATTGACAAAGGCAAATGTTTGCCTGTGGTAGAGAGGAGAGGACGGCGGTCGTTCAGTGTAGCTGATAGTCATGATGTGGTATTTTGTTAAAGGTTACCATACCTCCTGTCCTGTCACCACCCACCCCTCTTCCAAAAATGGACAGGAGAATTCGATTTTAGCATAGCATGAAAGCTTTCAACCTTCCTCTACCTCGAAGCCATTAGGGTTGAAACCTGAACGTGTTAAGCAAATATTTTCCTAGGTTGATTGGTTCCTTTAATAAAAGGCTTCAGGCTAGGATTTTCGTGGGTAGGTATATGCAAAAATGTTATCCTAGCCCCAGATACCCTTAAAGTCTCGGTCGGTCCCTCACTCTGTATCTCTCTATCTCTATTTCATGGGCATGAAAATCTGATCCTAACAAATAAAGTCACATGCTACGAAAGTGTCGAATAGATTCATTAAATCTTTATCAATTGAACGTAATCTATTTTTCGGATATAAGGTTGTTTACAGTCATCCTGTATATCCTTGCAGAAGCCATAAATTTTACCAGTTGCTGGAGGCGAACAATGAAAACCGAAACCGTTAAAAGTTGTTTTCAACAAGCCGAACTCCGTGGGGAAACTTTATTGTGTTAAGTAGGACCAAGGCGAAAGATATTTTCTTTCTATTTTTTTTTTGTTGGGTATTGTATTATATATATTTATATATAAAATGTATATAAAAAGTATACATATATAAAAGACTCTCTTTTTAACAGTGAAAGAGAGACGCACCTGCCAGTTATCCTTTTGCGATAATATAAAGGACCTGCAATGTCGAAAGTCATAAATCTTTGACACTTCGTGTCGTCAGCTTTCACCCTTATCATGAGAATCAACAATTAAGGGCTCCTTCTGTAAAAAGGTTGAATTCAATGGGATTGTATATATATTCGAAAGGAAACTCGTAAAGGACACGAAAGCAGTTTTCCATGAGTCCTTATCTAGCTCTTGTGTCCAACTTAATCGTTCTGTAAGGCGTGAAAACACCATAGGACGACCCCCACTGTGTCGTCTCTTCTAAGGTTGTTGTATTAAACAACTTCACTATTTTACTTATTTTTTTTGTTTGTTAAATTTTCATCTAAATAAATCTTCATATATCACTGGAGTCTATTCTTTATTTATTGAATGATCTCACAATAATTGTTATAATATAAAACAACACTCATAATAATTATTACTTAACACATTTTTTTTTTATTTTTGCTTAGCGGTAACAAACAACTTAATCATTATTTAATTTACTTTTATTTTGTTATTTATTTTAATTTAAATGTGTTTTGCACTGGCAGCCGCCACGGTGCCTGAGCAACCGCCACGGTGCCAGCGTGACCACCACCGACCGAGTTTTCTTAAATTATTTTTATTAATTATGAGCCGCGCCGCGATCGAATTTTAAATCAAGACTTCCTTGGTCCGCCCGCCACGGATCGAAGTTGAAGCAGTACTCTTCGATCTTAAAATCAATCGTGCTTTAGTTACCTAAAGCTTTCTTTTCGAAAAATCCGTCGGTTGCATTTTTCTTCCGGGCCTTCAACCTAGGTGCAAAAATCACCTGCTGGTGCTTGACCCAAGGCTGAGGTCGCCGGCCGGAAAAACGCACCCGTCGGCTTTTCTTCAAGTGGCCTGAAACTGGCGCAATTTGCTTACGAGCTTTTTTCTTTCATTTATTAATTTCGCAAGACAAATTGCGCTAATTATTTGTTGCCAATTTCCTTTGGCGTTTCAGGTGACACTTGGGACTTGTGCACGGGTCGTTTACCGGCCCCGTGCACTCTTAGTGTATATGACATTAAAGGTTCAAGGTTTTTTGATATTAAGAAATAAATAGTTTTGGAGATTTATATGGGAACTGGAATAATTTTGAGGGAGGCTCAAAATTTCTACATAACATTCCTTCCCCCCTGAAGCAAGAGAATCGCTACGGAGTAGAGCGATTCTCGTACTTGAAGATTGTAAAGGAGAGGAAGGTCAATGAAAAACCAAAAAGAGTGTAGAGTTGTATGTAAAGATAGCTTTGATTAGGAGATGAAAGTAATATGATTCTCTTATGTATAAGTGGAGATAAAAGCCAATATATTGCAAATAGTGGAGTAGTTGCGTTCTGCCTTGTGCAGTCTGTACATTTTCTGGTTAACAATTTGGTCATAGACCATTGGAATTTCATGGGAGATAGCTTCTGTATAAGTGAGCTTATCTCCTTTTAAGTGGAATATGTCTGCGTATTCGTGACATAGTTACTTTATGGACCTCTTCTCTTCGGTCGTTAGAGGGTGGTCGAGGCTGAGTTCCTCGTTAACTTTTGAAGGCGTTGTGCGCGCGCTAGGTCATCTGGGTCTTCGTAGTCCGGGAATATGTGTCTGATTTGTAGTAAGGTGGCGGCTTCCTGGTCACTGCTCTTGTGACCCCGTTTTGATTTGACCCCTAGTTTTTTCTGCCATTTGCGGCTTGTTTTGAGCGGTGGGGTGCCGGTTTTGGTTACCGGTCTTCCGCACTCGCCGTTGTCTTTCTTGACAAAGAGCCTTGGGCTAGAACTTGCAGGGTTGGGATTGAGTGGTATAGTAGAGTAGCCATTTGTGGGGACGAGCGTTAGAGTTAGACTCGTTAGGGCTACTGGATAGTTGTTAGCATTGAGGAGGCCAACAGACACTCTTTGGTTTCCAGAAGGTAAGAGGGCATTCGCGAGGAATACTCCCTCGCAGGGCTCTTGAGCTTTACAGAGCATTTCTTCCTCTAAACTTAATGGCATTGGTACCACCATCTGGGACCGGCCTGGAATACAAATAGATTCCGTTAAGATTACCTTTTGTCTCAGGTCTTCATTGGTCTCGAAACCGTTAAGGTTGTTATCTAACCTTGACCCATCTTGAGATTGGCAGCTTGTATTCCTCTCGGAGGGTACTTGGGAGACACCACCGGGGGTCGTCTCGGCTTCTACGAGCTGAGACTCCCTGGTTTGGGTTTGCTCCTGCTGCTCTCTGGGTTTCGGTTTGGTGGTTTTGGTTTGTAATGGAATGGTAATTTCTTCTGGATTAATTTCCGTGCGAGGAAATCGTAGTGTCTTGGTAGGACCCTCAACGTTGCAGTGCTGGGTGAGGAAGTCGTTTCCTAGAAGGCCATCTTTGGGAATCTCTGGCATGTTCTGCACTATTTGTAAAGTGCAAGGAATTGGAGTTTTCAAATTGAAGTTTCCTTAGCAACTTCCGAGAGTCTTCCATTTGCCGAATGGCGATTGTAGCGAGCACTTTTGAGAAGGGGTTAATTGTGACATTTTGTCGAAGCTTATTCTTTTTAATATTGTAACCTAAAGATCTTGAGGGTTTATTTAATTGCAAAAGAGAAATTTATGAAGACAGCGATGATTTTAAGTGAAATCGATGGCATCACTTTCATCTCGCTAAACGAGGAGATTGGGCCAAATTATGGTAAAAGTTAGATTTCTAAGTTTTTATTTGTTTTTTTAAATATTTTATATCCTTGATTATACAGTATATATGATGGCCATATATTATACATGTTTATTATATTATATGTACGTGTTGATACATATAAGTTTGTTATGCGGTATATATATATTTATATATGTTTGTATATGTTTATATATGTTTATATATGTATATATATGTTTTTATATGTTTATATCTGTTTATATATGTTTATATATGTTTGTAATATGTTTATATATGTTTATATATGTTTATATATGTGTATATATGTTTACATATGTTTATATATGTTTATATATGTTTATATATGTTTATATATGTTTATATATGTTTATATATGTTTATATATGTTTATATATGTTTATATATGTTTTTATATGTTTATATCTGTTTATATATGCTTATATATGTTTGTAATATGTTTATATATGTTTATATATGTTTATATATGTTTATATATGTTTATATATGTTTATATATGTGTATTATGTGGTAGCTATACTTATAAATGTTTATTAATTCATGTATGTTAATTAAAGGCTTTTTTTTTTATATTGAATATGTTAATATATTTTGGTTATATAACATGTATGTATGTTTATATATCATGATTATATAATTATATACTATATTTATATATTTGGTAAATATATTATTAAATGTATATTATTTAGAATATACACGTACATTAATAAAGTTTTATTTTATAGTATATATATATTTTTATTTATGTATATTTTATAGCAGATATATATACATACATTAATATGTTTTTGTTATTAAGTTAATATGTTATTATATATGTTGGTTATATAGTATAATGTTTGTATGTCTTTTTCTTAAAGTATATAGGTTTATGTAACTTTCTATTTATGTATTATGTAGTATATATGTTAGTATGTATTTCTTATTTAGTTTATATGTTAATAGATGTAGATTATATAGTATATATTTAAATATATGTTTTTATAATGCATATGGTTATATATGTATGTTTGTTATATACCATATACATTAGGTTACATAGGTTAATTTTATAGTAGATATGCTTTTATATACGTTTGTTTTTTTTTTTTTTTTGATAAATGTTAATATATGTTAACTATGTAATATATTTATTTTTATATAGTGTTTATATTATTTTTATAATATTTTTATTTATATATAGGTTCGTTTGTTATATGTATTGTTATTTAAATTTGTTATTAAACGCATATATTTTTATTTATGTTATTTATATATGCAACGAGCGCGGTTGGTGGTGGTGCTGGTGGCGGGTGCTGCGTTTTCCTTACAATGTTAATCTTACTATCTTTCTTTTATACTTTAATAAATATTTTTCAAAAACAAAATATAAATTACCTTTTTCTTCAATTTGAAAAGGTTCATTTTAGTTGTTATAATTACTTTTCGTTTTTGATGTTGTACATATTCCAAAAATGTTGACCCAAAACAAGAAAATAGTTTTACTGGGTGGTTTTGTTTGTTTATAAACTAAATAAAATATATTGGTTACAAGTAAGTTGTAACATTATTAATGTAATCTAAGGTTTAAGTAAGAAACGAATTAGCGCAAAAACTAAAGTAGATTAAGAAAAATTGTTTTTTATGATTTAAAAGAGGGAAGAAAAAAAAATAATTAGTTTATATGTGTATTTTCCGAAATAATTCTAAAAATACGAGCTTATCTCAATTAAATTGTTAATCATAGGCTACGCGTGTTTTATAATGATATTATTATTTTTTTTTTGTTTTTTATTATTCACTATACGCACAATAGTTTATTGATTTATTTATTTATTTCGTTTCAAATGGATTGAAATGTGTTTTTTTTTTTACTATTATTTTTATAATTATTAGATATTAAAAAAATGTCCAGCCAAAAATTTTGTAAGCGAAAGATGTTGAAATTGTTTCTTTAGTCCTGTTATTTATTAATAGTATTTATTATTCACAATTATATCGAAAATAATATAATTGTATGTCGATTTATATAAAACAAAATGGATTCATGTATGTTCAATTTGTAACTTTCATTTTGTCACTGAGTACTTTAACATTATTGTTACTTTATTTTCAATCCATCCAATATAGGTAAATTATAGGTAATTAATAGAATTTCCGGCTTTAACCTACACGCATTATTTCTGGAATATACTAACACTATGAATCGAATTCGGTTCCGCTTTTCTTACTTATGCAAAATAGCATTTAAATATATGATTGTACATAAGAAAATAATATAATAAGGATTTTTTTTTTAATATAGCTTTTACATACAATAATCCGGTGGTAATGGTTTCTACTTCATTCACCATTTGCAGGAACTGACTTGTTGGATTTCTTGAAGACTTATTGTTGAAACGCAGGAACTGCAGGGCCGAAAGTATTTTCAAATCCCACGTTGGAGGAGTGTCTGTGATTTCATCGTCCCCTTGTTGGTCTTTGGATTTTGTCCTGGGCAGGGATGAAGCCCACTAAAAGTCCCGCGATGAAATTATTTGGGGGTGAATGCTTGCTCGCCTGGAGCAGAGGCACTTTGTTGATCACCCCGAGCGTTGATTCTTTGGAGGATCTGGGATTTTTTTACACGCTGTAGTTGTAGACGCTAACACTGCCCCCAAGTTAGGCTCAGCCTTGGGTTAGAGGTCAATGGAGCCTTGACCAGCAGTATTAACGCCTTTGCAGTTAGCGCACCCAGATCCTACCGGCTGCGCCAATTGTTGTATTAAAAAACAACACACTTTTACTTATTTTTTTGTTTGTTAAATTTTCATCTAAATAAATCTTCATATATCACTGGAGTCTATTCTTTATTTATTGAATGATCTCACAATAATTGTTATAATATAAAACAACACTCATAATAATTATTACTTAACACATTTTTTTTTTATTTTTGCTTAGCGGTAACAAACAACTTAATCATTATTTAATTTACTTTTATTTTGTTATTTATTTTAATTTAAATGTGTTTTGCACTGGCAGCCGCCACGGTGCCTGAGCAACCGCCACGGTGCCAGCGTGACCACCACCGACCGAGTTTTCTTAAATTATTTTTATTAATTATGAGCCGCGCCGCGATCGAATTTTAAATCAAGACTTCCTTGGTCCGCCCGCCACGGATCGAAGTTGAAGCAGTACTCTTCGATCTTAAAATCAATCGTGCTTTAGTTACCTAAAGCTTTCTTTTCGAAAAATCCGTCGGTTGCATTTTTCTTCCGGGCCTTCAACCTAGGTGCAAAAATCACCTGCTGGTGCTTGACCCAAGGCTGAGGTCGCCGGCCGGAAAAACGCACCCGTCGGCTTTTCTTCAAGTGGCCTGAAACTGGGCGCAATTTGCTTACGAGCTTTTTTCTTTCATTTATTAATTTCGCAAGACAAATTGCGCTAATTTATTTGTTGCCAATTTCCTTTGGCGTTTCAGGTGACACTTGGGACTTGTGCACGGGTCGTTTACCGGCCCCGTGCACTCTTAGTGTATATGACATTAAAGGTTCAAGGTTTTTTGATATTAACGAAATAAATAGTTTTGGAGATTTATATGGGAACTGGAATAATTTTGAGGGAGGCTCAAAATTTCTACATAACAAGGTTATTACTATATAAAAAAAAATAAAATACTAGACAAAAGCAAAGGTATGAACGATTGACAACAACAGCAGCACAAAAAAAAAGATTGTTTCGAGGGTGGAGAAAAAGGTAAAGCTAAAGAACGACTTTACAAAAATGCACATTCAGACGAAAGACCAATCAGATAAAAAAAAAGAAAATAAAGTAAAAAAAAAATAATGAATCTACAAAAAGAAATTTTATCAAAAAAAATCAACCTAAATCCAAAAAAAAAATAAATTGACGAGGACTTTATCCCAAGTTAACGAAGGCAATTCCTGACTGTAAGCTTAAGGGGTCGTCTATAAATTAAGTGAGGTGCTTTTTGCGTTTTTTCGACCCCTACTCCCCCTGGTGAGATGTCGTGAGCAGGGTTTAAATTGCTGCAGGAATTTTAATACTGATGCTGTTGACTTTACTTTGCAGCCAGGAAGGCAACAGCAATATTTACTTTGCTTTGCAGCATCATATTTTCAATCATTTTGCGTGAAGGCTGTGAAAGCTCCTTTGTTTCATATTGCTGCGTATGCTGTTCTGGCTGCAAAATGCTTCACATACATATACAAAAAGTTTTCCACCCCTCTAAACAAAAGTAGCATTTTACTAAATAAAGTTGGACCATGAAATACAAGCTGAAGTAGCAAAGTATTTCACAGACTTTGTAGAGGAAAGCTTTTCACAGCAAAAGTATTTTAAAGCCGTAGCATTTTGCAGCCGGACCAGTATGCTCCTAAAAGTAATTTTAAAGCCACAGCATTCGCAGCAATTTGGAACAAAAAAAGCTTTCACAGTCATCAGCAAAGTAAGCTTAAAAATATGTGCTTTGCTTTAAGTATACTTTGCTTTCAAACCCTGGTCGTGAAATTTGGCTCAATCCCCTCCCTCCACAAATTTCAAGTGAGATTTTTCAAATTTTAAAACATTTCTTGTTTTTCCTTAGAATATAGAACTGCAGGAAAGGCCCTCGTCCGTCCGTATACGTAACCGACTGTCAAATTGGGTTAGTTGATTGTTATATCAGCTTTGTTTATTTTAAGATAAAATGCTATCAGCTGATTAGAATTCTCTGCATCATTCGCCGAATTGCGCTTTTGGCTGCCGGTGGAGGCTAAATAATAGGCGAGCTACTATGCTACTTTCTGGAGTTCGCATCACCACATAAAAAATTTGTGTAGGATTTAGGCATATCATAAGGCACCAATATACACATTTATCGTCAGTTTGTGCCTGAAGGTCTGAACTTCTATTCACTCTCAAGCCGTAAATTTACGGCAATAATTCACGCCGCATCCACTCAGAACGAAAAGAAAGGTGCGAGGTAGGCGTGAAAACCATCCACACTCGCGTTCGCGGGTGTTCACGCAGTGGCAGATACAAGGGGGGAAATGAGGCATCCCGCCAGCCTAACCGTAGTAGGGTGCCAATTTTCCGCTACGGTCCGTTCTTCACCTTGTTCACCTAGGTAGCCTGTTACTGCCTGCACCACAGACTATGTTGGCTGGTAAGCAGGATTTACTTGTTTTAGGGGCATAACCACGCCCACCACATCACCTTGTGTTGCCTAAGGCTTAAAATATGTTTGACGGCCTCTTCAGGATATTGAAATTCAAAAAAATCTTTGACTATAAAAAGTATATGATAAGAATAAGTTGATTCAGCGCATTGAATATAGATACAGAACGGTCGTTTCTTTAGTCGAGGCCGAACCTAAAGTTACTTAGTGTAGCCTAGAATGGAGCAGGTCTTATGAAGGCACGCCATTGTGATTAGCTCTGCGGGCACTCATTCTTTCTTTTGGCAGAATCAATCCAGAGGCTATTCCGAAGGGGCGAGAAAGCGGTGGTCAATCAGTATATTGGACATGGTTGGTACTTAGTTGGGAGACCACTCGATAAAACTGCTGTCGAAACTATTGATGAGCAAGACTAGTCTTGCCTAGGGTGGTAGCGCGTAAGTTGTTTCAATCGACTTCTTCATACCAAAATCTTAAATTTTTGTATGAAGAGGTCGATTGAAACAACTTACGTCTCGGGTGAAAATATAAGACTGAAAACCGACTGAAAATTTACTGAATTTTGCAATGCTTAAGAGCAGTCGGAAAACGAACGGAAACTTTACTTAGGTAGTGAATAAGAGAGGGAACCACGGAACTGAAAATGTACTGAGCCCTTCTTCAGTCTTATATTTTCACCCGGGGTGCTACTCCCCCTGATCTTGCAGATTTAGCCAGATCAAAGCAAGACCAACACAAGACGCAAGTCCAAAAGTCTTACAGTAATGAGCAAACAGTCTCGCATAAAGTCTTGCAAAGTCTTGCAGTCTTGTCTTGGTCTTGCTAAATGTGCAAGACAAGGCCTTTTGCTCATCACTGAAAGCGTTTCGGCACTTAGTGACGAGCAGAAAGAATTGCTATCTTGATCTTGCAGTCATGTCTTGTCCTTATCTCCTTTTGTCTCGGACTTCCAGATTCCAGATAGAATCCCCCACCCCCCAAGATTTGCTTCTGGCTCCGCCCCTGCTTCACGGCATTTGAATTAATAACCTGCTATGCTAAGCTGTCGTTTTCGCCTATGTGTCTATAGGGTCATGATTTCACCTGCATGCCAAGCCCTGTCTGGCGGATACTTGAAGTATCATCCCTTATTTAGACTAAGTCAAGCTAAATCGTCCCGGCCGACCTGGTCCGAAAGGCCACTGTATACCGGCGGCCTATAAGTAAATGGGGGTCTTTAGTGGAGAAACATGGTTTTACTTTATTTAACCCAGTTTTCTCACAATTTTACACTTTTTCTTTAAAAAAAAAAATATAATAATAATTACAAGATATTTTGCAAGACCCCCTCTCTCCCAAGTGAGGTTTGGCAGGAATCGGCTCGATCCCCTCCCTCCCAAAACGCCTCACGTAACAAATGGACGATCCCTTAATAATATATAAAAAAAATAAAAAAAAGGGATTGACATCACCTGGGGTAGGAAAAATTGAAAGGACAAAGCTTGATGAAAACGGATTAGCTCACGGCATTAATTAATGGACAACCGAATTCAATTTGGGCGATAATCCGCAGTGTGAGAGGCAGTAATAATGGCGTATTTTTACCATACAAAAAAAAAAATATTTTAGGGTTGATTTTTTATTTCCGTTCATTCAAAACCCGAATCAATAACGTATCACATTGCCAAAAAGTATAATGGTGCAGAAGAAGGAAGCAGGGTTGAAAAAAAAGCAGTAATTGTTAACCGTGGGCTAATTTTAATAGAAGTATTGATTTTTTTGTGTTTTGAGTTAAAATTTAATTAAAATTTTTTGTGTTCGAAATTATAATTAAGGTTGTTATGAAGAATTAAATTTAAGTAGAAAATTTGACCTTTTCAACTTGGTGGTGAGAGAGAGAAAGATTCTTAAGTACGTGGGCACAATCATTATTGTAATGATCTGAGAACTTTTGGTATTTGTATAGGATTTTTATAAAATATTCTATTAGCGTGCTTTTGAATTTGATATTAGTACAGGTTTTTATTATGACTCAAATACATTTTTCATGTCGAAAATGTAATTATGGAAAAATTAAATTTTCTTTCTTCGGCAGGGCTTAAGGTGCTCCGACTACCATCTCAGAGGTCTGGGTACGAGTCCACTTCGCACAATGGCCCTTCGTCTTTCCATTTTTCCTACCAATCAATTCTTTCACTCTTCCCTCTGTTCTATCTTTCTGACTAGAACTTGCTGTCCAACATTGAATTCAATTACAGCACAGAAAAAGCCAAGCCGACTTTAGATGCAGGAAGTGAAGTGACGACCCTACTCAGGGACTGTGCAACTGCAACTATCAATATTAGTCCACGGTTTAGGATACATCGCATTAGTTGATTAATACATACTTAGAAATTTGTGTATAGCTTCATTTTTAAGAGTCCGACAAACTTTTTATTTATGATTTTTTTCAAAACCGCTGCTTTTTCGAGCTAGACCCTTTCAAACACGCCGAGTATACGGGTAATGGTTTTGTAATAAATACATATTTTATATTTAATGGTTTGAAAGCTGTTGTGATGAGAAAACTGAAAATAAAAATGTCCGACAAAAATACTGCTGCATTGAGCCAGTCCGACGCCTCGAATATGCCGGTTATATGAGGTTATGTTTATTAATAAATATATACATCATTTTTGTAGAATTAGTTGCCAATTATTAATGTTATCAAATGGTCATAATGTCCGACAAATACGCTGCGGCATTTTTGAAGTCCGACAACCTAAATATGTCGTTTATACGAGGTTATGTTTTGCGATCAATACATGTCGGACAGGAAGACTACATGATGAATTATGCTAATAGTAACTTGAATTTACATTGTCCGACCAAAATAGTGATTCTTAGAGTCAGTCCGACAAAAATAATACAAAAAAAATTTAAATAACCTTGCCCATAATCGAATCATTATTATATGCAAGCTAAAATATTAATTTTGAAAAAAAAAAACGTAAAATAAATAATTATTATTATTATTATTGTTCAATATTACAATATAAAATATAATATACAATAAATATTATTCATTTTCATCATCTTCAGCTTCATCCTCTATATCATCGTCCTCGTCTGTTTCCAAATCTTCTTCGCTGACATCATCTTCATCACCTTCCTCCTCACCATCGTTTTCAAATTCTGTAATAACATAAAATCGTTTTTTTTAAATATTGCAATTGCAATTGTGCCATTGTACTGTATTTTTGAAATCATACACACCACTATCCAACAATATTTCATTAAATGACGGGCTCATTTCTCCATCAAACCAATGGAATTGGTATTCTCCGTCAGTTAGAATCGAACCACAATTTTCAGGCTTTGACTCAGTTGTGCATTTCATATGGGCATTGCACCATACAGAGCTTATACAGGGTGTCCCACATAAACTTACAAAGCGGCCGGCTGTGGATAGGTCTTGGATAGACGAACAAAAAATGGTATGGGTGGGGGGGGGGGGGGGGGGGGGGGAAATCGTAACGGTTTAGCCGCTAGGGCGTTTTGAAGTTTTTTTGCTAAAGTTTTACATATCACCCTGTATTTTTGTAACCGTATAACCTATTTTCATGGTTATGGTACCAGTGCACGCAGAATTCCTCCACCTATCTACAACGGTAAAAATAATGGTCCTATCTTACCAACTTTTGGAGTTATGAATCAAAGTCAAAATTTTGTTATTTTTTCACTAAAATTTCAACTAAAACCACCTTTTTCTCCAAAAAATACGTGATAAACCAATATTTTTTTTAAAAAAATTGGAAAGCTTGGACAATTTCCAATTTCCTATGTAATACAATTTATACGCTACGGCCTCCAGTTTTGAAATTATAAGCATTTTTAATGTTGAAATTGGCTGTATTTCGTCCTTCTTTAGTACTTTTCCATCTGAGCTTTATCGAAAAGTACCAAATAAGCACCAAATTAGGCAAATTTTAACATTAAAATTGCTTACAACTTCAAAAGTAAAGGCCCTAGCGTAAAAGTTATAATACATTATTCATAGGAAATTGTCCAAACTTTCCAATTTTATTAAAAAAAATATTGGTTTATCACGTATTTTTTGGAGAAAAAGGTGGTTTTAGTTGAAATTTTAGTGAAAAAATAACAAAATTTTGACTTTGGCGATTCATAACTCCAAAAGTTGGTAAGATAGGACCATTGTTTTTACCGTTGTAGATAGGTGGAGGAATTCTGCGTGCACTGGTACCATAACCATGAAAATAGGTTATACGGTTACAAAAATACAGGGTGATATGTAAAACTGTAGCAAAAAAACTTCAAAACGCCCTAGCGGCTAAACCGTTACGATTCCCCCCCCCACCCATACGATTTTTTGTTCGTCTATCCAAGACCTATCCACAGCCGGGCGCTTTGTAAGTTTATGTGGGACACCCTGTATAAGCTGTCCTTTTCAAATGCTGAAGCAGTTCCGATTTTGTTGGTGGCAAAATGGCATTTTTATATTTTAAATTTAAATATTTTCTGCACTCTAAATATTCGTTACACTGTAACCAAATGTCTTTAGAAAATTGTTTTATTGCTTCTCTTTTTTCACGGTATCTCGGGACCTCTGATAAAGTGGAACAAATAAAACACTCCATGATTTTAAAATTTCAACAAAACACGTTTAATTTGAACAGATTTTAATTTCTTGGCACTTCACTTTAATGTGGTTTGATAACAACTAACTCGTTATAAAAATTCATTTTGACTCCAAGTACAAATAAAATTGAAAACAATAACAAAAAAAGGGTAACGTTAATTCTTATTGTTACATGTTGAGTTGCAAATATTTTGTAAATGTATTGTCAATAAATTTAAGTGAAAAATGTGTAAGATGTGGAATATGAATAATAGAAAAATTATTTAATTTAGGAATTTACGATAATGCAATTAGATTTTATATTTATATTAAAGAGCATAATTTTATTTATTTATTTAAATTAGAAATCTGTAGAAAGAAGTTGTTTTCTTTGGTAATGGCTTAACACAATTTTTATTAAAGTATAGCAGAATAATCGTTCATATTTGAAAAATTCAATCAGCGGAAATTTTTATTTTTTTTAACATTTTTTTTTTTTTTTTCATTTTACAAATTTATGCAGCCGCGAATTTGTCGGACATGATTAAAACTATCTTTTGTTATCAATTATAAAGTAAAAAATATTGAAATAAAATATGTATTGATCGCAAAACATAACCTCGTATAAACGACATATTTAGGTTGTCGGACTTCAAAAATGCCGCAGCGTATTTGTCGGACATTATGACCATTTGATAACATTAATAATTGGCAACTAATTCTACAAAAATGATGTATATATTTATTAATAAACATAACCTCATATAACCGGCATATTCGAGGCGTCGGACTGGCTCAATGCAGCAGTATTTTTGTCGGACATTTTTATTTTCAGTTTTCTCATCACAACAGCTTTCAAACCATTAAATATAAAATATGTATTTATTACAAAACCATTACCCGTATACTCGGCGTGTTTGAAAGGGTCTAGCTCGAAAAAGCAGCGGTTTTGAAAAAAATCATAAATAAAAAGTTTGTCGGACTCTTAAAAATGAAGCTATACACAAATTTCTAAGTATGTATTAATCAACTAATGCGATGTATCCTAAACCGTGGACTATATTTATAAATTCCATTAAAACATAAAACCGAAGCATCAAGTAAGGTTCCATTATGTGGTGGTGCTTTCGTCAACACTGGGTCTGTTAAGACGGTTCGCTCCCAGGAACGTTCCTCACGAGCTTTCTGGATGAAAGGAGAATTGGGGTGGTACCTCCCGTCATCACCACTTTCCCCTTCATCAACAAAGTTCACAAAGGCCCAGTTCCTGCTCCGCGTATTGGTCTATCGCGCTGGATAAAATGGATAGACCTTTTCTCGCACTTTTTCATACCCTATAATTTTTAAATTTTAAAGCCTTACAACCCAGACTCTTGAACGGTTTTTCACAGGCAACCCTATACTTATCGTTTCGAAATAAAATTATTTTTATTTTTATATAACTTGGTTACTCGATCAGTGAAGGTAGCACTTTCGATTCACATATTCAAACCTGGCAACCCTATAGTGAACGGAAAAGGGTAGGCCATCCTATGCTTGCATAATCTATAGGTTTCTTATTTTCGGTGTATGCAAACTTTTTTTGGTTATTCGATCGGTGAAGGTCGATCTTCTACGTATCCTGTACCAAGAGACCCTGCTGCCCATCCCCATTCCTACTTCCTAGTTTTTCTTTGGGTGGGTGGGTAGACAAAAAATTACACAAAAAAAAACATAAAATGATGAGTAAAAATAAACAAATTAAACTCGGGGTAGGGAAATATGCCTGAAATCCGCGGACTCACATATTGCTGGAAACTGCCAAAAATTGCCAGGAGTCAGTCTAGTTTTTTTCGATGTCTACAGAATTCGAGCATTGCTTACCATCAAAATCTCCTTCCAGACCTCTCGAACCTCCGTTTACCTTCAGTGGCTTCTATTGAGCAGTTTTGCCTTTTCTCTTTGAGAGTCACCAGTGGCAAAAAACTCATCGTGCTCAACAAAGAAGAAGAAGAAGCAGCAGCATTTGATGACAAGGTAGCTTCCAGCAAAACGCGCATACTACCGAATAATGCAAAATGTAAAAAGGTAAGTTAGGTTAGTAATACCCCTCCCCCTCCCCTCTAGTAAAGAGACTGCGCTAAGGAAAGAGGAAGGCGCTTTAAAAAAACAAATAAAAGAGGTCATTGACGACCTGAATAAGCAGACTAACATTGCCCACACTATCTTAGCCTTGGTGAGGAGAATGAGAGGGCCTTATTTCTACGTGCAGTAGCAAATAGGAGCGGAAAAAAGACAAAGAAGTGGCGCCCACAGAACACCTGGATAAGATAATTTCTATAAAGGACGCTAACCCGGCATTTACACGGGACAGTATTACTGTTACTGTCACTGTCACTCTCTCATGTAAACCTCTACAATCCCGACTTTATTACTGTCGCGACAGTACTGGCAACATTACAATCTCGACAATACTGTCTAGAAAGTAATTTGACAATTTGTGAAATCAAGTTGGCGAAAAGTGATTTTAAGGTGGTAACTACATGCAAGAGCTTGCCTATCGGTACGATGCGAAGTGCTCGTTGAATATTTTATTTTATTATTTCAGTTTAATAAATAAAAATTTATTTTCAGGCCAAAATGGCAACTTTTATTTCACCAATTCATACAACAAGAAGCGGATTTACCCAATATTTTATCTTCCTGTGTCTCCTTTTTTCTTCCTTTTCGATATCCTCAAGCACTTTTAAGCACTTTAAAGCGGTTACTGCAACGCCACAACGTGTGAAAACAGTTTTAGAATGAACTGTCTGTCAGTTGATCGAACGGTAATCGGCTGGCTGGACAGTATTTGACAGTTCCAGACAGAACTGTGCGTCAGTAGAACTGTCCCGTGTAAAGGCCGGGTAAGGATGCAAAGCGGTCGAAGGAAGTCACGATAACTTCGGAAGTTCGTAGGCGCCCTAGGAAACCAAGGAGTCGAAACTCCGGCAAAGGCCTCCAAAGAAGAGAATGGAAAGTCGCCTCCAAGGAGAGATGCAAAATGGACCGGGTCCTTCGAAAAGAAAAAAAGGGCATGCGCATCAGGCGGACAAAAGACCTTTTAGTGGAGCTGAAGAAGGGGGAACACAAAACTTCTTCTTCTTCTTTAAAGGCTCTACAACCGGGATCCGGTCCTGGCCTCGCGCAACTGTTCTCTCCACCGGTCCCGATTCTGAGCCGATGTCATCCAGTTTGGCATCCCTAAATTCTGAGCGTCCTGGTCCACGCCATCCTTCCAGCGAAGGTTGGGCCTCCCTCGCTGTCGCACCCCATAGGTCTTACCGCAGGGAACACAAAACGGTGAAGATTAAATCCTCACCAGGAGAAACAAGGCAAGTAAGGACAAACACCAACCAGGTAGTGTGCGAGATCAGGGATCTGGACGAAATAACTTCCAACGAGGAGTTGTGCGAGGCCTTGTAGAATCAATCTCAACATAGTGATGAGGAAAGAATTATGGTGGTCACCATGGGCCATATTCGCCTAACCCTACATACATATTTATTGATCTTGAAACCGTTCGAATGCATGTTCTTGATGGAGAGGAGACTGTTGTGCTGAATTTCTGAACGACCCCTGTAATCGTCATAAACGGTTTGTTGAAGTATAGAATGGGAGGAGTGGTAACCTACATTCGAGGTTTAATTTCTTGAGAATCGATAGGTAACCCAAAATGTTTCCTGGCTTAAAGGAGAATAGCCCCCGTAGCGGCTGTGCCCCAGATGTGCCCCCGACTTCACTACTAGATGGAACGGAGGGGTTTAGCTTCCATAGCCGCAAACGGACTTTTGCATTTACCTTCCGTGTGGCCACAGGTTTTGCTTACAAATTGACCACAGATATGAGGAGATGCATTTGCTTTGGTAGTTACTCGCTCAGTGGGAAACTCGGCGTTTACTTTCCCCCTTAAGTGGTAATTTAAGGCAGTAGCCCTCCACTCCTAACACCTTTTCTACTGAGCCCCAATAATTGGCTGCCTTAGTAAACGACACATGTACGAACCGCTTAAAGTTGGCCAATCCAGGGCCGGACCTGCAGAGTTCAAGTTACGTGACTCAGCGACAAATTAGCGACAAAATATGACTCAGATCGAAAGATACTAGCTAGCTAGCTAGGTGGCTAGCCAACTTGATATCAAGCTAGCGTTTTCATCATTATTTAAACAATGAGGTGAGCGGCAAAATTATTTTTGACGTATAAATAATTAGAAACAAATTAGGGACAAATTATAGACCTAGACTCGTGTGTGGCACGACTCTTTGGCCAGCTAGCTTTATATACCTCATTTGCCATGTTTGATAGAAAATATGATTTTTACTACACACGTATAATGCACGTTACAAAAAATAAATTAGTAAACAATGTAAATACATTTATTCATTTTGCTCCGATATTAATGGAAATATTGTATGTGAAGTTTTTACTACATGAAAACTGTTTGCTTTTTCGCCATGCAGTGTTAATTCGAATCCTTTATAGCAATGTACAAAAGGATATTGATGATGATGATATGTGGCTTTAAAAGATTTTATTTTTAAAAATAAAATTAAAATATTTCCAGGCAGTGTGCGTGGTGAATAATTAAATGATATTTACCTTTTTTGTATAAATATATGATGGTATTAAAATGTTGTGACATAAAAATATGGTAACAATTTATGCAATATGTAAATTTTTATTGAATTATAGTAATTGGAAGTATAATTTATACAATAGTGATGGAATTTTATGATAATTTTATGGATTGAAAAAAACAAAAACCTGTTTGGATTTAATATGCAAAAATGTAGCTTAAGTGATTCTACGTATAACAAAGATTCAGTTTACAAAACACCTTTAAAATTTGTGTTTAAAACGAAAAGAAATTTTTATTGAGAAATTTTGTAATATCCTGTCAATTTGTCAAAGGATAAATAAATAGCAATCGAATCATGAAGCTGACATATACCACAGGAAGTAAAATGGATCATCAATGTTGCAACGTTTTAAGAGGCCCTACGAAACCCGCGCACATCCCACCACATCAAAAATCTGTACATGAACTCATTGAAACTACCCCAATTAACATGAAGTGGGCTACTGCTGTAGTAGAGCTTATTAAGTACCATAATAGACGGGGTAGACGTACGGATTTTGATTGCCAGCCAGCCAATGCACGATTTAAATTTAAAGACTATACCTACATGAAACGAGCATAGTGTGATAGTCTCAAGCTTTTTATACTCCATAAAAGTAGTGTGGAAAAGCAAAATATGTCAAACACAATTTTATCAATCTGTTGCAGCTACAGAGACACAACCACTGGATTATATTGTGGACTGCATAATGCTTTACAACAACTCCACAGAATAAATTGGAAAGGGGTTTTCAATATACCCAACCTATATCATGTGTATAGGAGACTAGACTACAATGAGCCATTTTCAGTTCCTTGGTGAGGTGTACTAGTACGGTGTACCTTAATTCTATAACTATGGTGACCTCTCTGAGCAAGACGTAATAAGAAATGGGAAAGATTGCAACAATTGACGTGAAATATATCCTTCAACCTTCAAATTGATTTTTTAATTAACTTCACCTGTCTGACCAAGTCTGACGTATTGTGAAATGTCATTCGCCACGTGGAAGTTCACATTTCATACCACACGCTCGTTACATAGTGACAAACATAAGGACAAACACAAAAATGATGACTGTAGTAAGAAATTTATTTCTAGAAGTAATTGCCATTGTCCATTTATTGAATATGACAGTTGATTTAAATTACTGTAAAAAAACCACAAAGGTGTTATTGACGATCATCGAAGACAACCTCTAGTCTTTTACTTCAAATAGTTGCTAGCAGTGCAAGTGTAATCTGCATTCGATGGCGCAATCCATAGTCATAATACAATTCCGATGTTTGGGGACACAGCTTAGTGGTCAAGATAACAAATATTTGTTACTTGCCTCATTGCCTCATTGTCTGGCGACTGACAACTTCAACTCTGTCAAATTCAACTTACATGTATCTATGACGTATAGAAACCGAGATACATGGAATACCCGGAAAAACGCGGCGGTCATGTTTTTTTTTGGATTCTAAAATCGTTCCTGGAATTTCAGACAGAGGTCAAAGATGGATAAGCTAACCTACTAATAGCTCCTCAATCATGTTTGATCTAATGATCTTGCTCAACAAGAAGAGGAAAGAGCGCTTGCTCAAAAACGCCTACAAGTAGTATAGCAAAGCCGCTTCTGCCTTCCCTTAGATTACCAAGCTTTGGACTTTTGCTACATCATCTTTAAAAACTACGGTTCGTGTCTTCGCTAGGCTGAAATCTATTATATAGGGGAAATTTTGGTAAGGTTCGTGAATTTGCTGGGATGTAAAGTTTTTGTAGAGGATATTTGGAAGGTCGAAACTTTGATATTGTTTTGCACTTGCCCATGTGACTTCTTTTGGAGCTACTCTCAGGTCCGTCACATAGGCTTGTTTGGTCTGGGGCAAAAATATGATTGGAGCCCTTTAAGGAGATTGAAATTTCATAAAATACTATTACTAAGAAAAAATTTATATTTTCTAAAATATGTGGTAAGTATAGGTTCATTTTAGAGTGAGTTTAACCTTTTGGATTTTAAACTATTTTTGGGGGTCCTTCTGACTTGGGGCCCGGGGAAATTCATTCCAGTTGACCTGGATACACCTAGCAAGAGTAAGGAAAGAGTTGCGTTTTGTGTGTAAAACTACATATTACGCTACAACGAACGTCCTATAGCACTTAAACCTCCTGTGCACCTTAACAGTAAATCCCACCTGGGGTGACCACCATCAGCAATAAAAAACTAGGATAACATAGACCTATATTTCTTTCTTTCTTTGTGATCCTTTGCGCGACAGCTCTCAGCTATGACCAGGATCTCCTCTGCTAGTAAGGTTCTTCTCCAAGTTGTTCTAGGTCCTCCAACTCGACGAGATCCTTGCGGATTCCAGTCAAGTGCCGTTTGCCTAAATTTTCGTTTGTGAGGTGCAAGGTGTTGTCAATCAAATTCCATTTCCTTCGCCTGATTTGGTCGTCTATCCTTTCTGGGCCGGCACGGCACCATAGTTCGTAATTCAGCAGATTGCTCCACTATGATTCTCAAGGTGTTAAATATGGTCTATGCCGGAATGGCCCTTTCTGAATCCAGCCTGTTGTCTTCTAAGCGTTCCGTCTACTGCCTCTCTTAACCTTGATAGTAATATGTGGGACAAGATTCACAGTTGTCCAGTTGTCACATATTGTTAGATGACTCTTTTTGGGTATTTTGACTAGGATACCTTCCTTCTATCTTTGGAGTTGCTCCTCGACGCTGCACAGCAGCTTTCCATCCGCACTCTTAACGTCATGCATGCTTCTAGTGTTCACGTTATTTTTTAGGGCCCTCCTGTGTTCTATTTTTTGCCAGGTTGTGTTCGAGATCCAGTGCTTCGGGTTTCTTTGGACATAACCGATGCTTATTTCCGCTGCTGTTATAATAGCGCCTTTTGTAGCACTCCACAGCTCTTCAATGTGATGTTCGTCAGAAAGTCTTTACTGGCTTAAGGTTTTTTGTAGTTGCCCAGCAAATTCCCGCCTTTTATTTCTCTCCCGCAGAAGGTCTACGTTAAACCGTCTACGGTTTCTAGCATCGTGTTGAACGTTTCTGATTGTGGCGATTTTAAGGCGAATAATTGCTACAACCAAATGGTGGTCCAGTGTCTGCTCTTCTAAAGATCCTGACATCCTCCAGAATAGTTCTCCATCTGCGGCAGACGGCCACGTGATCTATCAGATTTCTCGTTCTACCATCGGGCGATACCCAGGTCTCCTTGTGTATCTTCTTGTAGAAAAAGTAAGTTCAACCTACCATGAGTTGGTTGGAACTACAAAAGTCAACGAAAAGCTCATCATTGTTATTGGTAACTTCGCTTAGGCCTTGATTTCCATCTGTGTGCTCAAGGCCGGTGTTCTGGCTGATCTGTGCGTTTAAGTCACCCATCAAAACAATGATGTCTCTGATTCTTCTTTCTGATGACTGGAGGAGTACCTACCTTAAGAGAGTTGATGCAATGGTACACCGAAAAACCAACAGGAGGGTTGATCCGGTGGTAAATCGACAAAACAGAAAGAGTTGATCCGATGGTTTCAATGGTAGACCATCAATCATCACCAAAAACAAGCATAGGATGACCAAAAAATAGGTGGATTAATGACTTGTTAGAAGATATAGAAAAGCTTCGTATACGGGTCACCATCAGAGATAATGTAGGGCTAGGTTGGACTCCGCCGAATACTACTGTGATCGAATTAGTCAGAAAGAAAATTTAAAAATATACTGTAGGATACAAAATAGTAGCAGTTAACGCTTTTTGTCATATTCGTAATAAAGGCACTAATCCAAGTAATTCGATTTACAAAGAGGAATGAGAACGGGTCTATAGCATTCTTAAATCTCGAGGTTACTAAAATGGCAATAGATAATCATGAGCTTCTCTTATAATAATGTCAGTGGTCATAACATTACAAAATTAGGGTAAACTGTGATACCTTGAAAGTCACTAAGGCCGGGAATACACATGCCAGTAAAACGGGTAAGTAGCTTGCATGCGTGAAAATGGAATATGCCAATAGATGGAACAACGGTGATAAATTTGCACTTACTAGTTACCTACAGGCATATCACCTTCCCTGTATGTAGCAAGTGAAAATTACTCACCGCTGTACCATCTATTAGCATATTCCATTTTCACGCATGCAAGCTACTTACCCGTTTTACTGGCATGTGTATTCCAGGCTTAATAGACAAGATGACATAAAAACTCAGAATAAAGCTTCTCGTTAGTCCGATTAACGAGATTAGCTTCAATATGGAGGGCGGCTCTTACTTCCATAAGAATCCCACACATTTTCAAGTCCAGACACTCTACTACTGGAGGTTCCTACGAAAAACGAAAAATCCATCGAAAAACGAGAGAAAAATCCTGGCAAGGGAAATTAATAAAGCTCCGTTAATGCTAGAAAATTTCCCTATTTTAATCTTGTCTGCTAAGTTATTTTTTTGCATTAAGATATTTGAACTTATGAAAATTAATAGAAGATTGTCTTGTTTCGTGGGAGTAAATTAGCTTCGGTGTAGGTCTTACCATTGTAACGGTCAGTTTTGCACGGAAATCCCTAAATATCTACTTGTCTCAAAGTCACTGTAGGAAAAGAAATCTAGTGGTGGGTCGAAAAAAAGAAGGAGGCGGCGGAGAAAAAGGAAAATTTTTTTGAAGGTTGAAAAATAGAATTTTGTTTTTCGAAGGGTCTGTTTTGGAATTTAGAAACGAAAAGTTGTCCGGATTTAGTTAGTTTTTGGCTCCGCGTATAATTTCGCACAAGAGTCGAATTAATTATACAATCAACGAAAGAAAAAGCCTTGTATATTTTATGGTGATATGTGAACAAGAAGCCACAAATTGTATAAAAAGGAAGCGTGAGGTTGCAGCTTATTTGAGGAATCTAACCGTTGGAATCATGGCGCATTCGATGGACGTGCTGTAGTATTACCATTGTCAAGCAGGGTGCAAGATTTTCACAACCTTAGCACCAAAGAATCCGTTTTTTTGAAGTATTTGAGATACTTTTATCCATTGGATTGCTGCGTTCGCTGTATCCCTAACAGAACGAAGCAGGTCTTCTCCAGGATTGCCTTGGTTCGGAGGTGCCACCTTCTAAAATATCGCTGTGTTGTTCGAGTGTCATCGATCCCGCTCAGGTTGTATGGGAGCAATTGTTAACTGTCCAAGAAAAAATCGAAACTTGTTCGAGGAGAAGTCTTCATCTTTACTGGTGAGATAGATGTACTGTCCATGGTAACTTTTCTACTGGATGATTAACCTCCAAGAAATGGGATATAAGGTATTTTTGTATTGCTTTGCATTTGAAAATTGCGAGACGGATATTACGAAGCCAGCAGTAAATTATTTTGGTTCCCCCGCGAACACCTGCCAGAAATAAATTTTTTGATTCAGTTTTTTTAAATAAAAAATACATGGACATAAAATAAAAATAAAAATAAAAACAAAAACACACATACACAACAGAACACAACACATTATATTGTTTCATGAGTTAATCTATTATTATAATGCAATAATTTTTAAGTGCAGTTGATGCAGTTGATATTAATTTGAACTATATTTATACTTTTGTGTAAATTTTTGAGAGGGCATTTGTTGTCATAATTTTTCTTGTTGTTTCCAAGTAATTTCTTCTTACTTAAATTGAATTGTGATATCAATTGTGATAAAACGAGGCGTATTGGTACCAAGGCGGCGCGTTTTAAAATCCTTTATCGTTCGGAATTATCCATACCGTTGAAATTGTAAATTATTGTTGATGTATTTGAAAATGTGGATGTTGTTATATCTGACATAGATACGAGTTCGTTTCCGTTGAATATTAATTTTACCTCTTTGTGATCTTGTGGTAATAAATGCTTCTGATATAAACTAGATAATTTGATGTTATAAAGGATGAACTCCATTTGCTAGATTTTTTGTTGAATGGTTGGGGCGGAACTTAGTTCCTCTCAGGATTTTCAGGTGAGGTAGTTCCTGGACCGGTGATGGTTACCCATCCTATCATCTGACAATGGAACGGACTACCTTGACACGGCTCAGGCTGTGCCCGAGGGATGATGGAAACTAAAGATTTGCATAGTCACAGGTAAGTGGTGAACCAACCGCGGTAAGGCCCGGCCACACACCCCACGACCCCTCCGGCGAGCTAGATAACTCCGTGTGGCCGGCGTAGGAGTTCCGGATTTTCTTTTTATTTCTTATGTATGGTGTTGGCTCCTTGGCCATGCTCTTCCGGGCTTGTGGCTAAGGGGGTAACACCTCGCATAAGTGGCGCCCACTATTTATATCGCGCCATTATGCTGTTACACCATGAAGAAAACTTATTTCCATTTCTGACATCCGAATATGTCTGAAGGATCTTCATGCACAAGTCTTATGCAAAAGCCACCAAAATGCTGAAGGCTTTGCTGCAAAACGTTTTTCGCCTTACATCACCCAATCAAAGTTTTATGAAATAAAAACTTTATGATTCCCCAAAAAACCTTCATCAAATATAATTTCAAATTGGCAATAAAAGTTTGCGCAAAATGTCAGGAGCTTGATGAGCATATATTCGGCTGACAGCCTTGCAGTATTGTATGTATGTCCGCTGATGATACAATCCTTACTAGTATGTATTATCAAGAGTGTGAAGTTAATCCATAAATTAATCATAAATTTCTTATCCTCCTAGAAGCCGACGGCATGTCCTATTCCGTTTTTAAAATTAAAATATTAATTCGACTTCTGAAAATATTTTTATATAAATTTTAAGCATAATTCTTAAGTATAAATGATAAATAAAAAAAATGATGAATAATTTCTTTTAAAAGAAGATTTTTTTTCCCAGGATAAAAACTCATCCTTTTATTCTTAAATGATATTTCTTGTATTCCAGGATGCCTACTACGGCGTTCTTGTAAGAATTTAATTTATTTTTTGTGGGGTAGGTTAATAGGAACATATTATTCTTGAAGGAATCACGTTCAGCATTTAAAAAACAAAAAGTCAACTTCTACGAAAACGAAGGTGGTTTTAAGGGATTTCTTGAGAAAATAATTTTTTGTTTGCCTCGTTTTTTTTTCATTTGTACCAAGTATTTGCATATTAAAAACGAATCAATAATAAAATATTTTTTAAACTAAAATAAATTCTTGAAATGCCAGGGAAAACTCGTGCCTGTATTTAACTCGAAATGACTGCCTACGTTCTGTATAACTTTTTGGAGTATTTTCTTTTTCTTTTCAATTTGTTGAATAAAGCCAAGGAATTCTGGTGTTTCCTCTACGTTTTTCGGTTTACACCAACAAACCTCGGAACTTTTGTTTTAAATTTTAAAGAGCGAGGTGCACACCTGTGCATTACTGTAAATGATCTATCTGTATTTTCACGTGCTTACATCGATTACTAGTCTTTATTTGTCTCGCAACTCAAAGAACAATCTTCCAACATGTTTTTTTTATGTGTAAGTCTAAGCTCAGGTGTCACCCTTTGTACACCAGTCCGTCATGTTATACACGTCAAGGTCAGGTGTCTGGTAAAAAGCTTAGCTCGAAGGATAGGGAAGGGATAAAATAGATTAAAGGGAGTCTGGAGGGTGCATGAGGAGATGGAGATTAGCCTTGCGTGGTTTGGATGTAGTATGAGTTCGGGAATACTGATTGTAGGAGGTTGTTCCATAGTCAACTTGATCAATTAAGTCTACCTAAAGTATTTTAACTATTTTCAATGTTTTAAATAAAAAAAACACCAATGTAACTGCGGAATTGAAACTGGAATACAATAGGTAAGCCTTAGAATTTAATCTTAGTTCACGTGAGGCCTATACCTCGAGGCCTACAATCTAGTTTGGTTGCTTTGGATATATCCGAGGCTTTTGATAGTGTATGGCACTCAGCCTTGTTAGCTAAAGTCAAAGCTATTGGAATTGACTCGCTTCTGTATAAGTGGGTTGAGAGTTTCCTTTCCGGCCGTTCAATTAAGGTTGTTTTGGATGGCGTCAAATCTGAATCTCACCCCATCTCTGCGGGGGTCCCCCAGGGTTGCATTTTATCACCGGGCCTATTTCTCATCTTTATAAATGATATACCTTCAATCCCCTCCAATCCACTTCTCAGCTTCCGTTACTCTACGTTACTCGTACAGCTTCGATACAAGACAGACACATGCCAGATCCTGTCTTGATGATCGTGAACTAATGTCCAACTCTATTAATAACGACATTGAACTCATTCTAGAGTGGGGAAGCAAGAATCGTGTTGAATTCAACCCCACCAAAACACATCCAAGAGCTCAAACGCAGGGCTCATCACCACCTTCTTCAATACCCCCCCCATACCTTTATAACCCTCTCCCCCGTACAAAGCTTGCTGCTAGACATTTCACCATGACGTGACAAATGACATGACGGACTAGTAGTACAACAAAGGGTGACTCCTGAGCTTAGCACTACCACATAAAAAAAAAACCATACATAAATTCTGTTGGAGATAGTATTATAAAATACCTCAACAATTGATCCGATTTCGTTAATTTAAAACAAAAGACCTCAGGCTATCCCTCAACAAAAGTAATTTGTAACATGTTTGCTGATATGTACAGAAAAATTTGTTGTCCCAACTCTTTTCCAAGGCACACTGTTCCAACTGATACGAACACTTCAGTTCTCATATATGATCTATCCCTGTCGTTTGAGGATATACTGATCGGTTAAAACAATCTTGACCTGAAAAAAGGTCATGGATCCTATCTCATTCTCTCTGAATCTTATCTTTAACAGATCATTATCGTTAGAAAAGTTTCCTGTTTCCTACCTCATACCAATCCATCTGATAAGCATTCAGTGGATAACTAAAAAGGTATTGTCATTTTATCATCAATCCCCAAACAATTTGAAGAACTCGTCCACAACAAAATTATCCCTTTAATCGGCTCACACTTAAATGAACAACAACACGGCTTCAAAAAAGGGCGTTCGACCATTTCCAACCTCAACTAATCTCCGAACTACTTGGTAGTATGGAGAAGGGCCATCAAATCGATGTTATTTATACTGACTTCAGCAAGGCCTTTGATAAGGCAGGCCATCATATTTTACTTGTTAAACTCTCAAAACTACCGATTCAATCCCCAGTGTGAAAGCTCACCCAACGTCAATGATCATCCAAGCCATATATGGTATCGTACCCTGGATAAAATCTTACCAGGCGATACCACCCAAGATTCCCCGAGCATGAAAGCCCACCCAGCCTATACTACAGCAAAGTTCAACTAGTTTCAGATAGATGGCGCTCACATCGAATGATCACAACGAAAAAGCTCACAAACAGGTTCTTGCCTCGTATAATGCGCACATTCGAGCCTACAACCGATTACCTCACTAGCCCAGTAGTGGCTTAGCTATACTACTTCTGGTAAATGGTTGGCCCGACCGAAGCTTTGGTATCCTATTATTAGCCGGTTAAGCCGGCGAGATGTCTTATTAGGGCTATTACTATTTGACGGCTGTCTTAAAATTATGCTGGGGTTCATACTATATTATACTATTGTATAACCTGCTTTAATTGAATGTAAAAGGGGTAATTCTAGGTTTGTTTCCTGAGTATCAGGGTAGTAGGAAGAGAAAATAAATCGAGTGATAGCATAAGTGAAAAAGAATGAGTGATCTGTTTTTGGCATGTACGGATTAAATTAATTTTCAACAAGGATTGAATTTTTATTATACAGATTTTTGCAAAGTAAGACCAATTTAGCCTTAAAACTCTCATTCTTTCTCTACCATAAACTAAAAATTAGCCATACTAAGCTAATTCAAATTATTCCAAAGAGTCCTTGTAAATATACGAATAAAAATTTAAATGTCACCAAAAACTGCATTTTATCGCTACTTCATTTCTATTCGCTCCTACTTCCCCAAAAACTAAACTAGCATAGCAAATACTTTACGATGGATATCCAAAAGTATCCCTGTTTATATCCGCTTTGCATGCTGCTCCTCCCCAAAAGCTCGGGGAGTTATCCAAGTCAATATCGTCGTCGTCCTCGTAACACATGCTCTCCACTCTCCCGATGTAAACAAAATTTTACGATATTGCCCGGTTTTATGTGTTTACCAATGCATAAGTAGTAATCACTATCCTGGCTATACTGGCAGGATATTCTTCCGTTGATAGGTTATGGAAATCGAATTTTATAGTCCTGGACTTGGCCCGCAAGGATCGGATGGACTGAATATGTTCTCAATTTCAATTTTATTAGGATTGGTTATAAAACAGATGAACTGAAAACTCATCAATGTAAAATTTAAACCGTTGTTAGTTTAATGCCTTTAAGGGAATGTTCTGGATCATTAGGGATACATAGTCTTTCTCTCGCGTCTTGCTTCGGGATAATATTCAAATAAGGAAGCAAGGATCTGATTTTGCCTTGTGGTACAAGCCGGAAATCCTGGAATAGATTAAGTATTGATTTTAAGTTTAGGAAATGATTCTAATTATCTTCATGTTGTTTTTTTTTCTTCCTTTCTTTCTCGGTTTCTTAAAGCGGCGTCTTTACTTGGGAAATAAAAATGCTCATCGAGAGGGATTGTAGCATTATTTTGATATCCTTTAATAAAGCTTTAATCAATATATTGAAAGCATCTAACTTGTACTAAAAACTTGTCTTCTGCTCCTGAATTATGGATATGATATACTACATCTGAGGCTGCCATCCGTCCGGAAGAAGGTGGTAGTGAACCTTGCGTTTGAACTCTTGGATGTTGAAGGAGCTTGGAAATACTGACTGCTTGCGATTATTCCACAGTCGAGTTATTCTATTGATAAATGAATTGTTATCTTGTTGAGTACGCGAACGGACAGTCTTCAAGAGTTGAGAGTGAAATGAGAATCTTGTGTGGAGGCAGGAAAGCGTTTATTTCGGAGGAACAGACAGATATTTGCCACCGGCACAAACCCGGCAGACCTTAGTTTTCTAGTATAAAAATGTTCAGGCTTTAATTTGATTGTAGGTTGAAGCTTTTACTCGATAGGTCAGTTGCGGCACCAAAACAACAACAACAAGTGATCTGCCAAGACATTAGCTCCAGATTTGACCAGGCAGACCAACAAATTTTTTTACTCCGTAAGTACTACATTTTAAGGCTAATTCCAGCCTCGGTCACGTTGCGGTCCCTAAAATTTTCCGGAAAACGGATATACTAAATTTGTCCGTTTGTCCGCTCCGATTTTTCTTATGGTCACTATGAGTACAAACATTTCAAAAACATTTCATCCTCGTACTCGATAGGCATGATTGATTCCAAGAGCTTATAGTACATCTCCATTTTTAAACGTGCAACATCGTCTTTCTGGGCTTAAATTTTATACGTTGCTGATTAGCTTTTTGTAAAAATTACTTGTGTCATTTGAGTTTGCTGATCCTTCTATTCCCTCATTTCGTCTTCCCAATACTGGCTTTTTTTTGCTTTATGTATACTCTTCTTAGCTGCTTAGCATGAGTTGGTATACTCTGTTTTTATCCGCTGGGTCATTACGTTGTTACGTTTATTTATTCTTAAGCCTGCATTACTCTACTCGCGAAGTTGGTCGAAGTTGGTCGAAGTTGGTCGAAGTGGAGAATGTGGAGAGGCATTTCGATTCACTTTGTGTAACTTTACTTCGCCTCGGGCGACTTTGCACCTTTGGCCGTTTCTGCGCCCGAGACAAAGGACTCGAGGTGTGTGGTGTGCCAGATGACAGGGCACCTCGCTAGGTTGCACGAGTGATAAGTCACGTATATTTCGGACCACGGTATAAAGAAGCAAAGTAATAAAAAAGAGACTGACATCTAACAACAGCTTCGATTTTATATAGAAAGGGGTCAACAAGGAACGTCAGCACTAAAATGACATTTTTCTTTTACATTGCCTTGTTTCGGTATACCGTGCTTCGATCAACTTCGAGAAGTACATCGCCGAAGCAGCTGCGCGAGTGCGGTAGTAATGGTTTTACATCTAGTAAGTTCTCACCCCTAATTCACCACTAATGTGCTCTTCCTTTAATTCTGTCGCATTTATTTCCCCCGTTTATGACTAGGTTCAACCCAGATTCAGCCCAGTCATAAACGGAGGTCGAGTTGAAACTGGGTATACTTCAACCCAACTCAGCTCTCCTACCTGGGTCGTATAGATATTTGGCCTTATATACGCTGATTGAGTTGTAATTGGATTGAAGTGATTTTTTTTGTTTGTTTACCATCTGTGAAGTCTTTGGTGTTTTTGCTTGCACAGGAATAACAAACAAATTATTTCGTTCTGAGAATTTCACACAAAAATTTGAGGTTATGTTTTGATTTCCGGTTAACTCTATTTCAACCCAGAGTGAACTCAACTCGATATCACATTCGGTGGTGGAAATTTCAACTCAACCTCGACTCAACTTTTCAACCTAGTCATAAATGGGGCAATTCTAGATATCTTTGTCCTAAGTTTCCGAGTTTCTGTCCTGTCCGAGATTTTGACGTTGGTTTCATAGCAACAGCTTAATGCCAGAAAAGATTGCTAGCCCTTCGCTGGTAGCCGAATATATAGTTGGTTATCGATTCGATACGACGGTTTTTTTTTTTTTTTTTTTTTGTGAAAGACTAGAGTCTCAGGAAACGCCCTTTATACTGTGTCGACAATCTATTTTCTTCATATAGAGTGCAATGTCGAACAGCAGCTCTAGTCGGGAAGGAAGGAGCTGTCACAACCTACCAGGGATAGTTTTCAGTCCACCTACTCCCAACCATTACTGTCGCGACTTTGACATCGGGTCATCGAGAAACAACTCGCTGGAGTGTTATGCCTCCTGAAACGAGTTGAGTCTCATGAACCAACCGATGACATGCGCTTTGGTGGAGCGGGGAAGGGCTAAGGAAGGCTATGACACGAGGAATCAGGAATGTAAAGAGGGAAGAAGAAAGAAGGAAAGTCATGTAGGTGGGAAAGTGGAAAAGGCGAAAGACCGTCGGGCTGGCCGGGATTCGAACCCGGGACCTCTGGGATAGTAGTCATGCGCCTTATGGTGCATCCACACTACACGGACTTTGGTCATACGCGCTTTTGCCTCTTTTTTTCATATAGAGTTTAATGGCATTTTTTGTGATATTTTTAATGGCAAAGGCAGCACGACCAAACTGCACGGACAAAAGGTTATGCTTAAAAAGGTACATTTTACGTCCACACAATACGGGCTTTTCAGAAGCGCGTACGGCCTTTCATGTGAACATTGATTTGTTTTCTCAATTTGTTCACGATTTAAAGCTCCTGCGCGCTTTTTTCTGAGGCCGTACGGCGAAAAGCGCGTGGGATCTAAGTCCGCGTAGTGTGGACGGCCCATTACCTCTAGACTACCGAGGCCCCCACTTTTGACTCGCCAAAAAAAACCCATTCGTTAAATTCTTTTCTAAAAAAAAATTGGTGTCCGGGGAGAAACTCAATTTCACCCTAATGTCCGGGTTTTTTTGTAGTTTTTGTCCATCCTCGGCAATTAAGCCGATGGCAGCCCTAGACAAGTACGAAGAATTTATGAAGTGAAATGAATACCCTTATTGTAAGTATCTAAGTACTAAAAACGTGTCTTCTAAGTACTAAAAACTTGTCTTCCGCTCCTGAATTATGGATATGATATATACCACATCCCTTGTTGCTGCACTAGATTCATTGACCTCTCTGCTTACAATTAAATATTTACTCCTTCATTATCTAGTTTCAGTTTTAATCAATCATAATTAGAAAATTGTCTTCGTGTCAATTTTAATATTTAAAATCATTATTTTGCATGTATGTATTTGTATACTACCGCCCTTGTTTTACAAGCAATTACTAGTGTTATTGGCCTCTTACACATGTACATATGTAGTACTTTCAGATGATGGAGCAAGCCCACACTACTTGTTAAATGTTTCATTTTCAGGCAAATCACTAATTTGTGTATACTCTATATAATAAAGTAAATTTATTATAAACAAGATTTCATATATGCAGGTTAATGACGGTAATATGTTTCACTTATAGAGTAAATTGATAGTTACACCCTTGTTTGGGTTGTCAAACCTTCAAAGTTTTTCTCATTACTATCATAAGTTTTTTGGGGGGAAACAATATTGATAGGTGCACGTTAATTGAAATAAGTTTATAAAGAAAAATCGATAGTATCGTAGATAGATTAAGGCTTCCTTCTACTTTTTTATCTCTGGCATTTAACTTGTTCAATTAATTCGTCCAAAGAAAATAAGGCTTTGAGTGATTGAGAAGTTTCCAGGAACGATTTGAATATTGACTTTTGTGAGCTCTTAAAAGAAAGAATACATTTTCTTGTTTTTCCATTTAACTCAGAATCAATTTGAATTTAGTTTTCAAAATATTTCCAATTACTTACTTATATAGCCAGATACTTCCACCCCTATTACGAACCGATGATATCCATTTTGGCATATGTTTGACAACTCTTGACGTTCCGAACTTCACCATTCTTAATTTGTTCTTCTTCTTTGAACCGTTAGCTGGCGGTCCGAGCGGGACGTCCCCGCAACGAACACGCTGCTGTCGGTGCCGCCGGGTCTCGAACTCTATTCACGATTTGTTTCCATTCGTGCCTGTTTTGGTGACGTCTCGAACCTTGGTACTGGACTGATAATCGTTGATTCTTTAGGTCGCCCTCGATATTGTTTAGACAAGTTTCCTTCGGTGCCGATCGCTGAATTTTCCAGTCTGCGAGACGTTCTCGCCAGTGAAGTTTACGTGGCAAGGGCGGTTTTCATGCATTCGGCAAACATGTCCGAACCACCGTAGTCGACGTTTTTGTATTTCTTCTTCGATCAATGTCTGCGACCTTCACTTGTAGGTAACGCTTGTACCCGTCGGCAGTTTTCCAAAAGCCATCTTCATAATCTGATATAAGCCATAGCAACGACGAAACGACTCTTCCTTACTGAATCTATAAACACTTATATCTATAAAAATCATGCATGCATGCCTGTTCCGCATATGGAGATCAACGGAGATCTCCACTAACACCAAATTGCGGCTGTTCTGAAAGTCACCCAATTCATCAACAGATTCCTGCGTCGTATCCTAAAAATCCACTGGCAAGATAGAATTTCAAACGAAGAACTATGGTTCCGTGCCGACCAAGAAAGAATAGACGACCAAATCAGAAGAAGGAAATGGAATTAGGTTGGCCACACCTTGCGACGCAAAGACGAAAATCTAGCCAAACAGGTTCTTGACTGGAATCCGCAAGGATCCCGTCGAGTAGGAGGACCTAGAACAACGTGGTGGAGGACCCTACTAGCAGAAGCCGCAACAACTGGGAGATCCTGGTCGGAGCTGAGAGCTGTCACGCAAAACAAAGTCCACTGGAGGGCAACTGTTTCCACCCTATGCCCCATGAGGGATTAAAGGAGGTTAAAGAAGAAAGACGATAAAAATCTCGTGTCACAGTGTTTGTTACCAAACTCCTCCGACACGGCTTGACCGATTTGTATGCAATTTTTTGTGTATATTTGGAAGGTCTGAAATAGGTCGTAGGCTATTTTTTATACACTCAACCAAAAGGAACAGCTGAAAAATCTAAAAAAAAATTGGTAATTTTGGGAATTTTCACTTCAGTTTAGTTTCAATTGCTTCATGGCCTACGTATTGTTTGACAGCTTCGTAAATGTAAAATTTTCATTAAATTGAATCATTCCATTTAATAGCAATTTCATCATTCCATGACGCTATTGAAACTAAACTGAATTACAATAAGCAATATACATAGTATACTCAACATATCGTTAGATCCATGGCGGCCGTCTCAAGCGGGCGGATTACAACTTTCTTTTCGACCCCCTCGACATGGGTATCAAATGGAAGGGCATGATGTGTAGAATACAATAGAAATATAGTATACTCAACATACCGTTAGATCCACGGCGGCCGTCTCAAGACTCATGTATCCGTTCTTTGAGGCACTTCATCTGTGTAAAATTCATATCTCGAAAAATACCAAGTCAATGGATGGTTTTAATTGGCTACTATTGGCTTATGGGTGCAGCGATGCGTACCGGGTTTTGAGACAGCCGCAATGGATCTAACGGTATATTGAGTATACTACATTGCTTATTGTATTCTACCAGTCAAACTTAATATAAAAGCACATTGAATCTAATGTCTCGAAATTTTACGGAAATAATAATTGATTGGTTTTTATTGGGTTATGGGTGCAGCGAGGCGCACCGGGTCCCAGCTAGTACTTTTATAAACACTAAATATGCAAAACAACTTAAATACTCCAACGATCTTATAATAGAAAAATATTTTCTTCTGATTTTTTATAGATCCTTTCATGTTTCACTGTATGGTTTACAATATTTATCAAATATTCCAACAATTTTTCATCTACATACCATAAAAGCTAATTTCACGGTATTCAATTTTAATATTCATCTAAAATATGAATACCTACTCACAAAGAAACTTACCCCTATGACCAGACCACCACACTTGAGCTGGAAAATCACTAGAAACAAAAAATATCCTTAGTTATATTTAACCAAGGAATCGAAATCATGAATGGTGTGTTCAAGTGTCGAAACTCAGACATCAGGTCTGTTCAAGTGCCCCCGAAATTCCATCATAAATCGCTTATGCTGGTGACAAACAAACCGTAACAATAACTATATCAATTGACATGAATAACAACTCTACGCACACATACACACTTTCCACCTCTCTCAGCCAGGGGAGTATAAAGGAAGAACGAAAAAAAAATCAATACAGGAATGGCCTAACGCAGTGATACTATAAGAAATGTTATTCCTCCTTAGAGGAGTCTGGAGGTGATGAGGCGGTGCGGAGTCCCCAGAAGAAGGGAAAAAAATAACGAAAAAAGAAATTTTGACCGTCAGTGGATAATATGAAATTTTTCTCCCAATTTTTCAAGACAACCAAAGTTTCTCAGATAATTTGACCCCTGGCCATAACCTCTATCAACAAATGTGCCATGAAAGTCCTTTTTAGTATAGAAGACGAGCCACCACCGTACCGCCATTGAAGAGAATCGTTCCTTGGTCCTTTTGGTTAGATAGACAAATCATACTTTGGTCCCTTTTTGTGGATTTGTGTTATATAGACCGAAACCTGAAAATGCCTTTGATCCTTTAAACCTACCACAACCGAGAATCACACTTGAGTGCACTCCGTAAAATTGAGTAGGCGTCATGTGTTGGTTAGCCACAGATGAGTGTATCAATGCAAACCAACGATATATGTATGATTAAACATTAAGGACGAAAATATCCTGTTTTTTTTTTTTTTTTTTTTTTTTTTTTTGGTTGAGGAGAACCCACGCGAACTTAGCTAATCAGATACAAATCGATTTCAACCGCACACGCAATGGGACAAACTCTGAGTAATGGAGCGCCAGACAAGGAACGCAACGGACCTCCCAGCGGGCCCCAGGAAGTTGAAGGAATCAATTTCACAAAAGGAGACCACGATTAAAAACGTCTTATCGAAGGTCATATTCAGCCCGAATTCAGCGGAAATTTCCTCCCTCCAAGGACTATATAATTATAGTACACACCACCGAAAAAAACGGAGCAATCGCCGGTGTCGTGGCGGACGTGGAAAACTGAAAATCTAAACATAGTCGCAGTCGGCTTCACAATTTTCAAAAGTGATTTTCTACCCCCGAAAATAACGTGTCAAAATAAGTAATTAGTCACACCTTTACGCACGGCGGTAATAATGCTTCCCGCTTCCTTTTCGTCCTGAATCAGGCTCTCCAGCTGAGCCTTGGCGTTGAGTTTTTGTTTCTTTCGTGGGGAGCCTGTTTGCATATATAATCACTGAAGCACAATGCCGATCGTTATCTTCCGCAAATATAGGCTGTGGCCGTCCTCGTCCCACCGGGTGGCGGGTGTATGAATTTATTCACGCTTCGGAAGAAAAGGATTAATTTTGTGTTCATAATCCTTAGTAAACAGCAATGAAACACTGTGCCCCAGCACTCTGTGTACGGGCCTCCTCCTGGAACTTAAAAGTCACCCTGTTTTATGGTACGAAATTTGTTTAACATGAGGAAGTGAAATTTATTGAATGACGGCGCAATTAGTTGAGAGATGGTGTGGTGTCTGGCATGAGAGAGAGAGAAAGTTGGCATAAGAAATTGCGTTTCGATGATGTTGGGGAAAACATAATTTAACAATTTGACATACTTAAGTAATTTTATCGATCAACCGCTTCATCATCACCACGCTCAACCTTCTCAACTGATTGAAACCGTGGAGTTTAAAAAGTTCATCCCGGTCAAAGTAATTACTTCCGCCTTCAGGACCATAGAATTCTTAAACAGTGAAAATCGATTCGGAAACGACCGCTTTTTTAATATTCATTTTCACATCACCCCCAACGATGATGGCAGGTGTTTATGATTTTTGAAATGGGTTTTTTGTTTCGTGATGGCTTCTGGATACCTGCCTAGGTGCAGGATGACTATAATACGATTATTTCAGTGAAATAGTAGATGAGTGGTGATAGTCAAAATATCACAATAAAAAAACAGCACCTTGTTCAATTATGCAAAATCACTAAACCGATTACGGTGATTTTTGGTCGGTCATTGATGGCACCTGAGTGAGGAACCATAAAGCAATTACAGACCACTTCGTTCAATTTCAAACTTCTAGAGTGCAGTTGAAATTGTGGGTGTAAAACTATCGAGGATGCTAAATTTTTATCATTCTGTTGATATCATTCAAGTTTGGGTTTTTCTACCACATTGCGCTATGTTGTAATAGGTTAAGTGGAAATCAAGCCAATTTGTAGTTGAAACTTTCTGGTCATATGAAAGTTTGATTTTCTAAGTACCTCAATCATTTCAATCACGATTAAAGACTCAACTAACCGAGTCAAGGTTATGAGAAAAAAGGAATATAGGACGTTTTCCAGAACTGTAATTTACCTAAAGTGGCATACTGGCATAATGATCAGGCCAGTCACATATACTTCCCTGGACTAGGGCCGAAATATGATGTGGAGTGAAAGGTAGATATTTCAAATCATTCGTCAACAGATAATAACACAAGAACAATTTTTAACTTCCCAGTTTATAGAGAAGTTATCGGTCCGAAAATCGAAATCGAAATTTTCAACGTATTTTCATTTTTTAAGGTCCAAATAGCGTTTTAAGCAAAAATTGGAGAAGAAGTATGTATGATAGATTGAGAAGTAAGATTCTTAACTCCACTACAGGCAGCAAAAACTTCTGGTCCTTGGTAACCGCCATCAAGAAGAATTTTACTTCTTCCTCAACACCTCCTTTTATTCACAACAAGGAAGTGATAACAGAAAGCAAACCCAAGGCCGACCTATTAGCTTCTCTGTTCGCCGCAAATTCTTCTTTACCCGATGCTGCTATGTCACCCCCCCACTCTCGAGAATACCACCCACTCTATGGACGGAGTTCACTTCAGGACTCGCGAGGAGTTTAGGTGTCTCAAGGAACTCGACGCCAATAAATCCACTGGTCCCGACAAAATCCCCCCTATGGTACTTAAAAAATGTGCCTCACCTTTGGCTAAACCTCTGCGCAAACTTTTTGCCCTGTCTTACTTCTCCGGAGTGTATCCCGACTCTTGGAAACTAGCTCATGTTCAACCAATCCCAAAAAAAGGTGAAGCCAGCGACCCCTTAAACTACCGCCCAATAGCAATTACTTCTGTTCTCTCCAAAATCATGGAGACAATAATCAATAAAAGGCTGATGAAATATCTAGAATCCAACCAAATTATACACGACAGGCAATACGGCTTCAGATCTAAACGGTCTACTGGCGATTTGCTTGTGTGTTTAACTGAGCGTATCAACCAAAACATTCACAGCTTTGGCGAGTCTAGCCTGGTTGCTCTAGATATATCAAAGGCTTTTGACAGAGTATGACACCCAGCTCTGTTGAATAAACTCCAAGCTATTGGTATACACTTAGTTCTAAGGAACTGGATTAAGAGCTTTCTTTCATGCCGTTCAATCAAGGTAGTATTGGATGGCGTCGAATCCAACCCCCACGCCATTTCGGCCGGAGTTCCCCAGGGGTCAATTCTTTCACCCGCACTTTTTCTAATCTTCATTAATGATCTGCTCTCAATCCCCTCCAACCCACTTCACTGCTTCGCTGATGACGGTACTCTGAATTTCTCTTACTCCTTCGACAATATAAGACAAGCACGTGCCAGACCTTGTCTTTACCACCGTCAACTGATGTCGGCTTCGATCAACCGGGATATCAAATCGATTCTTCATTGGGGCGAAATGAACCGCGTCGAATTCAATGCCACAAAAACGAAGTACTGTCTGATCTCCACCAAAAATTGTACCGACCTTCCTCCTGTCTCGGTGGATGGAGAGAGTCTAACGGCTGACTCAACTCTCAACATCCTAGGGGTAACTTTAACGGAGCATCTGCGATGGAACGATCACATATTCCAAATCGCCAAACAAGCCTCCCAATGCCTTGGATTTCTCAAGAGATGCAAGTTCCTCCTCCAGCCAGCCCCATTGGCTACAATATACAAATCCTACATTCGGCCGCGCCTCGAATACAACTCGTATATCTGGGCAGGCGCCCCAAAAACCACCTTGGCTTGTCTCGACAAGGTGCAAAATCGTGCCCTCAAACTCATTGGTGATGGCCCCTTTCGCGCCTCCATAGACATCTTGAGCCACCGTAGGAATGTAGCAGCCCTCTCCATACTTTATCGCTATTACCATGGCGACTGTTTCACCGAAATTCAGGACCTCCTGCCTGCACGGCAATACTTTTCCCGCAACACAAGACTAGCCCGCTCGGCTCACCCCCATACCCTACAGCCCCCTCGTTCACGCACAATGCGGTTTAGAAGTTCGTTTATGAATAGAACAACTCGACTGTGGAATAATCTCCCGCAGTCAGTATTTCCGAACTCGTACAACACCTTAAAGTTCAAACGTGAGGTTCATCGTCATTTTCTTCTACACCCTCCAGACCCCCTCTAACCTTTCCTATTCTCCTCTATTCTTCAAACCAAGCTTACTACTAGACATTGCACCAAGAACTGAACGACATGACGGACTAGTAGTACAAAGGGTTACACCTAAGCTTGATTATTTCATATAAAAAAAAAAATGTGTGTTTTTGCGTGCGTATGTGGTCATTTTTTCCTGTAAGATATCGCGCGAACCAAATCAGATAATGACGTCGTTGTGGAGAATTTAAATTAACTTCTGAGTCTTCAGACGAAAAATTCAAAAGCTATTTTATATTGTCTAGACAAGAATTTAAAGAAATACGAATCTCGCACGCAGCTCGTGTCGATATCTTTTATTGTTCGCGAGATATCGTGCAGGTACAAAAATCACTAATGTCGCTTAAACCAAGAACGGCTAGATCAAATTTTATAAAAATCTTTTCAGATCATATTGCCATTAATACCCTTCGAACGACACCTCAACGAAAACATTATCTTTTTGGTTCGCGCGATATCGTGTAGGAAAAATGACATACGTACGCACACATACACACACACGGGGCCGGCTTTAGGCATTTTGGCGCCCGGGCGAAATATTTTTATGCGCCCTTAATTTTTCGGCATTTATTTTAGGTAGATTACTTATGTTATTATGCACAAATATACAATAACCCGTGTAAAAATAAAAGATGGCCTTACAACGGGCGAAAACTGGCCGCTTGGGAGCGCATGCTCACGAGGGCCAAACTTGACCAAAATATTAAAATAGTGAGAACTGAGCATCAAATGTTTTGTTGAATGTGCTTTATGGAATCTTGATAATTTTCGTTATGTACAATCGTTTTTTGGATTATAATACTTAAAGGCTATCGATGCCCAGGATAAACAAGCTCACCAGTCGTTGGTTTGTTTTTCGGGAAATGTGTGGTGCGTGTTGGGCTGTGATTTCTATTTTAAGGAAAAAATTTGTTATTTAACCGCTCGAAAAAAGAGCAATTGATAATAAAACATTTAATAGCCCAGTTACTTTATACAAAAAAGGGCCAAATCTCTAAAAAATGTAACTGTAATGTAACTTTTGGGCTCACAAATAACTTCCCAAAAGTCCATAACGCCAAGTTACTCAAAGGTCAGCAATATCAGTTTTTCTCAAATATCTCTCGGCGTTATGTGATTTTTGGCGTTATGTAATATTCTAATAGTTTTTGAGATATGGGGCTGAGAAACTCAGACATCGCGCTGCATACGTTTCTGCACCACTTTTGAAGTATAATGCAAGCACCGTTTTTTTTTGAGCATTTTTGTATGCCTATTGTGTCGAACTTCGGCATTGAACTTGATTCTAACGGACAGGAACTGTATCCTTAAGTCCCCCATACACGGTCAAATCCGACGAACATCCAGATTTTCATCAAACCCATAAGCGCAACGAGTTTAGAGCGGCCGACCGGCTCGAAATCGATAGTTTTTGGTTGAACATCCGCACTTCGATGTACATCCAATTTGACCGTATATGGGGGCCTTAACGTTATAGTTTGACGTCCAAAGTATAGCAAGAGGTAAGCACTTCCCTACTATGTGACATGGCATGAGTTCCAACTTAATTTTATTTAATTGATTGTAACAATACCTAGATCTACAACTTGATGGACAAAGTCTAAAGGCTGGTCGTTGTGATAATAATGCTGCAGCCCTGTGCTCCTTTTCTGGGAGAAAGTAATTTCATGACACTTGCTGATGTTCAGTTGTAATTTATTGGTGGTTCAACAGTCTTGCAACGCGTTGAGCTTTGTTTGAACGAAAGTTACGTCGTTCTGGGACCTTATGACATTATAAATTTTGAGGTCATCGGCAAAGAAGAGTTGCGGAAATTCTCTAGTTTTTCCGACAGGGAGATAAATATATTGAATAACACCGGGCCTAGATGGCAACATTGAGGGAACCCGGAAGTTACTTAGATTTATTTTGACAAAAATCGTGAAATCTGACAAACTAAGTCCTGGGGCCCGTTTTTATAATACGCTTTTTCGTAAAATCGACTTTCTAATTTTCATTTTTCAATTTTGTTGTCCATGTAATACGAAAACTCAACGAATTTTCGTAAATTAACGAACGGTGGTCAGCACGATCAGAGGCTTTGTAGTAGTCGGTCGTCTCTTTCTAAAACCATGTTGCTATTGCAAAAGAACGTATAATAAAGCACCCTTGCCAGCTGTATTTTACGTTTTTTTCAAACCCAAGGTTTGTTTACTTCCTGTACATATCCGGCGTTGTGTCTTGTATTGTGGAGGTGTTAACATTTAATAACTAAATTAATGAATACATTAGTGGGTCGCGGCGGCGTCCCCTTGGGACATGGCGCCCTCGAGCGGTTGCTCGAGTTCGCCCACCCCTAAAGCCGGTATTGCACACACACATACACAAACATACAAACACATACACACACATTTTTCTTTTCAAATTTTTGCTTAAAATGCTATCGGGATCTTGAAAAATGAAAATATGTTGTAAATTACGATTTCGATTTTCCCTATACTGGGAAGATGAAAAATGCCGCCCCAAAATATGTGCCCCCCCCCCCCCTTCCCGAGGTACGCCACTGGATACGACACAACAGCTGACCAAAACATCCGTGGAAAATACCGATAATGAAGCAATGTGGAAAATAAGAAAGTATAGCCAGACACCTCCCAGTAGGAATCCTAGGAAGGCCTTACCGATCTTTTCTTTTCTTCTTTAAACTCCTTTAATCCCTCATGGGACATAGGGCGGAAACAGTTGCCCTCCAGCGGACTCTGTTTTGCGCGACAGCTCTCAGCTCCGACCAGGATCTCCCAGTAGTTGTTGCGGCCTTACCGATGGAGCACTGAAATAAGTACTCATCTGGTAAGGGGTACCCCTTATTTTCTTGGTGCTAGATGAGCCCTTATATAACCCATTACAAGAGAAGGCAGATGGTAAGGTGTAGTCCAGAATTAGACCCAAACAAGTGAGAATCTGCCCGCTGACTCAAGGGAGCTTTCCTGGGGTTGTCATAAATTTTATAGAAAAAAAGAAAGCGGGCAATTATCTTCGTCGACATAAAATGCGACATTAGCATACTCAATAGCCCGGCTCTCATTCGATACGGAGGACAAGCAGCTTTGGAGAAGTGGTTAGAATTTAGTTGGGGGACTGCTTAGGTAAAGCCACTCTCGGGCTTGGAAAAAAAAGGCATTTGTAAAAGATGAACAAAATAAAAGCATTTCGATACCGAATCACATATCCATAGGCGCCCATGAATATTTCTTTTTGCAATGTTCCATTTCCCGCTGGGACCCCAGCGCTACTTGTAAGCTTACAGAAGTACTGAAAAGAGCACTTACTAGTAAGGGGTAGGCCTTACTATACCCCTTACAGATGAGCAGTTCTGTGAGTACTCTAAGGTAAGTACTTATGTAACTGCTGTAAGGTAAGTAGAAAAGTAAGGCCTTACCTCCTATGACATCGTGTGTAAAAATAAGCACTTTTATAAGGGGTATAGTAAGGCCTACCCTTGCTGGTAAGGGCTTATTTCAGTACTTCTGTAAGCTTACAGGTCCTACTGGGCTAGCCCCATGGAAATGTATGTTGTATTAACTGTGTCTCACGCTGCATGATTTAGTCTATATGATGAACCCCACCACTACAAGTTCGTCTTTCAGTAAATATTCCAGAAAATATCGCCATTAATACAAACAAAAGATCATAATAATAAACGAGCAATTGAAACCAAGCAGATTACGGCAAAAATTACTTGAATTACGAAAATTAAAATGATAATTAAAATGGCGAAACGAAATTAAAATAACAATTGCAAAGGGCCATTAGTGTTTGCAATGCATAAGTATTAGTTAAGGCTTCGCCGGCAGTGTCAATAGTCAAAACACAAAAAGATCTCAAAACGAAATGATCCAGAAAAGGTATAATTACACTGGAATAAACCAATTTCAGCTCGTTTTAAAGGAAATGGGCTCTTTTGAAAAATGAACACATTTCGTAATACAAGAAGAGAGATGATAATGCCATTCCCTTTGTTCTTTTTTTAAAAAAATTCCCTAACTTGAAAGGCTGCCAAGGAGTTCGCACATCATTACCTTTTAACGAGCCAAACGAAAATGAGAAAAAATAAAAAAAAAAAATAACGGGAGGCTAATTTATTGAGCCTTGAATTTCCAGATGAACAACTTCAAAGGTTGCCTTAATCTGAAAGAGCTTAATCAAAAGGAAATATTTTTACAAAAATACGAAGAAGAAGAAAAACAACAATAAGGATGAAAAAACACGTCACTTTCACTTGTGCCTTTTACTTGTGGTTATCCTTAAGCTTTACGCCGAGCCTAAAACAACATCGCCAACATGTCTTTGACTTAAAGCATCAAGTTGTGTGAGCGCACCTTGCGCTAAGCTTTCTGTATTACCTAAGATGAGAATAGTCCTTTGAAAGTCCACACCAAAAACAATACCAAACAGAAGAAAAAAAAACACACACACAGGAGCGATTCCGCTTTTATATCACGTGAATGGATTTTCAGTGTTTCATGAGATCCTTTTAGAGCAGAGTGAGAGTTTTGATGCTGTAGGTTCTTGAGAGTTGTTGATTTTTTAAATGAGTTATAACAAGAAAGGTTCCATCGGCGAAACGGTCTCGACTGGAAAAATAAGCAGTTTCTTAATAATTTTCCAAACTTTACAATCCGTAGTGGGCTTTTAACTAACAACTTTTATCAAGATGGTTTTTCCTTCAAGGACTATTAAGTATTTAAAGGAATTTCGAAACTTTTTTTTGCCTAGGTAAATTTACAATAGGAAAAGTTCTTGAGGAAGTTGTACACTTCTCAAGTTGTTAACTTTTCATGCCAATCAACTTTTCTATTTGTCACATAAAACAAACTTTTTCCGTTCGATATTGCAAGATAAAAATAAATTTGTATATTTCCTATATTGGTCACTACGAGTAATTGATCCTATTAGCACATTTGACAATTTATCTTCAACCTAAAAATTAATAATTAATATTACTATCAACCAAAATTTAATTTGAAACGAAACACCATTCATTAGTTAGTAGCAAAACCCCCCTCCCAGCTAACTTTCGCAGAAAACATTAACCTCCTCAAGTAAAAGAGCTTTGCGTCCAACTTCGAAGCTAAAGCTTCCTGTCCAGAAAAGCTTTCCCGCACGGCTATAAAATAAACCGGCCCATCAGTCTAAGTTCAGTTCTTTACCGGGCTCACTCCGGAGAGGTCGCTTTCCGCGGTCCTAGTTAACCGTGTCGAGGTAGTATTTCCATAACCATGTCCTGGTGAATCGTGTCAAGGTGTAGATACGACAATATTACTTGAACAGCATCGATTTGTAGACATTATTTTGTAACAGTGTCGGTTATAAGGGGATGTCCCTCAAGACCTACGGATTACTTTAGTTCTGGAAAAAATACCGGTCTTTAATTTTAACAAAAAAAAAAAAATATTGTCAAAAAATGTTATCTAATCAAAATATCTGAAATTCTTGAATATTTATAAAAGTGGCTTAATAGAAAACTCATACTAGAAACTACATCTAGCTATAATTGCTCTGTGAGATATTTGATTAAAATAATCCCTATGGTTTGAATTGGACAGGGCTTATTCGAGGCAGTACATTTTTCCCTTACATAACGGTAAATTGTACTGAGGCCTCAATTTTTTTTTAAAAGTGTCCCACTTCAAAATTAATATCCTACTACTCTTGGTATGAGCGAGTAAACCTGCACTATCACCCACCTAAACCCAACCCCCATAAGGGTGCCAATAGTAGCAGTACTCAGTAGAAAGGTTCACTCGTTCAATTGCGTAGGTCAAGCAGCATTGGACGTGGTTAGTGCTTAGCTGGGGGACTGCTTGGTGAAACAACTCTCGCGTTTGGAATAGTCTATGCCGATGGGGATGCATTTATAAATGTTCATGTCTGAATTTTTAGATTTCTGTGCCCGTGGCGGTAGCGTGCATGCCAGTGGCGGGAACGTGCGTAGTTTTGTGGTATGCCTATTTGTTCGCTACGCTTTCTAGCTGCGGGAGCGATCATGCTAGTAAGAAAATTAACCAGTAAATTATTTTTAATCAGGGGTGAATTTTTAAATTAAAATAAATAAACCCAAAAGAATCTTTGATCTGGAACTCAAAATAAGCATGGTCAACCGCAGGCGGAAATCACATTCCACAACCTTGTTCGCCTGAAGTCACAATCAAATCAACCCTTTAACGTTGCCCTCTCATCTAACAATTCCCAACAAACTTTCTCTTTTGTCATCTTTCACAATTTGGGTTTGTTTCACAATTTCCTGGTTTACCTCCTCGAGGGAGACAAAAGCCAGGACGAACATCTAAATTAAATAAGACATTATAAAATCTCCAATGCAAAGTCCTTTTTGGTAATGAATTACAGCAATAATGAATTTGTTGACAGCCGGGCGCACATAGTAACAATCCCACGTTCCCACGAGTACTTAAGTTTCCTTCAAAGGAACTCCGGGAAAAAGTCCTCACAATTCGCCCCGAAACAAAAGTACGAATTCATGGACGCCAACTCCTTGGAGACGGATAATAATAAATAAGTAAGAAAATTATGATTTTTACTTTTGTCGTTAGTCCGCTGTAATTGTTTTACTTTTCTGTTTGTTATTAAACAGTTCCGCGGTAATGGTTTTGTTCATGGAATTTAATTTTGTGTTTTAGTTATTATTTTCGTTGTTTTTTATGATAATCAGTGCTGAAAAGTGTTTGAGTTTTAGTTAAGAAGAACTGCTTCCATGGACACATTTCGTAATTCTCTTGCATCTTGAATCGCCTTCAGCACATTTTCACCTAAGAGTCGGGGAGACAACAACCTGAGCTAGTCACAATAAATTGTCTTGTGATGAATTGGCTTCTTCCAAGGAGTTGATGTGCCTTTTCTTTTCGCTAGTTTCAGACAACATTAAAGGGTGCTCAGGTGTTCTGCCCATGACTTGTAATAAAGTTTGCTTGGATGAAAGGTTCAATGTGATCCATATAGTTACCTGATTCCTATGACATCGAGGAGTAGGGTCGACAGTTGTACCATTAACTGAAGCTGACATTAACATTTTTTCGAGGTTATAATGAAATTATGATCTTTAAGAAATATTTTTCTATGGTATTTCGCTGTCTTAACATTAGTTGTCCACGTATACCATAAGTTTAGGTATGACAGCTACTACTAGTTAGAAAGGCGAGAAATAAGGCCTGCAGTGAGTAGTTAGTGATCAGTTAGCAAGTTAGCACATGATTTGGGTACAGAAGAGAAGAAAAAACAGTTCAGCCTTGGCGACACACGCTGATATGATTTAAGGAGATGTACTAGCGATTCTGGTAAGCCTCCAAAAGAGCTCTAGCCTAGATTTTTAAAAAACCGACTTCAGAATCAATTCTGTATTCAGGATGCCATAAACTTCTTTACTGACGACTCTAAGCTCAGGGACGAGTAGAAGGATTAGTCTTTTCCCCGGGGCTTGGGATTGAAATTTCCTTCCGACTATCCGATCCAAGCGGAAGTTTTAGCCGGGAGACTGTAAAGCTGATGACCTGGCTTAGAAAGGCACGGCCGCCACCTTCCATCCTGGAAAAGAAAGGATTGGTATGCCTTGGGCCACCTTTAAACTCCTATGCAAACAGCAAACAATGCAACAAGCGAAGAATCACTGGGCGGATCTCAATAAATGGACCTTGGCCAAATTAACCTGGTCCTCTTATGATCTCAGGCAGGCTACTTCACTTCTGAGCCTCGGGATACTAGACTTCTAAGCTATAGTGGGATAGCTGACTGGACACTGTCTGATAGCGCCGCATGCAGCCCGCTTAGGTCTCGAGACCTACGATTTTTGCAGAAGCTGTAAAAGTCCGGAAGAGGAGGAAAGTGTTCAGCATCTAACCATATTTCTAAGCACGCTTGAGGTAATCTCGAAGATTAGGATCCCGCAACTAAGAAGGTTCTCAAGGTGATTTAGCGAAAAAACGACACTTTAACATTAGGTTTAAAGTGGGATCAATATGGCATCACAATGGACCTATATCTTTTTGGCCTAAGTGTATGAGCTTAACACCAGCACCTCAGCCATACTTAATCTAACCTATCAATATAGGATACGGAAGCTTCGAGAAATTGGAAAAGCAACGCCAATTACCAGCAGATATAGCAGCTAGATATCCAGCCCTGTGACGTACAGGCGTAAGCCTGTTATACAGGGAAAATGGAAGATAAGGAGGTGGTTTCTTTTTAGACAGGGCTAGAGACCAACAGAAATGATATGCAGGAGCCTCTCGGCAAATTACTGTTCACCCTCCGACGCAACTATGAGCCATTATGTAGCTAGTCAATAGGGTAGAGATTTTCTTCAAAGTCCCTTTCTCACAAAGAAAGCAAAGACCGAAGGTCGATGTTCTGTGTGCTCCATAGTTTTGGCCGCGGTGAACAGCACTCTGAGGGACCTCTTTAAGCTTAGTGTTGATGACGCCAGGCCGAATTAATGCCTTTTCAGTTTGGGCCAATCTGGACTAAAACGTTATGGAAAAGGATTGGAGAGTTTAATAGGCTTAATCTTACTTTGCCGCCTGACTGAGAACCTCTAGCGAGTCCTACGGTTTTGGGTATGGGCCTTACAGCGGGTCAAGCTATATTCCCTTGTTGTTCGCCTGTTGATAGATTCGATTCGATTCGAGAAATCATCTTAGGAAGAACCCAGGATAGCGTATTTAGTATGTTCACGGATGTTTATGCGGGAGTGCTATCCAATACCATTAGCGCCTTCGTAATCTTTTCTCAAATACAAATTATTGTAGCCTGACCCCGTTGAACACCATCGCCCATTCGCTCTCAAATTCAACGCAGTGTTCATATCAGAATTGTCATATTCAAGATTGAGTAAAAACTTGAGTAGATAATTGAGTAGAGTAATCAGAGCTGCAGTCGATAAGGTGCAAATAGTCACGGCAATGTTTCTTGTGCATCCTTGATTTGATAGAAAAACTATTAAGTGTAGGTCTATACCACCACACTAGCACACTGTTTTTTGTCATAGGCCGTATATTGTTGGTATATATTCAATACATCCAGAGTCTCTGCATTTGGTTCAAAGAGATTTGCTCGTCCCGTTCGTGATATGGATGAAGCCAACCTCGTACAAGGTAGCAAACTTGAAATTCGTACAAAGCACCAAACCTTTAAAACAAGAAAGAAAAAAACTTTCGCAATTATGTTTCAAAAAAAAAAAAAAAAAACACCATTTGATTGGATTGAACTGATAATAGGCTACAGGCAATCGGACGGACAGAGCTCTACAGAAGAAATAGTTTTGAATGAAATTTGGTGATTTATAAAATCAAACCACTCATACTTTAACCTACTGTACCGCTGCTGTACTCTATTCAAAATATCTTCTACCCATATATTTCTAGTCACAAATAGGAATCAGAGCTTGTGTTTTCATGCAGCGTTTGAAACCAGAATTAATCGACTTCAAAACTTCATTCTCCAATAGTTCAATCCCGGCATTATTACTTTGCCCTAGTTCGCTGCTAACTCTCTAAATGTTTTGTATTCATCCTCCAGCACTAGTTTATATTCCACGATAACACTTGATTTGTCTCTCAAACAAATTTTATCTTCCTTCCGCATTTGCATCATAATTGTAATTATTCCACTCAAAAATTACAAAAGCTTTAGCTACAGAATTGTTAAACTCACGAACCTTCTGCGAAATCAAATTCGAGTTTGGATTCTACTTAATCTGGTGAACTTAACAGTTGAAAGTTTAATCGATCCCCTTCCACCGAAAAGATCTGTGTATACAGAGCTACAACCAAAATGGAATATAGCCTCTAGCAATTTTCCAATTCGAAATTCAACTTAAAACTAGAAAATAAGGCCAGTCCCGCGGCATCCTATCTGAGTCCCCACCAGCACCGCAGTTGGCCGTAATATGAACTAAGAAACCGTCCAACTTTTCTTTGTGAAAACAGAAACTTGTTATGCAAACTTATAACAATCGATATGGTCCCTGGAAGTTTCTAAGCAAAACTTACGGATGCGTAACTTTTTCACAAACGATAGAGGAGTAATAAATATTTAAGGATAATGGCCAAGGAATTGTGTAGGGAATTTGTGTTTGTGGAGCTGTATAGACCGAGCGACTGTTACTCGTTGATATTCGAAGGACGTTTTGGTAGGTTTATGTGGACTAACTAATAAAGCTAGGACATTTGACAGCGATAGCGCGAAACTTTAAAATATTGAAGTCATTGCGGTATTGGTACATTATGAAAACTACATGGGTGCTATTATATACCAGGTTTGACTACTTCCAAATTGGACCAATTTCAAGAGAGTGCCTTCTTCCATCGTTAAAATCGATGATTAATGCTTCGTCTTTCAAAGTCTTAGCACGGTTTCATCTCATGAAGATTATTTATCAATAAAAACATTTTTTTCTCTTTTAGGGAGTTATCAAAGAGGATGCTTCCAGCACCTCCTCCCAAAGTGGCCTCTATACCTCGTCAAATGGAACATCGACCAAGAGTGAAGCTGAAAATCTGTTGGATTTTTTTTTTAATTTCTTTCCAAGAATATCGAAGGATTTTTTGTTCATTTTTATCGGGAAAATTTTCCCTTGCTATTCTCGGCATTGTTGCTGTAGTTGACCTGTAATAATATTTTCGTTCGTCCTTGCTCCATCACACTAAGAAAGGCATCAAAACTCCTAAATAAGATGCCGCCTTACAATTTTCTGTTTCACTGCGTAGACATCGCATTACTCATACCCAGGCTGTCAACTTTCAAAGGTACTCAGGAAGTTCCTTTATTGATTTTGGAGGAGAGCAATTTTTTGTCCTAAATGCAGACGTTCCACCTTTAGGCGACAGATAACAAAAAAAAATTGTGATTTATTAAGACGACGTGATGGATTTTATATAATTTGGCATCAACTTTTGAAATTCTGTTGTTTTTTTGTTTTTCTAGTTTTTAAATATTTTGATGTGAACTTTCGAACAATTTATGACCTGGTTGAAAAGTTGAAAGTGAAGTAAATAAATTAGTGTGTTTACTACTTACTGCAAGTACGATTTATAGTAGAACTTTAGTTCAGACCAATAATTTATGTACAATTCAATATTTCCTTAAAAATTTTCCAAAACAAATTTTTCTCGAACAAATACCCGTAAATGACAGGAAAATCCATATTTACTCATTCATATACTGGCAATGTACCGGGGAAGCATCTTCATGTACGTGATCAGGATATAAAAACAGGAGCTAACGACGAACTAGCACCTTCAAGGCGAAATACTGGCACTATTACCGCTTCAACTTCACTCCTATCTCTTTTCTTACGAGTATGGACTAACATTAATGCAAAGTTAAGTATTAATAGGTGGGCGTAATCTATGTAAAAAATAGTTAAAAAAATACGCTTTTTTTAAATGAACTAAAAAGTAAAAAATATTTTTGAATGTAAAGTTTTTATTGCTCCCGTCATGTAAAAAAGCGCCTTTTCATTTTCTCATAACGGCTCTATGAGGCAACCTCATTACAAATCGCACCTTTAGAATGAAACTGACCTAACTCAAAATTCCTGTAACTTCAAATTTTGCCTTAAACACTGACCCTAAAAAGCCTACCTTCACCGTGTGGTGAAAAAGAATCTGAATTATGTGCAAATAAAAAGGAACAGCGTATACTATCGGTCAGTTTTGTTGATCGCACTATTCACCTATGCATTAACACTGTACTTTCTTGCTGATTTCCCACAAATTCCAATTTTTGAGTTAGGTCTCTTTCATTCTAAGGGTGCGAAATGAAATAGAGCTATCCCAACATCTGGCTTAGTTTTGAACAAGCGTTTAATACGTTAAAGCTTTAGTTTTACTCATACAAAACTTTGATTGTTGTTGCATTGCTGCATATTTCAGGCGATATTGTTGGTGGCCGTAAAAGTTGTCATTTGGAATACTCAATAGACCGTTTCTGGTTCCATGGCAGAGGTCAAGCATCATTAGACGTGATTAGTACTCAGTTGGGGGACCATATTGGTAAAACTAGGGCCTCGGTAGTCTAGGGGTAAGGCGCCTGACTACTATCCCCAGAGGTCCCGGGTTCGATTCCCGGCGGTGCCACGGTCCTAGCCTTTCCCAATTTCCCGCCTACATAACTTTCTTCTTCCCTCTTTGCATTCCTGATTCCTCCTGTCATAGCCTTCACTAGTTCTCTTCCCCGCTCCACCAAGCGCATGTCATCGGTTGGTTGATGAGATTCAACTCGTTTTAGGAGGCATAACACTCCAGCGAGTTGTTCTCGATGCCCCGATGTCAGAGTCGCGAAATGGTTGGAGTAGGTGAAATAAAAAAATACCGCAGCTAGGTTGTGACAGTTCTTTCTCACTTCTCTCTCTCTATCTTCCGACTAGAGCTGCTGTTCGACATTTTCAAAAAAATAAATACATGGTCGACAGTACAAAGGGGCCTTCTCTAAGTCTCTAGTGTGTCACATAAAAAAAAAAAAAAAAAAAAAAAAAAAAACGACATTTGCGTAAGACGTTAGATGCGATGTCCAGGTCTTATAGGGCCATCCACATGAGATCCAGTGGGGCTAGCGTTATAGGATCCACATAAATCTATCACCACCTTATTGAGGCATAACCCTATAACTCCATGAATGCCCGCCTTAAGTGGACTTGTATCCCTTCTCTGGGTGCTGGAAGAAATGAAGAGATTGTCGTAGAAGATAAGTGTCCCTGTATCTAGACAAAAGATGAGAGGCTTAGGGAAAGGGTGAAAGGCGAAGGACCGTGGTGCTGTCGGAATTAGAACCCGGTCACGGTATGGTAGCCAGGCGCGTTACCCCTAGACTACCGATGCACCCAAAAGGTAAGCTAAGGTAGAAAGAGTATAAACGATATATGAGTTAGTTTTGTGATAGCAATGTTGCGGGGGAGCTTGGATATTTCCTATTTCACTGGAACAACCGCTTTGATAAGAGCCAGATTCAATGAAGGGAAGAAAACTATTAAATTTGTTATATTTTAGAGCGCCATGACTAAGTTCCTTTAGGAACTCCTACGCAAATGGCCGGGATGCATTCAAAGCTAGGTCGAATATAGGGTGTGACAATTATAGCCAGAGCTAAAGGAGAAATTATCAATTGTTTTTGCTTGGACACACGCAGTTCGAGGCTTTGCTACCGGCTGCCACACCGACTGTGTTTACACTGAGTTCAGTAAGGCTTTTGACAAGCTCCCCCATTCTATTATAATTCTCACACTGAAAAATTTGGCTTTCCGCCTTTTCTTGTTGTATGGCTCCAGTCGTACTTAGCCGATAGGACCTACCAGCTTCTATTCCGCGGGGTCTAGGCACATTGAAGCGTTCTCTGGTGTCCCGTAAGGCAGTCTCCTCGGTCCTTCTCTTTTTATTCTATCAATTGATGACATTGTTGCCTTGAACTGTAAAATCCTTATTTACGCTGATGACATTAAACTCTACCTTCTCATAAGAAGTATTGAGGATTGCAAACTTTTGCAAGTTGACCTAAATACACTCTATTCTTGGTGTTCCAACAACAAACTGGTACTTAATATTAGTAATTGTGAGGTCATGACTTTTTGCAGGAAACGTGGTCTACGATAACTCTGTGATCGATCTGGGGGTTAGGTTTGAAATTACGATGGTTTTTTTCAGCCACATCAATTATATTTCCTCCAAGGGGAGTTCAGTTCTGGAATTTATAAAAAGGTGGTCCAAGGAATTGAAAAACCCCCTTATCACTAAGCATTTGTACATGTCCTTAGTTAGGTTACTCGAATACGCCTCCCAGGTGTGGTCTCCTCAATACTCCTCCCAAGTTGGAAGAGTCCAATCGGTTCAATGGAAGTTTGACCGTTTCGTACTCAGTCATCTCCTTTGGGATGACCCACTTATCCTTCCACCTTATAAAAACAGGCTTAAATTACTCAACTTAAGCCCCTTACATAAGCGTCGAGAAGTTGCTGACGTTATATTTGTTCATCGCTTACTGAATGGCAAAGTGGACTCACGGTTCTTACGAAGCCATACGGCATTTAGAGGATGCGCTAGTGTGAATCTCAATTAATCAGAATTTTCATCGGAAGATCTTTTTAACCGATAACGATCATTTTACTTATTGGATAGCTCATTAGGGGACCAAGATACAAGAGCAAATATACCAATCAGTTTAATCAATTTAGGCTTTAATATGAATCCATACTACTGGTTCATTATATAGTTACATCTAAACGTACAAAGTCAGCAAAAGGGCTTCTTTCTACACAAAAGACAACAAGACTAACAACAAAGAGAGAGAGAGAAAGCAGAAAGCCTAAACATTCTTCTTAACAAGTTTATAAATAGGCCATCATAAGAGTCCTGGCAGTTGATACTGAGGCCAATTAAATAGTTTCATCAACAAAACTAAATCTGACCAACACAAATGAAACGCATTAAAGCTGGAATTGATGACGGTTAACTAAAATGGTTAAGGTACGCAATATCTAAAATATCCTAGTTCCATTCCAAAGGGAAAATGAACATCTGTGTTGTTGGACTAGTTGTGGGTACAATAATTATTGTTATTATTGATTTTATTTAAATGAACTTGAATCAGAAAATAAAGTGGATCTGGATTTTTAGTAGCGATTGTCAAAATAAGCTTTAAAGATTTTTTTATCTTTATTATAATTTATCTTTTCCAGGTTGCCTCATTTAAGACTGTAGTGCAATTTAAAATATTTTTTTTTTTTTATATTTTACAAACGATGAAAAATGAGCAATAACGAATGAAATCATATTTCTGCGCCAGGTAAAGGTTTCTCTCTAGTACCTGTACCACTACCCTCCCTAATTGTGTAGTGGTGGTGGAGCTCACAAACTTCGAAGGTAAATGTTGTTTTTTGCGAGTGCACAAGGATTCTACGTTTCCTTGAAATTGCAAAGGATAGGGATGTAAACGGTAGCGCTGTAAAGAAAGAGAATACTTCAACATTTTCATATATTTTTTTTTTTCGTCGTTTTCGTAGAGGTTCCTTGCATTCCACCATCGTACATTTTTTTCTCACCATTATATCTCGACGATGTGAAATATTACACGCAGGATGAGAGAGCTCCTCTCGTTTTCTGTGGAATCCGGCATTTTGCTACCCTCTCAAGGGGTGCCTACTTACACAATCACAAGATATATTTTTGAGGTTGGAAATTTCTTGTTCTTTTTTTTTTCTTACTTTTTCCGACTTTCTTTTTTTTTAATATAACTCAATTTTTTCCGTAATGTTGTTGTAAAAATTTTTTTTATATCGAAGTTCATTTTTCCGCAAATTGGACGCCTTCGAGGGGTAATGACCATTATTACTCAGTTTAAAATGCTAAAAAATTGGGTGGGGTGAATTTCGCAGAGAGGGAGGAAACATTTTCAATTTTCGTGCATATGCTTATAAATTACAAGTTTAAGGAAGTTTCCAAGGCAAATTGAATAAAAAATGCTCGCTGATAAAATCTCAGCTGGACGAGAGACGACAGACTCATGTTGTATGCCCTTTAATAGCCGAGTCCTTCAGTGCCTTAGAAGTTGCCCAGTTTTTATTTTTACCCATCCTCTACACCCAAGCTGCCCCCGCAAACAGTAAGGAACCATGTTTGCTAGACTCTTTCAGCCAGCCAGGTGACCCAATTTTTGAGTCTGTTTGTGAATGTTAATATATAGGTATAAGTGTGTGTGTACATGCACTTGTAGAGCGGAATTAAAAATTATCCCTTTTATCTTAGTATAGAAAAACAGTTTTTCAGACAGGATGAAATTGCTACCAAACAGTAAAATATGGGCCATAGCACAATTGCTTGCCTAGGCAGACTAAGAGCTGGAAAGACAGAGATAGAAAGACATAGAGAGAAAGTAAGTCAGTCAATGCTGTGTGAACATCAATTAAGGAAAGAAATGCTCTAAGCAACGTGAAAAGGGAATAAAAGTGCCGAATAATCGAAAAAGGATCTTTTGAAAGGGTTAAAGCTCCCTTAAAAACTGCTTCAAAGTACTTCAAGCTGCAGATTATATCCTTTTCACAGCACCACCAGAAGCAGCAGCAGCAGCTAAAACGTGATAAAGAAGTGCATTTCGAGAGGAGCAAGCTTCGTCTCTACTGCATCAACATCAATGGGCTTTTGGTCACATACATATATATGCTATATTCTGCGAATATATAGTTTATCTCTGAATCAGCTGAATGTGTTAGTTGATTATAGTTGGATTTTTCATAAAAAGAGAGAAAAAAGGGATGTTTTTGGCGTCTGTATTTCATTCTCAGAAATTTATGCGCATATTCCTTAGTTACAGATGAGCGAATGCTGAATTGACATTTTTTCAGGTGGCAGCGGTGGGATACACTTTCTGTCTAGATGAAACGATCATCATTACACTTTTCTCCTAACAATTTCCCCCACTCAAGATGAAAGTGTCAGCCAATCAACTACTAGCATTACACAGCCATAAAATCCCTTTTTTTTTCTATCATCCACCCTTCAGCCGGTCTCTACACCCCTACTCTCATACCCTACAATCTCATCCATCCGCACATTTCCTTAAAACTCAAGAATGAATAAAACATCAAAAAATTCTTCACAATGGATTAGCACCGTTTGGGAGATATTTTGAGGGGTTGGTTTTGCCCTCAAGAAATGGGGCGGATAGAAGGTGTGTTGACGTTTTGCGGTAACGATGACGAGGCAGGATATTTCGCTGTTTTGTTTCATTCTCATGCTTCTAAGGAACGCATAAATGAATAAGAAATGGTTAAGTTAGAATTGTCCTCCAGCATAGGAGAGGTGGTGTTCTAATAACAAAAGGTAGGTAAAAAAATACTCTACCTCTTGCACAAAACGTAGCAGAGAACAGCCAGAAGTGGGTCACCCCGATCTCAATATTAAAGGTGTGCTGTATTTTTTTTTTTTTCTTATTCAGGTATATCCACCTGGATTTTTAAATATCCATACTCCTTGGTCCTGTTGTTCTTTTGTTTTGCACCCGAGGACAGGAGTGAATTCAATTTTACAATAGAAATGATTTTGAATAATTGATTTCATACGACATTTTGTGTCTCGAGTAATTTGAAGATTATGTTACACGAATTTGATGTGACAGAGGCTCAGATGGAATAATTTCGTGGGTTCCCGTTTTTTTTTTTTTTTTTTTTTTGTGAAATGGAAAATATTAAGCATAAGGACATTTGATATTATGATGCTGAAAAATCGATTTTTTTTTTTGCTGTAAGGATCAAGGACTTTTTTGCTTAAATTGGAAATTCAGGGCTTGAATATTTCATTGGCGAGGAATGCAAGGAAATAGGTCCAATTTAGTTTCATTGATGTTTTTCAGTTTTAACAAAACGTAAATTGTTATTTCAATTAAATTTAGTTGGATAAAGTAAAATTGTATTTGGACAAAAAAAACGGGGAAAATTTGATTAAATGTCGAAATAAATTGGTTTTCGATTAGAATCAGGGCAACTAAAATGAAAGTGTAATCCGTGTGATAGGATATGTATATGGAATAGTTTTTGCCCTCACAAAAAGTATTTAATATTTTTAAAAATAAAACTTGTGATTAAAATCGAAAGCTTGCAGTTGAAATTTATTGGTCGGTAATGTTTTTTTTTTTAAAAAAATGGTGTTCATTGTAATCAAGTTTCCTGTGTGTAAAAATGTAGAGATAAAAGTTTTTTGGTTGTTTTTTAGAAAATGTGAGAAATGTTACTATTGTAGTGCTTTATTGAAAAATATGATAGTTAAGTTTTTTAAGACTGTTACTGTGTTTCCATGAGCCGAGGTGGAGTTTTCGTCTAGTAAACAGGAACCTTTTCCCTCAACTCGATGCTGTTTCCATGATGGTTCTGGGTTGAAGTGACAGATAATTTATTTTTCATTGAGTCGCCGTTGGTATATGTTTAGTAAAAGATACTAAAACACACACATATGCAAAACCCAGCTTAACCGGACTGGTTTCGTCGAGTTTTCTTGGATTAAACGAAATTTCACTCAATCCCCGTTTCCATGGGCGCTTAATCTGAGTAAACTCAGGGTAAACTCTGCATGGAAACTCAGTATGTGGGAAGTTGATTTTACAATTAGGGGTCGTCCAGAAATTACGTGAGGCGATTTTTGCGATTTTTCGACACCCTCCTTCCTTGGTGAGATATCGTGAGATTTTGTTCGACCCCCTCCCCCTAATCCCACGTGAGATTTTTTAAATTTTAAAAAACTCTAATAATTAACGCTTTAATTATAGATAACTGATAATTCAAATCCCACCTGCCCCTCCTCTATATCACTTGCTTTTTCCTCTTGTAGTGGAGACACATAACTACCAAAACTAGAGCATTCATAATCAACAAGAATTTCAATACGCTAAAATTCGGCGAGCGCCCTTCCTGTAGTTCTACATTCTAATTGCCCTTTCGCGGGTCAATGTTTCTTGGCTCGTACGGTGCAGCATTCGTCGAGTCGCGGGTTTGGCTGACCGGTGGCGGCAAAAAAAATGGAGGGGCTACTATGCTACTTTCTGGCATTCGCATAAATTTTTTTTTTGTAGGATTTAGCCATATCTTAGGGGGCCTTAAGAGATGGCTAAATAATACACAGGTCGACGGCAGCCCTGCTATGCTAAACGGTCGTCTTCTCCTGTGTGTCTGTAGGGAATCATGAGGTCACCTGCATGCCACGGCGGATATCAGAAATCCTCATCGCCCAGTCAGACTAAGTACTGTGTGGCCTTTATCGGGCTGTGCCTGGCACCCTGGTCTGAACGGCCATGGCCTGCCGGCCTGCTGGAAGTGAATGTGGGTGTTTAGTGGAGACATGTTTTACTTAAGTTAACTCAGTTTTCTAGCAATTTAACATAGCTTAAATTATACAGTTATAAGTTCTTAATAGCTGTAATATACATACTTTATTTAGTTTTCGTGTAAATACTCTTGCTTGTTCTTTCTTTAGAGCAGGATAGGAAAAGTTAGGGGGCTTGGCTCTTTAAGTTTGAGCTCTAAGATGTTGAACGAGCTCGGAAATACTGACTGCGGGAAATTATTACACAGTTGAATCGCTCTATACATAAACGAACTTCTAGATCGTATTGTGCCCGAGGGGGGAGACTGTAGGGTATCGAGGCGGAACAATTGCTTAAAGGGACTATAGAGGCCCAAAAAGGGCCACCACCATTGAGTTTGATGGCACGAATTTGCTTCTGGTGGAGGCAAGCCAAGGTAGTTTTGGGGTCAATTAGACGAGAGGTTTTTGCCAAATTTTACCACAGCTACTGCTATGACTGACCGAAAACCTACTGTCTAAGGTTATGATTGATTTAATTATCTGAATATGTATTTTTATTTCCATCAATCAAAAAGTCATCATATAATATTAGGAAGACAGAAAAGGGTTTTATACCCAAAGTATTGCGAAATTCTTTAGCTCTTCTCTTTATAAACGTCAATAACTTGTTGGATCTGGCAATATATTGGTCAGTAAATAAAAGGATAACACCTAAAACAGATCCATAGTTTGATCGACATGGTCTAATACCTTGTCGTGCAGATGATAGAATTACAGCCCTATATTATATTAACGATTTACATATACTGCCCTGGTGAGCACAGTATCAGTATCTTTTGATATAAATCCTTAAAATCCAATAACTTGAATGCAACTAAAATAACGTTGTCAACATCCCATTTACAAGGCATTGCTTTACTCCGTATGGTCGAACTCACTTTCGTGAATCTGTGTTGGTTTTCGTTAAGGATAGGATGGATATCACATGGCTTATGGATCAGTGTGAGGTAGGATATCTTTCACAACGGCCGGCGAGAATTTCCAAGTGATAACGAACTAGGAAACTTAGATTGTTTACGATTGTTGCCATTTCAAGTTTTGAAAGTTTCTGGGTGTTAGACAGACTTGGGGCAAAGACTTCACTGAACCTGCAAAAATCTTGGCGATTTCTTGGGAATGTGTGCTTCTATTTGTCATTGTTGTTAGATAATATGAGAATTTTGGTCATCTATGATGTTTTCTTTAATAGGGTTTTGACACCATTCATTTTATCACAGTTCCGTTAACTTTTAAAATAATGTTCTTTTTCTCCTTTTTTCTGTATCGTTTTCTGGGGGCCTCGGTAGTCTAGGGGTAAGGCGCCTGACTACTATCCCAGAGGTCCCGGGTTCGAATCCCGGCCAGCCCCACGGTCCTTCGCCTTTTCCAGTTTCTTTCCTTCTTTCTTCTTCCCTCTTTACATTCTTGATTCCTTCTCTCATAGCCTTCCTTAGCCCTTCCCCGCTCCACCAAAGCGCATATCATCGGTTGGTTGATGAGATTCAACTCGTTTCAGGAGGCATAACACTCCAGCAAGTTGTTTCTCGATGCCCCGATGTCAGAGTCGCGATAGTAATAGTTGGGCGTAGGCGGACTAAAAATATCGTAGGAAGGTTGTGGCAGTTCCATCCTCCCCGACTAGAGCTGCTGTTCGACATTGCACTCTATAAGAAGAAAATAGATTGTCAGCAGTATAAAGGGTTTTTCCTGAGACTCTAGTCCAGTGATTCTCAACCTATTTTTGTTGCGGCACACTTGTAACAATTTCAAAATTTGGCGGCACACTAACAATACAATAAATTTTAAGTGCTAGTGACAGGCTTAAGTGCCCCATTTTCTCATACTAGCCTCGAAGAGGGTTGAATAACGTAACGTAACGTATTTTTCGCAACAGAAATAAGATGCGTATCTCGCCCATATTTTCACGCCAATATCTTTATAGGAATAGTAACGATGAATGTTTTCACACTTTCGATGGGCTTGTGTTAGAAAATCGGTCAAATTCTCGATTTATTATGACGCCCTTGTTTCCATCCCTTAGCCATCAATTACGCTCAAGCCTTCACTTTTCAGGAGCCAGTTTCCATTTAAAAATCATGTAGTAAACTTCGCTAGCGTGAAAATATGGGCGTGATACGCCTCTTATTAGGCGCGGCACCTTAATGAGAACTCCATGTAGCAAATGAGGGGCATTCCGAAAGAGTTTCCTCAAAAATTCCACTCAAAAAAAGACCAGCGATATTGAAGTGAGGTATGCATTATCAGTTTTTTATAATGGCCCTAGTAGGCAAACCTTATTTCAAATTAAGTGGGGCGTAATCTGACTTACATATTCAGAAAACGTTTTGAAAACCTTCAAAAAAATACTCCGGCTTCACCGGCTGAACAAGCAAATTGGCGAACTGAACGTCTAGCCTCAATTCAGTTCGTATATAGTTTGAATATATTGAACTGAGGAAAAACAAACCTCAGTTCGCACAACGGGTCCCAAGTTTAGTTGAATGTAAAAGCTCGCTCAAAAGATAATAATCAACTAGGATAGTGGAATGCCATTTCAGTGGGCTTTCGCATTCCCGACTTCTAGCGAAAAAGCAACAATTTGCACGAACTGAACATAAACTGGACTTTAGCCGGTGAAGCCACTTACGTGGATTTAACTGAACATTATTGAACTGAAGTCGGTGAAGCAGGGCCATTAAGCTTTAGTTTAACTCATACAAAGCTTTAGTTTTTGTTGATGTATTGCTTCATGTTTCAGGCAATTATGTTGGTGACCGTGAAGGGTATCATTTAGCATACTCAATAAACCGGTTCTGGTTCGATTACAGGAGCTAAGCAGTATTGGACGCAATTAGTACTCAGTTGGGAGACCGCATTAGTAAAACGATACTTGCGTTTAAAAATATAAAGTTTTCGACACATTCCACGCCGAACTTCACAAACTCTTCGGAATCTCTTTTCCACTCGGAATCGAAGAGGCAATGATTTTTTCTCCGGGGGGCAAATGAGGCATTCCGTATGACCAGGCGCGAATGCGGCAAGGAATAAGATACACGGTGTGGGCCTTATAGATGTGGGCAATCTACGCGGGGTTACATGGGGCGGTCGGGCTAGGCTCATAAGGGCCCCTCCCAAAATGCTAGTCGGACATAACCCCATAACTAAAGAATTTAAAGCCAGCTCGTAATTCAATTGACAGAATAATATTTTTACGATTACCTATTCGCATGCTCCTCACCTACAATGATTATGCTTCGCCGCCCCTGTTCGCTAGCAGTATTCTTCTTTTAATTTCCGCCGTAATGTTGTTGTCTTTGATGCTGCTTTTTCTAACGCTACATAAGCTTCCTTCACTGCAGTCATTGACCTGCCTATGACGACTATATCATCTGCATATTCCATTATCTGAATAGACTTGTTTAGAATTGTCCCTCTAGTTTCAATACGTTCCTACCGGACCGTTTTTGCTAATAAGATGTTAAATAGTAAGCAAGATAGAGAGTCTCCTTACCTGAGGCCTCTGTTCGCACCGAAAAATTGCTCCGTATTCTCACTCTGTTTATTATTCGACTCAATGAGGTTTTAGTGATTTGAATTAATTGGTCTGGAAAGTTCAGTTCCACCATTGCTTCGTAGATTTTTGAACGTAGCGCAAGATCATATACTGTCTTAAGCTCAATGAAAGAGAGGGGGTCTCTATATTAAACTCTTTCGTCTTTTCAATTACCTGTCTTAATGCGGGTATGTGATCGGTTGTGGACTTTTGTTTCCTGAATTTGGCGGCACACTTCAGGAATTTGGCGGCACACAAAAGTGCCGCGGCACATTGGTTGAGAATCACTGCTCTAGTCTTTCACATAAAAAAAAAAATCTTATAGCAGCGCTGGAAATTCTACAACCATTTCGGGGTTGTATTTTGGTATAAAAACGCTTTTATGACTGCAGTGCATTGTGCTGTGCTGTGAAGTTGCTTTGTGATTCAGATTTTTTACATAACAAAGGTCGCCAATTTAAATTCGGTAGATGTCTTGTCACAAAATTCATCATAACTTTCATATTAATAATTCATTTCCTTATTAAACAATAATTTTTGCATGCTAAGAATCCTCTTAAAACGAACAACTTGATATAGTAACTTCGCTACCTTCTTTAATACTCTGTAATCCTTCTTAATGCGTGCATGCTCCTATTTCGTCATCCAGAAAATTAATACTTAGAAAAGAAAAAAGGGGGCGCGCACCACTTCCGTCTGTGCTGCTCTGCATTTAGACCAAACTAATAAATGAAATTGAGCCAAACTCTTACCGAAAGAAGACCTACAACTGAGCAAATGGTGGATGGTTGGATATATAGATATGGTTTGCCGTCAAACGCATTCACATATTCTGCCTTAGACCCACGTATGTTGACGATTTCAATTTATTACCAAAGTGCACTACTATATGCCCTTATATGTTCATACATATACATATACTCCCTTTTCAATTCGTACCACGAAGTTTTGCATGAGAAAGTTTAGGGCCAAAGAGGAAACCGCAATTTTTTTATTCCAAATGTATCCTGGATATTATAGTATGTATGATGAAGGAATGAGCTCTTGTGTCTGTCTGTATGGAAATTATATTCAGTACTTTTGCACAAAAAAAATCTTTATTCAAGGTAAACCTTTTATGATTTCTCTATGCATGGAAAATTTCTTTTATGCAGATTAAGTGTTGTGCTATAGAATTACCTGAATTTTATTTTTGGATGGCATGGAGGTTTTTGACTTTCTAATTTGTGTAGTTCGTAGTAATTGGAATTGCACACTAATTAATATAGAAGAGCACTCAAAGCAAATTGCCTATCAACTTTCATGCGCCACTTTGGTAGGCTTCGAAGTTCACAACAATAATTTCTCTTTCGGTTTTCATAGATATTAGTTGAAATTTAACGCATTTAATCCTGTCAAGGAAATTGCTGCAACCAAAATTCTTCAATCTTGAAATATGCATTCACCGGCCCCAGAAGTCTACTACCATCATAGAGGTTGGGATTCGATTCTTCGCAGCGGCTTTCTTATTTGCCTATTTGGTTTAAAGCAATTTCATGTTCGATCGTCGACGTCAACATAGAGGATAGTAGTGATAGATAGCTAAGTACACAAGACTTACATCTTTTAGAGTACAATATCATTATAATTTGAATTCTAACATGGCAAAAAGAAAAATACCTAATCTAAGCTTAATACCTAACAGAATAGAGAACAGCTAGAGTTAAGAGGCATATCAAAGTTGTTCAATAGTAGATAGAAAAAGGGGAACTTTGGCTATTAGAAAGTAGAAGAAAGAAGGGAAAGCTAGAGAGAAGAGGTGGATAGGAGAAGAGAAACTTGTTTCCTGAAAGTGGTGACTGTGCTAATTCTTTGTAAAGAGGAGGGAAGACCATTCCAGAGTCTAATCGCGTGCACAAAAAAGGAACGACTACCAATTCGAGACCGATGGGCTGGTATAAGAAATTTAAGTGATCTCAAGGTTTGCAAGGGGGTAAGGAAGTCGGATAGGTAAGAAGGGCTTTTAGCGTAGAAGACTTTATGTAGAAGAGCTAGTGCCATAATATCGAAAAAGCAAAAGAGGTAACAGCCTATTAGTGAATTCCGAACAGATGATACATGATCTGATCTTAAAGCGTAAGCAGTCATTGAATGCAACATTAAGTCGTTGACGACAGGATGAATCATACACAATGTAAACAAGTGAGCCATAGAGGAAGTGCGGGAGAATGAGAGATTTTACAAGCATTAAACGAATTGTGGGTGATAGGAGACTACCATAAAGCCAGAGCTTACGTAAAGTCCCATAGATTTTGGAGAGCATTAGTGAAACTTGATCACAGCAGGTTAGTTTGGCATTAATAGCAATACCAAGATTATGGACCCGATCAACAATAGGAAGAGGAATGTTATCCAGACAAATGAGTGGCATTCTGACGGGGAGCATAGAGCTACGACTTAACACAAGTACTTGTGATTTTTTAGGGTTTAATTTAAGGAAATTGAGAGCGCTCCACTCATTTATTCGAGATAGAGTGCTATTTAAGTCAGAAATACAAGAATCAATCTGGGAGGGAGGGCAAGAAGTATACAGTTGGAGATCATCAGCATATAGATGAAAGGAACAGTGGCCAATAGTAGAGGGGAGATCATTAATATATAATGAAAATAGTAGAGGACCAAGAATTGAACCTTGTGGAACACCAGAAGGCACCTGTAGGAGAGAGGATATAACATTATTATGACGAACACATTGAAAGCGATTAGATAGCAAAGAGGAGAAAAGTCGTGTAGCAGAAGAAGAGAAGCGATAGCGCTGACTTAGTTTGGAAAGCAGGATCGTGTGCACCACCGAGTCGAAGGCTTTCGAGAAATCAAGAAGCACTAATACTGCAACGTCACCTTTATCAAGCGCAGAGCGAATGTCAGTAGTTACCTATACTATAGCTATACTATAGCTATACTATAGCTGTTTCGCAACCAGATTGATATTCAGAAATAAGGCTATTAGATTCAAGGTAGCGCTGGACTTGAATGAAAACAGTTTTCTCGAAGGCTTTAGCAAGGAAAGGAAGAATGCTAATGGGACGGAAATCTGAGATATCTGCAGGAGAAGATTTTTTCGGTAAGGGGATCACTATGGCTTTTTTCCACAACAAGGGAACTTGGGAAGTAGTCAGGCAGTAATTAAAAACATGCGTAATGATATTCAAAATTAAGGGGGCGAGCAGCTTGAAAAACCGTGGAGAGATTTCATCATAACCGATGCAGCTTGACGAAATGGAGAGCAGTATTTCAAAAACTTCCAAGGAGTCCACACAGCGGAAGGCAAAGCCATCAGTACTATGCGGAGAAAGATCGGGAGATAGGGAAAGCAGGAGGGGATTGAATGAATGAGAGATTTAGAAGGTCTACATCGATATCAAAAGGGGAGGATGCAGTAGCATGTATGCCCAGCGAGCGAAGGTTGGACCAGAGTTGCTTGGTGTTTACAGAGGGATCAAGCTTACGGGCATAAAAACTACGTTTTCGTGATTTGACTTTACTAGTGACGAGGTTGCGAAGCTGTTTATAGGCATTAAGATATCTAAGGATCCTAGTCTTGCGATAACGCCTGTACATGCACTCTCGCTGACTTATCAGGTCACGGATTTCACTAGAAAACCAAGGACAGGGTGAGGATGGCCTACGGCTTCTTGTGACCAGCGGCACACATTGATCAAAGAGATATTGAGTAAATAGAGTCAGCAAACGTACTTTAGCGTCAACACAAGTAGTACGATAGATAACATCCCAAGGAATGACGGAGGCAGCTTCAGACATTTGATCAACATTGATGTTACTAAAATCACGAAAAGTATACGAACTAGACACGGAGAGCACACCAAGAGAGAACCGAACGGAAAGGAATAATAGGTCATGGTCCAGAAAGCTAGGGGGGGGAGTTGATGATGCTTTAACGCTGCATCAGTGCAGGTAGCAGCTAGGACATCAAGCAAGGATGGGTTTTGACAATTTAGAAATGTTGGTAGATTATTTAGAATATGCAAGTCCAATGTCTCAAATAAATATCTAAGGGCATTCGCACGAGGATTGATTTTGAGCAGATCAGCATTAAAGTCACCCGCAACAATTATGTTCTCATAGTGGTGAGAAAGAGAAGAAACAAGATCGGAGAACTCAGTAGCGATATCGGAATTGAAGGCATTGGGAGGACAGTATACGCTGATAACAACACATTTGTCATATGGAGATTTTATCTCAACAGCAATAAACTCGAATTGTAAGCCATTAGACTTACCGAGTACTCTTGAGGAGAGCGAAGAGGTTACATATACAGCGACACCACCACCAGTGCGGTCAAACCGATCACCACGATGTAACACAAAATTACGAAGGGAAACAAAAGAGGAGGGGATTTCTGGTTTTAACCAAGTCTCACTCACAAGCACAACCTGTATCTTTGTTTGATCAAACATCCATCTCAATTCATCCATTTTGTTGTTCAGACTTCTCGCATTTAGAACACATATGAACACATATGTTGTGCACTCTATCAGGAAACTGATACATAAATGCAAGAAATGAGCACAGCCACAACTTCAAAAGTCAGTAAGAAGCAAGCTAAAAATGTTAAATAGAAGAAGAAATAATAGCTAATGGATTAAGACCACATAATATCGTTGCCATTTCTTTTTTCTACACTAAGTCACTGCTGCTCTTCCATATGGAGTCGTTCACCTAAAAAAACGAGATATTCTAATATAACGAATATAAATATGGCAGAATCAGTGTCGTATCTAGGGTATGACGACGTCCTCGATGCTGCCAAGGTTTTGAAAGGGCTCAGTCTATTTAAGAGATGGTATTAATGGACTTACTGGAAAAAGGACTCAATCTGTGTAAAGAATAGGATGGTGTCACCGAAAAACGGACAAAACGAAAAAAAAATTAATTGCTGGTGAAGATTCGCAGGATGCATGGTTAACTGATAAGCAGGAAATTGAATGAGTTATGAAAAGTACACTTGAACATCTTTATAACGAAATGGAGAAACGGTTGATTCGTTTAAACAAAACCGACGGAAAGTTTGATTTTCTCCTTGATAGCAAAATATTTTCCTAGGAAACCAAAAGACCATTCGCAAGGACAGTTTAGGCGAATCTCAGTCCCCATCACCTCATAGATTTAAAAACAGCCTGCAATTGCTTTGCCAAAGAAGTACTCTACCAAACTGGCATGGTTAAGTAGATTTCCTTAGCCGACGTGTTACTTAAATAAAGATATCTGGTCTGCCCTCCTACTTATTCAATCTGCCTTTGGAGAAAGTAATGCCCAATTCAGATACAATCCACCGAAAAATCTACCCAAAGAGCTGCTATTGCCCAGCACTGGTTTACTGCTAGAACTTGGACAAAATATGGGTATCTACACTAGATATATTCGATACACATCGATGCATCGAATTCTTGCTGTTTGCAATACGATACATCGAATCAATCCAATGTTTTTAAAACTCGAGTAAAAAGAAAAGATGGCCTTACAACGGGCAAACAACGGCCGTGATTGAACGATGGTCTTCGACGATGTGCCGGGCATCAGAAAGTTGTTTGTCGGGCTGTACGACGATAAAATAGTTTTAAAATGTACTTTCGCGTTGACTTTGGGATGTAAACGCGGCTTAATGCTACGAAATTTGAATAAACCAGGACTTTGCAATGGTACCAAACTTGCTATTAAGAATTTGCTGCCGAATTTGATAGAAGCAACAATTCTAAAAGGGAAATACTCGGGGGGAAAATGTGTTCATTGCCCGCATTCCGTATTGAATCGCTTTTTTTTTACCAAACGGAAAAAAAAATAAATAAATTGTCCAACAGTACAAAGGGGCTTTCCCTAAGCCTCTAGTCTATCACATAAAAAAAAAAAAAAAAAAAACTATAAACAACTGAACGTCAACGTGCCAACTATTGCGGGCAAAACGGAGTTATGCCGGGTCCAGCTAGTAAGAAATAAATGTTTTCATGGGCATTTAAAGAAAAATTGTCATAACTAAAAAACATAACATCATAATAGATACACAAAAGCTACTTTGTTTACACATTCACAGCTTACTCCGATTGCATTTTCAGAAAGCTTTCAGAAAAGCTTTTGCGTCTGGATGCATACGTCCTCGTCTACAATTGTCAAGGTAGGCCAAATTCCGCTCGGATAATAGTGTAAAGCAGAATGACTATAGATCTCAAACTGGATGATGTAGGCTTGGAATGGAGACTAGCAGAGAGGGTTCACTTAGATAGGAGCTCAAATTAGCAAACCCAACTGCAGAAGTATAAAATTTAAGTTATGAAAAATAGTACCAGGTATAGGTTAGGTTAGGTTAGGTTGAAATGGCTGCCCCCACCAGGGAGCCCACTTAGGCACGCCATTGGGCCCATTGTGATGCCATTCTGGTATTGGGACGTAGTTCAGGCCATTTCAAGCCATTTTGAGCTTTTGATTAAGCGACAGAGTCTAGAGATACCAATATTTTGCAGCTCGCTAAATCCATCAACGAAAGGTGAGCCAAGGAAGGTCCCTCTTTTCCTTGCTAGGGCGGGACATGTACAGAGAAGATGGGAGACGGTTTCTTCCTCTTCTTCATTACCACAACTTCTACATAAGTCGTTGTGGGGGAGTCCTAATCTTTCGGCGTGTGGGCCAAAGGGACAGTGACCAGTCAGCACCTTTACCACGTGGGTTATCTCCTTTTTGTTCAACTGAACAAGAGATTTTGAACGCTTTACGTCCAAAGTTGGCCACATTGCATGAAGAGTGCGACAAACCGTTGCTGTGGTCCATCTCAGCCCGGCTCGAGCTAAGCTGATTTTTCTCACAGCTAGTTTATAGGTGGCTAAGGGCATTCCCATTCGGGATAAGTGGGGTGTCCTTTCCACTTCGGTTCCCTGTCCAGCAAGCTCATCTGCCTTACAGTTTCCCCTAATCCCACTGTGTCCAGGAACCCAACACAGTGTTATATCAAACTGGTACCAGGTATAACAAGAATGTTCTTGGAAGTTGGGAGTGAAAAATTCGTCGCTGGATCAGGGGTTTAGTAAATGAAAAAGAGTTCCTGGAGTAAATGAAACAACCAACAGTTGTACCAAATATACATATAAAAAATCTGACAAAGCCAAAAGCATCAAAATCTTACCCCTACGCTAGATAGAACATGCAGGACAAGAACGCAACAAGGAAGAGCTAGAAAGAGATATAAAGACGATATAAAAATAGAATTACACACAATTGGGAGCACCTAGCGTAGGTTGCAGGACCGGGAACCATGAAAGGAAATTCTTGAGAGCGCCAAGGTTCACGGGGGCTCTAGCGCCAGTAATGATGATGAGGAGAAAGGAGTCGCTGGCTATGCTAGTAAGTAAGTAAGTACTTTGATGGAATTATTTTGAAAATAAATAAACGTTCTTCAAATAGATCCAGATTGGTTTGGAAAAACAAGATGATGTGTAAAGCTAACGAAAGTCAATATTGAAAAATCTTTCCTGGAAATTCTCATTCACTCTGATCTTTATTTATCTTTTCAACACGGATTAATTTAGCAAGTTAAATACCTATTGAAGATAAAATCGGGCAGGCGAAATTCTAAGGAATTTTCGGAAATATATACTATAGGACAGCAATCGTAAAGTCTTATCAAATTCAATATGTATATTTCGTCAGTTTTCATCCGAAAATTACGAAAAATCAAAAGGACCATACTGGTGTATGAACAGGAATACCAACAGCTTCTCTAAAATTAATGATAGTGAACTAAGTGAGTAGAGAGAAGAATGAAAGTTGTACCAAAGCAAAAGGTCAGACACTCTCTCTCATATCCAATGTCATGGTAGACTAAAATTTTGGCATTGACGATCTAATAAAAGATGACTTCCTTCCTAAAATGCCTAAAGCTTATAACAGGATAACAGAGTACAGAAAACGGAACCATTTAACTCTGAGATGGTGGTCAGGCGCCTCAACCCGTTGGATGAAAACCACACAAGATGTAAGCTTTGCTTGAAGTTGTATTAGCCATTGCAACTTAAATTCGGTCTAACCAAACAATGTCAGTAAACTAACTACCATTAAACGTTTTAGACCAGATATTGTTATTAGAACGTAGAAGCAAACATCGAAGCTGCACACAATTTTCCACCCCTTAAATCGCACTTGATTTCTCATGATGATGATTATGCTCACCATTCTCCATTTCCTAAAATCCTAACTATTATCTAAATCCTCCATATTTCCAGTTATGCTAAAGAAGCCATGTTAAGCTGTCAGTGTAACTGACATTCTGTCGAATTCGCCTTCTATCGTAATTATTCCAGGTAAATGCATGATTTCAAACAAAAGGTAATCAAGGTAATTCAAATAGAAAATTTAATATTGAAGCTGGAACAATGCGTTGTTATGTTATATCCCGACGTAAATAATTTCAAATCTGTTGCAAATCGAGATAACAATGTATTTATACGTAAGCCCCAAGGGGTTTCTGTTTACCAGTTGGATTTTGTATGCGGAATTTCGCAATTGGCAGAATATTTTTGAATTTTGATTTTTCATTTCAAAAATAGTCGACATAAATAAAGATTTTATTTGAAGTATTACACAATACCTTTTATAGTAGATTTTTCGTCAACTAGAACGTTATTTCGAGCGCCGGCTTACTTGCGTTATTATTGAAGTTAAAGCTTTCGGTTAGGAACAGTCAATGGTCTAGTAGTACAGTCAATCTGTCGTGAAAAAAGGCTGTTTGTTGAAAAATTACCCCGAGGATTTTTTTTTTCATACTCGTAAATCGTTAGGGGGCCATCAAAAAAGCTTAAACCCAGATTTGTGACTTCCAACCACTTGCAGGTTGCTGGAAAACCCCAAAAGATTTTTGATGCATTTTTCTCGGAATCAGTGCACTTTAAAGAAAAAGTTTATTAACAAAAAATGTAGAGGATATTGCCGTCTATAATTAAATGATTACCCCCTTCCCTATACACCCAGTTCGCTAGTTCGTTTTGTCTGCTGGGTCCATGTCTGTTCTAGTGATGAGCAAGACTGGTCTTGCACATTTACCAAGAAAAGCAAGACCAAGACAATACAGGACAAGGGCAAAACAAGACTGCAAAATCAAGATAGCAAGACTTTTTGCTCATCACTAAGTGCCAAAAGTCTTACAGTGATGAGCGAAAAGTCTTGTCTTACACATTTAGCAAGACCAAGGCAAGTCTGCAAGACTTTATGCAAGACTTTTTGCAGGACCTTTTACTAATCGCTGCAAAACCTTTGGCACTTAGTGATCAGCCAAAAGTCTTCCTATCTTGATCTTTCACTCTTCTGTAGTCCTGTCTTGTCTTGGTCTAGCTTTGGTTTTGCTAAATATGAAAGCAAAGCATAGGCGTAGCAATGAATTTTTGCTGGGGTGGGCCAGATTTTAAACCATCATTAATTACCGACTGACAGATGATAAATAACAAAACTATTTTTTTTTTTCAATTTTTAAGTATAGACTAGGTATTTAGAACTTTTAAATGGGAGGTATGCACGTTACCTAGTCACCTTGATAGGCCGATCGATAATAATCGTGTTCCGGCTCCTCCAAAAACCGGTGACAAAATCGGCATTACGTTATCCTCAATGGATGCTGTTTTTTTATCGTGTTCAGTTCGAAAGATCGCTTTGTGGCTAGCCAGCTTGACATCATGCTGGCGGTTTTCATCATTATTTAAACAATGAGATGAGCGACAAAATTATTTTTGACGTCACAATTAGCAACAAATTAGCGACAAATCATAGATCCAGACCCACGTGTGCCGGCTCTTTGGCTACCTAGTTTAATATATGAATACACCTGCGGTTACCATGGAGACAGAAGCGCGCCAAAAAGTACATTTGTACTGCGCATTTAAGGTTGTATATATCATATACTGAGTTTCTATTGGAGCCGAGTTGAGTTGGATTTGAATTTAAAACTCAATGACTTAACCATTTATTCCTGGTTGTATTCCGCGTTATATGTTACGTACATATATATCAAATGAACTTAGCTACTGACTTTTTGCCTTTTCTTCCGTAAGAGATTATACTCTTTGTCTGAAGCTGGTAATAAGTTTTGCATTGCATTACGAGCGTGCAAGTAATTTCCGAAGCAGCATTGCCAACTTAGTGGTTTTGCCACTAGAACTGGTAGTTTATAGTTGCCTTTAGTGACGAAAAAATCTAGTGGTTAGTAGGTTTTTTCTGGTGGTAATAGAAAAGTGTACAAGTATACAAAATTAGTATTGGCCATTCACTAAACCATAATAAGACATCAATTACCACTGACCTAATGATTCACTTAAATAAAAAACAAAAGTTTTTTGCCAAAGTGTAATGAAACCAAAAATACCACCAATTTTTCGTATGAAGTTCTGCAGCTTAAAGACGCATCAAGAGTGATTCGCTTTAACGTTTAACTTTAGTTCGAGTCCAGTTGGGCGAACTGAGGTCTGTTTTAAGGACCGTCCTCACTACATAAACTTAGATTCCACGTGCTTTTGGCCGTAAGGCTTTTAAAAAGAGCACGAGTGTACTTTTACCCCCGTATTCTAAAAGCAGCTATAAGTCACAACACAATCACAATAGAAAACCTTTACTAAGTCAAAAGTAACTTAGAAGCGAAGTAGGAATGAAATAAACGTAACTTCTCTTAGCATTGACATAAAAACCAAAATAAGAATTTCATAAGATGTAAGCGTGAGCCCCCAAACCTTGTGACTTATGACTGGTCACAATTTTAGAACATGGGGGATAATTTTCTGAATCGGGAGTTGAGAGTAATATCTAGAATTATTAGATTTATGTTGGATCCTAAAGTAAGAACTAATCTGAAAGCAAATAATTTATGAGCTTTTTAAAAATGAATATTAATTAATCTATATTCACAAAAAACCAATTTTCATTTGAAAGGCCGTACGCGCTTTTGTAAAGCCCGTATTGTGTGAGCGTACAATGCAACTTTTTAATTCCAGACTATTGTCCGCGCAGTTTTGCCGCACTACCCTTGACATTAAAAAGGTAGTAAAACAATCACAAAACTCTTTATGAAAAATAGGCAAAAGCGCGTAAGAGCTGAGTTCGCGTAGTGTGGATCCACCATTATCCTCAGTTGAATATATGGAAATTGTATGCGAATTGAGGCTATTTTCAAGTTCAGTTCACTAATTTACTCGTACTTAGGCAGTTCGGTCAATGAAGCCAGGTTATAATGGTAATTTTTCAAAGCAATAATGCTGATTCTATTATTAAAATCTATTATTTTATAGCAATTTAGTGCAGTAATTATCATTTTGTTTCTTGAATTAGTTGGGAACAGCGTCTATCTAACATTAAGTTTGAGGAACTTTAGATGTACCCCTGTATTAAGGTATTTATTTTGAAGTTGTTTATACGTAACTTCTGTCAACATCGACATAAAAACCAAAATAAGAAGTTTATAAAAAGCAAGCGCGAGTCGCTAAAGCTTGTGACTTATGACTGGTCTCAATTTTAGAATTGGGGGTTAGTGGAATATTCAGTTACTGACGAGAGGAAAACATTTTAGTGGTTTACTGGTGGTTTTAAAAGTCGAATCTAGTGGTCTCTGGAGGCAAGAGTAGGCAACGCTGTACTGAAGAAAGTAGTATTTCAAAGACTGCTGTCTTATAAAAACGGCACTTCATTGTATGAAATGCACTTGATACCCACCCAAGCAATACAACGCAATGCAATTATGTTTTTCCAGCTTTATCTCCATGGCCATTGAGGCCACTACGCTGTGTCATGCGCCACGAACCAATTATAATCGTAGTTTAACGGTGGACCACGACCGAGGGATGATTTAAAAACTTTTTGTTGTAAAATTGTTTTAAGCATTATGTAACATCACGGGTTTTAGAGCGGATTTATCTTGTTTTTAATAAGTGAATCATTTTTACTGTGGGGTGGGCCAGAAGGATTCTGGGGTGGGCCTGGCCCACCTGGCCCACCCAGCTGCTACGCCTATGAAGCAAAGGCAAAACTGCAAGACCAGTCTTGCTCATCACTAGTCTGTTCGGTGTCCGCCAGTTTAAAAGGAGGCTTACAGTTTTTCAAAGCTTCAGCTTTTTTTCGTGGTCCAATTTTTTATAATAAAATGGTACTTTGTTTGAAGAGATGACAACTCGTTTTATGTGTACGTGAAGCATTCGCAGTCGGACCAGCATGCCTCAACATTTCTAAGCAACAACTTTCGCAGCAATGTGAAACAAAAAGCTTTCGCAGCCTACAGCTAGTACGTATACATGATGAGTTTAACCCGGATTAATCCTGAGTCCAATTGCATGTTGACGCGAGTCAAGTTGAGTTAGGGTCGATTGAACTCAACTCAGCTCTGATACCTGGATTGAGTAGAAATTATGGATATAGTTCAGTAGTTGAGTAGTTAAATTTAATTGTCAGCATCATCTTTATGTTTTGTTTGTGACTTGTGACATGAGTCGAAAATTCAACTTAACCTCAACTCAACTATTCAGCTCATCACCGTTTACACGAAGTAAGTAAAAAGTTTACAAATATGATTGCTGTAAACCAAAGCAAAGTAATTTGCTGTGGTCTTCTTGGCAGCAAAGCAAAGTCAACAGCAACGGTATTATAATTTTTGCAGCAATTTAAACCCTGGAAGAAACCCTTTGCTTCTCTACTACGTATATTTACAATCACACATTGCTCATTTATCTTGACACACCAGTAGGGCATCCATTCAATGATTCGTCTAAGCCAGAAGATGAAGGATCTGACTTATTCGACGATATGGATGTTGAGGATCCTATGAATGATGACCACTAAAGTGTTTTTTTTTTCCAATAAAAATTTATTTATTTATTTGGTATGCCTATTATGACGAACTTCGGTATTGAACTTGATTCTATCGGACAGGAACTGCACCTTAACGTTATCGTTTAGGACGTCCAAAGTTAAGCACGAGATAAGCACTTTCCTCCTATGTCACAGCGGCATGAGTTCTAACTTCTTGAGTCTGTCCGTGTAGGGCGGTAAGTTGAAAAAGTCGCGCGGGTCGTGTAGGTTTCTCAGAGCGAAGAGGAGAAATTTTTTCTGCATTGATTCCAACTTACTGCTGCTTACCTGCAATATAGGGTCCTAGATCGGGCACGCATATTCCAAGATAGGGCGGACGAGCGAACAGAAAAGAGTTTTTGTGACCCGGACGTTATTGAATTCTCGGGCTTTTCTCTTTATAAAGCTCAGAAGCTTGTTGGCTCTTGCAGCAATATTATCGTAGTGCAAGTTGAAATTTAATTTATTGTCTAGAACAATACCTAGATCTACAACTTGATCGACACGGTCTAATGCCTTGTCGCTGAGATAATATTCCTGTAGCTAGGTGATTCTTTTGCGGGAGAAGGTAATAACATGACATTTGCTGATGTTTAGTTCTAATTTATTGATAGTACACCAGTCTTGCAACGCGTTTAGCTTTGTTTGAAAGAAAGTAACGTCGACCGGGGACCTTATGACATTATAAATTTTGAGGTAGTCGGCATAGAAGAGATGCGGAATATTTTCTAGTGTATCCGACAGGTCTGAGATAAATATATTGAATAACAGAGGGCCTAGATGGCTACCCTGAGGGACCCCGGAAATTACTGAGATTTCTTTTGACAGAAATCCTTAGAATCTGACAACTTGAGTTCTGTTGTCGAGATATGATTTAATCCATTCCAGGGCAGGACCTGATATTCCAAATTTTAGTTGGATTTACTTAAAATATGGTGATCAACACGATCAAAGGCTTTGCTGAAGGCAGTATAGACCGTATCTATTTGATGACCCTTCTCCATAGCACATAGTAGATTGGAGGTTAGAATCATAAGGTTTGTAGTGGTCGATCGTCCCTTTCTGAAACCATGTTGCTGTTCATTAAGACATGGGTCGATTAGAGGGGCAATCTTATCGTAAACAAGTTTCTCGAAAAGTTTAGGAATAGTTGATAAGATGGCAATACCCCTGTAGTTTTCCACCGAGTGCTTATTAGATGTTTTATGGATCGGAGTAAGATAGGATTTTTTCCATACCTTAGGGAACTTTCCTGTCGATAACGATTTGTTGAAGATAATATGGAGGGGAACCAAAATTTGATTTGAACAGCCCTGCAAAAACAAAGGAGGCAGGTTGTCAGGACCATGACCTTTATTGATGTCGAGATTGTTTATACCGGTCATTACATCGTCAAGGGATAGAGATACATCAGTTATAGAAATACTAGTGTCATTGCGCGTACTTACTGGGTCAGTGTGTACTACATTAGACTTTGGGCAAAAGACTTCAATGAATTTGTCAGCAAACATGTTGCAAATTTCTAGGGGACATGAAGATTGTTTTCTGCCGTTTGTCATAGTCGTTGGATAGCCTAGGGTCTTTGGTTTTATGTTAACGAAATCGAAAAATTTTCTAGGATTCTGAATAATGTTATCCCCGACAGAGTCAAGATATGTTGTATAGGCCTCACGCGACCTAAGAGTAAATTCTGAGGCTAACCTAGTGTATGCTCATTTCTGTTCCGCATCTACATTAGGGTTGTTCCTAATCAGTTTATATAATTTATTTCTCTGATTACGAAGTTTTCGAATATTTTTATCCAGCCATTGTTCAGATAATTTATCCCTTTTTTTGATTCTGGGCACATATTTGTCAATAATGTTGAAAATAATAGTGTAAAATGAAGACACTATCTCGTCAATATCATTATACCCAATAGCCTATTTTCCCTGTCAACTAGAGATAATTCGAAGCTGATGCTGTTAAAGTTCGCATTCTTAAAATCATAAATAATTGAATTATTGTATGAAGTGCTGTGTTTAGAGATTGTGAAATTAATCTCTAGGATCCATGCGGAGTGGTGGACAAAATTGCTAAATAGGTTTTCCTCTGGCGAAGCAGGCAGAAGGTTTAGCTCCTCATGTGAATTAGTGAAAATTAGGTCTAACCATTTTCCAGAAGAATTAGGGGTTCTGATAATTTGGTGCAGACCGTTGCCATAAAAAGTGTCGATAAGCTTTATATCGATAGAATTTATGACATTGATCGGAAGTAAATTATTATCTTCCACGTCAGGAGTGAATGAGAGATTAGGGCGGTTAAAATCTCCTAAAACGAAAATTTCATCGCTTTCGCGTAGGGAATTATTAATATCATCTAAAATATGCAATAAATCGTCATATTCAGATTCGTCAGAGTTTGGAGGTATGTAGGACGTGCCGACTGTGAATTATTACCTATCTAATTTTTTTAGCAATTCCGAATAAGGTAAATGTACCATATTCCGGGCTATAAAGGGTTTTGAAAATTTTTATTAGTTTGCAACTGATAGAAAGCCATGTTAAAAGTATTTGATCCACAATTATATAACGGTTGTATCGAAAAATTTACTAATTTTAGGCATATAAAATGACCCATTATGTTTTATATTGATAAAATTTTGAAACCACTTGTTTGCTTGTAATTCCGTCCTACAATATTCAACTCTGTTACTAATTCCGTGCTAATAGGTCCTTAATTCCGGCATATTTTTAAAAATAACAGTTCTGCATATAAAATGCTAGCTGGAACCCAGTGCGCCTCGCTGCGCCCATAAGCCAATAGTATGGCGAACGCCAAAACAATTGGGAATCTCAAAATCAGGTTTTCCATGGACAGTGAGAGTCTCAAATTCCACCACGAAAGTACATTCGAAAAGAAAAGTGTCCCTCTGCGCGTTGCTTAAAATCCCAAATCACCCGCTCATTTATACTTCCAATCACAATTCAACAGTCTCACTCTTGTCGTGGTTAAATGCATTGGGGGAGTGTTGCTTCAAGCATGCATTAGGGTCATTCTTTTACAAACCGAACAGATTTTGATAAAAAATCATTGGCATCTCTTCGATTTGGCTGAAACTTTTTATACGGATTCTATATCGAAAAATAAAAGATACGTGTCCGAGGATTTTATTTTTTTCCTCATTGTTTCGATAATACAAGTGATCGAAAATTTGCGAAAGGCGAGTTTTTTGGCTTGGAGGCTTAATTTCAAAAATTTGTAATTCCGAATCTGCAAGAGCTACGAAATTTTCACCAATTGCACTTTTGTAGCTGAAAAACTGAACTTCAAGAAAAAAAATTGTTTCATGGAAATTTTCAACAAATTCATATTGTTATTAACAATTTAATTGTTTAAATCGTTTTTTAACAATGGCCCCCAGAACAAATCAAGTTTTTGATATTTCCATCGAATTCCCCGTCAAATTTTACGTCAAAAACATGTTTTCAAAATATGGTACCTTTTCGATTATTATTGTTAAAATAATAAGTTATGTAGCGCGTGACGGCAAAAAAACCGTTTTTTGCTGATAAAACGAAATCTGTGGCTCGTCTCGAAAAAAGTTAAATGTAAAAGTTGTAGATAATTGAAAGATCTACTACTTTTGTTCAAACTGTTTTTTGACTTAACCTCAATATTTTGAATTAAACTGCAAAACACGTTGAAAATCGTCTTTTTAATATTTTTTTATTGCAAATGTGCATAAATAAAAAAATTATGGGTAGTTTGTTCACAAACCGAATCTTCTACGTGTTAGAAAACTAATCTTGATTGTAAAAAATTATTATCTAGCATTTTTCAATTTTTGACATTCTTGAAATTTCGCGGGGAATTCTGCCTAAAATGATCCAAGGTGTTCCACACACCATACGTGTTCTTAGCTGACCGCTGCTACGCGCCAGCGCCAGAGTCTAAAGAAACAATCTGATTAGTTCTTTAGAACTGGCGGAGCTCTTTGATTGGTCGATGTAGCGCTACCGCGTAGCGCCTAGCGGTCGCCAGCTAATATAGAATACAACCCGTGTTGGAGCAGCTGTGCGCGTCTTTTAGTCCGTTACGTGTTTAAAGCATTTCGTGTGTTATTGTAATAATGTCACGGAAAGAGGCGCAATCTTTGCGAGGTACTAATATTCGGTCTGATCGATGTTTCAATCCTTTCAATTTGACACATCCTGCTACAAATGCTTTTGAACTGAGAAAAGTGAATGAAAACCAACTTTTTAATTTTTCTTTATTTGCTAATATATTGTTTCATCATTTGTTATTATTTATCTAAGTTGGTGATAATATTTTTCACAATCAAGATTAGTTTTCTAAAGCCCGGTACCCACTTGTTGCAAACCAGCGTATACTATCTTTGTACCGTTTCAATTATTGATTGATACGAAAAAAAACAGGAACTGAAATTTTTCAAGTGTCATCACTGCGTTCCGAATCATCCAGCTTGTACTATGATTGATGCGCGAGCGCGATACGGTTATCTGGTCAGTATCGGATTTCAAGGAACATTATTATGGAAGATCACTAAACAATGGAGGAGGATGCAATGGCAACTAAGCAACGGATGTGCGCATGGCCGTCCACACTACCTCCTAAAGCGTATAGTATCATTATTTTGATGTGACGGAGAAAACCTGCTAAATGAGAGATCGGGTTCGTATTGTATCTTTTCGCACATTTTGAAACGGAGCATTGCAATTATTTTAGAAAAAATTTTAAAGAACGGGGATACGAGACGCCGGTTTTCAACAAGTGGGTACCGGGCTAAACACGTAGAAGATTCGGTTTGGGACCAAACTACCCATAATTTTTTTATTTATGCACATTTGCAATAAAAAAAATATTAAAAAGACGATTTTCAACGTGTTTTGCATTTTAATTCGAAATATTGAGGTTAAGTCAAAAAACAGTTTGAACAAAAGTTGTAGATCTTTCAATTATCTACAACTTTTACATTTAACTTTTTTCGATACGAGCCACAGATTTCGTTTTATCAGCAAAAAACTTTTTTTTTGCCGTCACGCGCTACATAACTTATTATTTTAACAATAATAATCGAAAAGGTACCATATTTTGAAAACATGTTTTTGACGTAAAATTTGACGAGAAATTCGATGGAAATTTCAAAAACTTGATTTGTTCTGGGGGCCATTGTTAAAAAACGATTTAAACAATTAAATTGTTAATAACAATATGAATTTGTTGAAAATTTCCATGAAACAATTTTTTTTCTTGAAGTTCAGTTTTTCAGCTACAAAAGTGCAATTGGTGAAAATTTCGTAGCTCTTGCAGATTCGGAATTACAAATTTTTGAAATTAAGCCTCCAAGCCAAAAAACTCGCCTTTCGCAAATTTTCGATCACTTGTATTATCGAAACGATGAGGAAAAAAATAAAATCCTCGGCCACGTATCTTTTATTTTTCGATATAGAATCCGTAAAAAAAATTTCAGCCAAATCGAAGAGGTGTCGATCAGACAGGTGTTCGATTTGTAAAAGAATGACCCATTAAGCTCATTTTCAGGCGTTGATCGAGGTATAACATGCAAAGTTGAGCGAAAATACCTAGTAAAAAGTGTCCGAGCACTTCCTATTGGTTAGTTTTTCCGTAGATATCTCGCAAAGCCCTGTCAGGCGGCTCAATAATTTTGTTAGGCCTATGGTGCATTCGTATCAAATTATAATTTTGCACGTTCTAAGGATTGTGGCAATATGGGAGTTTTTGAACACTTAAACTATTAGTGGAGACATTCAATAGGCAACGTTTGGCAACATTGGGCGAACTTTTCAAATATTTAATGACATGATAAAGAGTAATTTTTCCGTAAGAAATATGAAATAAAAAATATGTGTCCCCCATGCAAAATTATTGAATTTTGAAAAAACAAGCACCTTGAAATCTAGGTAAATTTTCTGGTACCACAGATCAAAAAGAAAAGGCGACGAACAAACAATTATGGAATTTGTTGCCTTTTTGGCTTCAACCTTTTATTTAAGCCATAAATATCTAAAATCGGGCACATACAGCCGAAGTTACTACAATCGCAGGGGAGCGCGTCCTCCGCGAAAAAGCTGATTTTCCAACAAAATTTTAAGGCCACTACCCGTAAATCACCTCCGATCGATCTGAAATTTTGGGAGTCGAATTTTTTTTAGGAAAAACCCAAAATAAAATGGATCTGAGCTCTTTAGTAATGATAGGCAGATATTACCATATTCGGTACACTACAGCTATCCGAAGTGTTCGAGATGGAGCAAAATAGACCAATTAGACACCCGAAGTATCCGAAAACCCCTACATACAAAATTTCATGCCAATCGGATGAGCGGTTTTCCTTACTATTTATTTACTAGTAAAAATTAATAAAAATTTCATTAAATGTACTCTCCACACACCTACTTAAAAATCATAATATTAAATTCTGAATGAAAACAAACTTAAAACAAAAAAAAAAAAAAACAAAGTTGAACTTGAATTTTGTTTTACAAATTCGTAAAAGGACGTAGTGAAAAGTTTCTCTTTTATACCTATGTACATTGAAAAAAAAAACACAAAACAAAAATTCAATATTTTACACATTATCACAAAACAAAAAGTTTCTATTTAGGGTATTTATCCCAAGGACAACCAACCCCCATACTCTAATAAATTATTAATGTTAAATGACGCATTATTTTGATATAATTTTTGAAGTATAGTGAAAATAAATCAATAAATAAATGTGTACCTTTATTGATATCTGATATAATCTATAAATCATATTTAATGCGTGTTTAGTAATTTTTAATATTATGTCCAATTACAGCATTACAATACTCCGGTATGTATGTTTTATTTATATAAATTGCTTTACTCTTAATTATGTATTATGTATTATGTACATAATATATAAACATATATAATTAGACACGGATACCTTCCTTTATAGTAACAGCAAAACAAAAAACGGCCTACCCCAAAAAGCCCGCATCAATATCCAAAAAACCAGCCCTCTGTACGAAATTAATTTCACCTGGTTATACCTGAACGAAGTTGAATAATAAAACAAAAACAAAAAACTAAAAACAAAAAAAAAGTTTGTTCCAAAATTCAAATTCCTAATAAGACCCCCAAGGGCAATTGTTTTAAGCAAGAAGAAGCTCGATAAATTTTGTATAAAGATAAAATTTATTTGGGGAAGCTTTCGGGACCATTTAACTCAAAAAAACATTGAATGTTTTTCCCCCGACCCTGTATATATATATAGTATTAAGGATAGCGAGGGAGAGAACTTAAGGACATACCATTCTGTACCATAGGAATTCCTTCAAGCCCTTTATGTGTGGCAATTCATCATTCATCATCAGCAATAAGTGATGACGCTTTGCTTACCCTCTTCAGAATCAGAAGAGTCGCCGTTCGTTACGGGGTCAACATTTTTATTTTTTTTATATTTTTGGGTTGAGTTAAGGTTTAAGGGTGTATAATGTATATGTTGTGCACTCCACTATGCATAGCCCCCATGTACAAAAGGACCAAGGTTATGTGGGGCACTGAGAACTGACTCTAATAAAACATGATGCTACGCAACTTCCCAATTGGGGTAGTCCCATCGGTCTTATACCTCACTCAGGGTTGTCGTATCCATTCACATATATTGGCTTCTCTCCCCTCCGCTCGCATCCGGACCATACTCAAGGTTCAATTGTGCGATTGATTTTTTGATTATTGCTCACAAGTTGTAAGTGGATATAGTGGGGAGAGAAGTGAATCCTATATCCTGGTATCCTTGTAACCTCGATACTACCAGAAGACAATAAAATTAATTTCGTGGGACAATCGACAACACAACACAGCCCAAGGTGGGTGTTGCTTCCGTCAATTTTTAATGCCTGCACGTTGTGCGTAGGTATTTGCCTCCCCCATAACTTCGATAGGGTGGTATGTATTACTAATTGAATACGAACGTAGAATTTATTAAAAATCATTTACATATAGATTTACTCACTTATCATGTAGTAGAGAAGCGCTATGTGTGCGATCATGGTGACATCCGTTGGATATATATCTACTTTGCTGGTAAGACTGCTATTATCCAATGATGAAACGTCTTACCATATCGATGATGTGCTAAACATCGGTTTACATTTATGATAACATCTTTTTGAACTTAGCCAAGTAAAATCATTATCATTTCTTTTCGCACTACTGGCACTGCACAAACACGCACTGACACAATAAACTGGCAGAATTTCCGGTATGCAACTAAGCAATGGATTTTATACCACCCTACAACATCTGCTCCTTCACTAGCTTATCTAATGATCCTTGTAAGCACTCTTCAGAAAATCACTTTCAAAAATCATCTATCATATATCTCTGCCTTTTTTAATAATATTCACCCGATTATTTATTTTTTATTTACTTTTTCCCCCAATGATTATGTTATGACACACAACAGAGGGTCACCAGGGCCGAAACCGAGCCCCTCAACAACCCCAAAACCCCGAGAGCTGTCAACCAGGAAGTGGTAAAAATTATTATTAAAAATTACTTCCGCGACGCGATGAACAAGATGCTGATGAACGGCACTAATAAAGGCCCATTAAAAAACGGCCGTACCGCCCTAAAAATAAATTAAAAATGGCGTGGTACATTTACAACACACACATCAGGGTTTTGTACCGCTACCGGACTACTCTATATGTGATATCCACGGAATCACCTCCAACTAATATAGTAAATCTCGATAAGAACTGTTCACACAGCGAGAAATTGCCTTCGGATGAATAATATCCAAAAATACACGAGCCGCAAGCTTCCAAGTCGATGCTTCGAGCGTCGCGACGCAACTGAATTTTCCATCTGCCGAAGAATAGTTACGGAAAAGCTCCAAGCAAACTGATTTCGTTCGAAAAACATTATATTTCCCAAGTTCCCAGCGCGATTCGAGAGAAAATTTCCCTGGACAGTTTTTCTTTTTTCTTTTTTTGGGGTAGGTAAAAGCAGCAGCAGCTTGTGAAAGCCACAGCCGTGAGAATGAACGTCTTTGATGTGTATGAGGAATTGTGGGAAATTTCAACACTTGCACTTGTAAGCATCGGGGGTGGAAAATGCGCGTTTATACTAATCTAGACAAAAAAAAGAAAATTATCTTTCTAGAAATTTAAACATGGGTGATAGACACATGTGGATTGGTACATCGTCTTCATATTTTCCTATCGTTAATATACACGCTTGAAGAGTTGCTATAGTGATTTATGTCGAAATTCAGAATTAACATCGAGGGTTTCACAATCACTTCCTACACAAAAAAATGTGTGTATGCGCCCTACCCTAACCTATACCCCTCGAGAGATTTGTTGAAATTTGTTCCCAGTAGTAATTTCATTTGCTTCTTCCAAAGTAATCACGTCAACCGATTTGAATTTACGTAACCCTTTCTGTTCGGAATATTCTCATTCAGTTTCAGTATTTATCAAAAAATTTTTAAAATTATAGCTCGACCTGTTCAACCATTCTGGACGCTCTAATATTGCTTCAATTCAGAAATTCAAAATTGAATAATCATGAATCTTGAAAAGTCTCGAAAACAGTGTTTTTTTTACCTAATATTCAACTGGTGTTCTTGCGAGAATATTTGAGTGCGAGAATGAGAATGTTTCCCTAATTTTTGGGAAGAGTCATGATGACATCGGTAAATAGTTCCTGGGATTTCATGTTTAAAAACTGAATCAATTTTCTTTGACTTCTTTTAAACCTAGTTTAATACCATTGAGAGAGTTCTACAGAGATCGAAAAAAGTGCTGGGCAGAGAGGGCAATGTCTGGATCTACACTATATGGTGATCGATTCAAAACTTCCCCAGAAAATTCTTCCAGTATTTAACTGATCATAAAAGAAGTGGGTCGTGATGGAAGACAACGCCTTTCCTATTGCGTTATGCACAATGGCGCAGTTATGCTGTTGTATGCAAGTTGGGCGCGATTATACTTGCTCAGGCCCCCATGAGTCGGGAGCCTTGAAGAACTCGATTTGGGAAGCACTCGCAAACATAAAAAAGGCGATAAAATACCTCCTCCCTAATCAACCTAAACAAGGGTTTGGGGGTTGGTTATTCCGGATCTACGGTAATGCCAGCTCGCGCGAATGGGTCGTGGGGTGTGTGGCCGGGCTTACGCAGCTATGGTTCACCACTTACCGCAAAGGTGTAATATATTCTTCCTTAATATCTAAATTTGGTCCGCATCGGGCTCCATTATGGATAACTGGACATGGATGATCTTGCCATAATCAACAAAAATTACAAAAGAGCCCTGGAGAGAAGCCCGCCCAGCCATCTAGGAAAAATCTAACTGTTTAGGCCATCAGGCCCAATAACACCCCCCAACAAACAATTTTATTCCTATATGCATTTGCAAGATCTTCTAGGGAAAAGAATTGTACCTAGAAGATCTTGGAGGTGCATATAGGAATAAAATTGTTTGTTGGGCCACGTGATAAAATATTGTTGAGAAAAAAAAACAGATATTCAATAGGTATTACGGCTCATATCATGCACTAATTCGAAACCCGTAAGAGAAAAACCCGCCCTGGCGCCAGTACGTGTTCTTTTAACACATTAAGTGATATATCATTAAAAAAAAAGTTGCAACCGCAATCAACTTAACAACTCAAAAACAGCCAATGTGTAACTAAAGGATAAGCAAAGTGTGTGAAATGAATGAACTTAGTAAGACTATTTAACTAGGTAAAAAAACTGTAACAAACAAGAATAATTTGAAACCGGCTCCTCTCAATGTGACTTAATAGACTTCCCGCCGTCTGGAAAGATTTGGCCTTGCGGCGATAACTTAGCATTCCTCAACCCCTTTGACAACGGAAGAACTTCTCCTTCACTTTTTGGACGACTTGCACTTAGTTTCCTCGGAGTAATGTTGGACTGCTACCCCTCGCTTGTTTAGGTATTCACCGTCACAGTCGTAAGTTATTTAGGTGAGAACAGTCAGATTATTAGCTTCAAAAAAATGTGGTTCTTGCAGGTTCATTTCCACTTCTTTGCCTTCTCGTGGACACCCAAAGAACAGATAAAGAAGGTTTGGTTCCTACCAATTTGGAGATTAACAGCAGCAAAGACCAGGCACAATCGGGGATCCGGGAATTTTTCCCTTCTTGGTTGCTTTACTGCTATACCAACGACGAAGGTGATGACTTCTAATTACCCCTAAGGTTATCTTCAGTTGATCCGCCGGAGATAGCTACAGCGGCCCAACACCTCTGCGGAGCTCCTCTGTTATCGGCTCCAGTGTGGATCACGCTAAGGATGTGCGCTTCTTCTATCCTTCCTACCAGTCCTCTAGTCCTTCTGGTTCCTTAGGATGCTGACAATGAGTTAAAATACGAACTGCGAAAGTCATAGAGGGAATCCTGGAAAACCTTACAATAGAAGGTTTTTCGAATGCAAGAATAAGAAAGGTTCTCTTGAAAAGCCCAATGTGCCAAGAACTACCTGCAACAAGCAGACGGTACATGTCATATTCCGGTTGATCGAATTGGACATCAGTTCGCGGTGGTGAAGACAAAATCTGGCACGTGCTTGTCTTATATTGTCGAAGAAGTAAGAGTAACGCAAAGTACCGTCATCAGCAAAACAGTGAAGTGTGTTGGAGGGGATTGAGAGCAGATCATTAATGAAGAATAGGTAAAGCGCGGGTGATAGATTAGACCTCTGAGGAACAACGGCCGAAATAACGTGGGGCATTGTTGTCGTTGAGATAATAATACTGCAGCTGTGTGCTATATTCTCTTTTTACAAAGGTGTAGTCTTTCACTAAGAAACATAATATAGCGGGTATATCAGCAAGAGGTGTCATTTTAAATTTTCCGCCATTTTTAGCTGCCAACATACAAGATAGAACTGTCGCTACGTTGACATTTCAAAAGTAAACTAGTGGGATGTTGTGCCTAGAGACATGGTATCATGGTATTCTTTCTATTGAATAACACTTCAGACTGGATGACCATACTTCCGGTTGGAATTTCCAGACCATTTTCTCAGTTTTAGGTCTCTTGATCAAGAGCTACAATTTGAGATATGGCCCAAATCTGTAGTGACAGTACTTTCAGAGATGAAAGAAGGTCACAGGAGGACAGACAGACAGATGGACAGAGCCTCTGTGTAAGCTTTTTTTTTTTGAAAAAGCTAAAACTAGGAGATATAAAGATATAGATCGATGCACATTCGCATAGCGCATTGGATATAGAAAATAATGAAAATTTATTACAACAATGGTAAAAAATGCAGTAGAAATGGTGCCTTAAGTTCGTATTGCTTTGGATCATCAATCGCCTTCAAGTACAGGTCAGACCAGTTGCATTACTTTGCAGGGCCCTGAGGCAAAAATATCATTAGAGCTCTTTTAAGCTATATAGCAAAAGACCTTTTTGTGTGTCAATCTGTTTCCGGGCTTCCGCTTTTACCCTGGGCCTCTGGCAATTCGTCTCAGTTTCCCCCTTGTGGCACAATTATAGAATATATCTGAACGCCTCGGACAAGTTAAGGAGGTGAAAATTAAAACTCCAACTAGTAGATACTCGTCCGATGAGGTAAGCTAAAAATATCCCTGCTGTAGCAGAGAGCCTGTTTTTAAACCGAGATTTGTCCATTTCAAGGTGGCCCAGGTAAATTGAAGCTATTAAATTGACTTAGATGGTTATATGTAAGTTGCAGTTAACACAGCTATTGAATGGAGCCAGAAGATCATCCACAACGCTGAGCATTTGCTGATTGGTTATTGGGAATTCGTAAACAGGCAAAGCCATCGTATTTGGGGCACCGAAAACCCAGGAGAATTAGCCGAAAAACCTCTAAAACCACAACGAGTAATAGTTTGATGCGGATTTTAAATTGCCGGTGTAATCGGAACACAAATTCTATTATTTCAAAATTCTATTGGTTCGACCAATACAGTAAATGATTTCGTTGCCGAAAGATGCTGGACAGAGCGGAGACATACATTTGACGGATATTGTGTTCCATTATTAACCTCAGAGCTTATACTTCAGATTTACATAAGAAAATCATCACTTTTTACGAAAATGTTGCCCTTTTTGTTGATTCAAAATGACACATTTTGTTGAAAGACCCTGCACTTATAGAACGGACTGTTGAAGGATAGTAAGTCAAAGCGATAACTTTTTCTTTTCCGACTGAAACGGAAATTATAATTTTGTGAGGCAACTATTAAAAATCTGATTTATATGGAGAAGAATTACAGCGTAAATTAACTTTGGGGCTATAACAATCGTTCAGACATTTTTAAAATACTCCTTTTGCTTAGTAAACAGATTTTTAAGCCCCAACAGATTTTTAAACCCACGATGCTCCCAACACTGTTATAACATCCTTGCTGGCTCAGAAGGAAATCCCCTTCAAAATCTGGGGATCTAACCCCACGCATACAAACAAAAACTCACTTCTAAATCCTTTAACCCGAGCACAGTGGCGTCCGATAAATGTCCCTATTACTTCCCCTCCATAAAAAATGTGAATCCTGTATTTCGAGCTTTACGTGCTTACAAATCCTGCGAAATGTGTAGAGGCAGGTCATGCTTCAAAATCTCGTACAGCTTATGCGCAGTAATCCCGTCCGCTCTCGGGCGCTCTCTCTGCTACTAGGGGGTGCAGTATTGGCAATTTCTCATTGCTGCTCATTACATCAGCAATAAACACGTTTGCACTATTTTAGTGCCGACGGGGTGACACTTGCCCTTTGAAGCAGTACTTTGCGGGGCATTATGGGACCGAGAACGACAGTCCCGCACCCAATGGTCCATTCATACATCGGCCCAAAGCTATGATTCCTTCTGCAGCACCATATATTTGGCCGGACCGAGGAGTATCGATGACAGGATAGCATCTGAGTAGCACAGTGTGCGGCTCCCCTACCTTAAAGCTGAAGTGTCTACAGCAAATTCTGGAGCCGTGGACTTCAACGTGAGCATTGCTGAGGCGGATGCACCGGTGGAAGCCTGGTGGGAAATTTTCAAAGCGATATGCAAGGACTTTGTAAGTTATGAGCTATTCGGAAAGGAAATTGCATATTTGCATCGTATACAGGCCGGGATCCTGCGGGCGGGAGGATAACTGCGCGAGGAAGCACCCGGATACCCAGCGCCGTCCGTCCGTTGCCTCAACGGGAAAGCGAGCAGAATATTTGCAAAATAGTTTGATTTCAATGCATGAAAAATAAATCTGCAGGTGGCAGAGGAAGCGGTGTGCGATAGACCGGGGAAGTCGAAGAGGCTTGCAGTTAGCCGACCGGAAGGAGTGCTGCATTACTCACTCTGGTGCACAGTAGAATGGAACCTGAAACTTCTTAATGTTTGATTGTGGGGCATTTTGTATTACGTTTAAATTTTAGATTAGGTGAAATTTTTCTGCGAGGGCAACGGTGGTGAAATAATCAGAAATTCATGTAGGGGTAGCGCACATCTCAGGAAGGGGCTGGATATTGTGTTAGGTGAAGAATGGCTTTATGGAAATTGGCTGCTCAAGAGATTATTAACGTATCAACTTTTGCCGTTAAAGGTAACAATTTGCTTAAAAGAAGTGTGATTGAGGTAAATACAATTCTGCAGGTGAAGTACGTAAACACTACAAACAAATTTATTACTACGCTGCAATTTGAGAGATTGGAAGAGGGGTGAATTATGGGAAGTGGACTTATTACCTTTATCGATTCGGTCCCATAACGCCATAATATCGATAAATCACAAAGAATAATACGAATTTTGTCGATTTACTCGCCAGAAGTTTGTTAGATCGGCAATGGGAATACCAATTCAAGGTCGAAGTGACACATTTGTCACGTCACTCGACAACGAGAATAAGGCTGATTATATCGGACGGGAACCAAGTGGACTTTTCGTCACTTACGTGAAAGGGTAAACTTAGGAATGACCTTTTTTACTGCCAGGCTATGGTGAGTGCTAAATGCGGTGGCCACAAACTTTGTGTTTAAATGCTCGTTTGAGTGGAGTATGGAAATGTTGAAAGTGGAAGATTGTTCCAAAATCAAGTTTTGATATTTATGAATGAGTTCTTAGACTTGCAGTGCGTGCGGAAAGAAAGTCTTTATGGTGGTCACGCCATGTCTTATCTTGAAGGAAAAACATAGTCGTGGCGATTAAAGGTATTTAGGTCAGTGGTTAAGTTGGTATAGCGACAACATTTTGTCAGGGCAGCTGAAAGCGTAGTTGGCTCAAGGCGGCAATTTGGGAGCAAATGGTGTTATCTCCAATGAGTTTAACAAGGTACTTTTCAAGCCACCGAGCGAGATAAACGGTTGAGAAGAGAGGAATTCGCATCAAGGAACGCCAGTCAAGGAATTGAAATCAGTGATCATTCAAACATGGATCCTTAGTTAACGTCGTTCCTGGGATAATGAAAATAGCAGTTTTAAAAGCAGTCACAAGTCACAACTTAATCAAAAGTGTGGGGTGAGTCAACTTGAGACCATTTGGTTATGCGGTCGCCATAAGGGAAATGAGCGCCTGCGGAATTGAGATTGAGAATATACAATGAGCTAGATGTTTGAAGTTTTAAACAAACAGAGTGACGGAGTTCACTTGTGGGGACTTAAGACTCTATATGCATATGGAAGCAGCGATTTTGTGGCTTCGTTATTGTATGGCACGAGTTCTATTCTGGTTTTGCAGTCACAATCCATCAAGTGACTGTATAAATAGCGGATCACAAGAGTTTACAAGAGCAGATTTCTAGGATACTTTTCATAATTTCCCACAGACTCAGCCCACAACACAGTCAGCTTCCATAAGAGGTTTATCAAAATAGCTGATGATCATAAGAATAGTCAGAAACTCTCAATGAGCGTATCTACAACTGTAGCGAACTGTTTCTTAGAGCTCTATAAAGCCATGAGAGAATTGTGCATCGCCAATAAACTGGCATGTTTCTCTAGATTAACCGTAGCCAACGTGGAAACTAAGTAAAGATGTCCGGACCTGTCAATATCTACTATGTACTGGTACAAAGGGACGATATGGCTTGCCTACTCTTAAGCCTAAAGTTGGAGAAAGAGTTCGGGTAACAACATGACGTACAATCTCCCATAAATGTTCCCTAGTGCTGCTGTACTCACACAAAGTGCGCATCATAAAGCGAACAACTAGAGGACAAATTCAGACGGATTGAGAGTCCGTACATTAATGAAAGCATAACCAATTACGTAGTATGAGAGATCTAACACTATTACCGAGTTTCCATGGGAGTCGAGTTGAGTTGAAATGACACTTCAACTCAATCACTCAACTCTATGCGTTTCCATGGCTGACTTTTCTGCCTGTGTATAGACAGCTGAATGTGTACTTGTATTAAGCAAGCAGCTGTTTTTAAATTTGACGTAATATTTTTGTTATTATAAAATAGCGATCATGGATCATAAAATTAATTTATTGTGTTCGTTGTATAACAGAAATGTTATAAACAGGCGCGACATTTTGACTTTTTTAACATTTGACAATCCCGTTTGTAGTTGTGTGCGTGAACTCTGTTCAATCTACCTATTTTCGTTGAGTTGAGCAGAGTTGAAAATCTTTAACGAAAACTCTTGACTGCGACTGTTTCCATGGAGTTCAACTCGGGTTCAACTCTGGTTGAACTCTCATGGAAACTCAGTATATGTCTATAATATAGGTGTTGGAAACATGCACTCCAAAAAGAGGATGCCTTCAACAAGCTCAAATCAAAATTAGTAGCTGACAAAACCATGAAACCAGAAATAAGTGCACGATTGCTATAAACTAACAAGGCCAATTATAACCTGTGAAGGTTTTTCAAATGCTAAAATCTAACCATGAGATCCAAACTGATGCTGTATAAGACGGTGGTCTTATCAGTACTCACATATTAATCTCAGACTGGGGGGTCTATATAAGAGAAGAAACTCCACAATAACGAGGTAGTACGAGCGCTATCGCGGAATGGATGTCCCTAAAAGACTAAAGATCATCCGGTTCCGCGAGAGTCAAGGTCGTCTAGCTCCATTGTGTGGAAAGGAGCTTGCTTGAAAAATCTCTTGTTGTCGGCGATAACGAAGAAGGCCAAACATACGTGCGTACCTGGAAGAGCAGCATTTTTACTAAGCATACACATTGGGTCTTATATCTATACAAATCACTTAACCTCACTTTTAAATTGAACAATATTCTCCAACCAGCAGTCGAATTTACAGGTTATGAGGACATCTTCATTATCTTTACTAGGCACGTGAGTGTTTCGATGGCAGAAAAAGGGGCACCCACAATTTGTCGTGGACCAATTTTTTGTAATGCAATTATGGGGGGCCCTATAAAGAGGAACTGAACCTTATTTTCTCCGAGATCAGAACAAGTGGCTTTTTGCTTACTTCTTAAATATTGTTCTCGCACTTCTAGTATTCTTGATAAAGTAATTGGAGCTTCATAGTTTGTAGAAGGTCTCTGGGAGTGCAAGGTGTACGTAGTAGTAATTTGGCGTTAAAAGTGGTAATTTGAGTTAATCCATGCCAATTGATATTAATTAAAGTAATCTAGAGTTTAATGATTATTATTATTAATTGGTGTCAATTGGTGTTGACTGGTGTTAATTGGTGTTATTGAGGTTATTTTTCATGTAAAAGCTTAGGTGCCACCCTTTTTAATACCAGTTCGTCAAAACGTTCACGTTATGATGCAATGTCTATAAAAAGTATATGATAAGTTAAGGGTCTGAAGTCTGTTGGATTCTTGAGGAGGAGGTAAAGAACCTCCCTTTTTAACTCTTGGATGTTGTGTGAGTTCATTTTTTATGCAGCTGCCTGAGCCACAACAGTCAGGGTAAGCAGGGGACCGCCTTGTCGGAGTGTTATGTCTCCTGAAACAAGTAAATGCCGCTAATCACCCAACAACAGCTACGACGCAGGCAGTACCAGACTACCAGGTGAACAAAGAGGTGCACGGACCGATAAATAAGGCAGGATGCCTCATTAGAGCTACCTTCATGGTGTTAAATGGTGTTATTTTGAAGATAATTGATGTTAATTGATGTAAGCTACTGCTATTTAGTGAGCTTAAACCTTTCAAAATTTGTTAATAGAAGCGGATGGTTGCTAAATTAACACCAATTAACACCAAAAATAATATCACCTGATTCCTAAGCTTGACCATACCACATAAAAATATTAACACCAATTAACACCAATTAACACCAATTAACACCAATTAACCCCAATTAACACCTATTAGTACCATTTAATACCACCACAACAGAAACAACACTTGGCATTCTGACAAGTGTGAAAAGTATTCTCAGCATCCTTCGCACCTAAAAACAAATTTTCATGTCTAATATGGCTAGGCTACCATAGGCAACCCCTAGGTCTATGGGTGTTGGATTAAGTTTAATGTTAGCAACAACATCTGAGTACTTGTTGATTATGAGATTAAGCCACACCAGCATTGGCCTGTGATATTACTTGCGTGTGTTGTTGAACGTTGTGATGTCTCTTTTACCAGGACACGAGGAAAGCAGTTCGATACTTTTTTGTTAGATTATGTAAAAATTAGAACGAATAAAAATGCATACGGTGATCTCAGTAAATCAAAGCCAAGAAATTGGAGAAATACCAGAACGAATTGGAAAAGGTACAGTTTTAGGGATAAAGCAAGGTTCACTTCACTGAAAGTACTTTTTTTAAAGAGCTCTCCTTGTGTGCTTTTTAGATTCTCCCATTTAATCCCCACATAAAATAGTTTCAAATAGAGACACAATCTTCCTCCCTAAAACGCGTATCCACTGTCCAAGCCTGCAGGACAAAGATGCCATTGCATAGTCTTCGGAGTATAAATATACTATAAATATCTACGAATAGTTCTAAATGTGTTTTGTGCCCTTAGGATTGCCCAATAAAAATAAGTTCAGAGACAAGCGTTCGTAATTGCCTTTTTCTAGAGATTCAAAGATTAGAAACGTAAGGACTTGGAGATGACCTTGGGGCTATTAAGACACCACTTTACTGCGAGCCAACGACCATTAAGATGGGGTTCAGAAAGAAATGACCTTTTCCCTCCGGTGATTTATGCCACGATAAATTAATTAAGTCGAAAATTATCCCCCGGAATCTTTTATTATAACTTACTTCGATAATAAATCCTAGAAGCACTTCCGGTAAGTATCAAAATAATAAACAATCGCCAATTGTTGTATTATGCCGCCGTCGTCGTCGCATCGACCGCAAAGGCAGCAGCACACGGGCCGCTGCCTGATGGGGGAGGGTACTTTTTTGTGTGCCAGGAACTTACCTCTTAAATCTTGCGATCCTTTGTTCCAGCCATTGCACATCCTTGAGGCTGCCATCTGGATAACAACAATGCTATCTGTGTTTATTAAATTGCTGTAGTCAAAACTGTTATCAATGAATTATGCCAGCCAGGAGTCAATATATTACTTTGCTGCCACCCCCGCCGTCGCCCCTGTTTCGGGGCAGTGAAAGGAAGAGCATCCTGGTGGCACACAATGAAAGGACCAACAAGGGGCATAATGGGGACATAAACATGCGATGCTCTGCAGTTAATTGGAACCAGTGCTAGATCTGCTTGATACTCGCTCGTCCTTTTGTATTCGTTTTCAGCGGAAATTTTTTATTGGTCTATTAATTTGATGCCCACTTTAACCTTGGAAATTGATTTCAGATCCCATCGTGATGCCGATCATAAAAGTGCGGCAGAGTGGCACAAAAGTAGCATTTCGCACGAAATGAATTTCCAGCCAAGATACGATCCAGCCCGAATGTCCCTGGATTCTCCCCTTTTCATCCCCACCCGCTTTGTGTTATTATCAGGACTCGTTATCAGTTTTAATTTGGATGAATATTTACGTTCGGCTTTTACGGCAGGTATTAAGACTTGTTTAAATGCATTATTTTTATTATTATTTAAATTTCACCATTTTCGGCATTTGATGGCATTTATTGAAAATCAACCGAATAAAATTTGTAATGGCGCCGATAAGAAAGCCGAAGCTGAAGGTCGATTGTGGTGCATGAAGTTATGGAAATTTTTGTAATAATTTTCGCCGATATTTCAGCTGTAATTATAAAAGAACGTTTCAACATATCCAAGGATAACGTTTTGTAACCTTTCCAGAATACCGAATCCTTGTGCAAATAACTCTATCAGTTATGCCGAGCACGTAGTGCAGCTGCTGTATAGAGCTAACAGACCAAGGTCAGAGATATAATGAAATATATTTCTAAGAATGGGGAACACTTTAGGTGCTAATTGTGTGCTCTTGTGCTGCCATGGGATTTTAAAGGTGATCTACTGATTACATTTAAATGTAATTTTTTTATATTGTTACATTTCTTATACAGCAGTTGTGTTAGACAAGTAACAAAGATATTAGAGAACGGATAAGCATTGGTTATTTGTCGAACTTAACGGCCAGTTTTGCTTTTGTTTTATAGCTCTGTGAGGTTAAGCTAAAGCAGTGGTCGGCAAACCGCGGCTCGCGAACCTTTTGTGGCTCCTTGGCCCCCTAAAGGTCACTCTCCAAAAAATACCATGTGTGGATGGCGTATGGACCGAGGTTGGTTTTCGGCCTCGGTGAGACTAACTCCGGTTGAAACAAATTGCAACCGATAAAGGATAGAAAAATTCATCTACAGTTTATTTTGGGGCCGAAGTTTCGACATTGCCTTCTCCTTATGATCCACCAGACTACCATTAACTTTTCTTATTCTTTTTCTATTTTCAGGTCAAGCTTACTACTAGACATTGCACCATGAGTTGAAAGACATGATTGTCTAGTGGTACAAAGGGTGATTCCTGACTTTGACCGTGCCACATAAATAAATATAAAAAAATCATAAAAATGCATTTTTTCGTATGCGCTGTTTGAACGAAATTTTCACTTTATCTTCCCATACTTAAGCCAGTTTTCTGTAAATTTTCAGATCCAAAATCCTCCGTATAATAACATTTGTTGACACCCCACATTGCAGCCATTACGAAGTATAGATCTTTTCAAACTCCATGCACAAAAAATTAAAACAGCGCAGCTCGTTGCCAAATTTTATCAATTTTATTCTATCTAAAAGAGGGGATTTTAAGTTGAAACGAAAATAAACGCAGAAAAAACTCCACAAAATAATGTGGGAAGGGATGTGATGTGCGCATGCCGAATGAATAAAGTTAATTTATCTTTATATGTATTGAGCAAAGCTTTTAAATACATGTAAAACCTCTGCTCAACCAAGTCAGTTTATCCATCATAATAAGCATAATCGTGACTGATTAAATGACAGCTAGTGATTTGATAGGAGTAGTTAAATGGAGCTTTCTACGAGCTTTTAAACATTTTTAAGAGCTTTGTACTCCAGGATGCGCGAAATGTCACGACATTTGAAATGATCTATACACGAGTAGCAAAATTAGAGTAGCGTTATTGATCTCGGGTATTCCCAAATTTTCGGCATTTTATCGTTTTCTACCCTGATCTCGTCTAATTGGCACCTAAAGCCTGTCGATTGCTGATTCTAGCTGTTCCGTATCGTAGGGTATTTGATGATGTTGAAGTTGGCTTCCGGTAAGTTTGTCTAAGTTTAAGCCTGAAATATGATGGTGGTTTATTAAGATGTGGTTTTTTTGATTTTGTTGAAGCTCCATCAGAGCATACCCAAGTTACTGTTTTGCTCTCTGTCCTCTCTATGACGCGTCGTTTATTGTCATTAGTGTTCTATGCAAGCTGTGGATGCCAACTTCTCCCTATATACGAGGTCCAGTCTTATTTAAACTGACAAACCCTGCAAGATAATTCTCAGATCATACCCTGCTCTGTCATTAAGTTCTCGTTCATCTACTACAAAGAGTTAGTCTTTTTCGTCGTCGTTAAACAAAATTTAAAACTAAATTTTCAATCAGTGTTTTATTCCTATAATTAGAAAATAAATACCGAAACTATTACTCACATTTCAACTACACATTCCCTGCAACATTACCCATCCCCTAATTGTTACCTATTAACAAAATTCAACACACTTTAAGACTTCCACATCCGAATAGAGTGATCACAGTAAATCGATTGTTATAACCCGATACAACGAACGAAAACTTAATATCAAAGCCGTAATGAGCTGAAGTATCATCATGCAGAGCTCCTGAATTGATACTTGATGCTGCATATCGATGGGCACTTGCAACGTGGGAAATTCGAGAGGCCCAGTAATTCATCTCCAAATACACCTATCCATAAATTAATGCAATAACTGATATCACGACTGGGCTCATTGATTGTGGATTGTTTTCAGTTCAGTTCGACTAAATGGGGATGCATCCATCGTAAAGTTATCATTATTGAAATTTAGCTTTCATGATGCTTAGGCAGAAAATTATTAATTGCAGATTGTTCACTTTCGAATTGATGGTATTCGTAAAAATTATCGATGTTTCTATGGGTGTAATGATTTGACAATAGTTTGGAAATGTTGAAGTTAATCTTTTTGTGTTTATCAACGCAGATTGCAAGAAGGGTATTTCACACATATTTTGGCGAAAGTCAACTGCAAGCTAAGAGCGTTGGGTTCCGCAGAAGAAACCTCTCTGACAGAATTTTTACTTCCAACAAAATTAATTGGGCCATCAACACCTTGCTGCTCTTTTCAACATCTGAAGGTGATAGTTTCTCCCGCCCTCTATCAGCAGGGAATTGACAAACTGTTTCCCACATCTCACGAGTATCCTAAGAGCTGGCTTATCAAATTTTGTTTTGATAACTAAAGTTATATGATGTGACTGATAATTCTTTAGAGGTAGAAGAGTTGGCTCGGTGTACATTCATAGATATAGAATGTGTCTTTGGCATCACCTCCTATGAACCCATAGAACAGGCGACGAACAGAGTGGCAATAAATCCCTCTATGGTAAAATGGATTATCTATATACTGAGAAAAAGTAATAGCAGCTAAACTCGCAGAATAGTGCTCCAGGGAGGAGTCTCACTTCTAATATCGCCACTAGGATTGAAGAGCTCCTTACGAAGCCCTCAACCTCTGGCTTTGATATACAGGATTAACTCGAAAACTTCCTAATCATAATACGGGATAAGGATTATTTGAATATGTTTGGTCTCCTACAAGGTGCACTCTCTAAAGCTTATTCTTGGAGCCATGATGAGGAACTGAGCTCAAAATCAAGGAAATTGATAATCGCGTCTTTCACTTTCAAAAATATATTGAAACTGCAAGCTTCCATACTAAATCATGAAACAAGTGAAAAGGTAAAATACCGAGAGCCGGGTTGTGTTGGTGCCCCGTATGAGATATTTTTATGCGCCCTTAACTTTTTCTTTTAGGTAGATGCACAAATTATACAATAACCCGAGTAAAAATAAAAAGTGGCCTTACAACGAGCGAGTACTGGCCCCTTGGGAACACATTCGGGCTTATGCCGGCCAAAGCTGATCAAAAGATTTAAATGGCCGAAAACTGAGCTCTTCGCATGGGCATACGACGGCAAATTTGAGTCGAAAAGGAATCTGCACCAAATGTATTGTTGAATGTGTATTGTTGATCAGATACCCGAACATGTCCGAGGACTGCGTTTCAACCAGGGTCGGTGTTCGCCAGTTGTAAGGCAATACCGTCGAATACCGAATACCGTCGTCGTCGACCAAATTTCGCACACCAAAATTGAATATTGAAACAACGATTAATAAACGTACTTTTATACCGTAATGTGCGCGAAGAGGAGGGTTGTAGGGTGTGGGGTAAGCCCAGTCGGCTAGTCTTGTGTCGGAGGAAAAAGTTTCCGTGTAGGCCGGAGGTAGCGGTAAACCTTGCAGGGGGCTGCTACATTCTTACGGTGGCTTAAAAGGTCGACCGTAGAGCAGGGTGCTGTGAGTTTGATGGCGCTGGTTCTCACCTTGTCCAGCCAAGCCAAGGTGAATTTTGGGGCACCAATCCAGATATACGAGTTGTATTCGAGGCGGGCCGAGTATAGGATTTGTAGATTGTAGCTAGTGCAGCTGGCTGGAGGAGGAACTTGCATCTCTTAAGGAATCTCAGGCATTGATACGGTTGTTTGACAACTTGGTATATGTGATTATTCCATCGCAGATCAGAAGTTAAAGTCACGCCTAGGATGTTAACAGATAAGTCAGCTGTTACATTATCCTTGCCAACTGAAATAGGGGGAAGGTTTGTGCTGGTTTTGATGGAGATAAGACAGTACTTTTCAATGGATTGAATTCGACAAGATTATTGCGGCCCCAATTAAGAATGAGTTCAATATCCATGTTTAGGAGCGGCGCTTTCCTATGTGCAAATAGTGCACTTGCACCGGGTGCAATTTCAGAAAAATTGAAAGTGTTCCCGTGCTTTAATTTTCATATATTAAAGAAACTGCACATAGTATCTGTGCCTTTTTCCGTTGTCATCTGCAAGGTGTGGCCAATCCAATTCCATGTCGTTCGTGTGATTACATCGTCGTCTATCCCTTCTTGGCTGGGACGATGCCATAGTTCTTAATTTGTAGTAATTCGTACTATAATAGGACCCTAATTCGGCGAGAAACACATATATCGCCTCTATTCTGAAGCTATTCAAAGCTCCAATTATGTCTGGAAAGGCTGTTAGGGTGGACTGTTTCTTTTCTATGCAAGACTATAGTAGAGACTAATACATGCCGTGCAGTGACCACCTATTATGCCTTGAAATAGTAAGGCTTATTATGGAGATTCGAGTGTATAGTACCATAGTTTTAACGGAACCCAGGATTGTGCTGGAAATAGTTAGGAACGTGCAGCTAACACCGAAAAACATCCTATAGTATTAAACTTCATTAGCGGGAGAGTTTTGTGACTTTAAAGCGCAAGGAAAATCAGCACAATATGGCATTCTGCACCGGGCGCAAAAAAGCCAAACGGCGGCCCTGTCCATGTTAAGAGAGTTGACAAGGTTTGGCGCTTGCTGGTCTTATGCTTCCAAGGGGTAAAAGTAACGCAGAGTACCGTCATCGGCAAAAGTTATATAGTGGGTTGGTGGGGAGTGAAATAGTTAATGAATATAAGAAAGAGAGCACGGGAGAGGATCGACCCTTGTGGAGCACCGGCCGAGATGGAGTGAGGGTTGGATTCAACGCAATCCCATACTACTTAGATTAAACGACCAGAAAGAAAGCTCTCAATCCAGTTCCTTAGAACTGAGTCGATACCAATAGCTTGGAACAAGGGCGTTTCCAGTCAACTAGCTTAGGGGGGTAATTAAAAAAAAAGAAAAAACTGAAATATTTTTTTTATTCCATAAAGACAAAACAATCGAGATCAAAAAATATAATTTGTATAAAAAGGAATTTATATAATAATAAATTAAAAAATAATGGTTTTTATTTTGTTTAGAAAATCGCTTTCTACCCCCTACTTTTTTGTGGGAGGAAGGATGCAGAATTGAAAAAAAAAGTACAAAACCCCTATTTTTTTTGCAGATTTAGATTCTTCTTGAAAAAATATGAAGATTTTATTCTTATCATTTTTTGTGACTCGCCTTAGATGGCGCTGTAATCGGCGGAAATTAATAAATCATAAAAAACTTTTCCTCCGATTACAGCGCCATCTATGGCGAATCGCAAAAAATGTTTGGGACAAAACCTTCATATTTTTTTATGAAGATTCTGAATCTGAGGGTTTCCATTTAAGTTTTTGAAGTTGCACCCCCTACCCCTAACAGGGGGTAGAGGGCGTTTTTGGTATGGCTGGATAGAGTTTGAAAAAATATTTGATGTGTTTTTTTTAGTTTTAATTTTTTTTTTTTTTTCAAAACTCTTCGAAATAATGGGGTGGTACGGGTGGTCTGAGACACCCTGTATATTGAACTAAAAAATGCGATTCGCGCTCTCTTAAGGCTCGCGCACATTAGGGCGGGCCGCACCGCACCGCATTGCATAACAAAAATCCTCCTACATCACTTTCGAACATTTTACATGAACTATCGCACACTACAGGCAGGCCGCACCGGGCCGCATCGCAGCGCACTGGCGGATCGCTTGCTAGGCGTATTTTTGCGGCGATGTTATGTGTTGTGATGCGGCCCGCCTCAGTGTGCGTTGGAAATCGCAGTTATTGGACGTTGTTGCTCGCGATTTTACTTTAATTATTGACTCGATGTTCAACAACAGCAACTCAGGTAATTTGTTATTTTAATGTAAATCGTACTGTGCTTAATTATTTTACTATTTTTTTCGCTTTGTAACTATTCACGTCCCTTTGTACATACTCGCATGGTGTTGGTGTTTTTCGTTAAGGAATGGATGAATTACTAATTTCGTTAGTAGACCAGTACAAAGAATTGTACGACCTCCAACACCCCAATTATGATGATGCACAAAGAGGAAATAACATTTGGGAGGAAATAGGAGGATTATTGCTTTGCGGCGCGGCCCGCTGCGACTCCTTATGTGCTTTGGCGCAATTTTGCAATGCGATGCGCTGCGGCCTGTCGCGGCTGTAGTATGCGCGAGCCTTTAATGTAACATGATGTAACGATTAACAATTGCTGCGTTTTTTAATCTGTTCTGTTCTTTCCTGGTACAGCTTCCACACAAATTCTTGTCCCCGACAATTACTGAGAACCGTATCCAGGCCAAAGAGAAATTAAATTTAAATTAAACCCTTTTCCCTTATACGTTTTTTAAATTGGCAGTTGACAAATAAATTCTATATAAATTCTTAAATTCTATAAATTCTTTGTTTACTGAATAAAAAACGCGAAAAATTGATAGAGATTTTTATAAAATAGTAAAAGAATTAAAAAGTCCACAGCCGTAATTTATGCAAATGAAAATTAAAATGTTCCTTGCGTTTTTTTTTAATGTTCCAGGACAGAACAGGTTTAAAAAACGCACCTAATATTAAAGAGACTAATAGTATCAACGTATGTCGCGTATATTTAAAAAAGGGAACCCGTGCAAAGGAAGAAGTTCATCACTTCTGTTTCGGCGCTTGAGCAGTTAACTTCGGTTTGTTTACATAGCGTGCCATATTAGCTTAAGTCACGGGTATCGGTCCCTTCCACGACTCTCCAGGAGAAAAAATTCACAGTCATAGATCGCCGACTAGATTCTGTTCAGAATTAGCAATTTAATTTCTGACTCAATAAAAAGGTGCCGGAAGGGTGTGATTCAATAAAAAGATAACCTTTTCCACTAATCAAAATTACTATTTATTCGCAATTAATTCTTAGATTTTCTCAAATATAACTTCAATAAAAATTCAACAAATTGCCAAAATAATTCAATTCAATCTTTAATTTGTTATTTATTACTTGAAATTTCGTATTTGTTTTGTAAATAAAAACTACCAAAATATTGCTTGCTCTGGTAACTTAAATGAATAACGCCACCTATCTGTCAGCGTGATGATTGATGTTTCGACTGATGTGTTCTGCAATTAGAACAGCCAGGAATAACCTTTGTGTTGCTGCACTCTGGTTTCGTTTCTTGGGAATCGCTTGGGATTTGCTTACTGTTTGCTGCTTGCTGCCCTGGATGTGGCTTGCTGGACTGCTTTGCCTTGTTTCTTCGCAAATTCGTCCCTCTGTGGTTGGTTAGAGTAACTGCTGAAATCAATTTTGGTGATTAAGTTACTGCTGTATTAAAGACTTCAAAACTGTCTTTAATTCGGGCTTTACTGGGAAAAGACCTCAATTCTGTCTCTCCAGAATGCTAAGTTCGATACTTAGGCTTTAAAATTGCTTTATTGCTAAAACCTCAATACAGATTTTATCTTCTAGTTCAAGACTCTAGAAAGATTAAAAGCAATCTGATTTAACGCCGTCTGTGCGTCGGTATTTATTTCTCTTTGAATAATGGTTGAGGCTATTCTGTAGTAGGGGGCTTCGTTCTCGAAGTACATAATTTCGGGTTTATGTACTAGATCGGCGTGCGATGTCCGATCAGCTGTTCTTGTTTATCTTACGGCTGTCAAATGGAGGCCTTTTTACATGGTATTTTTAGGTTTCTAGTGGGGGATGAGCGAGGAGGAGTTTGCAACGTTAGGGTTGACAGGTAAGTGTTTTTTTGGAATCTGTTGTGTATTTTTTTATTAACCCTTTTGTTTACAGACTTGTGATTTGCCGACGGCTTTTTGCGTCTTCGTGGGATGAATTTTCTTGTTGCTTTTTCATCGCCTTGGGTTTTGATTTTTCATCCCCTTTGGTTTGTAAAAGGTAAGAACTTATGATATATATTTAAATATTTGTATTTTACTAACTCCTTTCTTTTTTCAGGTACGAATTTGTTGTTGTTTTTTGTGTAGTGCTGTCTTTTAACTTGTGTGTTTGTTTTGTTTGTACTCTTTTGTAGACGGTTTGTTTATTTAATAAAAAATGCAAAAACTGAAAGGAATTTGGTGTTTTTATTTATTAATTTCCTTTTTTACTTTTTTGGTTGTTATTTTCAGTGTCGCCGGAACAGATTCACTATACACTTAACTTTTTTGTTTGTAATATTAGTAATTTTTAAGAATAAAAATAAATAAGGGAACGCAAATCTTGGGGGGGGGGGTAATTACCCAATTACCCCCCTCTGAAACCGCCACTGGCTTGGAATTTAGACAGCAGAGTGGGATGCCTTAAGAATAAGATGCAATTGAGTCAAAAAAAAGTAAATTTGCTGAAGAAGCTGACGACTACCACCCTTGTCATGAGCTGGCAGACTGTGTTACACTCGATGGAGCTTACTTTAAAGTGAGAAAATAAATTTTGATGAATATTTTTTTTTATTATTTAACAGGACATTTTTTACACAGAAGTATTTTCAGCAAAAATATCTTTCATAGAAAAAATATTTTCTTAAAATTACTTCACGAAGAAAGCGTAGGTTTGTGTTATTTCTGTTTCTTTTATTTTATTTTATGCCAAACCAAACATCCTGAATCAAGGCTAGGAAAGGCGTAGTTACTTGACACGAAGAAAACAAAAGCGTGCCCTAAAGTCTGACAATTTATTACACCCGAATAATCTTGCCGGGTGGTTCCTAAGCAATGGAAATTGCCTTCTCCTGGAAGCTACGATACACCACAACGAGCAGACCTTGATAGGAACGTGAGTTTGACAAATTAATTTTTTTGGAGATTTTTGTTATGGAAAAAAAAATTCCCAATGTAAGCTAAAAAAAAAAATCAGTCAGGATATCAAAAAAAAAAAAATAAATAAAAAAATCAACATATTTTTATCTCACCACCCCATATTAAAAATCATCACAGAATGTTGCCGTGAGACGTGCCACCCAGGTAGGTATACGGTGTGTAATCTCACCTGAGTTTTATTCATGTCGCACGAAGCTCTCTACTCGGGTGAAGTCTAATTTTGTGTTCAGTTAATCTTTTAGCATGCAATTAAAGGAATTTTCAAAAGCTTATTGATGTGTTTACGTGTCTCCTGCTTACACAGGGATTGACAAGGATTAACTTATTTTCAGCAACGAACGGGGGAAAGAATCACGTGGAAACCCACTAATAAGTAATAATGCGGCGTCGACTGCATGATACCTTTTGTGCCCGGATTAATATCGGATTAGAGAAAAAAATATTGAAAAATATCACTTTTGAATAATAGGAGCGCTCCAGCGGAATCGCTTGTGAACCGAAAGTAGGCCATTGTTATTAGCTGCTGCCACCACAATCCAGACCCTATTTGCGGGTGGATTCCGCAAGGACTCGCCATCCTACATTAATGAGCTTAGCAAACTTCAAAGGTATTTCTGCCAGTTACGTACTGCACACCGTGACTGTTGATGAGATTTGCTCGCTGTCGTGTCTCTGAATTGCAGGGAAACTCCGGACACCATTTCAGGGCACTCCTTTTTCAGAATTCCAGGTGCAATCTGATATGGCGGTATGTGTGTGTGCATAAAGCAAATTACAATCGCACAGAAAGGGACCTTCTCTGCATGTGGCACCTGCCTTAAATATTCATACTTTATCGTATTATTTTTTTCCTTTTTCTTTCAGTCCATCACCGAAATCATCTTAATTAAGCTATTCCTCAAGAACTTCCCCACCGCCGGGGATTGGGGCAAAATTTATTGCTTTATTAATTTTTTTTTATTTTCCAATTTTATTCCCTTAAGAGAAAGTATTTTTCGTTTTTTCCCTAATTATTTTCTTTCTTTGTGATTAGGATTTAATTTTTGGCGTTGTGTTGCGTAAGGCCTGGACAAAGTTTATGCAAAAGCCAAAGTTGCTGCCGACTTTTAACATAATTAATTATTTTTGTTTCGGAGATCAAGAGGCTTTGCTATGTTAATACCTTGGATAAAGGAAAAATAATAATTATAAAAACTCTCGTTCTTTACTCTTTGTGTGTGGGAGAAGAGGAGTGGTTGGGATGCTTCTTAACAAGTATGAGTAAAGATTTGTATTTCTAGAAATCAAGTTGTGTAACCCAAAATTTTATGTATAAGCTGAAGTATAATCTTTTTGATTGAAGATTCACGGTTAATTGGAGAGTGTACACAGCATGTATATCAAAGGTATGAGATGGAAGTTTTTCAATGAAAAAATTTGCGAGAGATTCTTTTTAGCTTCTATTTAAATATTAATTTGCTTTAGAACCAAAAGGCTGCCTCTGCTTGTTCATTCTCTTTCCAAGGGAGAATTAATACTGGACCCAAAACTCATCCATAAGTCGAATATGGAAAATATCCATAAATAACATACAGCAAAATTCATCCATTTTTCATCGCCCACTCCAAAGATCAGTTGTCTAATATGGGCTTTATGTTTTGGAGTGAATTGTACTCTTGTGGTACGAAGCGGAATTTTTGGAGACAAAATAAAATTCACAAACATTTCAGGTTCCTTCACCAGCTGATTTGGTTATTGACGAGTAGAAGAAGTCATGTTGTAATACAATCAAACACGGTCGGGTCGTCGTAACATCATAGTTTTCAGCACCGAGTGAAACAAGTGGTCATTTCAATTGTAATGTGAGTCTTGGTCTTGGTCTTGGTGAGTTGGGTGCCCGAAGAGGCCAACCTTAGATCCACACGCACAGTGCCGGCCCTAGCCTTTGTTTTGGGTGGAGCGGGACTGCCTTTCGGCGCCTTTTGGTCGACGCTTCCACATAAATTGTATTTCGGGTTGTCCTAGATAAACCTTTTTTCGAGGCCTGCGTGGCGTGATAGTCAAGCATATCTGGACAAGCTTTATATTGGAAGCAGTCTTAATACCAGGAGTTAAGGCGGTCCATCACAGAGGCGCGCAGCAACCCCAATGAATCTGGGGTGCTCTGCCTTCTACCCCAACTCGACAATCTCCTCCATAAAACTCCCTTGGACGGCCACTAGCTGTTCTGTGGTCAGGAGATTCTCCGGATATACACATCGCAAGAACGTCCATTCTGCCATTTGATCGGACTTATTTTCTGAAGGGTTTTCAGTCGGACTTTCAAAACGTATGGCCGGAGCCTTCACCTTTTCGCTGAGTTATTGTGGTCTGGAGGAGATCAAGAGGATCTAACTATCTTCTTATTAAGTAAAACGGCATTCTTCTCTTCCTCGAGGCCAGATCCCAGAAGCTTCTACACGGGAGTACCCAGTCGTCGTTGCTCCGATGGAGCAATAGGTGCCCGTAATTCCGCAGGTGAGCCTCTAAGGAGATCTTCTAATAAAAGAGTAATCTAAGCGCACTCCACCGTGGTTCGTGGACTCAATTTGCCCTCCTCGAAGAGGTATCCCGAAAATTTCCCTTCATTGGAGCCACATACGGCACCCTACTCCAGGGTTCAGCAATATCCAACTGGTTTTGCAGATCGTCCGTTAGGGGATATGAAAGCCCAAAAAAAAAACGCCATCAAAATTTTATTTTCTGCTCGAAATTGTTTTTCGCATTCATTTTGGCGCCCTGCCCACCTGGCGCCTAGAGCGACCACTGCATTCGCTCTAGCCTAAGGCCGGCGCTGCACACACAAATACAAAAATTTGACAAAAATTTCAAAAACTGATAATCAAGACGGTACCTAGGCCTCAAGCGTAAGGCTGCTCGTTGGGAGGTCGTGGAATGGTGAGAATACCACCTTTATTCCTGCACAAGCATTTACCTCCATGTAGGCACCCCCCATCAGGGCGGACTAAGAGTACTTAGGGGAGCGTGGAGGGCACCTGAAAGGAAATTCTGTGGGGAGAGACCTCACCTCACCTCATCCTGCCCAAAAATTCAAAGAACGCAAACATTCACACTTTCCACACAAAACACAATAATTCTCAAACACTTAGGTACTTAATCCATTACACCTTATATAATATAACATTATTCGAAATACAATTAAGCAACCAAATCGACATCAAATCTAGAAAGTATAATGATGAACTTAGACAAGGTAAGTTATATTACAATGCGCTTACAAATTCTTCAACATTAATGGTCTGAAAACAAACCCGCCCTGGTACCACGACGTTTTTGAAGTCATAACTTCTTTAGGCACGACTGGCACTTTTTGAACTGGGGTAAAAATTAGAACTCGTGTCACACGCACTTTTGTTTCGCACCCTTTTCTAGTCACTTGTAGTCATATAGCTGGCTAGAGCATGGCCGAAAGCGATTAATCCAAGCAAGATATTTACAAGTTGCAGCCATGTAGCTGGTTGGAGCATGGCAACTTTTGGTCAAGCTCCAGCAATGGACAGCAGCGTATAATTCTAAGGTGAGTAAGGTTTTTTAGACTAACAGAAGCAAAATTAGATCTTTAGAATATTGTATACGAGGAAGAAAATGAACTCAAACTCGAAACTTAACCCAAAATGTCTTCACCAAAAACTACTTACACCCTCGCCTAATTTGTGTATCTATTTTATTAGTAAATCGGTTTAAAAATCTTTACATAGAGCATATATACTCCCATCAATCAACTTTCACGTAACCGCCCCCCCCCCTTCCCAAATTGCGCTATGTAATTCATGGACAGGCCCTAAAGAAAGTCTGGAGAGATAGTAAAACGACCTTCGATAAGAGACGGGGTATTAACAGGGCCGGACTATCGCCTACGCCAACAACGCCATGGCGTAGGGCGGCACATTACTAGGGGCGGCAATAATGTGAAAAAAAAAAAAATTTAATATTTTGGAATGACAATTTTTTTTTATTTATTTTTTTTAATACATACTATTCTACGGTTTTTAAATTAGTACTTTTCGAGCTTTTTTCTGAGCAAAATCGTCAATTAACAATTCGACATCTAGAGATCGATTAAGCTCAGCTTCAATGCACAATATTGCAAATGAATAAAGTCTTTCGTCACCTACACTGGCACGTAAATAATTTTTTATTGTCTTTAACACTGAGAAAGAACTTTCACCACTACAATTATATAATAATTGTATAAAATCACTATATTAAATAATCATATAAAATGTTATAATATTATTATCATTGTATTTACCCTATATATCAAGTAAAAAATTTAAGTTTCCAAAAACGCTAGCCTTAAGGAAGCGGCAACTTGCGATTGGCGTGGGGGCGGCACTGAGTCTAGTCCGGCCCTGGGTATTAACTCAAAATTTGGTCTGTGGTTATATATAGCGGTCCTACTCTCAGATGCGGCTTACTCGGGGCCAACATTGAACAAGAGCTGAAGTCATAACATTAAGAAGGGTCTAGGGAACTACAAAAATACTGGCTTCAGCAGGATTCATTTGAACAAGCTCTCGAAGCCCATATTGAGCTCAAAACAGGGGATGTGCCGGAGGTTCGTACCTAGACGATCGCTCCAAATTCGTACTGACTGAACCCACTTGGCTGAACACGTATTTGCACTTTATCCAATCATTCTCCTCCCGATGAATCTCCCAGACTCCACTTATCGTATCTTTTTTAAATCACTTGAGCGAACTTGTAGATGAGGCATTTATAAAAACTAGGAAAAGAGCAGGTGATAGAATTGATCCCTGTGGAACATAAGCAGAAATGGTGTAGGCTCGGCGCCATCCAATACTACATTGATATTACGGTCAGAAAGAATAATGTCAATTAAGTTCTTTATAACAGAGTAAATTCCAATAGCTTTTGGTTTCGTCATTGAAACCGGGGCCATACTGCACTATCAAAGGCCTTGGAAATATCTCGAGCAACCAACCGATGTACACTTTGCTTAAGGTGGTGAATTTGGCTAGTGGTGTGATCGCCAATAGATCTTTTCTGATTACAGTAGTATAAAAGGGGGTAATAGGTATAATAGAGCATAGAGAAATGTTTTTAGCGCCAGTGATTTTAATTCTTTGACACACCTATATCACTTCCCGAGTCAGAAAGAATACTAACTCTATTGACTAAGAGAAACAGTGAACGGTGGGAGGTGGCATGGCAGGGAATTTGTGACGATTGTATATGGATGTAGTTCTCTCGACATACGGCGACAATACTCCAGGCAATTCAATGTAACGACGAGAGGTGTATGGTAAAATTCACCATTATCGCTAAAATTCGTCATTATGTTGTGACAATTTGCAATAAGTGGATGTGTTAGAATGTCACTGTATGAGAATTAAAAAAAATTAGCTCCTTGTTACGTTGTTCTCTATCCTTTTCTCAATCGTTTAATCAGGAAACAAGTAATACGAGTATTTTTTGTTCAAATTATTTTTTTGCAATTATCTATTGACAGCCTGATGGCCCTCTATTTGGCTCTCGTCGTAACGTTGTAAAATTTGCGTTATTCGTGTTCGTTGTTACGATGAGAGCGGAAAGGTTGGTTATTCTGAAAACACAGATTATTGTGATTAGCTTGAAAGAAACAATTAATCTCTAGCTAGTTGGTCTTCCCAATATGCTTGATACTATCGGTAGGTCAGTAATTAGGCGGGAGGGAGAACCCAACGTGCAGGATCCGCATGGAAGAGACACCTTTTGTGACACTATACCAAGATAGTGAGAAGCAACCTCGCTCGATGAAACAAGTCTAAGCAACAAATCTTTAGATACTGAGTACTGAGCCTATTCAAGCTGTTAAGAGTACAATAGTCCAAACTGCAAGCTGCGCCTGCGGTACTCCTTGGGTCCGATACCTCACTAAAGAAAAGACGGATAGATGAAAAACGTATGAAATGATTTCCTTCCCTGCACAACCCGCTGGTGAAGTAAATAAGGGGTGAATAATTAGAAGATTATATTATAATTTTCAGTACAAATGGCACTGAAAATTTGTTTTTTTCTTATCTAGCAGAATTAAACTTAAGAGTCGCCCTTTGTACTACCACTTGGTAGTGCTGTACAAGTTATGGTGCAATATAGGTGAAATATAAGGTAAGTATACACGAGGTTAAAAGAAATTTGAAGGAACCTGGAATAGAAATTGAAGAACTTTGCTTTTGAACTCTTGGCTATTGTACGAATTCGGAAGGTTGTTCCACAATAACTTGTTCTATTCATGAATGAAGTTCTTGGCTGAGGTAAAGAATTCTTTTTTGGAGCTAACTCAATCCTGTAGTCGCACATCGGGAAAGTGGAAAGATTTTTGTAATCCATAATTTGGGCGATATGGTCTTCTTCGTCTATCTTGTCATTGATATAGAGTGCTAGAATGCTAGCTGGCTATTTTCGGGAGAAGGTTGAGTTGCATACAGTGGACACTGGAGGACACCGGAAATTACTTCGTTTTCCTTTGATAAAAATTTTGGAATTTGTACCAACATGAATTCTTCCGATATTATCCATTCCAGGACATGTCCTGATATTCCAAATTTTAAAAGCTTTGCAGTTCGCGTTGAACAGGAACACGTCCTTGCTAAAATCTAGGCGGCGTCAATTTTATGACTGTTCTACAAACCAATTAGCAGTTCGGCTCAGTAATAGTGCCCCTGTAACTGGTATGGTATCACCGGCGTTTACCCAACAATGTTTCTTTTTACACTATCGAAGTCCAGATCATGTGATTTTTGTACATAGTATCTATTTACACGAAATTAGTTTTTAGATCTTACTACCTTTTAATAATGTACTTGTACTTAGAAAGCATTTAGAGCATTTTTTTGATACTAGACCCTTCTAAACCTTCGAACCGCCCTGATTTAGTCATAAACATCGAAAAGCTTCGATTTATTCAAAACTCATAAACAACTTTCATTTCAATAAAACTCTTCTTAAAGGGCACACTCTTCCGCTGCCGTTTTTACTTCATTCCAGTTGTAATTTCCCTTTATTTACGCACAGCAAATTGCTTTGCATGCGGCGGCAAAAACTCGGCTACAGGTAAGACAGAATTCCTCACCTGAAAATGATTCCACGAAAGTGGTACAAGCGCTTCTGATCGATGATATTCCAGCGGCGCCGAAATTGAAGTCGCGACCAAAATTTACTTTCGCCGTGCGTCTCCAGACGTCACCGTGACTTGGCGTTCGTTTTTTGGCAACATTTTGGAGACTGGAGAGATCCATCAAGACTTGAATGACAGAGCATCTACATCGTGGATGATGATTGGTAGTGTAATTCGGCTGATATTGAGGTGATCATCAAGGTGCTGAGCCTGGACCATCATCGTACCGTGGCTAGGTCATCGGACAGAAATCGTATTCTAATCACATTCCAAGCCACCAGACTCACGCACTGGCCCCGAATGGCAATCGGACTGAGTGAAATGTGCACAGTTCCGGTTTAATTGACGGGCAATAATCGTGCATAGAGCCGTGTACGTGTGCGCCGTCGAAATGGGTTCTTGGATCTGGACGCACCTGTGTGTAGAGGAGAGATCTGTCCACCTTGCGATCCGCTGAAGACTTGCGCAGCCGTGCGGCGTGGCGGCTAACTCAGTTAGTTCTCGATGGGGCGAGGTGCTATAAAAGATGTTGTTGGTTACCCTAGATGTCGGATGCCGTGATTACTTCGATTTCACTTTGTGCCGTGTTGGCCATGTTGTAGTGGTTAACTGTTTATCGGAAGAGTTAACGTCTTTAAGTAATCCCCATCGAGCGGGCAAGTCTTCGATTAACTCTTGATCAGTTAACTTGGATCATTGCTTGAATACAGCTCTCAAGTCCAGGGGCAAAGTGATTTCGCATTCATTCATTCGATTTGTGGTTTTTTTTGTTGTTGTCGTCGTTTGTTTGGCGGAGTTTAAGAAACTTGGACCTTCCCTAAAGGTATATGAAAGAAAGTGTTTTGAGAAAGTGTGATTGATTTTTGTTGTTATACTTTACGAGAGTGGTTCTGGACTTTTTTTGTAGAATAAGGAGATCAAATTGGTTTAAGATTTTTTAATTGCAAATTTAATTAGCAAAATTGAGAAAGTGCAGTTCGGTGGTCGTGACAAGAAAAAATTTTATATAAAATTGATTTTCGATACAAGCTTCAGGAATAAGAATATATGTATGAACAACGGACAAAACGTTAAATTCTTGTCGCCTTATATGGTATTCAGTGTGTGGCCTTGATTACGTTTACGTTATACCATAGTGACAAAAAAGGCACAAAATTCGAACATATTTGCGCCTTGTCGATTGACCTGAATATATTGAATTTTTGCATACATATATAAATTCTTCATAATTTGAGCGAAATGAGTTGAATTCTTTAAAAATATGAGTGTAATAACATACTGAGTTGAACGATTTCTAATTTTCTGCCAATTGTTTTTGTGTGAAGAGAATTATATTCGAATACATTTTTAGGAGGGATAATAACCAAATTAGCATTTTCCTCAACTTCTTATTTAAATGGCATTACAGTCCTTCAAGGGCAGGAATCCCTAGGTTTTGCCAGTTCTCCAATTTTTTATACGTTTCTGTTTATCTTCTAGCACGTAATCAATTCACCTATTTCTTTATCGCCTTGTCATTCTTTTTTTGAAAATCGGGCCAGACTTCTTTCTTTGGATGTGCGAATAACATGTCCGAGCCATCGTAATCTACCTAGTTTCGTGCGTGCCGCTACATTTATTTCATGATACAGTTCTTCAACCGCTTTGATTTTTCTTATGCACTATTTGGCTTGTTTAATATTGTTCAAAGAATTCCTCTTTTCAAGATGAAAACAAGTTAATGTTCAAGCTCGACACTTGTAGCATTGAACCAGATTAGAGATTTTTCATAGTCACTGCAAACTCAGGTGTTTAGTTTCTAAAAACTTAAAGTGTTTAACCCGTTGTACCCAACTTTTTTAAGGTTTATCGATGTTTAATAAAACTAAACACTTAAAGTGTTTCACTAGTAAACGTACGTTATTTTGGTAGGAAAAAGGTTTCTAAGCTCTGAAATTTATAGTGCCTGTGGATACGTGAATAATAACGACGATGTTTAACTGTTATTCACCTTGTCGTCCTTCAAGTTCAGGTGTGTCGTTCTTTTCAAGTGGTGCCCACTGTCCTTTTACAATTCTACTAGATCTTTATGATCGAACAAGAATTGGTCTATTGAGTAAGCTAAATTACTCCCATTTTAGTCGCCAATATAGTAGCCTAGGGGGTAAGGCGCCTGGCTACCATCACAGAGGTCCCGGGTTCGAATCCCGGCCAGCCCCACAGTCCTTCACCTTTTCCACTTTCCCACCTACATAACTTTCCTTGTTTCCTCTTCCCTCTTTACATTTCTAATTCGTCTTGTCGTGGCCTTCCTTAGCCCTTCCCCGCTCCACCAAAGCGCACGTCATCGGTTAGTTGATGAGACTCAACTCGTTTCAGGAGCCATAACACTCCAGCGAGTTGTTTCTCGATGCCCCGATGTAAAAGTCGCGATAGTAATGGTAGTTCCTGCCTTCCCCGACTGGAGCTGCTATTCGACATTGCACTCTATACGAAGAAAATAGATTGTCGACAGTGCTCTAGTCTTTCATATAAAAAAAACCAAAAAGGATATCGACTAATCGTTCGAAGTGTATGAACAGAAATGCGATCTGCGAGATTTTATGCGAGATTTTCATAAAATTCGGTTGGGCCGTTTTTTTGTTTGAATGACGTTGGTTTTAGTACATGCACGATATCACGCGAACCAAAAACGATATCGACTTCTTTTAGTTGCCGATCGAAGAATGGGCCTTTTCGTAAACGTCAAAGCAACAGAGCAACTGAGCAACAACGCATCGGCAATAAAGCAGCGCAAACTTCTTTTCGCATACGTATGCATACATTCGAAATTGGCTGCGCTGTTGCATTGACTGTTGCGCAATGAACTTGAATCTTGTACGTTTCCGAACGAATGACTTTGGATCATCTGCGTTTACGAACTCGTTGCCTCGTTGCAAAGCATACGTATGCGTTTACGAAAAGGCCCAATAATAAAGAAAACATGCTCTGAAAAAAATCCATAACATTCAGTCGAGCAATATATTCAGCTAAGGGCCAGAAGCACCTTAAATTGATTAGTTTTTCTAATATCTAATAAACTCTTTGAAATCAAACCCGTTTTAAATGAAGCTACTTCTTCTGGATTCAGCAGACTGATAGCTTCCCAAACAAGACATCGGTTGTCACAATCGGAGCACTCGTTAAAAATCGTGCAAAAATTCTGTTGCCCTTTGCAAACATCACGAACTTTTCAAACCCAAGACAAGCAATTTTTTGATAAGGTATTGTTTCTCCCCTCATACAGTTTCTGGAAAATAAAATCCATCCAGGAATTTCCAGTAGTCTCAAAACATTTGGCCCTTTCGTTCAAATCCGACAAGTCCTTTACATTGGGCCTGTTTAGACGGTTCGCTTCCAGGAGCGTTCCTCACGAACTTTGTTGGTAAAGGGGAAGTGGGGATGATAAGAGGTAGCACCTCACTTCTCTCCTCATCCGCAAAGTTCTTGAGGAACGCTCCTGGGAGCGAACCGTCTAAACTGGCCCATTGATTAGTTTTCCAGATATTTCCTGAAATCGTTCGAATTTCCAAATGAAGTCACTTCCTTCCTTGTTTATCAGCGACTGAATAGGAATTCGACCACGTGTTCAAGGGTAGCGAACGAAGTACGAAGGAAAGGTTCGTTTACTAACGTTTAGGAAAAACAAATTCTCTAGAAAAATCTTGTATATTTACTACTATGTATTATCGTTATAACTACCCAGTGGGAAAAATTGGGAGCGATGCACAGGAGAGTGCACTTGGAGCACTCTCAAGGGAGCTTTCTTGGAGTTTTCATAAATTTTATATAAAAAAAGAAAACGGGCAATTATCTTCATGCCCATAAAATGTGACATTAGCATACTCTATGAGGCGAGTTACACGGCATAACACTTTCTGCTGTAACAAACCGGTTTGTGCGTGTTATACGAATTACACGATAAACTGACTGTTCTGCATTTTTTCGTGTAACAATTCTATTGTGTATGTACCTGTGTACAAACTGTCAGTTAAGCTAAGTCATTTTCGTAGGCCCCGAGAATGAAATTATGATTGTGTTAGTGTGTTGCTCTGTGCAGTCGAGAATTTTTTGGGATGCACAAGTAACAAACATCCCCGCGACCCTTTGCCTAAAAAAACCGGTTTATTGGAATTATTGGAAGTGTTGATGGAAGAAATGTTATGCCGTGTAATTTGCCTCAATAGCTCGGCTCTCGTTCGATACGGAGGACAAGCAGCTTTTAGAAGTGGATAGAATTTCGTTGGGGGACTGCTTTGGTAAAGCCACTCTCGGGCTTGGAAAGAAAAAGGCAATTGCAAAAGACAAAGAAAATAAAAGCTTTTCGATACCGGACCACATACCCCCACAGGCGCCCATGAATATTTCTTTTTTAAAAAGCTTTTTTATAATGCTCCAACAACGTCTTTTCGGGAGCATAAAAACGTATGCTCCCTCGCAATGACATGCAATGTTAAAAAGAATATAGAACGGGTATGGCAACGGGAGCACTCTATGCTCCTTTTGGTGCGCTCCTAGATGGTGGCTCTTGGAGCACTCCTTTTCCCGCTGGGCCCTGTTAAACCGGTTTGTGTATGGAGATAATAAAAAAAAGGTGAATAGTGCAACAGCTTTAGCGAATACTTTGATACCACATATGTCAATTCCCACTAGTTCTGAACGTACATTTTCCTAATTTCTAAGAAGTCAGTTTATTCTATGTATCATACTGGGACGTTGATCGTATGGACAAAAAGGGTCACACTCACAACCCAACTAGTTTTAGAATCGTTTCATGGTGGGCCCACGCTATAAAGCCTTTTCTATGTTCGTCACTTGACTTCTGTACATCCTGTGAAGTTTGAATGCAATAACCAACTCAACTCTCTGGGGACTTTCTGTGGATAAAAGTCTCTATGGTGTATAGCCACCACCATCAGTGATAAACAAAAATGTTATGTCTCATTATAAATAAATTTATAAATAAAACATAGCATTTACTTTATATCTTCACTAAAACCTTTTTTCTAATATAAATTTTTAAACCCACTTAAAACATATTACCCTTTGATTACTCAACTCAAACCCAATTTTTTAACCGAATGCCTAACATTCATCCTCTGTCTTGTATTTCTTTCAATTAATTAATTTTTTTTTTGCTAATTATCATTATATTAATTAATCACAAACTTTTTCTTATTAAAAAAGCCCCCGCTAGGAAGCGCTAAATGAAAATTTCCCTTTCACAAGAAGTAACGAACAAAAATTTCTAAGAATTTCGATGGAATCTGCACAACTTTCTTTTCTGCTTAAAAAATTTGCGCTTTACTCATTGTTCGGCGCCAGTGAAGTCACAATACCTGGAATAATATTAAATTTTTACGTAGTTGAAAGTGGGTGAAATTAATCACCTGCGAATTTTATTGGTTTTAATTACTTTTAGGTTCTATGTGGAATAATATTATAGATTCAGAGAACATTTTGGTTGGTTTAATTAGATACCAATTCTCAAATCAATAATAAGTTTTGTATGGGTTTTAACAGCGGAGAATTCATTTTAAATATTTATGTTGAATGAAAAACATTCGGAAATTATCATTTACTGAATTGTGAACAGTTTGCCAACAAGATTTTACTGTCATCAAATTGATCATCTACCAAAAGATACTATCACTATTCCTAAATCTGTGCACAGTTTTCTTTTCCCAGCTAAATAATCCGAAAGTAAGGTCTTGATTACGATCTCTTAAATGTCTCCTCTAACCCTGTAACAATGGTTTTAATCTATCTTCCGTTTATTTCTTTTTTTCTAACTCAACTAAGCTACTTCCGTGTTGTCTCTACTTTTACGGCTGCATCATTACCCCGTCAGGTTTATGTCACAAAAGATAGCACAGTCTCCAAGTGTCATTTGATGATCTTGTCACGGAGATAATTGTGTCCATCTTTAGCGATCACTGAACAAGTACTTTTCTGCTTGGTTCCGGTTGTTATGAGAAATTAAGTGACATAAAAGAAGATAATGGACTGAAAGTTGTTACGTATTTATAAAGGTGTACAAGTTGAACAAGGAACATGCCATTTCGCAATTACCCCGAATATGATTAAGTTAAAAAGTTGAATTCTGGTTGACTTGAAATTTCAACCACTGTATACGATATCGAAGATTAAGTTGATATTAAACGAGTTGAAGAGACAACAAATCATAATATCAATATCTTCTGTTCATTAACAAATAATCTCTTCAACTATTCCAAACTAAATAGACCAAATAATCTAACTCGCGTATATTAAACGATATTTCAACTCAACTCAGATGGGAAAACTAAGTTGAGTTGAATGAACCAGTGAGTTCCAAACCTTTCGATACTGCGGCCCCCCTGTTACATAAACAATCCTTGGGGCCACCCAATAAAATATGTAAATTTGCATACTAGGTGGGGTGCGCCATCTAGACCTTCGGTATTTCAACAAAGAATAACTCCGACATTTTTTAGCCGATTTTGACAAATGAGTAAGATTTATTTAGGATATTCTCTACCATTTATTTCAAATCAGGTTTTGAATCCAATGTTGATTAAATGACCTCTATTCGATAGCCAAAAAGGAGCTGGTTTTCGGACGTTTTAGCAGCTACTTCGGCTCATATGTGAGTTTTGAGTTCGTCAATGTTCTTCAGCTTGCTGGCATAAACTTTACTTTTGTAAAAACTTCATCGTAGTAGCTGCAGTGTGGCAAGGTGAGCCGTTTTGATGAAAAAGGGTTCGTCAGACGTTTTTCACGCGTTTTCGAGCACAGGAAAGTGCACCAACATCCAACGATAGCGTCCGGTGATGGCTTTTTAGCACATTTCAACCCAAACAGTGACTTTCTCGCCTTGCAATGGCGTTTCGTGAATGACCTGTGGGTTCTCTGTTCCCCAAATTCGCGAGTTTTGTTTATTGACTCCCTCAGAGAGTGTAAAATGAGCTTAGACCGTCATCGAAATTTTATCCTAAAAATCTGACTCGGCATCGATTATTCTTGCAACGGCATTTACATGTTGCAAGCGACGCGGCTTGTCCGTTTGGAATAATCATTATTGAGTAAATTGCACTTTGTATCGGAAGAGGTGAAGATTTTGCTTCATAATCCTCCTCAGAATCGCTCCACTCTCGTTTAGCTCCTGAGATCGGCGGCTATAAGAGATATTTGGATTATCGGCAACACAAGCGGCACCTCAACAACTTCATTGGAGTATCACGGATGGGATCGAATGGAACGATGGCGAAGTGGCTACAGTATACAGAGTGGTACTCAAAGCAAATCTTCGCCAAACTAGGAATTGTGTTGTCCGCGCCGAAGTTGAAGACGCCGAGTTTCTCCCATTTTTTTACGATAGGCACGGCACAATCTTCACAATTGAAATATTGTTTTCAATGTAAAACGCTACAATTTCAACAACGACACAATAAAATAAAAGATAAAAAAAAGAAAAAGACACAATAACATTTAAAAAAGACGAAGGTGGGAGGTCTGAAGGTGGGAGTTTTCCGAAAGGCTGGTCTTCTGTGTGTTGGGAAAAATATTGCCGTGGAAGCAGGACCTACAATTTCTTAACGTGTCTACAGAAGAGTAGGCCAATGGAACTATCCCCATTTTTTACCCTAACAGGACAAGAAAGTTTCAGGAGCGCTAGAGTCTAAATAAACGAGTTACATTCATGGTATAGTCGAATACAGAATTTGTAATTTATAGCCAAAAGGCGCTATTTAAAGAAGATATTTGCATTACCCCGTTTATGACTAGGTTGAAAAGTTGAGTCGAGGTTAAGTTGTAACTTCGACCACCGTATATGATGTCGAGTTGAGTACACTTTGGGTTGAAATATAGTTGAACCGACATCAAAACATAGCCTCAAATATTTTCTGTGAAATTAATAGATACGTAAATTTTTGTTAAAAATATGGACGATAATCAGGACGAAATATTTTTATATATTTTTATATATAACGCTGAAGACAGCCTTCTCGGATGGTTAAAAAGCAAAAATAATGTCACTTCAACCCAATTACAACTCAACTCGCTTATATAACACGAAATATTAACTCGACCCAGGTAGAAAATCTGAGTTGGGGTGAGTGGATCCATTTTCAACTCGTTCCCCATTTATGGTTGAACCTAGTCATAAACGGAGTATCTGTTAACAAGCCCGAGGCACTTACTTAGCGATTTGGAATATGTGGTGAGTTAATCGCAGACCTTCAGTTAATATTATACCTAAAACGTGAAAGAGATGCATCTGCCGTCACATCAACACCAGTGGAAGGATTACTGGTTGAGATCTTATTATACATAGATAAGATAGTTACTTCATTGTGGAAGCGTTGAATTCTACCTGTTCCTTGTGAGTTGGGCCTAAGTTTACGATCATGAAAGTTTTTCTTACGTACTTCGTTTATGACTAGGTTCAATCCAGGTTCGGCCCGGGCTCAACCCAGTCATAGTTGTGGAGAGAGTTAGAGGGAATTGAGAGAAGGTAGTTTACAAAAATTAGAAAAAGTTTGGCAACCGCGGGCTTCCAACATGACGGGTTCTGTTCATGAAAACTTGAAGGCGCCTTATGATAAATTGGATGGGTGACTTCCCATGTTTCGAACCGGCCAAAAGAACTGGGAGACAGGCACCAATATATGCAATTTTGGCATGGCATCCTTGTCGTTGTTGCTGTGGACATCCTAGTCGTATTCCTGAGCTCACTGAAGAAGCTCTTGATATAAAAAAAAACTTTTAGAGCTTCTTCTTCTTCTTCTTTAACGGCTCTACAACCGGGATCCGGTCCTGGCCTCGCGCAACTGTCTCTCCACCGGTCCCGATTCTGAGCCGATGTCATCCAGTTTGGCATCCCTAAACTCTGAGAGTCCTGGTCCACGCCATCCTTCCAGCGAAGGTTGGGCCCCCCTCGCTGTCGCACCCCATAGGTCTTACCGCAGAGAACTTTCCGAGCAGGCTCATCTCCACTCATACGAGCTAGATGCCCTGCCCACCGGAGCCTACCGAGCTTTATTTTTTTCACAACATCTATGTCGCGATAGCGCTCGTAGATCTCGTCATTGTAGAGTCTCCGGAATCGTCGTTAGAGCTTACATTTAATAATATTGAGGTTTTCATCCTTCTAGAATAGCAAAAAAAAAATTAACACCATCTATTTATCTTTATAAAATTTCAGATTTCATAACTCCCTCGTGCGTAACTCCCTCTCTCTAAAAAAGAAATATTTACACCTTTGTTTTTTTGGAACACAAGTTTTTTCACAGATTTCTAGTTTTTTCTTCTACTGTTGTTTTCTCTACCTTCATAGCAATATTATTTAAAATTCTTAACTTTTTCAAAATATTTACAATAAAAAATCGAGTTTTTGCATTTTAGATGACAGATAGTAATCTTTAATGCTAGCTTATGCCTATATCCACCTCTTTTCCGCCATGCACTATAAAATGACACCATATATCATACTTTTCCCATAAATATCCAAAGTAGTTAGTAACTGGAATAAAAGTAGGTGCGAAGCTCGAGTATAAACTCGTTAATGGCTAAACAAAAATTATTGCTTCAATTTAAACATTAATTTCGCTCTAATCTCACCTAAAAACTTCAAGACAGTATAAATTACAACAGATAGACTCTCGATCCGAAACCACCACGGCGCGAACATAATCCCAGGTACACATTTATTCTATATGTTAATGCCGCCGCTTTCGAATACTCGCAGGTATTTTACCGTAAAAGCAATATCATAAACGAAATGCGAAATCGCATAATCTTTCCAGACGTTAAATTGCTTGAATTAGTTGCTAATGAATATCGCACTTCAGCGAACTATTACCAGCCGCTAATCGGCACACGGTTAAGTCGATATTCTTAGAACAAGAGCGCCGACAACAGGTGTAGTAGAAGAGCATTCAGTTTCCCAGGTGAATTCGGCACGATGCAATCCGATTTCATTTGACTCTTAACTGTGCTCAACCCGATGCGAAAGTGAACTCTAAGCGAGTTCGAGTAAAATAGGATGCGGAATTGAGGTTCTTTCTCTCTCTCTCTTACAAGAAACAGGAAGAGTCCAAATGCTCAGGTGGAGTTAATCATCTGTTTAGCATACCTGTAAAATAATTTTTTAATTAACCTCCAGCATGTAGGCGTCCCGTTACAAGTGAGTGGGTTGCCGCGACGGACGTTTCAACTAATTACGACTCGCCTATAGTGAGTGGTTCATTGACATGCAACTGACTCTGGTAAGAAGTGCTCGGACGGACGTCTTGGGTCTGTGCAGAGCTGGGTTTGTGCAGAGCCGGTTGGGCATGCAGGTAGTGGTTTGGATGGTTACCTGGTGCACAGAGTAGATGTTGTGTGCCTCGATCAAGTTCATTGTCGCACAGATACCGTTCATCTTGTTCCAGTTACTGTTTCACCAGAGAGTCTTTTAAAGTCGAGTGTGTGTAACAAGTTTTGTTGATAGAGTAGAAGTGGGTCAAACCTGTGTGGAATGTTTCTTTCGGGTTTTGGTTTCTGTCGTTGTCGTCAAAATTTAGGTCACAGCTCTACTTCATCCGCAATCAACCGAGTTCTTACCTGGTGCTTTCTTCATTTCTTTCAGTAAAGCCGAACGATGAAGTTTGTCTTGCTATTTGTACTCTGCTGCGTGCTGTGGGAGTGCCAGTCATCGCCCGTTCAGATAGTTGAAAACCATGAGTTAAGTTCAAGGGTTAAGGCAGTTGGTCGACAGGCAGGAGCAGCAGCCCCAGTACAAGAAGAAGAAGATGACGATGATGATGATGAAGATGATATTGAGGATGTTCTTGGTGGTGGTGATGATGATGATGGTAAATACAAACGTTATTCTTTCAAAAGCAGCTTAACTATTCAAATTTATTACAGACGATGACGAAGACGAGAGTCCTGTAGCTGCAGCAGCTGCTGATGACGATGATGATGATGACGAAGGTGATTACATTGAAAGAATATTCGATGATATTCTAGATGGTAAGGTACTCTTTACACTGTTTTGTTGCAAATATTAATACAAACCATACAATTTCAGATGACGATGAAGACGATGACGATGATGTTAGTCCATCAACAGGCGTTAAACCCGCAGCACAGCCAGCAGCAGCACCTGTTCAAGCACCAGCCGTTGAGCAAGCAGCTGCATCAGCAGCCATCAGTGAAGCTGAAGCTGGAGGTGGCCTAAATGTCGATTATCCCAACGAAGGAGAACAAACGGTATTCTACGACGAAGAAAATGGCGGCATCGATACTAAAGTTGACATTGTATCCTTGAATCAACCTCAGGAACAGGTCGCCGCTGCCAATGTCCAGAAAGTCACAGCTACCCAATCACAGCAAACAACAAACGAAATTACACCGAATGCCTCAGATGATGACGATGACGATGATGAAGAAGATGAAATCGCTGGTGCGCTAGATGATGACGATGATGATGACGATGATGAAGAGGATGACTTGATCGGCGACGATGTTATTGAAGCGAAGCGTGCACGTGAGTCCAAATCAAAGAAATTTAATTCGGCAAAGGCTTTGCATTAGCAAAAACATAGAATGGGCTTAACGCTGTTGTAGGTGTTGGCGACTGCACAAAACGCTTGAAAAATTGCCCTAACGATTTGGATACAAGTAAAAATAAAGTGTGACAAAATAATATTAAAAAAAAAATGGCGCGCGCAGATCAATATCAAAAGCCCGCCGGACTCATGTATTAGTGTAAAGCGCCCTATTTGCAAAAAATAAGTTCAGTTAAATTATTTTCCCCCATGTGTTTATTGCTTTACTTTTGTTTGTGTTTGTGTTTGTTTCTGTTTTATTTAAATGTAGTAATTTATTTATTTATTTATTTTGGTGTGTATTACACTTAGTTTTGTATTTTCTAAATTTGGCGTTTTATTCATCCTTACAACAACAACAACAACAAAAAACATTTTCACTATTTTTTTTTTTTTTTTGGTTTTTGGGGAGAGTTTTTCAAGCGTTTGTGTATGGACTAAGCAGCTTTTTGTGGTGTAGATTGTGGATTGTGTTTTGAGTGTGGATTGAATCGTTTTTGGGAGATTTTGGCATTCGGTACAAAATTATATTTAGACAATATTTTGCAGTTGTGGGATCAGAATACAATGAATTTGGCGTTAACACAGTTTTTGAGAGAGATAAGAAACTCGATGATAGTTTCATAAAGATAGTTTTTTCATATGTGCTTTCTATAATCGAAAAATTTATGAGAAGAAAGAATAAGAAGATTGTTAAGACCGGACGAACAAGATACATATGTGATACGAAATACGAGAGGAAAAACCAGATTTGAATTAGGAAAGTAGGCCGTTCTTATTATGTTGACTAAAATCGTTAAAGTGGTAATGTAATGTGTTGCTTACGAGTAATCCCTCAGATTGCTGACTGGGCTTTGTGTTTCCAGAGCAACGATGTCGCTTCTTGTATCAAATTATTAGCAGTAAAAATGGAGTACCGCCGTTTTTCTTTTTTCGTAATTTGGCAGCATACGAATTCCGTGTCGAAAAAACTGATCGTCTTTTGAAGGGATCCACAAATCGACCTGATTTTTGATCTCTCTTAAGAACGTAAGTGCTGCTTAGCAAGGCCATGCTTCATCGATCGGAACAGGTAGTAGCTCGAAGGGGCGATGTCTGGAGAATACTAAGTTAAACGCCCCGAAGTAGGAATAATGGGTATGACGCCCCAACTTAGTGTTTCCAGGTAGATTTTAACGATATTAACAACATGCGTCCGTTGCTACAAAATCGGTTTGTCAAATTTTTGAATTGTGGTCTTTAAGTTGTGCAGGGTAGCAAACTTCTGGATTGGGTTTAATCGTTTGCCGCAGCTCGTAATATACTACACCGATCTGGTCAGGTCATATACACAACATTTGCTTTCAGGTTTCGCTTGCCCGTTAATTTTGATGCGCATGGCCCGATGATTTTTTCGATTCAAATTTTCGTAGCGGATCCACTTTTCATACTCTTCTTTCTTGGCCGTCAAAGCAGCTCTTCGCACGTTCAAAATGACATTCGATGTCTCTGCTGATGAACTTCTATGACACCCAATTTCCTTGATTGGTTTTAGTTTAACTTCAATTGAAAAAAGTGTGCTCAGCTTTCGCAGTAGTCACAGGTATCTATAGTTAGGAACATCAAAAGTGCTGTGCACACATCTGGATAACTGGACAACAATGACGAATTTCGAATGATCAAGAAACGGGCTAACTCTTTGACATATTTTATTGAACTGATTGATCTCTTTCGAAAATGTCGACCTAACAGAAAACAAGAAAGCAGAAAAAATGTGACACGTCATTCGAAAAAGTTTTGGAAAACAGTTTAGCTTTTTGCTCCATCTGGTTCTCCGGTGAATTCGTGAGAGACTGAGATTGCGTCTGAAGAGTGTAAATAAAGAGGCAACGGAGCTATCGTTTTGTTAACTTGACAAAAAACCTTCTAAATGAACGATATCTCTTCCTAACTTAAGTTTGACAACTACAAAGACCATGATTGATCAAATAAACCAATGTTTTCTAATGATACAAAACCAATGCCATGGCGGCTAAGGCACAGCTTGCACATAACAAATCTACCAAGCTCTGAGCAGCAAAGCAAGAAAAGCAAGCGAAGCTTATATTGCAATTTCACCTTAAGTCTTTTCCACCCAACAACCTAACAAACTGCTTTCAGTAGACTCAGAGCCGTATAAGTAGTCTGCAGTCTGTCGTTCATCGGCAAGGTGGACTCAGGTTTCTTAAGAAGCAGCACGTCATTTAGAGTGAATAACTACAACCTGATAGGTGAAGCTCTCTTGCACATTTATTCCTATAATACCAATTATGGCATATTCGAACCGGTTAATCGCATGCCACAGGTCTAATCACTTCTGTGTTGAGCCATCGCACCAAGCCAAGCTGCTTCGCTTTCCTCTTGCCAAAGGTCTGCTTTCTAACAAATAAAGCTATACCGGCTTACATTGGGCTTGTAGGGTGATGAGCATTCAAACAGATGAAACCCTTAGCTTCATTGTGAAAGAATGTTCGCGACTCTTTCGTATAAGCTGAAATACGTAAGCCAGTTCGATATTTGGGTTTCCCATCAGCTAAAAAAAAATATATGGCGCCGAATGTAAAGATCTATCATAGAGAATCCATCCTTGCTATAATGTGGCTTTTAAACGGTTTTGGTCTCGACGTTAAGATTCACTCCATACCCCGTCGATAATATAAATTCAGCAAAGGAAGATAGCTTCATATGATCATGGTGATAGATAGTACGGCCATACCCAAGTCTTTCAGCTATGGCCCAAGTCGTTCAGCAGTTGGTCTATGGACTCGCCTGCATTAGGCTGAATTTTAAAGATCTCCCTAAGACTCAGCGTCAAAAGCACGGATCGTCAGGTAACGGGCAAACCGTGGGATTTGAAACGACGCCTTCTCGTGCTTCCCCAAGATTAAATATGGCTGGACAAAGGATGTTAAGGCAGGTTCACACGCAACGATTCACTTGTGCAAGATGACTGACGCAAGTCAATTTGTGCAAATAAACTGAGCGAAAATGTAGCGATCACACGCTCAGTTAGGCTTGAACAATTTCAAAGTGAAGAGCCCTGAATATTGTAGTGTTGGTTTTGAAAAATATAAAATTTTGACCAAGATCTAATTCTTTTAACGGCTGCGGTTTGCATAACAAATATTAAAGGCGAAAAAGAAATGGTGTAAATGGTTGCCGAAAATAGATTTGTTTTCTCTTACCAATTAAATAGCTGAATTCCATACACCAACATGCTGAGGGTTATAGCCGAGGCTTGAGCATCGTTTAGACCCTCATGCTATACACTAACCTCAAGCCAATGAGTTCACATGCAACGATTTCCTTGTGCAAACTAGCTTCCACAAGGAAATCGATGCGTGTGAGCCTTCCTTCAGGCTCTATTGACAAAATAGCGCGCCATAAGGTCATTCCAGGTTTACATGCACCATGCCAAAGAGGTGTCATCCATCCTGTGTAAGACTTTCATGGAGAAGCATCTTGTCTTTGCACTCATTCAGGAGCCGGATTCAGTCTTCTAGTATAATGATCGAAGCTGCGGAAAGCTTCTCGCTGCTATTTTAATTGGTAATTGTGTCATTCATCTCCTAATGACTAGCTTTATTTCTAGAGATGTAGCAGTGATCTTGATAACGTTTCCCACCACTACTAATTATTCTTCGAAGAATTTTATTTTGGAAGATTTAGGGGGATATACTGTTTGTTTGGCCAATGTTCAAGCCTAAGACGAATAGCATAAAGCTGGGCAAATACGCAGGTTGATATCTGAATGTTCCTTGTGCAGATGCTATTTGCTTGGTTAAGTTCTGCGTTTCTCATTATTGCTTCCAAAGAAAACTATTTGTGCGATTGCAGACCGGACTCTTCAGGGAAGCTTATTGAATCTTCCTCATATTCTCACTTATATATATTCTACCGTCGCCATTTTGCATAGTTATATTAATTTTTTCGGGAGATCCATTTCACTCATGTTTTTCCATAGCTGCAGCAGGTTATAAGAATTTGTAGGACTACGATAAAAAGCAATACTTCCTACCCAGCATTTTTAATGTATTTGCCTCATTGTGAAAATCTGGTCTGTTGTTTATATCTATGTTCTTTCTAAGCCGGGCCGTATACCAAAGCTTCGCGTGCTTATTAGCGACAGTTCGCACTTTTTTTTATATGGAAGAAATCGTTACATGCCGCTTAGCTGCATTTATCTTCATACAAAAGTAACGAAAAGCTGCATAAAAGAAAGCTTTGGTATACGGCCGGGCTAAATCTTGCTTGAAAATCTCATATTTAGGTCTTTCAATTACCAGGCCCATTCCGTGATATCTAAGCAGCATGATGATCTGTTGTCCGAATAACAAGGATATTGTCAGAAAGGATTGCTGGCCATTCGTTCATAGTCCGGCTAACAGGGTCTCATATTCATATACCCCGTTCTTTCACGGCAATATTTGGTATTTGCTATGTCTGAATTTTTACACGCTATAGATAATACATAATCAATTTAAAAACTAATAACGAAGCTATTTACAAATTTAACCTCTTCGTGACTTTTGGCTTACCATGTTGTGTTAGCTCTTAAATTTCACTGCATATTTCTCGTTTATTTAATCCAACACACAAGCTTGAATTTATCTACAATACCCATTTACAAATCACCTTATTTCTTAACTACTTTCGTTTCAGCACCGCCCCATAATTAAACAAATTAAACTTTCCAGCTTAATCACACTTTATCATGGGCCAAACTTAATGTTTTTTTGGAATTAAAACAGATACATTCGCGCCACTTTTCACCATCACGATTTTCATTTCCAATTATTTAATATAATACATTATACAGTATATAGGCACAAACCCCAAAAGCATTTAATTCATTTTCAGGGGAAAAACTTGACTGAAAATTTTCATGCCGAAAACTCTTCGCAACACCAATTTGCAAAGGCTAAACTCGCTTAACCAAGCTCCTATGCACGAAGCGAGCACCGCCGCATATACATAGGTGATGCCTTTTAATAAACAACGAAATCTGTAAAAAAAAAATTTTTCTAGGAAAGTTTGAAGCGCGTCGTGGCCTAATTATGTTTCAGTACCACCTTAGCTTCGGGGATAACAAAAAAAAAAAAATAATAATAAAAAAAGAGCGGAAAAGTTACAGAAACGGAAGCAAGCAATTTGCCCAGGCACATGTTGCCAGAAATCAAGCCGAGTTGATGGGGGTGTATTACACCCTAGCCGTCTGTATTCGGATTCTAGCTAGCGAAACAAGCCATATGCCCCGAATTATTTTTTTTTTTGCCAGTGTTTTCCTTTTTCGGAGCTTTCGGAGCTTAATATGAATTTTCCAAAAAAAAAAGGAAATATGAAAAAAAAAACATAAACAAACACGGAAAGTCTTCGCAATTGGAATAAATTAAAGGCAAACAAAACTTCTGAGAAAACAGCAGCAGAATAAAAAAAAAAAAAAAAAAAAAAAAAAACAAAATATTAAAAATCAAAGGGGTTGGTTCAGAACAGAGACGATAAAAGGTTGAAATTCATTTTTCTTACAAAACGGGGGCAGAACGGGGACGGGAAATGTTAAAATGTTTCCTTGCTGCTCTTTAAGGATTTGCAAATTGGGTGTGTAATTTGATTTTTAGATTTTTTTTTCTTGGCTGGAATATATTTAAAGGATTTCGTGAAGGGATTTGCAGAAATTTCGTTTCTGGGAAAATAAAGGACTTTTGTACTTTTTGTGTAATAAATTCCAGAAAATATAAAGCAATTTTATTCATCTGTCTGCTCTGAATTTCAAGGTTTAATTAATACTTGATAAGAAACATTTTTGAACTCAGAAACAATTCCCGAAATATAATGATGAAAAATTAAAAATTGTTTCTTAACAAATGAATTTCGGAAAAAATTATAAGAGACTAAAATATAATCCTCCTACATGCTAGGAAACATAACTCATATAATCGCGGAGCTAAGCAAATATAAAAGGATGTGTAAATATATCTTAATTAACAAGGCATACACCATTAATAATATAAGGGGAAATTCCTCGGAAAATGTATTTTGATTGTATACAAAAACCACCTTTAGAACAAGAACCACAAATTAATAAACCAAGTAACCATGGTGGTGCAAAAATTGAAAAGACAACACAAACAATCGCCACCCTCTTCATCCATATCATTGTAGGTATATATAGCTCCTTTGTATCCTTTTACAAGGGCGGAAATAATTTATTTTTTAAAAATTCTTTTTTGGAATTTTAATATAAATAATATTCAAAAATTGCTTTATAAGAATTTAACCAAAATTACAATGTACACGCGTTTTAATTAAACCTAATATCGCCTACGTTGAAGTTTAATTGGTTTAAGTCTCATACGTCGCGTGCTTACATTTAATGAAGGAATTACGATTCCTTAGAAACAATAAGAATTAACCCCCTTATTTTGTTGTGCCTAGTTTGTCACAAGATATAACTATTAATTGGAACTATGTATTTCTACGAAAGAAGTGAACTTTTAGTTTGCAAATATAAATTCTGCATACAAATTGTTTTACATATAATTTTATGAAGTAATAATAGTTTAGAACCCTTTCTGGTGTTGTTTTCATACATTTCAAGCAAATAACAGCAGAAAACTAGAAACGTCTAACTAAATCCTACATGACAAACATTACGGCTTCAGATCAAAAAGATTCATTGGGGACCTTTTTAATGAGCACTTTGGTTTGGTACCCGAAGAGGCCAACCATCTCCACTCACACAATAACCTGTACCTTTCCACTATAATCCAAACACCATCCCCAAGGCGGTACTCTGAGCCTCCCGAGAAAAGCTGCTCGTCGGTGCCCAACAAACAATTTTATTCCTATATGCACCTCCAAGATCTTCTCCATCCATCCATTGACATTATAGCCAAAATCGAACCTTGGCCTCCTCTAGGGCATTCCTCCAAGTTTGGCGGTTCCTTGCAGCAGTTCTCCAGTTGCGAGTGTTGAGCATTGTCTCTGCGTCAGCCGTCACAGGTATACTGTTTTATCGACTACTTCTAGGTTGTGTTCGTCGATAGTTATATTTCTTCCCATTCTAAACCTTCCAGCTCTGGATTATTGCATCACCTTTGTTTTCTCTTCTTTCAGCCCTATGTCCTTGGCCGCCTCTGTTAATTCGACATAGACTTCTTTTGCTGCCAAGAAGGTCCTCCTCATGATGTTCACGTCATCCGCATATCCAAGTAGTTGTACAGACTGCGTTGCTATGGACGCACTTCTCTGTACTGACGTTTATTACCCATTCTAGAGCCAGGCTGAAAAGCTTGGGGTCCGTCTCCTTGTCTAAGAACTTGTCGCACTTCGAATTCTTGCGTTACTGCATTTTGGATCTTTACTTTCGCCAGGGAACTGTTCTTTGGCGCATTTTATCAGTCGTACCAGATTTGATGGGATTCCTAATTCCAATAGGATGCTGTGCAGCCTCTCTTTGTTTATCAAGTCATATGCAAGTTGAAAGTCGAAAAATATCTGGTATTAGCCCAGTGAATAAGCCAGAACAACTGGAGAAATGGTGGAACAGTACCGATTTCAAAAATTCCTTTTTACGACGTAAGTAAACAATGACACTTCATCCCCTGACAATCTAATCCTCATGTATATCAAAAATCGCCCTTCTTTCTCGATGACTTTTTAATCGCAGACAACCATTACCCCAGATCCTTGACCCCCGACCCCGAATGGTCAGGGGGTAAAGGATCGGGTATTGTTTGATAGTCAAAACAAATCCATCCCCAATCTGTTTGGGAGCAGTATTGGTGGATGGGGTTTCATGGTCGGTGGTGTTGGGGGTGAGGGGCACGAGAGGGCAGAAAGAGGGAAGACTTTTAATCTACATGAGGACGTGAGGATAAGATAGTCTGAGGTTGAAGTGTCACTGGTTACCTACGTCGTTATTCAGTAATCCGAAGAATCCATCGGATGGCTCGTGGTGGGGGTGGGGAGACGTTGAGAGGAGGGGTTGGATGGTCGGCGTTCGAAGGGCCAAAAGGGGCTTGTTTGGGGTAGCCATTGGCTGGACTACAAAAATAAATTCATTCTGAAATCAGTTAAATTCCCATAGCCCTTGGGCGTGGGTTTTCGGGGTGAAAGAGGGTTAGTGGGTCTTTGAGCCCATTGAGACTTTTGATCTATAGATCAACAGATGTTGAGAACCACCAACCTGCCCAATTTCAAGAAAATTAGCCGAAAGCCATTTTCCATACAAAAAGTGTAGATTTTCAGTCCCCCCCAATTCACTCCACAGCTTTGCTGACGACGGTACTCTACGTTACTCCTATGTTTTGATAATGTAACACAAGCGCGTGCCCGACCTTGTCTACATCATCGCCAACTCTTGTCTAATTCAATCAACAGGGACATCGAACGAATTCTTGATTAAGGCCACAAGAACCGTGTCGAATTTAATGCATTAAAAAGTACTGTCTCATCTCGAACAAAACTTGCACCGACCCCCTTTTCTATTTCAATTAACAACAAGACCGTAACGGCAGAACCCTCTCTAAACATCCTAGGCGTAACATTAGCTAAAGATCTGCGCTGGAATAACCATATATTCCAAAGTGCTAAACAAGCATCCCAGTGTCTAGGATTCCTCGAAAGGTGCAAATTCCTCCTTCAGCCGTCTGCCAGGGCTATAATTTACAAGTCCTTCATTCGTCCCCGTCTCGAATACAACTCATATATCTGGGCTGGGGCCCCAAGAACCATCTTAGCTTGGCTGGACAAGGTGCAAAACCGCGCTCTCAAACTTATTGGTGACAGCGCCATTTGCTTTTCAATTGACTCACTAAGCCACTGTAGGTATGTAGCAGCTCTTGCAAAATTTTACCGATTTTACCACAACGACTGCTCCGAAATAAGTAATCTCATGCCTCCACGGCAACACTTCTCCCGCAACACAAGACTTGCCCGCTCGGCTCACCCCCACAGTATACAGCCCTTATCTTCGCGCTCACTCCGATCTAGAAATTCGTTTATAACAAGAACAACTCGTCTGTGGAACAACCTTCCAATTACAGTATTCCCGAACTCATACAACATCCAAGAGTTCAAACGCAAGGTTCATCGCCACTTTCTCCAACACCCCCTTGACTCCCCCTAACCTATTATGTCCTTCTCTCTCTGTCTTTCGAGCTAAGCTGGACATTGCACCATGACTTATACGACATGACGTACTACATAGTAGCACAAAGGGTGACACCTGAGCTTAGACTATCACATAAAAAAAAACCTGGAGGTCCGGTAATTGTTTCGTTGTGAGGCTCGAAACACTCTCCTTTCACCCTCCTCCGTCAGTTACTCTTATATAGACAAGAAAATCCAGGGGTCACCCGATGTAAGTCAACATCTTCCTGGAGATGGAGGTAGGATTCGGTGGCATATCGGAGGATTTAGGTCGTGAAGACCTTAGATCGCAGGTGGCGTTTTTCAGGAGTTGTCTCTTTGGTATTCCGGCACCACCTAAGGTCCCTGAGGCCGTTACTATCATTTGACCCCCATTTGTAGGAGGATCACAGCATCTTATTATCGAATAATTTAAGCATTTTGTTGTTGTGGAAATCAAATGTTTGTTTTTCGAATTAATTGAAAATGTCTTATAGTAGCAACAAATAAAATCATATAACATTATACAGCAGCCGTCACAATAATATTTTACGCTAAAATATTTTTAGAAATTTCCCTTACTAAAAATCGCTTTACTAATTTACCACGCTTCATTATTGCATACTAACTCCAATAGCATCGTCCATGATCGCTCATTGCATAAAGTATTGGGCTTCTAAAATTAAGTTCAGCCCGTTAACAAATATAGCTTAAACTTTTAAATATCTTAGGCTCATTCGAGAAGGAAAATTCAATTCCTGAAGTTCTTACAAGTAGATACAATCGATTTGTTGACGGAATCTTTGACCGAATCAACAAAATCCTGAAACAATCTTACGATCCGGTTCAGGTTCGTTTGTCAACCAATGGGAAACAAGCAAATACAAAGACGAATTCCGGAAATAAACGGTGAGTTAAAAAAAAGTAAAAAGTTTTGTTTGTTTTTTTTTTTTTTAAGAGGGGGAATTTGTTTTAAGTTACAAGGTATTTTTATATATATAGGAAGCCACAAAAGAAGGGACGTCGTAATCCAAAGGCAGCAGCACAGGATAATGAAACGTTACCAAAGAAAACCGAGAATCAAGTCCCGAACGAGGAATTTCCTAGTAGTATTGCTGAAGCAATAAAAAGCGGAATTCCAGAGAAATTCATAACATCATCAGGATCTCAAGTTCGTTCAACAAAGCCAAAGAAGCCTGCACCAGCGGCTGGACAAAATGGTAAAGTTGTTAAGAGCAACCTTAAGAAGAGTGTAGATGACAAATCGCCAAAGGCACAGGGAACACTTTATGGTCTAGCATCGTTAAAGCGAGTTGGTAACGTCAAAGTAACCCCCGATGGCAACAATTCAACCATTAAGAGCAAATTTACTCTTGGTCCTTTAACACTGAAAGTGGAAAAATCCTTTAAGCGCGGAACAATCAGAAATGTTAAAAGTGCCACCGCCAGAACGAACGAAATGATTGGTCGAATCAATCTTCGTGTTGTTGATGGGGCAGCTACACTAGTTTCAATTAAGGTGCAGCAGCCAAAGCAGGTATTTGTTAAAAAAAATTGTCCCAAAGGGAGCTCTCCTTTTTAACGATAACCTTATTTGTCCTATAACACAGGTCCAGGTAGAAAGTTCTGACAACCATGACAGGACCAGGGAGTTTGTGTGGAAGAGGACACCCCATATCGCCCACCTAGTCTCAGAGAAGCTGAAGGCAGCTGCAGAATCCTTGCTGCAGCCAGTCGGTGTTGAAGTTGTTCGCCAGTAAAAAAAAAACAGAAATTCAATCTTGCCCCCCACCCCCATCCCTGAAATTGTACTCCCTTATTTATAACAAGATGAATTTTCTCATTTCGATTTTAATTTATTCTCTAATTAATTATTTATTAATTTATTTATTTATTCGTCTACGTCTAGTTCATGCCATCATCATGAATGAGTTTAATTATGTTAATTGTGAATGAACCGACTGAAAATAAGATAATAATAATAATAACAATAAATATAAAACAAAAACAAAAAAAAATTAAAGTTCACCCTTAAATAAATAAATACTAAATTCGGACGGTTGCCTTTAGGGGTTGGCAAATTGTTTGCGAAAAACTTTCATCGAATTGAAATGCAAACATTTTAGCAAATAACTAAAAGGATGGCAGGCAACGGTTTCAGGCATGGCTAACTTTGCTTTAATTTAGTTTGGTATTTTGTTTGGGGATAAAATAACATTGGGTCATGGGCACAACAACAACAACAAGAAGTTAATTTAAAGTTTTCATTTTAAATGCAATCATTACCTAGTGTGCGACAAAACGTTTTTTAATAAAACTAAAGAAACAAATTTAATCAATCAATCTAAATAAACTATTGATTTGTTGGAAAGGATAGAAAAGAAATTGCTGTTTAAGAACTTTGATTGGGAAGCTTACAAATGAGTATTACAATCGATTTTCAGAAGTACAAACGTGTTGGATCCAAACAAGGGTGTAGCTACTGGGGGGCGTAGGAGGGCGTCTCGATCCCCCCCAACGTCGGCAATGTCGATCATAGTTGGCAAACACTAGGTCTTTTGAATTTCTTTCGAAAATCCGAAACTAAACTACATACTAAAGGTTAGCAAGCCCGGCAGTTGAAGTTTCTTCATCTAGATCAAGGGTGGCCAACCCAAATGGTATCGCGGGCCACTTTGAAAATGCATTATGTTCCGGCGAGTCAGCAAGTGGAATAGTGACGATGACACTCAAAACTTTAAACTTCCATCATTTTGTAGTCAATGAAACCAAAAAATAAGATACTCACAGCTAGTTCACTAGCAACTATGATCCAGAGATATGGTAGCGGCGAAGGCAGTGCTGTCCGGAGACGTAGGAATGCCCAGTCTTGACATAGTCTCGGCCTACCTCCCTAGAGAGGAGCCTGCCCCACCGCCGCCAGATGTCAGGAGTCCTGTATAGGACTGCACTAGGAGGAATATTCAGTTAGTGATTGGTTGCAACGCCAACGCCCACCACCTTATGTGGGGAAGCACCAATACTAATTCTAGGGGCCAACACCTCCTTGATTTCATTAAGACCTACAATTTACAGGTTATGAGCAAGGGGCACGAACTTAGCTTTTCTAATGTGACTAGGCAAGAGGTGATTGACTTGACTCTTGCTAGCTGACAAATTCCAGAATACTGAACTGGCACGTCTCAAGTGAGCCTTCGATGTCTGATCATAGACATACATATAAGGTTTAACTTGAGGGCTTCTGCAATATCCTCGGAAGCATTTGTAACGGTCGGAATTATCATTTATTTGGGTTGGGAAATTTATTTTGGGAATCACCTTGTAAAGGGAAATTTTGGAAAAAATCACTTTGCGGAATCAGGAAAATTTTAAAAAAGGATAGGCGAGGAAAAAAATAATAATAGAAAGGAGTTCTGTTTTTGAAGGAAAAAAAAGGAGTTGGAATTTAGACGGCTGGAGTCTTGTACATTCTGAGGGATTAAAAATATAAAAAAATCAGTTTTTTTGAGTCCATACTACTGGCTGGAAGACCAATACATTCATTATCCAGTCCATTTGAGGAAAAAACCACATTTTCGCTTCAAATCAGCAATAATCAGGACTAGTTCGGTGCTGTGAAGCCTATGCGGTAATCCAAGCAAGATTAGGCACACCATTAGGAAGGGAGTTTGGAGAGGTACCGAAGCGGATACCAGCAATATCAAAAAAAAAAAACTTGGTTCGTTTGGCCCTTAGTTGAGGGAGCAGGATATGCAGGTTTTGGTGTTATTTTGACGAAATTTTTAGCTAAGAAAGGTGCGGTTTGGCGTTAATCTGGACCAACTGGTTATTTATTTAAGGGGCAAGTCCCGGTGGTTTTAATATACTCTTCGTTTATCTGTCACCAAAAGGGCAGAAAAAACGGGAAAACCGTGGAGAGAACTGGCGGAAGGCATTGGAGAGAAGGTGTATGACGATACAGGCTTAAAATCAGAAGACCAACAGACCGAAAATTTATCTAAAATTGCTTGAATTTGGTTTAGATAGTGCAAAGTTGCCGGGAAACTAGAGGATAGGTATCGAGCTGCAGACATTAGTATATGAAGAGCTTCAGGTAATTAAGCCATAACCATAGTGCATCCACACCAGCTGGATCCGAGAAAAAATACACACGAAAAACAAAAAAAAATACACTAAATAAAATTACCAAAAATTTTCTTTTTATTGCTTTAATTTAAAAACACAAAGAAAAATTTATTCATAATAAATTAATTTTAATAGTAGTTAGTATTACCTTTGTAATATTCTTGAGAATTATTGGTGAATTTGTGTTGCTCCTTGTCGGATATATGTTGTTCTTGATTGGTTCCGAGAAAAGTGTTTTCTTCTGATTTCTTTGGATTGTAATCTCGTTTGTACAAAGCGAGGAGTATTGGCCAATGCTGCGCGCTTTATGGTTATCTTTCATACTCATGTGCACGTAATTCGTAGTTTTTTTTTTGAATTGTATTCGTTCACGGTTAATATTTGACACGGGCAACTCATCAGATTGTGATTGGTAATGCTCCCATGTAATGTTTGGGTTGATAGTATATTAAAGGATTGTATTTATTAAAATGACCATGCGTTAAATTTGTTTCTTGTGGAATGGTTGAGGGAGGGGGTCATTCCTTTTCAGGGTGATGCGGCTCAGGCGATGACAGGAGGACGATAGACGGAAGTCAAAGTTGCACAGGCACAGGTAAGTGGTGAACCAACCGCGGTAAGCCCCGGCCACACACCCCACGACCCCTCCGGCGAGCTAGATAACTCCGTGTGGCCGGCGTAGGAGTTCCGGATTTTCTGTTCATTTCTTATGTATGGTATTGGCTCCTTGGTCATGCTCTTCCGGGCTTGTGGCTAAGGGGGTAATACCTCGCATAAGTGGCGCCCACTATTTTATCGCGCCATTATGCTAGTACACATTTACAGTTCCACGGCAAACTGACAGTCAGCCATGTTGATAAGAATCCCCTTACTGAGGCCGATTTCGATTTCTAACAATCTCTTGTCTCTACCAATCTGCAGGAAACGATCATCGCAGCCTTCGAAAGTAGCTGCCCAAACCTCGAAGCACCAGCCGAAAGGTTTCGCGGTGGAGCAATAATCTCTGCAGTCCAAGGAGAGAAGTCGGGAAACTATTTATAGTACCAATTATAACAAAGATCCAGACGAAGGTCATGGAAAGCCTTCTGCAAGGAAATAAAGAAGCTTCCAGCCTCCACGAGATTACACAATGTTCTGTCTAAGGATCACTCCAATGGCATTACCTCTCTCAAGACTTCTGAAGGGTTCTTTACCCACCCAGGGTGCTCGTTAAGCTTAAAGATCCATCCAATCGATAAAGCTAAAGCGGGCAAATTTTTAAATCTCAAGAGGTGGGAGCTAAAAATATAAACAGAACTCCTGACGGGTCACTGTACGCTGTTCATCTAAACAAAATAGGACTGGCAGCCGATTGTAGCTGTCTGCGGGGCAGCTCCCGAAACTGCGCAGCACTTGCTGTGCGACTGTGACGCTACTGCAAGGAAGAGATTAAGCCTCCTCCATCGCGACTTCCCTACCCCCAACGAGATTTGGGACCGGAGCCCTAAATCAGTTTCAGGCTATTTTGGAAGCCGGCTTAACCGGTAAATGCCAATGAACTAAAGTTGCATTTATTTCCAGTCTTGATCTAGCAGACGGTACTCTTCCTTTGTAATCAGGTAATTTGGAAGCATAGCACTTCGATGAGGCTGTTTCCTGCTATCCCCGGAGCTAACCCTACATGTCATCGAAGTAAGATGGTCTCTGAGTAGCCCTAAGAGACTCTCAATCTCGGGTTCATGAGTCGAGCCACACTAACAGTAGGTAATGGGGAAATGCATGACAACCAGGCCGTTGTGAGTTTTTTTTCGGCTCCTCACTCCCTCGTGGGAAAAAGCAAAAAGAAAAACTCAAGTGAACTTTTTTAAATACCTCGGGATTGTCGGCGAATTAATTTTGAGACCGATACAATCAGATCGGACTCAGATTGAGATAAGTGGAAGAGTTCAAGAAACATCAGATCCGGCCAACTGTTTTGTCGGAAGAGCGCAGCCCTCAAGGATTTGGGGATTCGGAAGACAATTGCATTCTGGCGATTTCATCAGGGAGGGGGTTGCAATAACACTGAAGATTCGCAGTGAGAAGGTACGCCACGAAGACGATTGTGTGGAACCTCAAGGTTGTACGGCTTCCTGCTGATGGGAAACTTCCGTCGGTACACCACCTGACCGGGCGAGAAGTCTACGATTCAACAACGCATATTGTAGCATTTCTCGTGTCTCGTGTGGGCCGTGGCCTGGTCTTGTTCCACGCGTCTACATCTCCGAATACTACGTGTCTTCTTCTTGCAAGGACCCTGGACTATAAGAAACGGATAAGTTGACCCGTGCAGTACCATAGAGCACCAGAACAGAGAGGGTTCCTTTGGATCCATGATGAGCACTCCGAAAGGCCCCCTCGATGGCAGAAAGGTTGAGGTCCCAATTCCGATGATCTTCGCTCAAATACGCCCGAATCGCGGCCACGACAGATCGGTTGAGTCACTCGGAAGCGTTGGCTTGTTGAGAATAGACAGCGGAGAATTTGTGTTTGATGCCGTAATCGTCCATCACTTTTGCAAATTCCTTTGATGTAAAATGCCTAACATTATCGGAAAATCGAGAACCCCGAAGATGTGGAACATTCTGTTCTCAACGAAATTTCCAATTTTTTATTAACTCCCCTCCAACTACATAAATCATGCTCAAACAGTAATACCACTTAAAATAAATGAATTTCCTCGAAAATCCACTTGCCACCATTAAAACTCATCAAAATACTTCCATCAAATCGAAAAGAATCGCACACTTCAACAAATCACCAACGGCAATTGTGTTTGTATTGTATTAATTAAGGTCCATTTAGTCCTTGAGCAAGCAACCTTTCATCCTCTTAAATCCTTCGTTTTAATTTCGATTATTAAATCAATTTTATTAAAAACCCTTTTTTCGAAAGGATGTTTCCCAAGAACTCTCATGATTTTAATATTGATATATGTCAAGGAGTAAAACACTTTTTTACTTCCGCAATTCAATAACGTTCCCAGGCCGACACAACAACAACAGCATTAAGCATTTCCCATTACGAAACTTAATAAAGGATTCATTTTTATCAAGGGCTTTCCACGTAAAGTAAAGTTTATTTGAATTTTTTGTTTGCAACCTTGGTTGGTTGTGGAGTGTTTTATCGCAATATAAAGGAGTGACAGTCCTTCTGTAATGGCACTTCTTTAGTTTAATGAAAATTGAGGGCAGTTTAAGATGAACTAGGATTGAAATATGAGGACGTATTGGTTGATTTCAACTCATATCTATGGCGGAACTCGTTAATAAGTTCTGTTGAAGTGGACCTTTATTAACATGTATCTTCTTAGAAACCGTCAACTCCAAGACCTATATTTTAGATACACCTTGGCATATTTTTCTATTCGGGTAGTCTGGTCTCTTAATAAATGTAATCCACCTGCCGAAGGGTTTATTTATTTCTTGTATTTCAAGGTTTCTCGACGTCGGTACATTACATTTCGTCCAGCCTCGAATCAGAAGAAGCCTCAACTAAAACCGAAATAATGCAATTCTATAAAAACCTCTTTCATGTACTTAATTTCTTCCAAAGACCAGTTCTACACCAGCGCCGGCCCTAGGATAGAGCGAATCGAGCGGTCGCTCTAGGCGCCAGGTGGAAAGGGGCGAAAAACAATTTCTAGCAAAAAATAAAATTTTAATGGGACTTTTTGAGGGCGTTGTTTGTCTCTAACCAAGTCTATGTATTCATCAATATGACAGACCGACCGTACATGGCCTTAGGCCCCATTCTGCTCGAGGTCCATGGAGCATACTGAATACGGCGGATCTAAATTCGATAAAAACCGCAATCGTGATGTGTAAACAATCGCGCTGAAGCTATGAATGGTACTGCGTGAATGTACTATTAACGATGGACTTCGGATACTATCTGAACTTCGGTGTGAATTAGCCTTCCAATGGTGATACGGAGCTCTACCGTGGGCGACCGTCCTTTTTCGCCCAGCTCGTCCTCGTGGTATCAATATATAAATACCTTAAAACTCCAAGCATTTCTGGGGCTCCAACAACTCCCAAAAGGAGGACCTACAAGGCCAGTTTGATATTTTTGGATCCATGCATCAAGGTGTCGAATGTGGTCCCAGTGAAGAGATTTCGGGATTCTTCTTCAGGGAGGGCAGTCTGAGCCTGTAAACCCAAGGATGGAGTACGTTGAAATCACTCCTTCATTGGGAGATCTCCTTAGATCTCCTGCGGAAGTAAGGGCACCTAATCGGAGAGGCGACTCGAAAAACGACTGCTTTCACAAAACGGGATGGCGCAGCCCGAAAACGTTTTATGCGATATCTGTAAACTGCCATGTAGAGGCTGGTAGGGTCTGCGTAGCCCCCGAGGAAGAAACGGATACCGATTTTTTTTAATAAAAAGAGGGTTAGATCCTCTATATCTTCTGCAGGCCACAATAACTCGGCGAAAAGAGTGAAGAATTTGGCCATACGCACCCATAATGAAGACTAGAACGATTCCAAAGGCGACCTTCTGTCAAATAGCTGAAAGTGTCAGAATGGGCGTGCTTGCGATTAACAATCCGGAGACTCTCCTGACCACGAAACAGCTAGTTACCGTGCAAGGAAGTCTTCTGGAGGCGATAGGCGAATTGGAAAGGATAGGGGTCCAAAAGAAGACCCTAAGGGTGTAGGGGTGGAGAATACTCCACAAAGTGCACCGCATAAAATTCACAGAGATGACGTTTTGAGGATGATGAACACTGAAATTTTGAGCTATGGTAGGAGAAGCCCCTTTTAACGAGAAGGTGACTCTCTCCACAATTTCAAACTTGCTGGCTGGGGCAAGCCCTTATGTCCAACCATGCAATACAAACAACCAAATAGCCTGCAAAGAAGGTGATGTTGTTGGCGAAACGTCGGGGAACCAACTCTGAGAAGACATGCTTCTTATATTGCTTGCACAAGGGGAGTCCCGTTAAGAAAGTTTTATCTAGGACCGTTTTGTCTTGGAAAGGCGGACATTGAAGAATTAGACCCATCAGGAAGTAATAGCTCTATGATTTCCGAATATGGTGACAGTCACAGATTCAGAATCTTTTTAGATTTCTAAAGATAGAGGTGGTGTCTTTAGATATAGTGATGAGCAAGACTGGTCTTGCATTTTTGCCTTTGCTTGCACATTTAGCAAATCCAAAGCTAGACCAAGACAAGACAGGACTACAGAAGAGTGAAAGATCAAGATAGCAAGACTTTTGGCTTATCACTAAGTGCCAAAAGTTTTGCAAAACATCTGGTGGTACATCCGTACACCACTCTGTTTAACAATGCGTTTAACAACGCACATTTTGCAAGACACTGGAAAATGGCAGTGATGTACACAATACCAAAGAAGGGTATAGATTCAAGTAACCCTGCTCATATTTGGTTAATAAGTCTGCTTCTGCATATATGTAAGGTTTTTGAATCAGTAACTAATAGACTAATAGAGAATAGGTTGACGAAAAGAATATAATTCCTGGTGACCAATTCGGTTTCAGGTTCGGTGCCATATCGAAATTGGTATCAGGCATATCCTGGAACTTATTGAAAGACCAGGGTTTACCCTAGTTTGCTGGGGACGTATGACAACATCAGCTAGGAAAGGATGTAAATGGTCAAACATTTCTGCCACTAGTATTTAACGGCCATTTAGCCCTAATAAATCTCAGTTTAACCGCTTCATGGTAAGTGCGGGCCAGTCTTATTTTTACTCATGTTTGTTTCGGGTGCTGTGCAGGCATTTTGACTAAGCAGAAACGAATATTGTCAACAATCTTTAGGATGCCTTAAAATCATTTTGGTTTTGTAGAAACCCCAAACTTAGACATTATACTTTGATTACCAGTTTGTCATGTTGTTCATGTCATACTACAATGTCTCGTACAACATTCTCTAGGTCAAGCGTAAGGTTCATTGCTATCTTCTCCAACATACCCCAGATCCCCTACCTAACCTATTCTCCTCTATCCTGCAAGCTAGACATTGCACCATGAACTAAATGATATTTACAGACTTATCGTACAAAGGCTGATTTCTCAGGTTGGGTTCTAACTTAAAAAAAGTTGCGGTTATGGGAAAAACAAATGTAACAACCTGGTAAAGCAGGGCTCGACTTTGGAGTTCTAGTTTTTGTATTTTTAAAGAATATCGTTTGTAGAGAATTAAAATACAAGCATGACTATAATCAAATAATTTTACTTAAAACATTCATTTAATTGCAACAAACAATCAAAAATTGCGCAATTCCCTGCTTGTTTATAGAGTTTGCAATTGTGAATTGTACTAAAAATTTTACAAGTACATAACTGCTGCCATAATATCATAAAATCTACAAGGTACCAGCCATGTTAAAAATTTAAAACTCTCTCTCTGCATCGAGATACAAGACTTCATATGTTGTTCAGTAAAAGTCATTCACTTGGACAACCATTCGTTATAAAATATTTTATGTCGAATATAATATTTCTCCACGCAAAAAAAAAAATTAATCTCAAATTCAAACGGCTTTAAATTAAACGATTATTGCAAGAAATAAAAAGGAGCATGGCCAATTTAAAATAAAAGATACGAAATCCACGAGAATTACTTAGACTGTAACTGGTGCTTGAAATACACATTTTTGTGGTCAAATGAAATCATCCCGAAAATTTAGAAGTCCTTCAGTTTTACGATATTTTTTTATGTTTCGCCCCCTAATTTCAATTCATGTCACGTGTAGCGTTTTTTTCTCGTTTTTTGTTTTTGGTGGCAGCGGTGGGATACGATATAGTATATGTATAAACATAAAAATTTAGAAGAAGCTTACACACACAAACAAAGTAACTGAACAAACAAAATGAAAGTAAAGCTTATATACGTGTATATACTAACAAAAGAAATAGGAAAAAAAGGACTCATATACTTAGGCAGTCATCCTTTTAATAGTCTAAGGCGGTGTACTTCATTCATTACATATACACTTCTAGGAGACGTGAAAATCTGAAGTGGCACAACAACGGCACACAAAAACTAATGCTGAAAAATTGTTCAAGTCGGATTTACGGCGTAGATAATTCAAGGAATGTGTCAAGAAAAGGACGAAACAAATACTCAAGTATAGTGCTCCTTTGTTACGCATCGTTAAATCTCCAAGTTTTATGCTGATAATTACAATAAAGCAAGCTTAAAGATTGAGATAGATTCCAAAAGAAAAAACTGCTTGAATTTTATATCCATTGACTAGACAAGGTCCTTTTTTACAGCTTGTACTGCTTAAGAATTAATTTTATCGAAATGATTATAAAATTGTACATAGTTGTGTGTGTGTCTGTATAATTAAATTAAGGACTTAAGGTTCATTCCCTTATTTAAATCATGAAAATATCCCGCTTAGTTAGAAATTGCTCGCTTCTGGAAATCTGAATTAAGATTAATTGGACACCTTCGAAGTCCTGCAGGATTGTTGATCAACCGCATAATCAAACTTTTCGCTCAAGGATAAATGACAGGACGATGCCAGCCAGGAGTCAAGCAGCCACCCGTTAATCCCCTAACTCCCTTCATTCCCACCCCGGCTTCCCTCTTTCCCTATGTCCTTTCCCTTCGCTATAAGCAATCATCCTCCGTTGGTCCTCGTACGTTGGGATATACTCCTATATACAAGTCTCCCGGAGTCCCAGAGTCCTGGTAATTAAATTTCTTCTGTAAATTAATTTTAAGAAAATGAAAACTTTTCGGTAGCTACAGTTTGCATCAAGCAGCGAGAAGCAAATGGCTTTGGGTACGGAATACGCAACAACTTTTATTGATGTCAACAACTTGTGACAGGGGAACTTTCCATGGAGTAATTAAACTCACGTTGGATGACTTGGCTTGTTCCTTGCGAATTGAAAGGTCGATTTTGTTAATTTTAATACACCATAGTAGAAAAGCAAAAAAAAAATGTACTCTCTCTCTACACCGTGAACGAGCAGAGCAGCAAAAAGAAAGTGCAGAATTCCGTCGCTTGAAAATTAATTACGATTTTTTGTTTTTACCTTATTTTCATTCAATATGTTAAAAGTCATTTTGAGTTTTCACGGGGAATATTTTGCAAAATGATTTTATTTGCAAAATGTTTAAAGATTTTTAACAGATGTGCTTAAGTGCCTTCAACTGACGAAGAAATATGAAAGGATATTTACTCGAAGTTTGCGTAAATACAAACGAAGTTATTGAAAATGGATCAAATTCTCAATTCGGAAAAAGTTTTCTACATAATGTGCACATACGTAAGTTTAACTTTACTCAAAGTTACATAAGAAAATCCAAACTTATAACTTACCAAAAATTAAAAGTAATAGAAATAATGTATTTTTGCATATTTGACAACTACTCCGAATTTCCGAATTTCCAGCCTGCGGAGCACTTGTTCCGGTTCCCTAACATCATTAGAACCCAGAATGCCATCCGCTTGAATTTGGGAAGGTCCTTTTCCTCGATTACCTTGAGGTTGGCCCTTCCCAAACCAGCAGCATGGCAACAGCATTTGTCAGCCATTGGCTGGTAGGTTCGTTGTCGCAGGAGATCTTAGTGGGACCCCCTGCCGCCACATGTGAGGCTCGCATTTGCTCCCCAATTCCGCTGCAGCATTCCTTGCCTTGGCCATCCTTCTCTTGGCAGCATCAGATTTTTTCTTGATAGGTTGCAGGTTCCAGTTATTTCTGCAACAATATTGCCGCCAGCTGCCTGGGGCACTGTTGTTGATTGAGAGGCCGAAGCTTCTATGCTGGACGACTTACTTTCAAGATCCTTCTCCAACTCTGAGCTGATTATTATTGCATCAGACGCACAACCTCCTTCTTCGTCTGATTTAAAATGTTGGTCCATGAAAGTCCCATGAGTATGACAGGGAAGGGAAGGTCCATCCTAACAGAGCCTTCATATCAGGATACGGCAACCCTACCCACTACCACGCAGCCCTCGATACGATGACATTTACATATTGGATTTGTAGACTTTTAAGGGTCTGCTCCCTAGTACCGTCGTTAGTTGCTTATCCAGGGGGCACCACGAGGAGGTGACGGTACGATTTTACCCCCGATTCGAGACTCAGGAAAAATCCACAAAGCTTTATTAAAGGGCTTATCGGGAGATTTGGACCTATAAGGAGAACCGATAGCTCTTTAACACAGTCTAGGAAAGAAACCTTAATACTTTTGCTCCAGGAACACTTCCCAGGCACAACCATTTATTCAAATCGGAACACAATTTCTGATGCGAGAACGTAGGACTAAAAGTCAATCCCGACAAAACGATTCTGGTTACTTTCACCAGGAAATGATCCATTACCGGCAGGCATGCATTCTCCCGCCACAGGCATGCCCGCTCCCGACACAGGCACGAAAAACTAAAAATTCCCGCTACCAGCATGAACATTATTTATAAATGCATCCGCATCGGCTTAGATAAAACGAGAGCTCTGTTTTAACAGGCAGTCCCCTAGCTAAGTAATAACCACCATCAATGCTGCTTAACTTACGCAATCGAACGAGAGTCGTTCGTCTGAGTATGCTATTGGCACCCTTTATGATCACCGAAATAATTGCCCGTTTTCTTCGTCCTATATAATTTTTAAAGCCCAAGTCCCAAAGCAGTGGTTTCTAAACTTTATGGTACTGCGTCCCCATGTTACATAAAAAACCCTTGGGGCCCCCCAATAAAATATGTAAATCTGCTTACTCGGAGGAGTTGAGACGCTCCAAAAGGATTGCCTGGCGGAAACACTGTGAGAGCATTCAGACTCTACCAGAGGCGACTAGACTCCAAAAGCTACTTTCTAAAGACTCCTTCAACGGAGTGGGCCTTCTCAAAAAGGAGGATGGCTCCTACACCTCTAACCATGAGGAAACACCTCTAACCATGAGCAGGTACCTCAGAGAGCACTTTCCAGGGTCAATCCTCCAGACCGCTTATCCATTGGATGATGGGTGTAATCATAGGACCATCCCAGACCGTTATTCCCGCAGTCTTTCAGGGAATATCTTCGACCGTGACAAGGTTAAATGGGCAGTGTCCCCTTTTCAACCCTATAAGCCCCGGGAGGAGACGGAATTTTTCCGGCACTTCTTCAGAAGTGCCTTGATCTGATTCTCGACAACCTGGTCTGCCTCTTTAGAGCCAGCTTCAATTGGGAATTTCCAACCATCTGGAGGAAAGAGGTTTTTATCCCGAAACAGGGCAACAGACCCCTGGAATCGTACAGACCTATCAGCTTAACCTCTTTTCTTTTGAAAACAATGGAAAGGCTCCCCTGGGTCCCCGGACACTGGGGTATCGAGGGAAATGAGGCTGCAGACAGCCTCGCGAGGGAGGGGTCTGAGACGCTGTTCCAGGGCCCAGAACCCTTCTGTGGCATCTCGTGGTCCAACCCCAAGTCCTTTATATAAAAGTGGATTAAGAGAATAAACCTAGTGTAGGAGCCAGTCCCAGTTCTTAGACAAGCTAAAGATCTTATAAAACCCTCAGTATAACAACATTGAATAACTTCTTCTTCTTCTTCTTCTTCCTTAACGGTTCTACAACCGGGAGCCTGTCGCAACTGTTCTCTCCACGGCCCCCGGATTCTGAGTCGATGTCATCCCGTTTGGCATCCCTAAGCTCTGAGAATCCTGGTCTACGCCATTCTTCCACCGAACCTTGGTATTGAGGTTTTCTCACACAAGCAACTCTCAATCAGTCATTTCATACAGCCGAATTTTTAAACATCGACTACACACAAAGCAATGATTCATGTATAAATATATAGATATAGATATAGGTCGCCTTGTATTAATTCCAATCATTATACTTTCCAATAAATCATTCACGATAAGGACTTTTAAACTGCCCTAATATGTCATATTTATTTAATACCTTTGAGCTGCTCTATCATCGCATACCATACTGCCGTCATAAATTAAAAACAAAAAAAAAACCCAAAATAATAATTCCTGATTTTCAATTCCGAATTAAACATGGGGTATTTCTGCTCGGAATCCCGTCGTATGTTTTCATTACATTGGGGTATTTTCAATTAAAAAAAAACTTCTCTATATAGTACATCCATTCGATGTCTAATTAAATCAAAATAAAAAAAAATTGTTGTTCCTATGCCGTTATAAATGAAAATCATTGATAAAATTAAATTTCCGGAAAATTTATGAAACCACTCAACGATAAATCATACAAAATATGAATTAGTAACTCGATGAAAACGTTCGAGAATCCGCACATAAATAAATGTGCTCCACCTTTGAAAAAGTATTTAATATGGGCATACTACCAACGAAAAAAAAAATGAAATATAAAATAAAATACAGAAACAGGAAGTGAAAAAGTAGAGGTGAATCGCACATCCCTTGGGGAAGAAGGGGTGGGGGTGGAGGGATGAAATGAATTTCCCGTGCGGTTGAATTCAATAATTTTTTCTGCCCGTTTTAACCATTTCAAAATAATTCCGATCGTAAAAGACTGACTGGAAATGGCGAGCACCTGACTGCGGAAAGGTGCCTCAATACCGCATAAATCATTGAAAAAGCGAGTAACCCAACTTCATATTGACAGAAAGACGTTCCAACGTATCTGTGGGGCTACACAGTAGCGGTCCTTGGAGGGTTGGCGACTGGCTGAACCTGGTGGATGGAGGGTATCCTCGGGACGCCAGCCGGGGGGAAGAATATGGTGGCGTTATCGTTATGAGACCTATCTGGAAACATAACGTAAAGAATTTCACCTCGCCTCCTTCAAGGAGCAGGCACAAGTACATACTTTCAATAAGCTAAGTGCTCGTCGTCATCCGGTCGAGATATCGGCAAAAAAAAGGACTTCGCTCCTGGAAAAGCTTTCAACGCTTTTTATGGAGTGTCTGTGACTGCTGCTGTTGAAATTACAGCTCGTGTAAGGAGGACGACGTAAAATATAGCAACTAAGGATCCTCAACACTCCTCGATTCCCTCTTCCTATTCCTATGAATGCGACAAATCCTTCTGCAGCTCTCTCATATCAATATTTGCACTATCAACACAAGTAATTGAGTGGCATATTTAAGAAAAATACCGGAAAAGGACCTGGGGGCAGAGAGTAACAAGAAACCGAAGGATTAAATTACGCTTCATCATAAAGTACAGCTTTACAAGGATGCTGCGCTGTGCGCGCTCGCTCTAACCTGGCGGGAATAATATATGAGAATTTCATACTCGCATCCATAAAATAAAGGGAATTTTTCCAAAGCCTTGTAGTAAAAGTAATAAAAAGCGCAGAATTTACGATGAAATCGCCCGAATAACAGGATATATGTGCCATGAAGGATATGCGCTACCACCCCCCAGGACTTGGCATATAAAATTTCGCTAAAAATAATTGAAAATTTTCGGGTACGCTCCCAGGTCGCGCTGGATATAAGAGGGATACTGTATAGAGCTTATGTCAATGGTCGGGAATAATTTACTATGGCGCGGGGGTAGTAATGTTACTTGAGCTATTCCGGGAAGTAACGTCGTTATTTTCTAATTTTTTTTCTAGGTAATGAGGCTCTTTTAATTTAGGTGAAAGAAGATATGTTATCAAATTACTGGAGGAATTTTCGGGTTGGCTCTTAGGTTCAGGCATATGGTTCTATAACAAAATAATTCTTGGGTGTTTTACACAATATTATCACTGATAATGACTACAAATTATTGGCATCGTAACGAATAGCCATAATAACGTATCAAGCCGACTTAACCGGTAAACCACAATGAACTATAGTTCCATTCAGTTTGAGTCTTGATTTAGCAGACGTTACTCTTCCTTGTTCATTTGGTAGTTTGGAGTCATAACACTGTTTCCTGCTAACCCCGGAGCTAAGCCTGCATGTCGAAGCTAGATCGTCTCTGAAAAGACATCTCGCTGGTTTCGCCGGTTAACAATAGGCTGCCTTTGGTCCACTTTGGTAGATTCCCTAGCAGATGGCACACCTCCTTGCCTTTCTTGTTCGTCTAGGGCCAAGTTTCCATGTAGTATACCAAGGAACAGCCAGACCAGGAGACTCTTAATTTCGGGGTCATGAGTCGAGCCACACTAATAGTAGGTAATGGGAAAATGCATGGCAACCAGGCCGTGTTGGGTTTTTTTCGGACCCTCACTCCCTCGAAAGTCGGGTCTGTGGTGCCGAGGGATTGCAATGGCAAGAGGGAATAAGCCGCTTAGGCAAATTCACTGAGTATCAGGCGCTGAATCAAACCAGGGGAAAAAATTATAAGCGGTTTCTCGTTTTTGAGTTCACTTTGGGAAATCGTGTCGTAGAAGAAAAATTATAGGGGACTAAATTTTTTTTAGGATTATGTAACTAATAGTCGTGATTTTGCGAAAAAAAAAATTTTTGTTCCCACGTGAACAAGTTGTAATTCTCGTGTAGAAAAAAAGGAAAAAGAAAACTCCAAGTGAAATTTGTAAAATACTCCGGGATTGTCGGTGAGTTAAGCAACATGCAGCCTTTAAATAAACAACACAATGCTTCTTTTCCAAATTATTAGTAAGCGCAAAGATTGAAAACCTGTTTCGTGTCAGGGTTACTGTTAAGACTAAATGACGAACTTCTCTGCCCCCAGACTTTGAATTCAGTCAACTTGTGGACCAACCAGTCCATTCAGTTGGTAACCCCTGATGTTAGCCGTTTAATTTCCCCATGCCGCATGGCGTACATTTAAATCTCCAGTCAATAAGTAAAAATTTTGCTGCGACTCCAGTTGGAGAGTTTGAAAGCGAGATCATTTCCTCTATAAATAATTTGAATTGAGATGTTTGGGGTGCGGCAATTATTTACATCCTTTTGCAACTACTGCATATGCTGGCACCATTTATGGTCACCAAGATAATTAGCAGTTTATTGCATCCTATTTGCTAAAGCCATATAGGCGATTCCATGCGTGCTAGTTGCAGGCGCGGATCTAGAATTTTTTCCGGGGGGGTCACAGGATAGAACAAATAACAAAAATAACCAAATAAACAAAGCTAGCCGAATTTTTCAATGAATAAAAAACAAGTCAACAAAAGAAAAGTCGTTTGGTTAGTTTCAGGTTTTTATGTTTGCAAAAACTAGGTTTTGTTCGTTTGGTTTTTTTGTTTTTCGGTTTGCAAAATATTGTTTCAGCTCTATTTTTTGAAATGCGGGCTGTTTTGGGGGGGGGTCATGACCCCCGTGACCCCCTCCCCTTTGTATCCGCGCCTGGCTAGTTGCGGGCGCCGTACAATATAGTGCGTGCATGCGGCGTGCTAGGCGCGGGCGAGTTTAATTTTTACTGGGTATTTTTGCTCTCCTGATAATTCTTCAACGTGATGTTCCAACCCAAACACGAATGCGAGTACCCACCTAGATATTTGACCATCCCAGTCTAGTTGATCCCCGACAGGTAGAGAAAATTCTTCGAAACAAGTGCAATGACTTCTCTTTGTCTCGTAAGAGCAAATCCGGAAATATCACGTAAATTTTCTTGTATTGAAAGTTGAGAAGCTGTCTATTGCCGATCCAAATAGTTCCATTTCAGCTCAGCAGTTACTAATCGATTTCGAATAAACCAAGAAATATCCGAAAAATTAGTTGGGTGAAGAAGAATAAGCTTCTATCAAAATCTTGCTAGATTCATATTATGGAGACTTCCTGAAGTCTGCTACGCCCAATATGATCTGATGTTCAAAGAGTTCGCAAAAGAGATGTGGAATATCCTTCAGTTTAGAACGGGAGCACTGTAAGCTTTTTAAGGATTGCTTAAACATGGATAGGGGACGTCCATAAACTACACTGATAGAAACATTGTCAATTCCATAGTCTTCGTTTCGTTGTCTTGAGTAGAAACATTTTTCAGTCTTAACAAAAGAATGCTGTCTCAGAGTAAGACACTAGAACTTCTTGAGCCAAGCAATTGTATTTCTTCGTTCAATACTTATACTTTTCGAGCAAGATATGTCTTTTTCCAAATAAGATTTTTTAATTTTTGACTCAAGATACAAAATATTTTTTATTCAAAACAAAATTTGTATTAAATAAAGATACGATAAAGTTTTAATTCGAGAATATTTATAATAGAATTTTATTGAGGAAATTCACTATTTTATTACCTTGAGTTGCTTGAATTAAAAAAATGAGTATCTCAAACCAAGAAATTTTTTTTCTTACTTCTAGTCAACTTTTGTCTTCATCCAAGACAATAAAACCAAGACTTTGAGTATTACTGATCCGAAGACAATTTTGTTTTCGTTATATCCAAAACATCAATTGGTTGGCTTGGTTCAAGAAAAAGTCTCTTAAGCTAAGATTTTTTTTTTATCAGTATACGTGAGACGATTTTTGCGATTTTTCGACCCCGCTTCCGCTTGGTAAAATTTCGTGAGATTTGGCTCGACCCCCTCCCCCTAATCTCACATGAGATTTTCAGATTTTAAAAAATCTCTAGTATTTAAGACTAAAAATACGTATATATATATGTAGCCACAAGCTTTAATTGTATATTATAACTGTTAATTCAAGTTCCTACTTGCCCTTCTCTATTCCACTCGATTTTTTCCCTTGTAATGGCCGCACAAGTATCAAAACGGGGCACTCATAATCACGAGAATTTCATTACGCTAAAATTCGGCGAGGGCCCTTCCTGTAGTTCTATATTCTAATGGCCTTTTCGCGGGTCGGTGTTACTTGGATCGTACGACGCAGCATTCATCGACTCGCGCGTTTGGCTGGCCGGTGGTGGCTAAACAATCGAGGGGCTAGTATGGTACTTTCTAGCGTTCGCATAAAATTTTTTGTGTAGGATTTAGCCATGCCTTAAGGCCCTCTTTCACTCATAGGTCGACAGCAGGCCGTGGCCTGAAAGTTTTCGTCTTGAAGCCAAGTATCACCACACAATCCTCCGGCCGCCAACCGGATGGGGTCTGCAGTCGCCAACTGCATGGGTTTGTCGGGAATCATGACGTCACCTGCATGTCACGACATGTCAGGCGGATATAAAAAGTCCTCATCCCTCAGTTAGACTGAGTATTGTGTGGCTTTCATTGGGCCATGTCTGCCGACTTGGCCTGCCGGCGGCCTGTAAATGAATGTGGTCTTTAGTGGACAAACATTTTTTACTTAATTTAACCCAGTTTTCTAGCAATTTTACACTGTTTCTTGAGGAAAAAAAATTACGTGATATTTGCCGAGACCCCCCTCTCCCACACGTGAGATTGGATGAGATTGTGCCCCCTAAACGCCTCACGTAATTTATGGATGGCCCCTTATTGGAGCACTCGATTTTCCGCTGTGTGTCGTAAGGAAAAGCTATGTTCCCATCTTGAAAAGCTTTTCCATTTTTGCATTAGAAAATATCTGAATGACGTTACGATAAAGTGTTTTTCCCTTGTGAGCTAAGATCTAAGTGGCATCACGGGACCTTCATGAGGTTACCTTGTAATTATTGTACCATGCTCGAACCGATCAGCTTCTTCACTATTCGTTTTCTAGTCACCGTAACCGGGTAACTAAGTCTAAAGATGTAGGGTATGGGGGTAAGGTGAACAGATTGGCATGCACGGTACTTCCATCTGGGCTTACATATTACTGCCATTACCCCATAAGTGTACGAAATGACGAACTTAATACTATTTTTCTAGATAATCGTTCCAGGGTTGCCAATTTGTTTTACGGTCTACCCTGGTATTAGACGAATTCCGTTTTTCAATGATACTAATTAATACATTAATATTAACTATTGAGCAATATTACCCAACTTTACATTTCCATACCAGAAAATTGCAGAATCGCCCGACCGTACTTATACCCAAACTAGTATCGTTCAACTTGATTAAAGTACTTCAAAGAGCTACTCCATTATTATTATTTTTTGTATTTAATAACACCAAGTGTAAATTTAAATATTACGAAAAGTTTTTTAATTACAGCACAATTTCCTATTATAATTAAATTGAAAAGTTGTCAAAATTTATTACTTTTAGGACCGAAACAATAGGGACTGGAGAACGCCTTTATTTAAAGGCTCACATTCTCTAGATGATGCTAGGGGCTCTTTTGTAATAAATTGTTGTGCCACTTCTCCTCTCTAAATTCAATTGACAATATCGACCCTTTCTTCTTCCATTTACATCAGAATAAATCCTTCCATCAAACACCTTGAGTGTGCCAAGAAGGTGAAGCCCTCTATATATACATACTCTCTATAGGACTTAAGGTCCCATCAACTTGAGCATCTACTATACTTCAGACATTAACACTATACCAGGAGAATAGCATCTCCAGCTGAGGAAAAACACACCCCCTCGCACCCCCCAAACTCTATCACTCTCTGCCCTTCTTGATACTTGTGTTTGCCACGTCGATTTTGCTTTTATGCCGTAGAACTTCACAACTTAATTGGTAGACAATTCCGCCTTTTATTGAAGAGTTTTTAGGGCAGATTTGTAACAACACAAAGGCCACCACTCCCACATTAGCCTAGACTGCAAATAAAAGGAGAATGTGTAGACAAAAGGGCTAGAGAGGCTGACTGGTTCGCTCCTTTAAGTTTATTTGAAGTCCTTTATATTATGGATATACATAAAGCACACACTCGTAGCAACTCCTAGTGTATAGTAGGACTCGTAGGTTCCTCTATAACTTGAGATTTCCAACGGAGAGCATAATGCCGCCGTCTAGTCGATGGTGATATTTATTCTATGATATCCCCGTTTTGTATCCTTAAAATAATGACAACGGGGTGTAAGCACAGTCCTTGATGAATGGCATGCAAAAGCGCCCCAATGCGAACCGTTTACTTTGCGGAATTGTTCCGGTTGCTTAACTTTGCTACATCTGCACGCCCCCCGATCTCCATTTGCCATTTCTATACATACTATATATGGCAGGCGCGGGGAAAATATGGTCTGGTTTTGCGGACTTGTGTACCATTTATAACAAGGATACACACCAATTCTATACAGAGATTCCCATTCACAAGGATCAGAGGCCGTGTATATTTGTAATGTTTTATGCCTTTTGTGTCGATTATATGTAATGTGTTCTGCCAATTCAATAGGCGGATTGACTGTGATCCGGGGGCACAGCATTTACAGAAAATTAATTTCGAGAAAGAATCGATTATACGATATCGTGTGCAGGAAGGATACTACCGAGGCTCTATACCAATCTAGAAACGACTCTTGCAGAAAGCTCTGATACGCCTCAGTAAACATTAGGGATGTGGAATTCTCTCTGTGTTTACTTTGCCAAGTCATCAAATTTAATGTGAGAAGTAGTTCAACTGCAAATGTATCAAGCGATAAAGTTTTGTAGATTTAATCCACGAACAAGTGGCCATCTACCTTGTATGTCAGTAGTTAGCCACTTTTCGTGTTTTTTCTTCAGTTGTGGTGCTTTAATAACGTCGCCGCGTTTTAGTGTTCACTGTTTAAGGTGAATGCTCAAGATTAAATTTCTGCCACAAGAGGGCTGTGAAAGCATTTCATCGATTTAATATCAATTTTTGCAATAGGACGAAATTTGTTTAATTACCTGTAAAAAGCATTTGTTCGATTAGAATTTTACAAAAAAAAATATCCGAGTCATTGCTAAAAGCAAAATCCTAACGAGTATACGAATATATCTGGAATATAATCCAGTGAAATTTCGTTTGTAACAAGTGCTGAGTTATTCTATAGGCCCAAAACGCATACGAAGGCGTAGGCTTTAGAGCTTAACTGTCCCTAACCAATCTCGCAAAAAAATTTAAACCTAGTCCCTAAATGCATAACTTGAAGATTGGTCCTCTTGGTAGGGGTTGGACGATTCGTTGACAACCTATTCTCTGAAAGCAATTGTTGCTATAGAATCGAGAAGTCAGCCTAACCATGTCTTATACGTCGTCCGGATCGTTTTCCCTGGGATAAACTAAGCATGGGAAGAAGATTAGGAAAAGCGCGGGTGAAAGATTTGATCCCTGCGGAACACCGGCCGATAGCGTGTAGGTGTTGGGTTCAATCAACGCCATCCAATACTACCTTGATTGAACAACCAGAAAGAAAGCTCTTACTCCAGTTTCTTAGAATGAAGTCTATACCAATAACAACCAGGCCAGATACACCAAAGCTGTGGATGTTTTCATGGAGATGCTCCAGCCACAAGCGAGCCTCTTTAAAACGTTTTTACTACCTTCACTTGTAACTATGTAATAAAATCTTGGAAATTTGACCCAGTTACCGGTTTCCGATTAAGCTGAAATTTTGCATACACGTTTAGTTTGGATGGCAATGCAATCTTGTAAAAAAAAAACAGATGGCTGTTCCAAAATGGAGGCCGATTTTTGCAATTGTGCTTCGCGGCCCTCTGATTTGGGTAACAAATGAAAGGATATGACAAGTAGAATACAATTAGCTGTTTGGCGTAATTCCAAATTCAAAATGGCGGCCAGCACAAAATCGCGGAAGACTAAAAAATAAAAAACATAACCGATCAACTTCAAATATTGCACACATTCGTAATTAACGCGATTATTAGTATGCATACTTGATGAGTTGAATATTTGAGTTAAGGTTGAGTTGAAAATAAAACAGCACTACACGTTGCAAAATATCACAAACACAACACAGAGACTACTTAACCCAGGTAGCAGAGATGAATCGAACTCAGTCGACCCTAACTCAAATCGATTCCCGTTTACTTGAGTTTGACTCGGGCTCAACCGGAGTTCAACTCATCATGTGTAAGTACTAAATTCAATCTGACTGAGTTTGTAAAAAAAAAATTAAGAAGGCGGTTCCAAGATGGCCGCCGATTTTTGCAATTATGTTCCACCGAGCCCACGATATAGGTATCAAATTAAAGAGTATGACAGGTTAAATACAGTAAGCTATGTGACGTTATTTCAAATCTAATACGGCAGCCACCACAAAATGGCGGAAGATTTATAATAAACTAAAAAGTAGAAAATAAAAATAAATAGTTTAAAAAAACACTAAAAAACTCACTTTTATTTTAAAACGATTCAAAAAGTAAAAAATAATTTTGAATGTAAAGCTTTTATTTCTGCAGCCACTTACTAAAATGTAAAAAAGCGTGGGAATTGTTTCTGTACAACTAGACAGGTAGCTTCGTCTCTGTGGCCTGAGATATTTTGGGGGTGTTAATTATCCTTAAGTTTGAACTCTATGATGTTCTACAAGTTGGGAAAGGAAATATTGACTGCGGCGCTCTCTTTATATCGTTCCGGCTGTCCAAGCATACTGTCCGATAATGCACTCCAATAACCATAAAAAAAAACTTCAAGAGAGATCGTCAAAGAAGACAGGTTAGGGAGAAACGTACCGTACTCGAGTAAAAATAAAATATGGCCTTAAAACGGGCGAATACCAAACTTGATTGAAATATAGTCCTCGGCCATATGAAGGGCATCAGAAGGCCATCTATATAGAAATATTTTCACACACCCAAATGCAATTGGGTTCTCCTATGATAAATAAGACCATAAACAAACGGACAATCATAATCTTCTCATTCTCTTTATATTCAAGGCCGGCACCCGGCTAAACTATATGTCAAATTCCCGCAATTTAACTACTTAAAGAAGAAATAATTTTGGAAGGAAAGTGTGGCCTTCGCTCTCAACAAAACTCACTGCCTGTGGAATGCCCGCGTGCACAGCTTAGTTCTTGGCCATTGGTCGGGGAGGAACATACCCGCGATATTTTTAGTCCACTTACTCCCAACCAACTTTGACATTGGGGCATCGAGAAGCATCTCTTGGGAGTGTTATACCTCCTGAAACGAGCTGACACGCGCTTTGGTGGAGCAGGGAAGGTCTAAGGAAGGCTATAACAGAAGGAATCAAGCGTGTAAAGGGGGAAGAAGAAAGAAGGAAAGTTATGTAGTTGGGAAAGTGGAAAAGCCGAAGGACCGTGGGGCTGGCCGGGATTCGAACCCGGGACCTCTGGGATGGTAGCCAGACGCCTTACTCCCTAGACTACCGAGGCCCCCGAGTGAACACAAAGTAAAGAAAGCACAAGTACCCAATTCAAAGATGATCTTCTGAGTGTAGTGCAATTTGGAAGATATGAAAGACTTTTTTATATGTTTTGTTTGTAATAAGGAAAAGTTTGGGAGCCATATATCATCGTTGGATCTAGTAAATAAGGCTTTCCATCAGATAGGAACCAATTGAAAATTTCAAGATAGGCACAGTAACGATCATAAAAATTGCCCCTGAAGGTAAGCTAAGCTATCTTTAAAATGAGTTCAACATCACACACTGGCACATAACATATTTTAATTGCACCTTGCAGATATTTTAGCGAAAATCCATAATCATATTACAAAAGTCGCAACTTGATCAACATCTTAGCAGTTCAAGTCTGGGCCGGCGCTTTAGTTTTTTTGCGCCCGGTGCATTTTACTATATTACGCCCTATAAGCTGTTCATTTTTTAACGCAGTGAAGGACAATGGAAAAGACACAAACACTCGCTGAATGGGAGAAATAATTTTCATAATTTACGCAAAATTGAAGATTGGACCGTAATAGTGCGTATAATATACAAAAAATTACATAGATAGGAAGTTTCACATAAGTCAATATCCAACCAACAAAAATCTGCTGAAAACGTCATTGGCGGAGAAGATAATAGGCGAGGACGATGGCGCAGACCGCTGTGTACTTATTGTTTTGTTTCCGTTTTGCTAGGAAAAGAAAAGTTTTGGTAGAAGGGAGAATTAATATTAGAAGCAACAACAACAAGCTTAAGCATTCTGACGTACAGTTTGTGAATTGACGATTACAGCCAATTTTTGATGGTTGGCCCGTGTGTAACTGGCCATAATAATTTGTTAGGCAATAATACCCAGCTTCACAGGCCGAACTGCCCAAATTGGTGTACTGAAATTCAATTTTGCCAGAGTTCCCATACATTTTGACTTATTGAACTCAATAAAAATAAAGCCTGAGTTCGCCCAACAGAAGAAATTACGATTGAACATAAAAGCTCGCTCAAAAGAGAATAATCCACTGGAATAATGAAATATTATTCCAGTGAACTTTTGAATTTCTAACTTTTGGCGAAAAAGAAAGCAACAACAATTTTAAGCATGAGCTGAACATGCCAGCTGGTGAAGCCATTTATACGGATTTAATAGAACAAAGAAGAGCAATTAACGATGAGTTCCCACCACAAGTAGTTTTCTTGTCCTCATTTCGTACATTTACCTGTTTTAAAAATTCTTGAAACAGAATTTAAAAGTGCGGCAGCAGCGCCCTCAAGTTTATATCAATAATGGTTAACAACAATACACAATACAAAGCCATCGGAACATTTTTTAATTTGTGTGAGTAGACATGGTGCTTTTTACAGAATTTTCCAAAAAAGCTGCAAATAAGTGAGAATTTCTTTAATCTTGAAGCCACAATCTCTGGAAACTTCCTACACGAGTAGTATAGAGACACAGAAATTGCGCCTACGACAAATTGCGCCCGGTGCATGTGCACAATTCGCACCGCCCCTGGCTCTAGTAGCTCCACAGATTATGTGGCAGTTGCAAAACGTTGGAAAACTTCTTATGTGATTCAAAAATATGAGTTGTGAGCATCTATAAAAGACGCAATAAAAGAAATAAAAAAACACAGCTACAAAAAATTAATAGTTTCGTCAACATAATTGATTTTTAAAAGTGTCCATGACAAGCTCTCTTCCTTCTCTACTGCACAAAGACTCCCAAGAAGTTTGATAAATCTTTCTAAAGTCGCTTAAGTGATAACAGTAAAGTAAAAAAGATAACAAGTGAAGAAGACAAAATCCTTTTCTTTCCCCTTACTTTAACTCTAAATCAACTGGTCGGAGGAATTACATTTGTAAATAGTTCTGCACTTCATCCATCCTCAATGCTTCTGATGCGACACTATCTACACTAGAGTGTTACTTGTTTCGAAACAGCTGCTATCAGCTTGAATGCAAGACACTTGAAAATGGTTGAAATGAATGCATTTAGCAGAAAAGGATGCATTTGAAATGGTACAATACAGATTTTCGACAATTTTATTCTCTCTTGAACAAAAAAAAAATGGGAAAATTAAACAATAAAATCGATGGAAGTATTTTTCACACTTTATCCTGTTCCCCCCTCAATAAAACATAAAATAGCAATTTTTGTTGGTTTAACTATACACTGTTTTTAAATAGCTTAATATCCATGAAACAATGAACCGAGTACCTCTGTAGCTTGTTTTATTTAATTAATTATTCCCTACAACTGATGACTATAAAATAACAAGTAAAAAGGCTTTTCTGTTGGCCAAAAAGAATCACCGAAAAATCGACAAGGTTTTTCCATAAATTTTCGTAATGCATTTCCATAATAAAAAAAAGCGCTGAATTTAAAAATTATCCCCAAGGGTGCTGTTCACCCGATATTCATGCATTACGTGGTTTATTTGCACCCCGGTACAAGGACGCGCGGTGATTATCAGTCATTGAATAGAATGTCAGACACTGTCAGCACAGCAACCCCTCTTCGTGGGCGGATATATTTTCAACAGTTTCCCTTATCAGCAAAATAAAACGCATTCAAATTTGCTTAATTAAGGAAAAATCCATTAAATCATTTTACTGCACCGAATATGTCGGCAGAACATGAGCCTTGTGCGAGGGATGTTCCACCTTTAAAATTTGGAATGCCGGAAAGTTTTGTCAGTATGTCAGAATTGGAAAGTGCGTAATTTAATCCAATTTTTCCAGGTCGATAGGCTTTCTCTCAGGTTTCCTTCCACATTCCGAGCTTAAGGAGTCTGGCTAACACTTTATCAGATATTAATGGGTGACATTATGTCAAGGTAGTTTAAAGCTGCTTTTGAGTTTATCGTAAGTGGTATCTTCGGCTATAGAATCAATAATTGATGCCATCATGGTTGCTCATCATTTATTGGCGTACGATTGCTTAATTAGAGTAGATTTGTGAATTCGATCTGTCAAGTTCAGTATCTTGTAGGGAAATGTTGCTGAAGTCTTCTTGATGCGGGAGCATTTACCTGCTCCTTTGATTTTTTTAAGTACATTTTTTTCACATTAAATTCCCCCATTTGAAAATCAAATTAATCCTTTTGCGAATTAAATCCACCTTTCTACAAATAAAATTCACTTTTTTCAAATCAAATTCAATTCAAATTATGGCGTGCGCCAAAACAATTGGGAATCCCAAAATCGCTTTTCCATGGATAGTCCCAAATCCCACCACGAAAGTACATTCGAAAAGAAAAGTGTCACCCGTTCGTTTAAAAACCCAAATCACATCCTCATTTATATTCCTAATGAGCCAGTTCACACGATGCCATAAGTGTATTGAGTAAAGCCGGTTTTGATTGTAAATTTTTTCTGCTTCCGTCCGTCTCCCATCTATAAAACCGGTTTTACTTGCCAAGAATTTGGCACCGTGTGAGGAAGCCCAATCACTATTCAACGGTCTCACTGCCATTCTTGTCATGGTCAGATGGAGGGAGTGCTGTTACCCGTAAACGAATTTTTAAGGGGAAATTACAATCCACGTTTGCTGGTATATTATCCATACACGAAAAGTTTATGGGTGTGAAATTGTCATTTCCAATTTAAAGGATAGGCTAATATACTTCTTTCTTGCACTAAACTTTTAATTTTGGAAAAGACTTCTTCCATGGTCTTCAGCATTGTAGAATGTGGGGGTAGAAAAAGTAGAGCATGTCTTCTTAACAACAAAGTCTATGAATAGTAGTAGATTATGGTGTGTCAAGCTTGGCTGAAACTTATTGGTGATCTGGCGAGTTCCTTTGTACGTTTATCTAATTCGCACACACTATACGCTCAGCTACAGCAATGTCAGTTTCACCTGATCTGGCCGGAAGAGCAGAAGTTGGAGTTTTCACAAGGCGTTCGAATTTTTTTATTAAACCCGTGCGGGGAAGGTCCCAAGCAGTACAAACTTTACGAACTCGCTTCGTGATATTTTCATCATTTTTGTTGTGAATTTTCTGAAAATGAAAACCACAACACGCATCTAAATCGTAAAGCTTATTCAGCAAACCAAAAACGCGTCATAAAGATTATTCAGCAAGGTGAGGACGTCACATTCAGCATACTGTCCTATTTCATCTTCCTATTCAGTTCAGTTCAGTGGCACTACAGCCAAAATCGAGCCTTGGACTCCTTCAGTTTTCTCCTTCAACCTCCAATACTAAGACTAACTGAACAAGATTTTGTCATTCGTTTTCTCAACTCTAGTTTCAGAACTCCACATACGGCGTTGTGATCTGCCAGCTTTGATTCTTGTGTTGTAAACACGTAGGCCAAGGCTAGCTTGTGATATCTCCAATTCCTGTGAACGGCTTGAAATATACAAAAATCAGGTTTAGCCTACACTCTCAAGGACAACTATGACAGTTTACCATGATCTGGCCAGAAGAGCCAGAGTTGGACCTTTCGCAACTTATCCGAGGCGTTCGAATTTGTAATTAAAACTCTTTAAACCCGTGCGACGAGGCTACAAACTTTACGAATTCGTTTCGTGATATTTGTAATGTATTTTCACTATTTTAATGTGTATCGTTCTACATCTGGAAATCTCCGAGTTTTTACTTGCCAAATGTCATCTTTATCTTCACATATCACCTCTTGTTGAAAGACCCCCTAAAAGACCATAACACCAAAATGGCAGGGTATGCATGAAAGAATACCCAGTGGGAAAATTTGGGAGCGCTGCTCAGGGAAGCTTATTTTGAGCACTGTTAAATATGGTCTCAAGGGAGCTTTCTTCTTCTTTGATCCGTTACCTGGCGGTCCGAGCGGGACGTCTCCGCAACGGATACGCTGCTGTCGGTGCCGCTTTGAAAAATTCGGGTTTTCCCTAGTTTCTTCGGGTTTCCCGGTTCTGGCCAATTCGGCATGTCGACCACCCTCCTCCTTTCACACCCTGCGCTTTGGACCAGGCGACGGCGAAGTTCGAGGGAGCTTTACTGGACACATTCCAATAATTCCACCATTTGGTAATGATGGACATGACGAAACCACCATGGTCTACGTTTTTGGATTTCTACTTCGATAAGGGTCTGCTAATCGCATCTTTGCCAAGCTGTATCATTTTAGAGACGATCGCGGAGTTAGACACGGAGAATCTGCCTCAAGCATCGCATTTCGAACTCGAGCTGATTGACATCTGGTTTAAGCAATGTCCACGTTTCTGATCCATAAAGAAGAATCAGAAGGATCAACGTTCGGTAAAGGCGTACTTTCGTGTGATGGCAATATTTGTTCGTTTTCATATGCACCTTTTGAGCGAGGCGAATGTTGCTGCGAATGCCGACCGTCGATGACACTTTCTTTTCTTCAAACAATGATCCCAAATATTTGAACTTCAGAACCTATTCGTTTTGGTTCCATCGAGGTGAGCACTGGCTTTCGATCCGTCAGTTGTGAGCACCTTGGCCTTTTTCGCATTGATTTTTATCCGTATAAGTGGGCTTTGTGGGAAATGTCGTATAAGATGTCCGTTGCTTCGGCATTCGTGTCAGCGAAGACGGCGCTATCGTCGGCAAACATTAAGTCGGTTACGAAGTTGTTGTCGTCGTATTGAACTCCCAGTCGTCCATCGAATGCTTCACGCAGAATCGCGTCGATCACAACATTGAAGAGAAGTTGCGAAGCGATGTCTTCCTGTCGGACACCCGTTTTAATCGGGAACTCCACGGATAAGTCGCTTCGAATACGAACGCTTTTGGTTGAGCCATCGTACGACGCTTGGAGAATTTGAATGATTCTCAATGGCACGTGTTCGGTTTCCAAGACTCTTCACAAGCTGTTCCAATCTATGCAATCGAAAGCGGATTTGAAATCGATGAAAACGACGACGTTTCGTTTGCGGCAGCGAATTCTTTCTTCCATTAGCTGACGGCTTGTTCTCTCCGGCTCGTTTGCTCTCGATATTTCTGTAGCCTGTATGATTTTTGTAAATACTTTGCCGACGATCGAAAGAAGGCTAATACCGCGATAATTCTGGCATTCCCGGCTGTCGCCTTTCTTCAAAATTAGCACAATGATCGCTTTCTTCCATGTGTTATTAGAACGTAGAATTGTTTTGAGAAGACATCGCCTACGTCTTTGAACATCTTGGCGGTTACTTGATCTACTCCCGGCGCTTTTCCAGTATCCGAAGTTTCCCATCGTTGCTTCCCAGCCGGTTCGGTCTGCACCTTAATGTGCAGTCAAATCTCCCAAGAGTATGATTAATTCGGTTCGAGGTATTGTATCCAGCTGTTGAAGCTGATTCCCCCTTGTTCCTGTCTGGGCTGGTCTCAGTTTGCGCATAAACGGATACTATATGGGTCTTGATCGTACCACCGATGGTTATAACCGCCAAATGCTCGGATATCGGTTGAAGTGCGATAACGCTGCCAGCAGCCCGTCGATCGACTATAAACCAGACCCCGATCTGTCGTTCCTCACCACTTCGTTTCGCCAATTGTTGGCGAGACGATCGTCAATGTCCCGAATCCAGTAAGTCAAGTCGTAGTTGCGATAGCGCAGCAACTGATATATTGTATTTCAATAATTGCTATGATTTCCTTTTGACCGACATCATGTCCTGTTCGTACATTCCACGCGGCGAATTGAATTTCCATTTTCGGTGTAACTAATGTGGGTGTTCGGCAGTAACCCACTTCGCACCGGCAACTCTAGTCTACGGCGCGGCGCTGGTGCATCGACTGCCCGGATCCAGTAGCATTATATCGTAAATAGTTAGCTCGTGAATCCATGCGGTTTCTTGCCTAATTTCTTCAGTTTCCCTATTCTGGTCAATTCTTCAGTACGACCACCCTCCTAATTTCACACCCTGGACTAGGGACCAGACAACGGCGGAGGCTGTTTTATCCACAAGACATAAGCTCGTAATTTAAATTATGTCACATGTTGTCATGAGCAATCGAAGACAGAAACAATCCCCTAAGATTTTTAATACATACGATACTTTTGCAGCTGAATCTACAATTGTGCAAAAGGCCTATTTTGCAGCACATAAAAGCTCGAATCACATCACCCCAGCTGTCATACGAAGTGCCTACTAAAACCTATAAAAATTTCATAGTCTAATTCGACTGGCAAAGGAAGCCCTTAAGTAACAAAATCGCGCGGCAATGATATGAAAAATGTCATAGTATGGAAGAAATTGAAAAATTACATTAAGCCCAGATGCTTTGATTCCATAACAGTCATTTAGCGGCAACTGTGTGTTGAGGAGGAGTTTCCATAAAAGTATGCAGCACGGTTATTATAGTCGCCGAGTTCGGTTTTTGGTATTTTATAAGCAATGTGCCAAATCGATTTGTTCCAGAGTAAAGAAACGAACAAAAAAAAACGGAGCGAAATTGGAAATTTTCGAACTCTTTACTGCAAGGACGTGTTTCCTTCTTAACAGCTATCAATACCGATGGGACATAATATTAAAACTCGGTCCCGAATTGCTCCTATTACTGTTTATGCGCTGCAGAATATTGAATTTTAGCACAGCGGAGAGCACCGGGGTTACAGCATCATATAGACGTAAATGGCGGCACCAAAGATTCCGAACGTAAAAACATCATTGACGACATCTGTAAAAAGAGTTGGGGGGTTTTAAAAAGTAAAGGCCCTTCCACCCCCCCTCCACTCTGTCAACATTTTCAGTAATGGCGAATCGCATTATTGTAGCACATTTCCGGTGGATGTTAATGTTTATGCGAGGGGTCCATTCCATGAAGCTTAACGATTATCAGTCATGTATCAGCAAAGTGTCCGTGCATTATGGTCTATATCGGCCCTTCACATGCCATTTCGGGTACATGTATTTTGCACAGGCCCTTACTTATATAGCTGATATGTGTTTGGGGGTGGTTTTAATAAATTTGATAAACTTGACGGGCAACAAGACTGGAGGAGCCCCATGCAACCGTGGTTCAGCATTGATTTACTACAGTTGGTCCTGTTTTTGGTAGCAGTGTATATCCTTGAAGGGAGCAAAAAAACGAAAGAAAAAAAAACACTCTGGTTTGGGGGGTGGTAGCAAGCGCGAAACTTTGCGATGTTTGTTTTAATTAAATTCGAGACATTCTGTGTTTGTGCCAAAATGTTTGAAAAAAAAAACGCAATTTCCTGGAACTTGGGGGTAAACAAAGTGGCACAGGGCAGACTTTATTGATCTACAAAGTCAACATTTAACGCAGCTATTTACAGAGTCGCTCAGTTGCTGTGTTTCCCAAACGTTATTCTTGTTGTCTGCAGAAGAAGCTTTCAGCGATAGCAGATAAAACTGTAGATTAAATGTTGCGCGCGAGGTAAATCGCTCAATAAAAGCTATGCTCGTGTAAAAGTCTTTTATTCCGTCACATTCATGAAGGACACTAATGAAATCATGTTAAGGACATCTCTTCATAAAATTGTGTCCTTCTACGATGTTTTTAGCATTTACGTTTATGGGCGCTATGGCTGCAGAAATGCAGTCAAGTACCCTAATTTTGTGATTACGGAGATTACCCTCAAGAAAATTAAGGATTCTTATTGCTAATAATGGTCTTGGGTTACGATTGGAGTTATTAATTGGAGGATTTATTTGCAAAAGGACGTTTTTGATATGCATAGTCAAAGTTAAAAACAGCCCGCTTCAGTCTGCAGTTGTAAAAACGATCAATATTTGCTATCTTGGTTAAGAGATAGGAAATTTTTCGATATTATGTTATAAGGATATTCCTTGATTACACGCACAACAAACCTGAATCTCAACTTTATAGGAGACAGAACCCGGACCAGCCTAATATATCCCGTTTATAACTAGATTCAACCCAGGTTCAACCTAGGTTCAACCCAGTTATAATCGAGGATCGAGTATAAACTGGGTCCATTCAAACCAACTCAGCTCTTTTACCTGGGTCGAGTTGTATTTGGGGTGAAGTTTGGAGTGTTTTGTTTGATTACCATCATTGAAGTGCGCCTTTGACGCTAGTTTTATTTATTTATTTATTTATTTGCCAAACAAGGCACTTAACAAAAACAATTATTAACATTAATAAGGAACATTGCGAGTATTTAATATTTAAATATTAAACTAAGATCTAGGTCTAGTGTTAGTTAGAAGAGGACAACAGGGAAATTAGTTTTCTTTTACAGGAACTTTTGTTAATTGAGGGAGAGAAACAGGACGTGTAGGAATTGAAGGTAATGCAGCACCTGTTAATGGGCTCGTTTCTAGCATATTCAGTGCGATGCGGGTACTCTTTAAGCAGTTTGGAATGTCATGTTTGTCGAGTATCGTTAAATTTGATTGTGTCCGACAGGAACTGCACCTTGAGGTTATTGTTCAAGACATCCAAGGTTAAACAAGATATAAGCAATTTCCGTCTAAGGGATAGAGGCAAGAGATCAAGGATTTTGAGCCTGTCCTTATAGTGAGGAAGGTTGTGAAAATTCGAGGGATTATAGAGGTTCCTAAGCCTAGATTCTATTCGATTAATACTAATTTGAAATATAGGATCCCAGATCAGGCACGCATACTCAAGAATAGGACGGACCAATGAGCAAAACAAGGCTTTAGTAACCCAAACATTGTCGAATTCTTTAGCTCTTCTCTTGATAAAGCCCAACAGCTTGTTGGATCTAGCAATAATATTATCATAGTGTAAGTTATAGTTTAACTTGCTGTCGAGGACAATGCCTAAATCAACAATGTGATCGACACGATCCAAGACATTGTCATTGAGATAATAATTTTGCAGCTGCTTGTTTCTTTTCCTGGAGAAGATAATTAGGTGGCACTTACTGGTGTTAAGAAGAAGATTGTTAGTGGTGCACCAGTCTTGTAGTGCATTAACTTTCTACTGTAAAAAGGATACATCAGTTTGAGATCTTATAGTACTATAAATTTTTAAATCATCGGCGTAAAAGAGGTGCGGAATGCCATTTAATTTTTCAGATAGATCGGAAATGAATATGTTAAATAGAAGTGGCCCTAGGTGGCTGCCTTGCGGTACACCTGAGGTTACATTGATTTCTTTTGAGAGGAAGCCCTGAAATCTTACCACCTGAGTTCTCCCGTTAAGATAAGATGTTATCCAATCCAGAAGGGGGCCGGATATCCCAAATCTTAATAATTTCATATATAGTATGTGGTGGTCTACTCGATCAAAGGCCTTGCTGAAATCCGTGTAGACAGCGTCAAACTGGTGGCCTTGTTCCATACTTCACAGCAGATATCATTATCATAAGATTGGATATGGTGGAACGACCTTTTCTGAAACCATGTTGCTGATCGTTTAGGTTCGGAACAATTAGAGGGGCAATCTTGTCATAGATAAGTTTTTCAAATAGTTTAGGGATAACAGATAGGATAGCAATGCCCCTATAGTTGTCCACCGCATGTTTATCACCTGACTTAAAGATTGGTGTGAGGAAGGATTTCTTCCATACCGAAGGAAACTTACCGGCAGAAAGGGACTTGTTAAAAATGAGGTGAAGAAGGAGTAGAATGAGTTGGTCGTGGCTCTGCAAAAAAGTTGCAGGTAGACAGTCCGGACCGTGACCTTTATTGACCTCTAGATCTATAATACCTGTCCTTAAATCTTCGGGTGATAGAGATATATTGTCTATAAGGACCGATAAGTGTGTGTAGTCAAAGAAATGGGGCAGAAGATTTCACTGAACCTGTCCGCAAACATGTTTGAAATTTCTTGGGGGAGAGAGAAGTGCGTGATACCGTTTGTCATTGAACCCGTGACCTATGACTAAATTCTGAGGCTAACCTGGCGTATTCAGATTTCTGCTCAGCACTAACATTGTTGTTATTTTTCACTACGCGGTACAATTTATTTCTCCTATTACGAAGGGACCGAGTGTTTTTGTCAAGCCATGGCTCCGTCAGTTTATCCCTTTTTTTGATTTTGGGTACGAATCTGCCAATGGTGTCGAAGATGACATCGTAGAATCTAGTAACTAGCTCGTCAATATCATCACCATCAACTAGATCTTCCCAGTTAATAAGGGATAATTCAGTGCTAATACTAACATTATCAGCATTCTTAAAATCGAAGACTACAGAGTTGTTATAGGAGGCGAGATAATCAGCTATTGTAGAACTGAGCTCGATGACCCACGCGGAATGATGTGTAGTGTTATTAAATAGATTCTCCTCTTCAGAAGCGGGAAGCACGTTCAAATCCTCATAGAGGTTAGTGAAGATTAAATCCAACCATTTCCCATTTGAATTTGGTTGGCTAATTACCTGTTGCAGGTCGTTTCTGTAAAGATTGTCGATAAACTTTATATCGTCGGGGTTTGATACATTAATCGGAAGTAAATAACTGTCTTCCTCGTCACGAATAAAAGATATATTAGGCCGATTAAAATCACCTATGATTAATATATCTTTGTTATCGTTGGATATTTCATCTGTTATATGAATCACATTATCATATATAGATTCGTTTTGTGCTCGGTGTTTTTGCTTTGCGGTAGGACCTATGAGGTGCGACAGTGGCGGAGACCCAACCTTCGCTGGAAGGATGACGCATACCAGGACGCTTAGAGCTTATGGATGCCAAATTAGATGACATCGGCTTAGAATCGGGCCCGGTGGAGAGAGCAGCTGCGAGAGGCCAGGTCCGGATCTCGGTTGGTAGAGACTTTAAAGAAGACTAAAAAGTTTTTGCTTGCACATGAATATAAATTTATTTCGTTCTGAATTTTTTCGTATCTATAAATAAGAATTTCCCAAAAAAAAAATTGAGGTTATGTATTGTTTTCAGTTCAACTCTATTTCAGCCCAAAGTGGACTCAACTCGACATCATATACGATGGTCGAAATTTCAACTCAACTTCGAGTCGACTTTTTAACCTTGTCATAAACGGAGTAATAATCTCAATCCAACTTACCTACCTACTCTGTTCATAAAACATACTATTATTTTAGGGCTTGGAGGTATGCAAAATAAGAGCCAAGTAAATTTGAAACCATCTCCTCACATTTGAAACCACGTCATTGTCGTTGTAATTTAACCAGAAAGGTCTAAGATTACACATTCGAAGTATCTTCGGTTTCGAGTTGGTAAATGTTTAGAATTTGGTTTCCAGACCAAATTACCTCCGAAAAAAATTTTATTAAGATATTCTGAGTGATTTTTGAGTGCTCGAATTAAAATTTCAAGGCACAGAAGACATATTTATCGTATCACAACGGGAAAGGTTGCGAATTGGGGCTCCAGGGCAAAATCCGCCGCGGTCCGACCCAGGCGTAACACAAAACTTGATGAACATTAAATTTGTCAGCACTTAAAACACTTTAAATATCTCAAAAATATTTTAGATGATTTTGGTGTGGAGCTTCAATTCTAAACATTTACCTGAGATTTCACACATGATGAACGCCGGGTGAGTTGTTAAGTTACCCTAACTCTTGGATTTTATACTACGTAAACTAAGTTAAACTTAACGTTTGGGGTAAGTCTGTGGATCCACCGCCCGTTATCAGATCCAAACAACTGCCCTTTGCATTCCTTTACGCATTCGCAGTGCATAACCTAGTGCGGCATTGTATTAAACCTCCATCCACGTGCCTCCAGGTAGGACAGTAATCTTGCTGTGCTGAACCAAGAGCGGTCGCTTTATTCTCCATGCCCTCCAAGTGTGCTTTCAAATTTAGCCTGCGGTCGATCATCACTCCCAGGAAGCTTAAGCCCGGTACCCACTTGTTGCAAACCGGCGTTTCGTATCCCTGTATCGTTTCAATTGTTGATTGATACGAACAAATAAACAGGAACCCAAATTTTTCGTGTATCATCCCTGCGTTTCGAATCATCCAGCCTGTACCATGTTTGATGCGGGAGCGCGGTACGGTTATCTGGTCAGTGTGTGATTTGAAGTGACGATGAAAACACATGCGCATGCCCGTCCACATTTCCTCCTAAAGCGTATCGTATCATTCCTTTGATGTGACGGAGAAAAACCGCTAAATGAGAGATCGGGTTTGGATTGTATCATTTCGCACTTTTTGAAACGAAGCGTTGCAATTTTTTTAGAAAAAAATTTAAAGAGCGGTGATACGAAACGCCGGTTTGCAACAAGTGGGTACCAGGCTTTAGGCTCCGACTAGAGCTGCTGTTCGACATTGCACTCTATACGAATAAAATAGATTGTCGACAGTATAAAGGGCCTTTCCTGTGACTCTAGTCTTTCACATAAAAAAAAAAAAAGGGGTGGGCTGAAATGAATTCTCCCCATATCTTTATTATTATGGACACTGGCTTTATCCGTTTGCACAACTTCAGTTGTGTGTTCAGGAAGCGTCAGACCATCGCCTTCAGGCTCGCTTTAATCTCCCTCATAGCTGCATTCCCGATCAATTCGATCTCATGGAAACGTCGTCCGACGGGCACAACCCGATTCGTGAACCATATCGCAACCCCTCCGTTCGGGAGGCGTAGCCCAACACCATATACTACATTGTGATTCATAGAAGAATAGAAGAGGGCTCAGGACAGAGATACCTGCGGAACTCCGTGCGCTGTTCTGTACACGATCGGTCCATTTTCTGGTTCACAATGAAGTGATTAGCCTTTTATACTGACAGGAAAAAAGAAGGGGGATCAAATCATCGATCCTAAAGGCATCTTGGAACGATGGTAAGAGCAAATTCATGAATTGCTAAATAGCGGCTAGCTGGAATTGGAGGCTTCCTCTAATATCCTAAGCTGCCCCTTCCAAGCTTGGAAGAAGTTACCACAGCCACAAACCGGCTCAAAAACAACAGAGCGTCATGTGCCAAATGATTGCGGCAAGGATGTGGCAGTTCCTTGCTTCAGCTTCTCTATCTCTTCTCTCTATCTTCCAACTAGAACTGCTATTCGACATTGCACCCAATACGAGAAAAATAGATTGTCGACAGTACAAAGGGCCTTTTACCTAAGCCTCTAGTCTATCACAAAAAAAAAAAATTGTGCAAGTATGGTAGCAGCGATTCCAGATGACTGAAAAAGGGCATCCTAGGCTCGCTACATAAAAAAGGAGACATAAGAGCATGCACTAATTAAAGAGCTCGTATGAATGAAGATGAAGCTGCCCTAGGCAGTAAAATGTATGTGGTACAACAGCGAGGGAGACCTAAGCTCCGCTGAAAAAATGGCTTAGACCAGATTGCCTAAAACTTAGCAAAGCTTAACTGGATGACATCGGTTCAGAATCCGGTGAAGAGAACAGTTGCTAGAGGCCAGGACCAGATTCTTGTTGTTAAGAGAAGCAAAAGATACATTTAAGAATCCAGAAGCAAACTCGCTCCATTCAGTGAGTGGCTCTTTCGAATCAAATTGGTGGATTAGCAGGGTCGAGACTCGAAGACGACCGAGCTAGCAATGAATCAGCCTTGAATTTGCTGCCTGTGATCTTCTCTACCATGTAACTAATGAAGAAGTCGTGCATTGAGTGAAATTCTTTTTGAAGGAAGTTATAAAAGACGAGAAGTTTTTACTCCGAAATTTTAGCCTTGAGAATTTAACTTCCTAATGGTGGTCTTACCAAAGGAATTTCTGAACTTAGAGCAATCGCAGGGAACGTCACTGCGGTCTTTTGCTCAAAGTGTCTTCACTCAGTTTCCGATAAACCATTCATGTTCAGTTTCCGTTAAACCATTCAGTGTTTTAGATTCTGATGAGTCAGCAACAATAATGGGATGTTATTGCTGAGGAAACACAAATCCCATTCAGTAACCCCTTATGTCCTGATGTTTAGATGTATTTAGTAGAACTATTCGACAATTTCGGCGAAAGTATTTTAGTCAAAAATTTGATTTTCTTAAAAAATAAAGATCAGAAACTGCAGAGTAGTTGGTGGATTATTTTTTTTTTGGAAATATGAGCATTTGCAAAATTCTGTTTGGTACAAAAAGAAACTTTCTTCAGAATAATTTATGGCATAAATTTCTGTTTATAAAGATAAGGATTGGCCTTCGATATAATGGTTTTTAAAGCGTACTATACATGTTATACACGTCAACTAGAAAACTAGAACCAGAAACGACTAGCCTAGCTTGAAACCATATCAAAGCTCAGTGAGTTGGCAAACAACTGAGAATGAAGATCTACTTTCGGGCGGTTATTTTCGCTGCAGTAATTTTTGCTGCAGCAGCGCAACATTCTATAATTCCAGCAAATCCAAGTAAACTTTTCAACATTTTACGGATTTTATTAATTAATCTATTAATAATTAATATTTCTTAAAAATAATATAGAAAACCCGGGAAAATGTTTACACGAAGGAAAACAGATGGTCCCAGGCGAAAAAAAGACTTATTTATGTGAACTTTTTGCTTGCAATTATAACGGAACAATTACGATTTTAGGGTGATACTGATTTTTTTAAAATATATATTTGCTGATTTGTTTTAAAATTTGTATTTTATTATAGGTGTGGCATATTCAATCTTAATGATTGCAAACCAGGGGATTATGTTGATTTATCCCGGCCCTATCCAGAATGCTGTGAACGTTACTTCGTTTGCGAGGACGAGAAAGGTGCTGAAGTTTTAAAAAAGTATTCACCTTATTAAATAAATTTATAGAATTTTGATATTGTAAAAAAATTCTTAATTTATGCGAAGTTTTTTTTTTTTATATGCATCATAATATTCCAGCGAATGTGTGTTTTTTTTTAATTAAAGCTTGATTCGCCCGCACTAAGTTTTAACACTCCCTCTGACAATTTTGATAATGCCTTAAACAATTATGCAAAAGCGATACTGTTCTCCGAAACTCACGAACTTAGCTTTTGTTCTCCTTAAGCCTTTTTAAGGTAACCAAATCCACTATTTTTCTTTGGAACAAGATTTTATTACGCACTTCTAAGCTTACAGATCGTGACTGATTTTTCTAACTTACGTGTCAAAACCCAACGAAATAATCTCAGGCTCCTTCTCATCCATCCCCCCCCCCCCCCCTAAAACCTGAAAACATAAACCAAAATTAGTAAATAAACTAAAAATATGAATAAAATACTTACCAAAATAAGAAACCCCATTTGACGTCAACCAGTCAGAAGGGAACAGCTGATCGCACATCGAACGCAGATCAAGTACATAAACCCGAAACTATATACTTCGAAAACAGCTATTATTCGAATAGAAAATAAATACTAGAAGATAAAATCTGTCTTGAGGTTTTAACAATAAACAATTTCAAAGAATCTGCTCAAGTATTGAACTTAGCATTCTGAAAAGACAAAATTGAGGTCATTAAAGACAGCTTTGAAGTCTCTGCTGACTGATGTGTTAGTCAGTAACTTAATCATCAAAATAGATTTCAGCAGTTACTCTAACCAACCACAGAGGGACGAATTTGCATCAAATCGAAAACAAACCAGGCAAAGCAGTCCAATAAGCAGCAAATAGTGCAGCAAGCAGCAAACAGTGCAGCAAGCAGCAAGCAGTGCAGCAAGCGAATCACAAGCGATTTCCAAGAACGAAACCAGAGTGCAGCACAACAAAGGTTATTCCTGGCTGTTCCAATTGCGGAACACATCAGGCAAAACATCAATCATCACTATGACAGATAGGTGGCGTTATCTATTTAAGCTACCAGAGCAAGCAATATTTTGGTAATTCTTATTGACAAAACAAATAAAGAGCAATTTATGAAATTCAAGTAATAAATCGCGAATTAATAACGAATTGAAGAATGAATTAAAATATTTTTGGCAATTTGTAAATCTACGGTTGATTTTTATTGAATTTATATTTGAGAAAATCTAATAATTGATTGCAAATAAATAGTAATTTGATTATTGGAAAAAGTTATCTTTCAATTGAATCACAACCATCCCGCACCTTTTTATTAAGTCAGAAATTAAATTGCTAATTCTGAACACAACACAAGATTCCGATCGACGCTCAAAGACGTACGCGCAATTCGTGGGCCCGATTACGGATCGCACTATTATCTTGATCGAGCGAATGGGCCCCGTTCATCGGGCAAGAGTTTCAAATGGCACTAGCCAACAAATTCGCGGCGCTCGTAATACAGGACTATACCGAAGAGACCCACCTTAGACCCTCGCACAACAACTTAAAAATCATCAATTCCCAATCAAATCTCTTAGCGGTACCCCTGGACTTCACCTAAGAGCTGGCTCATCGGAAGGCCGTGGGCTGGTGAGGGAAGATCCTGGAGTACCACTTCTCGTCTGCGTCACCACTTACCGATTGAATGAGCGCCCCTTATCGGGGTCGACGTGGGTCTCTTCGGACATCTCGCCCTGAGGTTCTCGGCACGATTAACGTGTCTCACCGGTCTTGCAGGCGCTACCAAAGACCTTTGCGAGGGGTTCGACTTCTTAACAGCAACCGGCTTCCAGGCCTTGCTTCAGAATCACAGCGCCGTAAAGCCTGAAACAGAATCAACGCAGTGTGCAGTATGCAGTGTTTTTTACTGCTTGTCAAAAATTAAGGCACTGCGTCTTATAACGAAATCAACGCAGTGCAGTGTTTTTCAAATCAAGTCAAACGTCGAATTTGTTATTAATTTCGAAAACATGGTGCGGAGAAATTTATGAAATATTTTGTTATTGGCGGCTTTAACAGTTTATAGAAATAATTTGTTTTTACTGGCACACTACCACCGTTATGAAAATTTGAAGTTTAATTTTCTAACCTCACACTGCAGAGCAAATTTAGAATTTAGCCTAAACCTGCAGTGCAGTATTCTGCTGCTTACTGCGCTAAATGCAATAGTGTGCCGAGTAATAGAAAAGCACAAAACCAAACTTTGACACTGCACTGCATTGATTCTGTTTCAGGCTTTAGTAGCTGTCCAGTTTGAGATGAATTTCTCCAGACCCGGTTTTCAAAAGTCCGGTTCGGGATGACTTCCTGCAGTCCCCTTTTTCCCAAACGCTTTAATAGCTCGGGGGATTTTCTGTTCTGTTGTAGGCGTTATGAGAACTTTTACCTTAACGCCCACAGTTCCACCAGCGACTCCTCTATATGACTGCGTATTCAAGACTCCGGTCACCGGACTCCAGTTCACAATTTTTCACCCAAAATTCACTTCCTTCTCGCCTATCTGAGTTTTCACATTTTCCCCAAAAATTTTCGGTAAAGTCAGTTCTTGTAATGCTGCAGTAGTCGCAAGGTAGATTTTTCCCAAGGGTAGATAGGCCCGTCGTTACAAAGTTCGACAGAAAATGAAAGCGGAACGAGAAGCGTATTGGAATAACCTTGCGGCCGAAATGGAAGAAGCCGGACGGAATACGGAATACCGGACGCTGTACCAGACAATCCGGCGGTTAGTCGGCAAAACAACATCAACAAACAACAGCATCAAAAAATCGGATGGAACTTTCGTGACTCCTCTCCAAGAGCGCCTGCAGGGGTAGAGAGAATTCTTCCACCATCTGTACAACCACGATCAGCCACAAGGCCCAGAACCCAAACCGCCCCTGAAATAGACCAAGCTACCGCCGAGATTATCAAAGCCGGAGGTGATGTCTTATCACAACGACTTCATGTCATCATAACACACATATGGCCTTCGGATCGTGTCCCTTCGGCGTGGAAGAAAGCCAACGTTGTACCAATTTTGAAGAAAGGCGACTATCGGAAATGCAAGAATTATCGCGGTATTAGCCTCCTTTCGATGGTCGACAAAGTATTTACGAAAATCATACAATCGAGGCTACAGAAATATCGAGAGCAAACGAGCCGGAGAGAACAAGCTGGGTTTAGACCACATCGAGGATGCATTGATCAAATATTTGCAATCCGTTAGCTAATGGAAGAAAGAACTCGTTGCGACATCTATTTCAAATCCGGTTTCGATTGCATCGATTTGAACAGTTTGTGGAAAACTTTGGAAACCGAACACATGCCACTGAAAATCATCCAACTTCTCCAAGCGTCGCCGTCGTACGATGGCTCAACCAGCTGCGTTCACATTCGAAGCGACTTATCCGAGGAGTTGAATCGGGTGCAAACGTGTGGGTGCTCCCCCACAGGGAAACATCGTCGCTTCGCCACTACTCTTCAACGTGGTGATCACGTTCTCCTTGAAGCATTCGATGGACGACTTTTTTTTTTATGTGACAGACTAGAGGCTTAGGGAAAGTCCCTTTGTACTGTCGACAATCTATTTTTTCGTATAGAGTGAATGTCGAACAGCAGCTCTAGCCGGAAGATAGAGGGAAGAGAAGGAAGTAACTGTCACAACCTAGCCGCGATATTTTATTCCACTTACTCACAACCATTTCGCGACTCTGACATCGGGGCGTCGCACAGTGCTTTGATGCATGCTCAAAATGTAAAAAATTAAATTTTTTAGATTTAATTAACGGTCATTGCACATAGTCCCTAGATGCCTGAGATATCAGAATCTCATTTGTCTTAACTGGTAACACCATTTATTGGTCATATTCGAGCTCATTCCTTTTGCGTATTCAATTCTAAGTTTTTTTTTATCCTTTTCATTGCCCATTAGTTCTTCAAGTAGTGCACTTAGGCTGATTTATTTTGGTTGATTCATACAAAATACAAATGAACAGAAATACTGAAGGTAAGTGTTTCAATTGTTTATTGCTGTTAATCCTTTTAGTTCCATTTTTGAAGGAAACTTGTCACTATTAAAAAAAATTGTTCTGATAATTTTAATTATGGTTTAAAAAAATACTCCTCATAACTCCTCTTTGATTTTGGGGGGAAACTTTAAGCAATTATTCATGTAAAAATATCCTACAAAAATTGTCTGCCCCTATCTGCCCAATACTTATTTACTTTGATTTTCTCTAGGGAGATCACGATCCATCACTAATGGTGAAATTTTTAAAAAATGGTTTTCGTCAACAGAAAGAAAAAAAGATGTGTTCAACTTCATTAAAAATTATTTTAATAATAATTTTGACTCCGATTCTTCTGAAAGTTCACTCATAAATTTGAAAAAATTTTCGGATATTTACTGTGCAAAATTAAATTCAAGGTGGCAGAAATGTAACAGGACAAGGGCACGATTTCTAAAAGTAAACGAAGACAGGTTATCCTTAAAAGTAGATCTTCCTGATTTTGTCATCAAAGAAGATCGTGCTGCGGTTGAGGAACATAAAGTGGCTCGCGGGAGACCACAAAAGTCTTTTGAAGAATGCAGCTTTAGAACGAAAAGAAGGCGTGTTACTGATCTTGTGTCTTCTAGATCTTTAGAAGAACTAAGATTCGCCGCTTCTATTTCTGCAAGCTCGCACTCAAGGAATATTGTTCAACCAAGGACTCAAACCAGTTTATCACCATTTAGAGCTCTGGCACTTTATTTGGACCTTCACCTTTCGGAAAGGAAATATACCATTTTACGGTCAGTAGTGAATGAAATAAACAGCAATTGCTTCCCAAGTATATATGCTCTTAGAGAAGCAAAGAAACAAGTTCTACCACAAAATATAAATGTAACGGAAATTTCAGCTGAAGTTGATTTACAAGAAATTGTACATCTGACCGCACGTAGCATTTCTCAGCTCACAAATATTAATAAAAATACCAATGCAAAATTGATTTGTAACTATGGGGTATGGATGGGAGCTCTGGGCACAGTGCTTATAAACAAAAATTCATGGATTCTCAAAACACAGACGAATATCTCTTTACTATTGCTTTCGTTCCGTTAAAATTGATTGACATTACTGATGGATCTGAACTGTGGACTAACCCCCGCCCCTCATCAGTACTCTACTGTAGACCAATAAAATTTATTTTATTTATAAAGAAAATAGATCTTTAGTCGTTGAAGAAGAAAACAATATAAGACAAAAAATTAATAACTTGGCTAACTTCATAACTACAATAAATGATGTCGTTCTTGATATCAGTTATGATTTCTTATTTACTATGGTGTGTGCAACGTAATTAGTGAAACAAATGCCCCAGCTAGATGTTTTATTTGTGGTGCATCTCCAAAAGAAATGAACTCGATAAATATTGCTGAAAAACACCCCAATCCGAATAACTACAGGTTTGGTTTATCCTCGCTGCATTGTTGAATCAGATGTTTCGAGTGTTTTCTGTACATAGCATACAGGCTGCCATTTAAAACGTGGCAAGTTCGTGCAGGGGAAAACAAAAAGTTACTTGAGCAAACAAAGAAAAGGATTCAAATCGATTTCAAGAAAAAATGGGGCTGATCGTAGACAAACCCAAGCCCGGGTTTGGATCGACAAACGATGGAAACACCGCACGAAGGTTTTTTGCAAATCCCAGCCTAAGCTCTGAAATAACTGGAATTGATGAACAACTTATTTACATTTTACATTTACATTCTTTTTATTTTTTATTTTCTAAGTTATAGATCTATTTTGATTGTAAAGTTTAATATTTAGTTTTTCAGTTTTTGTATGTACAAATTTTAGATTTTAATCTTGTGTACTTATGTTTTAAAATAAATGTAAATGTAAATGTAAACTTATAAAAAAGTTTTCTTTAATTTTGCGACTTATCGCACTTGGTAAAAAGCTGAATCTAACAAAGTTTAAAGCGTTACTACAAGAAACAATTATTCATTATAATCAGCAATACAGTTGGTACTATATGCCAAATACCGTGCACAAAATATTAGTTCATAGCTCGGATATTATGTCCATGTTTGATCTTCCAATCGGGTAGTTATCGGAGGAGGCACTTGAAGGAACCCATAAGATTTTTAGGAAATCAAGATTGTGCCACACGAGAAAATCCTCAAGAATTAATTCAAACAAAGACTTGTTGGCCCTTATGCACCTCAGCTCAGATCCCATCATTTCTTCGAGCCCAAAATCACAAAGAAGCAATAGTTGACTCTGAAATGAAAAGCTATTTAGAGAATGAAGAAATGGATGTTGAACAGGAAAAGGAGCTTATGCAAAACATCAATCTGGAAATGGAAGAGCTGGGCGAGGAAAGTAGCAATGACAGTGAATAATTGCAGTGTACTTACTATTTTTCTTAACTTAAAACGAAATCTTATGACTTTTATTATTCATTGTCTTCTTCATTACCTCTAGTTCTAATTGAAAAATTTAATGTTAAAAATATATTTTATTCTTTAAACCAAAATTAAACTTAAATTTACATTTGAATTTTTTCTTCATACCCTGATACCTTGCCTTATTTTTTTACTTATTTCTTTCCAAAAAGGAACAAAACATCAAATGTGAATTGAATTTATAGTTTACTATTCAGTACCTCAGCCAGAATTTTCGACAAAAGCAATTTTTTAAATATGCTAATTTTGCAAGCATCCAACCACCTTAAGAAAATATTTTGCCAATTATTGCCGATATGGTATTAATTTGAGGACAAAAGTTGTAAAAACACCCAAAGTTTGAGCCCTGTAAGACTTACGGTTTGGGAGGTATGGATTTTTGTCCATAAAACGTATTGCTTCAACGCACTGTGTGCCGGGTTAAAAATCAATGCGGAAAAGGCCAATGTGCTCACAACGAACGGATCGAGGGCCAGTATTCGCCTCGATAGAACCCACAGGGATTATTGGTTGAGAAAAGAAAAGTGGCATAGCCGTCCGACGTTCACAACCACATCGGCCAAGGAACAGCAACCTTCACCTCGCTCAAGTGGTGCATATAAAAACGAACAAATATTGCCATCAAACGAAAGTATGTCTTACCAGGGTCTTACCAGGAGAATTTCTAAACTCAGATAAATCGCAGATTAGTCACCAATTCATTGAACATCACTACACTCTTGTCCTGAAAGCGCGTTTGTTCACTCTTCGTTAAACTATTCATCTGAACTTAGTCCTTTAGACTCGCGTGAATGAGGAACATTAATGAGGTGTTATTGCTGAGGAAACACAAATCCCAGTCAGTAACCCCTTACATCCTGATGTTTGGATGAATTAAGTAAAGCTATTTGAAAATTTCGGTGAAAGTATTTTAATCAAAAATTTGATTTTCTTAAATTACAAAGATCACAAACTGAATAGTAATTATAGTAAATATGAGGCATTTCAAAATTCTGTTTGGTACAAAAAGAAACTTTCTTCAGAATAATTTATGGCATCAATTTCTGTTCACATTGCAATACCTGCAAAGATAAAGATTGGCCTTCGATATAATTGTTGTTAAAGCGTACTACACATGTTACACACATCAACTCAAAAACTAGAACTAGAAACGATCTTGACTAGAAACGATTTCTAACCTCAGTCAGTTCGCAAACAACACAGAATGAAGATCTACTTTCTGGTGGTTATTGTCGCTGCAGTAATTTGTGCTGCAGCAGCGTATGAAGCTACAATTCCAGCAAATCCAAGTAAACTTTTCAGTATTATGACGGATTTTTTTAATTAATTTATAAATAATTAATATTCCTAAAAAAAATAATATAGAAAAACCGGGAAAATGTTTTTACTTGGGAAAAGAGCTGGTCCCAGGCGAAAATAAAGTTGATATATGTGGAAGTTTCATTTGCAATAAGGATGGATCAATAACGATTTCAGGGTGATGACTGATTATTTTAAAATATATATTTGCTGTTTTGTTTTAAAATTTGTATTTTATTATAGGTGTGGCATATTCTCTTATAAAGATTGCAAAGAAGGGGATATAGTTGAAAAGTCCCAGCCCTTTCCCAAATGCTGTGAACGTTTCTTCCATTGCAAGGACGAGAATGGTGCAGAAACTGTAGAAAAGTATTCACCTTTTTAAATAAATTTATGGAATTTTTATAGTGTAAAAAACTTTTTTTTATAAAAATGCATCATAATGTTTAGCGAATGTGCTTTTCTAAAATTAAAGTTTGATTTGCCTGTACACTTCCTTCAGGATAAACTATATTTAATGATTTCGCATTTGTAACTAAGTTGTGAAGATTTACAACTTTACCAACTCTTCAACAACCCACAAACAACTTCCGGTGGAAGAAACATGGCTTAATCAGATCAAGTTAGTGATTGTGATTGTAAAAAATAATTTTGAGTGTAAAGTTTTCATTGCTCCAGCTTGCTGATGGGAACAACCTACCTTTTGAAATGTAAAAAATCGTGGAACTCTTAACCTATCTTATTTTATTAATACTGGAACTTTTCGTTAATACCGCCACGCTTTTTACATTTCGTAAGGGAGGTTGTCCCATACTCTGGCTGAAGCAATAAAAACTTAACATTCAAAATTATTTTTGAAAATTTTTCGGTAGAGGTTTACATATTGCTCTGTATTTTTGTAACTGAGATATTTTTTTGCGTAAGGCAGCAATCTACGCACAATCCTCAAGGGTTAAATGAGGTACCTCTCGAAATTCTTTCAAATTCTTCTGAATCGCATTGTTGTTCTCTTGAAGAACCTTTAAGTATTTCAGACGAGCTTAATACAGCTTTAAAAAAGCACATTTGCCGAGGATAGCAATTTGATGTGACACGGTGACAGATAAATTCTCTTGTTTGAAAATGGTGGAACACATGGTGACTTCCAGAGCTGGAAGATTTAGAATGGGAAGAAATATAACTATCGACGAGCATAATCTAGAAGTAGTCGATAAAACAGTCTACCTTGGGTCTACAATTACAAAAAGAAACGATGAAAAGGAAGAAGTAACTAGACGAATACTACTGGCTAATAGAGCTTTTTATGCCCAAAAACAAATATTGCACTCAAGATTTGTGCACAGAAAAACGAAACTCTCACTCTACAAAACAGTAATACGACCAGTACTGTGCTATGGCAGCGAGACTTGGACTATGACCCAGGAGATAGAGGAACAAGTCAACAGGTTTGAGAGGAAGGTGCTCAGATGCATAATAGGCCCAACGAGAGAGGATGGGATATGGCGAAGGAGATACAACAACGAGTTGTATGAAATTTTTGACGACCCAGAACTCTCAACGTTTATAAAAATCAACAGACTAAGACTAGCCGGCCACGTAATCAGGATGAATGATAACCGTATCCCAAAACGGCTTATGGTGGCCGAAATTCCAGGAAACAGACCAGTAGGTAGACCCAGGAGAAGATGGATGGACTCTATGACGGCTGACGCAGAGACAATGCTGAACATTCGGAACTGGAGAACTGCTGCAAGGAACCGTCAGACTTGGAGAAATGCCCTAGAGGAGGCCAAGGCTCGATTTGGGCTGTAGCGCCATTGGATGGATGGATGGTGACTTTTTGCCTTCAAGCAGTTAAATTCGGTTTTTTTTTCCTTCAAGTGGTTGAATAACAAATTTTCCTACTCAAATATATGTCCACTTCACGTAAAACATACCGACGACTGGCGACTTTGTTTCTCTTTCGTTCATCAATTGTCTTTAAGCATGATAATCCAAAGGCCGATTGTACATAATAGCTAAGTACTCGTACCATTTAAATCTTTTGTTCAAGTTTGGCCGTCAAAGGCCCGTAAAAATGGTAAAAAAAAACTCTGCGGCCATCATATGCCCTTTAAAAAGGCAAGCGGCCGGTGTTCGCTCGCTGTAAGGCCATCTTTTATTTACATAAAACGTCGAATCTATTCAAAACGAGAATAAACCTTGTTTTAAAAGCTAAACCCCTTAGACCGTAAGAATTTCTCGCCAAAGAAGTGCAGCCGCTTTTCTTTAAAGAGATTGGCAAGATAATGAGTGTAATATAAAGAGTGACTCCCTTCGCTATGTCCGAGGTTACAAAACCTCAAGCACAAGCACTATAGCACAAAATTAGACCGAAAACCGGATTCTTTAGATCATTTTGACAACTTTTCTTTGTGGGAAGATCATCAAAAATTAGACCACAGGAGCTGGAAATCGGCGAAGTCTGTCGATGCTGTTGCTGACGAACAGTTTAATTACTTGCGTAGCTCAATAGGAAGACTCAATGAAAATCCATTGGAAATTTGGGATGATTTTAAAATTCAGCAACTTAAACTTTATATAATTGCTTACAATTGACCATGGTGGCAGTGGCGTACCTAGAGGGGGGGCGGTGGGTGCGGTCCGCACCGTGCGGCACATATTTTGGGGCGGCATATTTTATATTTAGTTTTATTTGCAAAAACAACTTGTTCACTTCGTAAGTTTACGTGTTCATTCCACACGACACGACAAAAGTCGGCTGCAAAGTAGGTATATGAAGAGAGCGTGAGAGAGCGCGATGGAAATTGTCCATCCCAGCGTCCTCTCTCACCCTTTTCTCCATAAACCACCGTTGCAGCCGACACTTGTGGGGCCGTGTGTACGCTCGCCTAATAGCGTCAAGCATTTTTTGACGTCACCAAAAAATCAGTTATATTTAGTTTTTCCTTTAAAAAGCCATAAAGATAGGTGAAGACAGCGCCAGCTCTAGGGTAGACCGAGAGGAGCGATCGCTCTAGGCACCAGGTGGCAAGGGGCGTCAAAATGAATGCGAAAAACAATTTCACCCACTGCCCCCCTCTAGATACAAAAATAAAATTTTGATGGCACTTTTTGAGGGTCGCGGGGTAAGCAGGCGGCTGAGCATTCTTATATTGTTTGTAGCCAGCCAAGTGTAGGTGCTGGTCAATACGACCCGAAGACAGCACAAGCAGGGAGCACTAATCCAAGACCAGAATGAATACGGCGGATCTAGAGAAAGCAAAGTCGATGAAACTCGCAATCTCGAGGTGTAAACAAGCCTGCTTAGGGATCAATATACCTTTAAAACAACTTCCAAAGCCCCAACAGGACGACCTACTAACTAGGCCATTTATAAACCCATGCAGCAGGGTGTCGAATGTAGCAACAGTAAATTGGAATTTTCTGGATCCCTCTTTAATGAGGGCAGTCGGAGCCTGCTAACCGCAGTGGAGTACGCTGAGATCATTCTTTCATAAACAGAAGATCTCCTTAGAGGCCCACCTGAGGAAGCGTGAGTATCTTATGCTCCATCGGAGAGGCTTTGAAAAACGAGTGACGCAGCCCAAAAACGTTCTAGAAATTTTTTTGGAAGCTAGCCACTCCCTGCGTGGCCCCTGAGGAGAAGAAGGAAATCAATCTTCTTAAAAAGAAGAGTCCGACGCACCAATACTGAAGCCTAGAACGGCCGAATGGGCGTACTTGCCACTGAATATACGGAGACTCCCATGACCACGGAACAACTAGATGGTGCCCAAGGGTGCCTTTTTGAGGTGATGGCTGAGTTGGGACAGCGCTCAGAACAGCCCAAGCTTATCGCTCTAAACAGCGCAGCCATGTTGTGGCTGGGTACTTCTTCGTAGCAATAGAACATCTGACTGACATTATGTATAGGAGTCTATAACAGAACCCTAAGTATACGGTAGTGAAGAGTACATCCTAAATGTACATCGCCCACCATTTCCATAGATGGCGTTTTCTGTGAAACGAAGGTCTTTTGACGAGCTGGCGGGCGGGAAGCCAAATTGACTACAAGATTGGTTGGGTACAGCTTAGGATCAGAGGGGCTTCAAAGCCCATGATCAAAGCAGCCCCAGACAAACTTACAATCTCCCCTCACTTTAACCTTTCCGCTCCGATCACCAATTAAGCAGAAATGCCAACAGAAGCCTCACTCTGCCCCAAAAATGTAAGATGTAAGTTGCTCGAATGTCAGGATGGTGACCACTGCATTTTGTTGATCGGTGGTAGTGGGAGCCTCCTCGAACGTGACTCTCTCCATCATCTCAAAATCACTAACCCTAACGTGAAACCCATTACCTCAATCCTTAGCCGTGAAACCTCCAGCCTAAACAGGCTTACGAGGAGGGGGCATAATTCCCTAAGTAGGGATACAGAATCGGAGAGTACTTGATTAAATACTCAGTACTTTTTTGACATTTCTGCGAACTACCTTAGAGTAGCATTACCCGATTTTGGGCTGCGACAGATTACAAATACTTATGTAGCTTACATTCTGAAAAAAGCACGCATCATTTGCAAATGCGCCTGCCGCACGGATATGCACGCTCCCGCTACAGGCAAGAAATTCTAAAAATGCGCTCGCCAGATGTATGCACGCCTCTTTTACAATTATCAAAATATTCGTAATCGACCATTCCAAATGCGAGTATCGATTTACCTAGCGGTCCCCAACTAAGTACTCACCACGTCCAATGCCGCTGACCTACTCAAGCCTACGAGAACCGGCCTACTGAATATGCTCAATGGTACCCTTTAAACCCCCAATTTTGCTCCCATTATTATAAAACACTGGGAGCGTACCGCGTTTCGTTTGGACACCGTTCATGCTTGTAGAGAAGTAGAGTTTTTACTCAGGAGTGCTGTGCGGGTGCCATGCAGACGCTTCAATACGTGCATGTGGCAGGCTAAAAACGGGCGAGTCTGATTTAATACGATGTGGGATATAAATTCAAATCTATAAAAGCCTGTTTACATCCCACACGCAAATTGGAGCTCTTTTATCGCACAGAAAATTGTATACATTTCTCTCTGGCTGGAATACAAGTTCGTGCAACTTTTTTTGTTGTTGAGTTTTTTTTACTTTTATTTTTATATAAACCACCATTTGATTGACTTATAAAGGGCGGAAAATTGGATACTGCCCCGGGAGGCAAAAGTCTTAGGTACGCCACTGCATGGTGAGAATTTCAGTTTCATTTGCCCGCAAAATCGTCAAGGGGCTTACTACAGGTTCACAACATAATGTTATAAAAATAACTAGATTTTGAACAAACGTTGATGTTTCTAACAGAGATGCATCGGAAAACATCAATACACAATCTCGATGCATTGCGTCGAAATAAGACATCCATTTATTTTTTGACTGACCACCTTTAATCTAAACTAGTATTCCTTCAGCAACAGCAGAATCGGTTTTAAAAATCAATCTTAACCTGTAGAATAGTTCTCTTTCATCGCGAGTAACTTTGTTGTCTTAACATGGAGATAGCTGTGGGCGTGTCGATAATTTAGTTACCCACTGTAAGAGTAAGAGAGTAATCAGAAGGGCATTGCACATATTGTTACGTAAGCTGTATTTACTGATGATCAGCACTTTCCTGTCCTTTCTATATCTCTCTCGTAAAAAAACCCAGTTCTGCTGCAATAGATCCAAAAGTATTTTTTAAGCATTTTTATTTTCATATCTTATATCTAACCTAATATATGTAAATGTAGCTAATGCTTGAAGCTATTTATTCTATCCTATTCTAGGCAACTTTTATACGTCCTCAAACCACCAGTACCAACTGCTAGCATGGGAGGCGTCTTTTAAGTGATAGGTTTTAAGTGATAGAAGAGAGGAACCCTTGATCTATTCTGTACCAACTGCTTGGAATCATACAAATGCCTCTGGGGGAATATAGCCTCCTTCACAAGTGCACAAGTTCGTTCGGGTAGAACGCTCCCCGAATAAGAGGAAGAGTTGTTCTCCATCGCTCTAGTAACGTGGTTTCGAATCAACTTGATTATGAAGTTGTCGATCCTATTAACAAATGCTTTGTCATAAAGGACATTGTTGGCGTGTAAGTTAGTGAAGCCAGATTCGGGCGTTCGATACCAGCTTTGGCATTGTTTTTCAAAGACCCAAAGCTTTTCCATATACGAAGGAGATATGTTGAACTGGGCAACCATATGTAAGAATGGATCTAACCAAGCCTTGATAGCAGATCACTTTGACCTGTAGGCCAAGGGGTTTGCTATAGAAAAGCCTTTTTGTCATGTGGAACGCCTTGTTTGCTTTGAATAGAGCGACACCTACATTCTTATTGAAATATAAGTGTTCATCCAGCCAAAGCCCAAGGTATTTCACTACCGATTTGTTTTCCAATGCCTGTCCAGAATTGTTCGAAATCCGGAAGTTTTTCCAGTTCCTCCATGCATCGCGTGAAGCTCTGTTTAGAGTAGTCCGGAACAGAATTGACTTGCATTTGTTAAAGTTGATCTTCAACTTCCAATCATTACTATAGCGTTTGGATTACTTCAATCCTCGGCCTTGTCCTGTACATAATCAGGTCATCCGCATACGCAAGCGCGGAGCGGAGGAAACGTATATGGTCACTCGTGTAGATATTAAACAAGAGCAACGAATTTACCGCACCCTATTGCAAATCATTTTTAATGTCAAAGGTCCTAATTGAAGTGAAGTTCCCACTTTTAATGATGAACTTCGTTTTTGTAATCATGTTGTAAATCATGAATAGCAGAGGCCCGTTCATGCCGTATATGACTAGTTTGTACTCCATACTGTATCGAACGCCTTCTCAAGGTCAATCAGACATGCTCCTGTACACTGCCCTTTCATAAAGTTCCACTGCATGTTTGATACCAGTTTCGACGCTGCATGAATAGTGTCCAATAGGAGTTCCAAAAGTATAATTGTCGGCTAGCTTTACTTACCTCTTATGCACATCTGGCATTTTGTTTTGTATTATGGAGCGTATCAACCTAAGCATTAACAGCTTTGGTGAGTCTGGTCTGGCTGCTCTAGATATATCAAAGGCTTTTGACAGAGTATGTCACCCTGCTCTGTTGAATAAACTCTAAGCTATTGGTATACACTTAGTTCTAAGGAACTGGATTAAGAGTCTTTCAGGCCGTTCAATCAAGGTAGTACTGGATGGCGTCGAATCCAACCCCCACGCCATTTCGGCCAGAGTTCCCCAGGGTTCAATTCTGCACTTTTTCTAATCTTCATTAATGATCTGCTCTCCACCGCCTCCAACTCATTACCCTGCTTCGCTGTTGACCGTACTTTGCATTTATCTTACTACTTCGACAATATAAGTGAAGCACGTGCCAGACCTTGTCTTTACCACCGTCAACTGATGTTCACTTCGATCAACCGGAATATCGAATCGATTCTTAATTGGGGCGAAATGAACCGCGATGAACTCAATGCCACGAAAACGAAGTACTGTCTGATCTCCAACAAAATATATACCGACCTAGGGGTAACTTTAACGGAGCATCTGCGATGGAATGATCACATATTCCAAATCGCCAAACAAGCCTTACAATGTCTTGGATTTCTCAAGATATGCAAGTTCCTCCTCCAGCCAGCCGCCTTGACTACAATCTACAAATCCTACATTCGGCCGCGCCTTGAATACAACTCGTATATCTGGGCAGGCGCCTCAAAACCCACCTTGGCTTATCTTGACATGGTGCAAAATCGCGCCCTCAAACCGATTGGTGATGGCCCCTTTCGCGCCCCATAGACACCTTAAGCCACCATAGGAATGTAGCAGCCCTCTCCATACTGTATCTCTATTACCAAGGCGACTGTTCCACTGAAATTCTGCATGTACGGCAATATTTTTCCCGCAGCACAAGACTAGCCCGCTCGGCTCACCCCCATACCCTACAGTCCCCCGTTCAGGCACAATACGGTTTAGAAGTTCATTATTATTAGAACAACTCGACTGTGGAATAATATCCCACAGTAAGTATTTCCCAACTCGTACAAAACCTTAGAGTTCAAACGTGAGGTTCACCGTCATTTTCTTCTACACCCTCCAGACTCCCACCCCCCCCCCCCCCTACCTTTCCTTTTATCCTCTATTCTTCAAACCAAGCTTACTACTAGACATTGCACCATGAACTGAACGACATGACGGATTGGTAGTATAAAGGGTTATTCCTAAGCTTAGTTTTTTCATATATAAAAAAAAATGGAGGCGTTATTATTTTAATAACTTAATAAATGAACATTTTAATGGATCTCGGCGATAGCGGCGGCCTATGGCGGTCGCCCGTGTTTGCACTCCCCAAAAGCCGGTACTGTGTGTATAGATGTATTTAGTGGATCTATTCGAAGATTTCAGTGAAAGTCTTTTAATCAAAAATTTGTTTTTCTTAAATAATAAAGATCACAAACTACATAGTAGTTTTTTAATCATAAGTTGATTATTTTTTGAAAATATGAGGAATTACCAAATTCTGTTTGGTACAAAAAAAACTTTCTTCAGAATAATTGATGACATCAATTTCTATTTACAAAGATAAAGATTGACCTTCGATATAATTGTTGTTGCAGCGTAATATTCATGTGATACAAATCAACTCGAAAACCGGCCAGAAACGATTTCAAAGCTCAGTCAGTTCGCAAGCAACACAGAATGAAGATCTACTTTCTGGCGGTTATTTTCGCTGCAGTAATTTTTGCTGCAGCAGCGTATCAAGCTATAATTCCACCAGATCCAAGTAAACTTTTCAACATTATGACGGATTTTATTAATTAATTTATTAATAATTAATAATATTCCTAAAAAATAATATAGAACATCCGGGAAAATGTATTTACGAAGGAAAAGAGCTGGTCCCAGGCGAAAATAGAGTTGCTAAATTATGTGGAATTTTAACATGCAATAAAGATGGATCAATTACGATTTCAGGGTGATACTGATTATTTTAAAATATATTTGCTGTTTTGTTTTAAAATTTGTATTTTGTTATAGGTGTGGCACATTCTCTCTTAATGATTGCAAACCAGGGGATTTAGTTGATGAGTCCCAGCCCTTTCCAAAATGCTGTGAACGTTTCTTTCATTGCAAGGACAAGAATGGTGTAGAAACCATAGAAAAATTTTCACCTTATTAAATAAATTTCGGAATTTTGATAATGTATAATAATTTCTTAGTTTTTTATATAAATGCATCATAATATTCTAGCGAAAGTTTTTTTTTTTTTATAAATTAAAATTTGTTTCGCCTGTACTAAGTGTTAGCACTTCCCCTCGCAATTTTGATGATGCATCAAACAATTATGCAAAATCCGTATTGTAGGTAGGTACTCCGAAACTTACAAACTTTGCTTTATTGAGTATACTTTGAGTTACAGATCATCCAATTGTTCTTGAGTTGAAACGAATTGCACATCAATTTCTTCATCCTCGAGCTTATCACAGGCGTAAAAATATTGAACTTTAACATGTTTGGTACTTTTCGTGGAATTAGGATTCTTCACGATCGTGATGGTTCTTTGGTTGATATCAAAGCATCGTTCGCAAAAGAAATGATTTTATTCAAAAGTTATTGCGTCAAAAAGTATATGGAAAAAAATGCTCCTACGGATCTGCTCAAATTACTACGAAGCAATGAGCTCCACACCGTTTTTTCCGAATGTTGATATAACGTACCGAATGCTCGTTTGCACACCCGTTGCCCTAAACGATCATTTTCGGTACTGCAGCGAATGAACAACTACTTGAGATCAAAAATTTTTGTAGAACGATTGAACGTATTAGCTTCAAATTGTGATGACATTATCAATGATCGTCAACGGAAGTAAAGACGTAAAAATTTCATCCAAAGCACAAAAACCAATCGCAATTGAAAGGTGCATTTTATTGGCTGAATAACTTTTCATTCTTAACTTATTCCACCATTGAAGAAGGCGGAGGCAGAAAAGCTGGAGGAAACTATCAAAATCATGATGGAAGTTCATCCTACAGGAAGCTTCTTCTTGGGCAGGCATTGCGATTATTCGAAATCAAATGAAAACGATGTAGACCGAGATTGGGTTGATAGGACCGTGACAAAATAAGGATTGAAACCTGCTATAGACACCTTTCTCCCATTCAAGAAATCGAGGTTTGGCGAAATATTCTCCGCTTTCTCCAATGCGACACAAAGGCCATTGCATTTAAACAGGGGAGAGCCTTTAATATTGGCAAATGGTACACTGGCACCGGGCGCAATTTTTCCATTTTAATTCATTGAAACCAAAAAAAAAGAAAGGAGCATACTGGCGTATAAAACCCAAGCGCCGGTGCTGGCTGTAAGAAGGGAACACATGAAAGTAGGAAAACTATTAAAATTTTATGAGTTGAAAGACAAAAGACCAGGCAACAGCGAGAAGGAGGACCAAGCGCGCTTAGACAATCGGAAAAATCTTCTTTGAGAAGAACTCTAAAATTTAGGCAACAATCGATTTGAAAAACTTTTGCTGGGGCAAGCTACAACTGTTGGGTAGGGAATGAAATAACTTCTCTGAACTGAAATACTATTTTATTTCATAAAAAAAATGGATTAAATAACTGATAAAGGTATAGTGATAACGCTTACTTACCTCTTTATACTCGGCAACTTACTTACACTCTTTATACTCGGCACTTCTTCAGTTGTCCTGCGGCGAAAGTAGGCAACTTTTATTTACCCAATTTCTTGTGTCATATTCTGTTAGTTAAAGCTTGATTTTTATGATTAACAAATCGTAGAAGCTGGTCCAAAAAATATGGGGTCTTACACTTTAAAACTAATAAGAATCTTCAGCGGAGTCTTCGACAGTGACTTTCGGGTGATCAGGGCCGGCGCTAGATTTATTGGCGCCCGGTGCAGTATGCCATATTGCGCCCCCCATCAGCTGTTAATTTTTTTATAGCAGTGAAGGGTAATGAAAAAAGACTCAAACACCCTATGAAGTTATTTTAATATGGAATGGAAGATGAAGGCACGGGAACACTTTTTCAATTTTTTTTTAAATCTTAATTTCTAAAATTGTACCCGGTGCAAGTGCACCATTTACAGCGATGAAAGCCTGTGTCCAATCCGGATTTGCTTCACGATCTTGCTATTGTGCTAGGTTTGCTTGCGCTTAAACTTCAGAAAATTCTCCCGTTAATGCTGCTTCTTTAAGCTTCGTACTGCTTAAGCTTGTGGTAGATGGTCTTCGGCGCAACTGCCACTATTCTTCACACCCTACCAACCCCATAATTTGCTCTAGGATATTTTTCCGTGTACTTCCCTTGCTGTTTTAAGAAGAATTCTGGAGTGCGAAAATCTATAGACCATAATGACGGTCCCTACATCGTTCTCAAAGCCTTCATATTTCACGGTATAATCGATGGTGACTGAACTGCATGTATTAGCTCCCACGGTATAATCTTGCATAAAATAAAAACAGTTCATCTTGGCAGCCTTTCTGAACAAAGAACACACTTTCAACAGCTTCGGCGCTTTCAACAACTTGAGAACAGGTGGCTCTCGCCAAATTATTGATCTATAATAGTACGATTGGTACGAGCTGCAAATCAAGATCTATGGTGCAGTGCCGCCCAAGAAAGGACAGGTGACGAAAACAGGCGAACGAAATACACTTTGCAAAGAACAATGGAAAAAGACAAAAACATTTCTATGCAGTTCCTTTAATATATGAAAATGAACGCACGAAAACACTTTTCCAATTTTTTAAGTGCCCCGTCAAAGTGCGCCCTATGAAAGTTCCGCCCCTGCGGGTGATGCAGTACAATTAATTTTGTTGCCTAATAATTTCGACTGAAATCATATTAAACCTTTAGTTTGCCAATCATGCAGAAATTTTATTAAAAAAAAATCTATATACCTTATCCCAAATTCCCTTGTTTCCTAAATTACAAAGCCATCCTTTCGTCTGCACATCATCACAAACATCTACCTGTGCAGTGCATACCTCTACTCTTCAGCAATTTTTATTCCAAAACAAAAAAAAAATATTGAAATAAAACTGACATCGACATCGACAGTAATGACAGAATGTCATTGAGCAATTTTCTGCTTCCTAAAAAAAATAATTTTTCGCCGATGATATACCCAAGGAAGCAGCGCGTCTCCTTCGAGCAGAATCTGCAATTGAGTTAGCATGGATGCCATCGCTGTGTTTTTTTTTTTTTATTATGTTCGCTAAAACCTAGGGGAATAAATCGCAAATTGACAAAACGAAGGTAGCACTAAATCCTAGGAGACAGATGAGGGCTCAACTGAATCAGAACAAATCGTCCAAATTCGAAGAATTTCAATTTAAATGAATTCCCATGGCGGCTCCTTGTTTCGTCTGATGAATGAAATTCTAATGAAGCAATCGAACAATATAAAACGAGAGCTGTGGAAAGGAAGTCATCCCTTGTCCTTGTTCAGGCATTGTCTGCGATGTGCTAATCCAGTTTATGGAATTTCTAACAACTTCCTTCGAAAACTAATAGTGTTGAACTTTATAATGAGCGACGAATGCTTGGGTTGTGTTTCTCTTTTTTTCTCTTGGGTGTGGCTTTAATGAAATTAAATTTGAAATTAAATAGAAAATAGTAAAGTCAGACACATTTTTATTCTAATGGTATTTAAATAATTCTATTTATTTAACAAAACAGCAAGGACTGGTCGGCAAAACACTTCGAAATATGTTACGTTAACTTATTTCGAAGTGTTTTGCCGCCCAGTTGTTGTTGTAGCTTTACAAGACATTCAGTTCATCAACAGACATTATTTGAATATCTTCGCTATTTTCCTTAACGACTGAGCTAGCAACAAATCGCCCTGAAAGGTCTACTTGTAAGAAAGAAAACGTCATGGTACCAGGGTGGGTTTTTTGCCTGACCGGGTTTTTCAAATGTCATGCTACTTTCACTTAGCACTTTTTAGCTCTTGTCTTGATATATTTTACATCAGAATTTTGAAAGTTGTTGATTCTCTTTCAGACTGTATTTGGTTTAAGTACATTACATGTTGGTTGAAGTACATTCAAGTTATTTACCAACAGTTTGGTTACATGTAATTGGAGTTTGTAACTGTTAAATGTAACATTTTTAAAAGGTGTAATGAACTAAAATACCTGTTACGTTTATGGAATCAGTTGTGGCTGTGAGGTGTGCTGCTTGTTGGATATTGGTAATAGATGCACAGATAAAGGAACGACAGGATAGCATGCCGGCTGCAAATGGTCCCGGTCAGCTGAACTTTCGTGCTTAAATACCCTCATCGTTCTCTCCAAGGCTTCTAAGTCCTCTTCCAGTAGAGGGGCTCACTTGTTCAGGTAAGTGGTGATACACGAATCCCACGACCCATTCGGCGAGCGATCCCCTTTCTTGAGGCCCGGAGTAGTCCCTTGCACCTGCTGGGACGACTTGTTTGTAAGGGGTCGTCCATTAATAACGTGAGGTGCTTAGGAGGGCAGGAGGTCGAATCTCGCCCAATCTCATGGGCAAGGGACCCCCTCCGCAAATATCACGATTTTTTTTTTTTTTTTTTTTTGTTCAAAAAACAGTGTAAAAAGCTGGATTTAGTTAAGTATAACATGTTTCTAAGCTAAAGACTTCCATTCATTTACAAGCCATCGGTAGACAGTGGCTTTTCAGACCAAATCGGCCGGCACGGCCCGACGTAGGCTACACATTAGGCCCGATTCACAATGAGAGCTTCAAGCCTCAAACTTCCAGCTTCAAAAATTAGGATTATAGGATTTATGTACAATGATTCACATTCACAGCTTCAAACTTCTAGCTTCAAATGAAGCTGAAGCTCTAGTTAGGAAAATTCCTAATTTTGAGGCCTGCAGCGGACCTACCGGAAACGGAAACAAGGCAATGAAACCAGATCTTTTTAAACAGAAAACAAATTACCTGAAATATATTTTCTTTAAATTAAAATTCTTGTTGGGTTTTTTATTTAAGATCAAAAATATAGTAAAATTTGTTTGTAATCATTATCACTTTGTCGTATGGCAGCCCTTGGGAAAACCAAATTTTATTACACCAAACAAGAGAGGTATAAATTCCCTTTTACGATATCTATATGTATCATTATATAGTATTGAGGCTTGCATTTCTCTGTGTTCTAAAAACCCTTTGTTATGTTGGTTGTTAGTTCGTTATTTAATTTAGCTTTCGAGCGGCAATTTCAACAATTATAGAAAGATGAATGATTGTTACGAAGAAACAATAATAAATTTTATGCATGAAAATAGTTTCATCCACAATATCAATGATAAAAATTATAAAAACGTAAAATTGAAAGAGCAAAAATGGAATGCATTGGCGAAGGAATTGAATTTAGATGGTAGGTGTTTATTAATATAGTGAATTATGTTTAAATAAAGGTGATATTTTCAAGTGAAAGATGTAAAAAGGAAGTGGAAGACGCTGAAGGATTGCTTTTTTAGAGAGCATCGCAGGCTACAGCAACCATCTGGAAGTGCAACGCAAAAAAAAACGTTATGGAAATACTACAATGCTTTGATGTTTTTAAAAGATAACAAAAAAATAAGAGAGTAAGTTTTACACATATTTTATAACGATTTTATTATAAAATGTATTTACTTTTCAGAACATATAACAATTACGAAGAAAGTCCTGCAGAATATCTCTTACCAGATGTAGAAGAGGACATTGAATTCAGCTCTTCGTTATCTCAAAACGAAGATTCAAATCAATCTTTTCAATTATTATCAGGTACATCGAGTGAGAAAAAAAGAAAGAAATTGGATAAGGAATTGCTGATGAATAATGTGGAGAAACAATTTTCAAAAGTTGTAGAGGTTTTTGAAAAAAAACAACAAAAATCAAATATACATATTTTTTTTGATAGTGTAGCGGCTACCGTGGAAGAAGCCAAATTGACAAATTTGGAATTTCTGAAATTACAGCAAATGGTGCTACAAGACGTAGAAGTTATTTTAACCAAAAAATGTGGATTTGAAGAAATTAAGGAATGATTAATAAAATGTGTTAAATAAAAGAGAATTTCTGATAAAATAATAATTCATATATTTTTATATTTTTAAAGAATGATTAAGATTAATAATATATGTGTTAAATAAAAATGAATTTCTAATAAAATAATAATTCATATATTTATATGTTAATATAATAAATATGTTAAATAAAAGAGAACTTATATTTTTACATTGGCCTCTAATTATTTTTTTTATATAAATATTCTTTTAATTTGTCTCTTGCAGCAAACCATTGTCTTCGAGCATTGAATCTTGCTCCTCCTGGTTCCAAACGTGGTAGTGGTTGTGCTTCTTTTCTCCACTGACCTTTCACTAAATTTCCATCCACATAGTGGTCTGTATAACCTGGAGGACTATAAGAAACATCTCGCAGTTTTAAAAAATTGTGCAATACAACAACTGCTTTAACAATTTTGTCCGCATTATCAGGACGGCAGTTAAGGGTATTTAACAGAATCCTCCACCGTGCACACATAATTCCAAAAGTGTTCTCTATAAATCTTCGTGCACTTGATAATTTGTAATTAAATTTTGCTTTATCTGCAGGAAGAACATGGCCTGGATAAGGTCGCATACAATGCTTTCTTAGCGGAAAAGCAGAATCAGCGACAAAATAAAATGGGAAAATTATGTCAGATTCGGGTAATGCTTTTTCTTTGGGCAATAGCATGGTTTCATTTAAAATTTTTTTCCCAAATTCGCTCTTCGCAAATATGCCTCCATCGCTCTGGCTCCCAAATGCCCCAATATCCACAAAAGTGAAGCAATAATTGGCGTCACAACAAGCTAAAAGTACGATGCTATGATGACCTTTATAGTTATAGTACTCTGATCCAGCATTCGGTGGGCACATAATATTGATGTGTTTGCCGTCTATAGCTCCAACACAGTTTGGCATTCCACATATTTTATAAAAACTGTCAGCGATACTTTCAAAGTCCGATTCATTGGGAACACTTAAAAATTCTCCTCGCAATTCTTCCCAAATAGATTCGCACGTTTCATATATTATATTATGAACTGTGGAAACTCCTACTCTAAAGGCCCATGCAAGTACTTGCCGCAAACATCCTTGTGATAAATACCTACAATAAAAAAATGAAATGTTATATCTTAGAAATATGCTTCAATTTTCAAAAACACTTACATCAAAGTAATGGCAAGTCTGCACTCTGGGTCGATTGATTTACGATTTGAATATTTCATTAATCTTTCTTTAAGGAGACTTAACAAAACATCAAAATCATTTACTCCCATTCTTGTCATTTTCCTAAACATTTCTTCATCTGATTCTTTGACCACTTTAAATGTTTTCTTAAAAAATCCAAAATTATCTCTTTCCTCGACAGTATTTATTTCACGGGTCCAGCCTCTATCTGGTAAAATGCAGTATAACGCTAACGAATAATAAAAACAACTCATTAATAAAACACATATATCTTCGTCGTCCATTGTGACTTTGGTTCTGAAGCTTGAAGCTGGTAATGTGAATTAACAAGCTTCAAAAACCAGCTGTCAGCTTCATGACGTTTGAGGCTTGACGCTTGAAGCTCTCATTGTGAATCGGGCCTTACTCAGCCTTACTGAGGAATGAAACTTCAGGTATCCGCCTGGGCTATCAGACGAAGACAACAGCTTGGCATAGCAGGTTGTTAATTTAAGCCCAAAAATGTTCAATGCGGCTCCAGACTCACACCGTGAACACCCGCAAGCAAGCGCGAACGTGAGGCTGGATGGTTTTCTTCCGTTCCGAGTAGATACGGCGTGTTCTTCCGGCGCAAACAGTCGATGAATGCCCAAACATAAACATTTTTGTCAATTTTTTTTGGCCGCAGGCAGTTTTTGGTGTGGTGATACTTAGCCTGAAGGCGAAAACTTTCCGGCCACGGCCTGCCGGCCTGTGTATAAAAGGGGGCCTTAAGATATGGCCAGCCAGTTAGTTATTCCCCGCTCCACCAAGCGCATGTCATCGGTTGGTTGATGAGATTCAACTCCTCGTTTCAGGAGGCATAACACTCCAGCGAGTTGTTCTCGATGCCCCGATGTCAGAGTCGCAAAATGGTTGGGATTAGGTGAAATAAAATACCGCAGCTAGGTTGGAATAAAGTAGGGGAAAAGAGTCTAAATGAAAATCTTACATGCCTTCTCTGCGAATTCTAATCAAGCTGATGACATTTCATCTTAATGTAAGCAAAGCAGATATAATTTGGCAGTCAACTAACCCAATTTGAGAGTCGACTGACCCAGATTTTACTACGGTTACGTACACGGATTTTATACGCGAGGGCCTTTCCTAGAGTTCTATATTCTGAGGAAAGTTTCGATATTAGGAAGAGGGGCTCGAGCCAAATCTTACCAAGTGGAGTGGGGATCGAAAAATTGCCTCACGTAATTTATGGAGGACCCCTAATGACAGTATTTAGTTCGAAATTGATTTTTGAAGTGTTAACTTCTTTAGGCGCGTTTGGCACTTTTTCGCTGGGGGTAAAACAAAGAATTCGCGACACGCGCATTTTGTTGCTACACCCGTTTCTGGACACATGATGGCGACACGTGCACTTTGTTGCTCACTCGTTTCTGGGCACTTGTGCCTATACAGCTGGCTAGAGCATGGAAACTTTTACTTTAGCTCCACTTACAAACAGCAGCGCATAATTATATGTGTGCGAGGCAAAATAGCCCGCCCCTGGTGGGTGGGATTGGGTTAGAATGTTGCAATGCAGAAGCTGCTTCGTTTTATATTCTCGCGCCGCTCTCAAAATTCATGTCATATTCTCGCACGCCATCGCACACAGCAGCGAATGTGTGCGAGGTGCGAGAGGATGAAATGAATGCTAAGAGCGGCGTGAATATGCCATGGATTTTGAGAGCGGGTCTGTATACATTCATACATTCGCTGCTGTGTGCGATGGCGTGCGAGAATATGTGTATGACATGAATTTTGAGAGCGGCGCGAGAATATAAAACGAATGCTGAGAGCAGCTTCTGCATTGCAACATTCTAACCCAATCCCACCCACCAAGCGCGGGCTATTTTTCCTCGCACACATAGAATTATACGCTGCTGTTTCTATGTGGAGCTAAACCAAAAGTTGCCATGCTCTAGCCAGCTGCATAGGCACAAGTGCTCAGAAACGGGTGCGAACCAAAAATGCGCGTCACCATCGCTGATGTCTGTTGCTGGACCTCGACTAAAAGTTGCCATGCTCTAGCCAACTAAATGGCTGCAATATTTAAATCTTTTGCTTGGATTAATCGCTTTCGGCGACATGGAATACGTTTCGCCTATTCGACTGGGCATCTGTATTTTACGTACATATCTGAGGTAGTATCCCAGTAGGGAAAATCGCAGGTATTTATTGTGGGAAGTCGATTTGGAAGTACTTCTTTAATTAGTGTTCTCTGTAATGACTTATAAATAATGCAGAGGAGAATGGGTTTGGTGACCAAGCGTTTGATTTCGCGCAAAAAGCGTGTTGAAAAACTTCGTAGCTGCTCGTTTTCTTTGTTAATCATCACAGTTGTCTCAGCCATTAAGTTTTATGTCTTTAATGTATAAACATATATTTGAATTTATGTTTATGATTAAATATAAATCGCTTAATTTTACTTCAAGCTACCCCACCCTTCACGCCTACGCCAACTAAATTATATTATAAAAATTTACAGTATAATAACTTTGCATTGACCATGTTTACGCGAAGCCTCTAAAACTGTTTACAACAACCTTAACACTGATTTTCATACGCGTAAACGCCCCTTAATACTGCTTTCGTTAGTGGTGTTAAGCTTAAATAAATGTGCTAAGGTAACAACTTTATTAAGGAAAACTGAGTTAAGTAGTACGCGTAAACAGTTGTTTGACAGTTTTAGTAAAAACATTAAGGAAACTGTGATTTTAAATTAAACGAAAGGAAAGTTTATTTACGTAATAAACGCTGCAGAACTTGCCTATGATGGTTTATGAGGATTAATACATCTCGATTTATGTTCATTTAATGATAAAATATATTTAAACTTCTTCCAATCTATTTATTTATTTATGACAGTCAACTTGACAGTTTATATTAGATCTAAGTAGGTACTTTAAAAACTGATATCTGCTGGTGGAAAAATTTTAACGCGCGTAAACGTTTTTAAAACTACTACGGATAGCAGTGACACGAACCAAAATATTTGCACGTAAACGTTTTTAAAATTACTACTGATAACGATGTTATAAGCTTAAATATCTTCGCGTAAACATGGTCATTATGAGTTTAGTAATAAATGTAGTATAAGTACTTCCAAATGGAAGGGAAAAAAAAGTACTTCCCAGCCTAGGCCATCGCCGTGTTAATGTAATGCCTTTTTTGTACTGGGTGGAAGTACTGAACTGCTTCTGTAGAAGTAGTTTTTCCAGTAATTCCATTCCCTACTGGTATGTTATATTATTTTCTATGTATTATATATTATCTATTACGTACTATATATAATGTACTGCATATTATGTACTATGTTCTGAAAAAATTCAAAATGAATCCAGTGGATTCCCATAAAAATTTAGATCCGTGACTTTGGCTAAATATAATATGACTTTTTTGCATATTTGCACAATGTTTAAAATAGCAAAAATTTCTGTTTCGTGACTATTGCATCAACCCGACGACAAGTACTATGTACTACATTTTTCCTATGAACTACATATGTACTATGTATTTATTACTATATATGTATTATCTATTTTTTACTAAAAACTACATTATCCCAGACATCCATCGTCCGATCTTTGTGTGATAAGTTTAAGATAAATTGTTTAATTTCCAAAACATTGCAACACATTTTGGAGGGAGTGCATATAAGTAACAATTAAATAAACTTTAACAGAATATTCATAAATAAAATATATTAATCCTTATCGTCCTGTATTAAGATTGATTTGGACATTTAGACTAGCCATAGCAGTTAACACTTCTAAAGTGTGGTCCTACGCACACTCGTATTTTTTTTTTGTGAAGGAACAAATCCAAGGTTGGCCTTTTTGAGTACCCAAGCGGAGGGTATGCACACGACTACATAGCTTAGCGATGCCAAACACAGAATGACTGACATCGAGTCATCCGATGATAATCCGGTCCGGTGGAGAGAACTATTGCAAGAGGAAAGGACCCAGATCTCGGTTGTAGAGCCAGCAGTTAAAGAAGAAGACGACTGGTTGGAGGAGGGGTTAAATTTCGGCTTTGTTGGAGTCATAATTTTTGGCATGGGTGGAATATTAGTCAGAGGCCATGAGTCAGGGGAAGTATGACAAGGCAAAATTTAAGGCAACGCAGCGGTTTAGCCAAAAGTGATGCAGATTTCTTAAGGAGTTTTGACGATGTATTGTTAGTATGGAATCCAAACCCGCAAACGCGGGATCCTGCAAATGCAAATACTAGCTATATTGTATTAATAAAGTATTAATAAAAATAGATTTAAGCCCTGCGAACACGGGTTTAATGTTTTGCAATTCCTCTTGCACATGCAACTGTTTCATGATCTTGCCCGTGTACTGAAGTGAGAATCCATACACGGGTCGACAGAAACGAAAACCATTTGAAACTAGTTTGAACTGCGAAGGTGCGACTGTTCTCGCCGTTCGGAAGCGATTTAATTTGCGTGGTTGCACTTCATCTGAACTACTTGACATTTTGCCAAAATCAGTTGTGCTCGTATGTGGACAAAAATTTCGTTTTCGCCTGGTTTTTGTGAAACCAGTTTGAAATTGGGCTTGCAAATCAGTCGACTCGCTTGCGGAGGGCCTTATATTCCACAAAATACATAAATATTTAAATTCGTTAGTTGAAGAGATTTGCCTACTAAGCAATACAGCAATAACACAAAATCGTCTAAGTATATTTAAATGCGGGTATTCGACTTGATCAATTACTGAGTTTCCATGCAAAGTTTACCCTGGGTTAACTCAGACCTAGCGCCCATAGAAATACGGATTGAGTAAAGTTTCGTTAAATCCAGGAAAACTCCACGAAACCCGTCTGATTAACCCGGGTTTTGCATGTTTGTTTAAGTATCAAGTTACCCTACGCCTTCGACAGGGGATTCCCCACGTGCATTACTGCGTTTCGATGAACAGAGGTAAAGTTTTCGTCGGGTAAACAAAAAGCTTTTTCCCTCAAGTTAACTCGATTCTGTTTCCATGACAGATAAATAATTTGACATTACGTCGCCGTTGATATACGTGCAGTAAAAGATACTTAATCACACACATATGCAAAACTCGGCTTAACCGGATTGGGTTATTTAAGTTTACTTGGATTCAACGAAACTTTACTCAACCCCCGTTTCTACGGGCGCCTATTTTGAAAAAACCCCAGGGTAGACTTTGCGTGGAAACTCAGTACTTATGAGTGTAAGGGGTTACTCTTGCGGCAAATTGTGTTGTATGTCAAACGAACTACTGAGTCAGTCAAATGAAGTATTCAAGCAATTTTAATCTACGTTGGGATTGATTCCGCTTGAATTTTCTAACATCGTTAGCATAATTGAGAGTAATTTAGAAATTAAATTCCAGCGTAGTTCAGAATTGGCCGGTATACCTTGTTCGACTGTAGTTTGTTAAGCTCTTATTTCATAATACTTCATGAATTCATGAATATAACTATTTAAAACAAAATCTATGAATTTTTTACAGTCCCGCAAATTCCGCGAATCCGCGGGATTGTTTACCTCGATGCGGGATTGGATTCCCTAATTGTTAGAGGTTCCGCCAAAAGAGTTGATGCCGGAGCGCGCAACTGGGGAAATTAAAGCTGCACACAAATAAAAATTGCGACCATATTGATAAGAAATGCGCTTATGTATTTTCAAATTTCCCCTTCGAAATTTGTTGCGACTAGGCTAAGGGACGGGAACGGCATGCGGGGATTCTACTGCGCATGGAAAACGCGACTTTCTCGGCATCAACTCTTTTGGCGGTACCTCTAGATACAATAGATGTATTAAAGGGACTCTTCACTGAAATGGCTAAAATCTGAACCGTTATACCGATTTAGATGAAATTTTGTGTCCGAATAGTTGTTATCGAGTAAAAAACAAAAGCACAATCAATTGTTGGAAAAAAAATTTTTAAGCAACATTTTTGTTAATAAACATCCGAGAAAAGGGGTATTTTCCGCGAGCTCCTTGCACGCGAATTTTGAATCGATTTTATTTTTGTTAGTGCCAAAATGCTCAGTAATTAATAATAAACAAAACTGTCAGACAGAATTTTGATATCTTTTTTTGTTTATTAACAATCCACAAATATGTCTGGCGATGTCGAAAAACAGCCGAAAATCTCGATTTTTTCGGTTTTTTATTACATTTTTGTTTATAACTTTATGAATTTTTAAAATTTCAAAATTCTGTCTGACAGATTTATTCAGTTATAATTTTCGAACATTTTCCACTTTATAAAATTAAAATCGGTTGAAAATTGTGGAACGAGGAGCTCGGAGAAGTTAAGAAAATAGTTGAAAGTAACGAGCTCGTCTGTCGACGCGCGACGCTCGGAGTAATATTCCCGCCCGTGCGCGCTATTGAAAAAACACGAAAAAACTATGTTATAAACATTTTGTTTTTTATATGTGAAAACGCTACATAATTCAGAAAAGTCTACTCTATCAGAATATGCAATAAAAAAAATTTCGTCAAAAAATCGATTTTCAACCAAATATCGGTGAAGAGTCCCCTTAACCCAACGACAAACTTGGTGAGTACTGAAGATAGCTTCGTCCGCCGCTTTGCTCTAGTGCACGAGCTGGGTTAACAGTGTCAAATAAGGAAAAATTTGAGGCAAACAGGATTGTTAATAAAAGAGTCTTGAAAAGAGTCTTTGGTTTCACACCCATTCCAGAAACTTGGACCCAAAGTCAAAGTAATTAAAAAGAATTTATCGTAAATACTTTATCACTACAACATTTTCAGATATGCAACTTTCAACCAGAAACATTCTCTTTAAGGGGGTGTTACCGTCTAGAATGCCGATTTTAGGCTGTTTTTCAAAAAATTATTTTGGAGCTACAAGGCATCATGCAATATTCTGGTTTTTTGCTTGTTGTTCCTTATTATTTGAAGAACAGAAACTCATATTTGTGTCAAACAAATTTATTTTCTAAGTACAAATTTTCAGCGGTTAATGTGACCTTGTCACGCTGATTTTCACTGCTGGCCGATAAGAAATCTCGGGAACTAGTAATCTGAAGCAGAAATGGGTATGCAATTATTAATCTGCAATAAATTCCGCGGATGCTAAACCACAGTTTTAGTCAAAATGTTGATTAGAAACAAAATGGCGGCCATACGAAAAAAAATTGTCCATTTTTGCCACATTTTTTTACCTTTAGAGTGCTTGAAAAAATATTTAACAAAAATTTTTTTATGAAAATTTTGGTTTAGCATCCAATGAAAACTATCTAGAACATTTTCCCCAAATTTCAAGTCGATACCTCTCATAGTTGCTGAGAAAAGTTATCGGCCAGTTCAAAAAATGTGGTTTCGAGAAAAACGCGTTTAAAGTTTCGACATGACTTTTTATCATTTTCGGAAGTTTTCAGCGATACCAGTAATCCCTCCTCTTCTTCGAAAAACTGTTGACGAGTCATTTGGTCCTGCTGGCTACGCTGTATGGCCTCTCGAACCTCCATTTTTGGCTACTGTTAAAATGACCTGGAATCGACTATTTGCGATTAAACCCAACCACGCAGTCGCGCGCAGAAAGTCAGTTTTCGAGCTGAGATTACTTCAATTAACATGCAAAAAAGTGGGTACTGAGTTTGCGGATTGAAAAACGACTTTGGGGGGTGATAGTATATAGTATAAGGTACAATAAAACGCAAAAAAAAATTCGTTTTTTTTTTTAACTTCTAAACGGTAACATCCCCTTAATAACAACAAATAAATCTTAGTATTTCTCTAATCAAATCATAAAATTAGCACGCATTGAATCGATTAGGAACAAAATTAATTTTCATATTAAGCTAATTAACCGCAAAAGCAAAATTTAATAAATTACGTTCGATTTATCAAGCGATTATGGAAAATTAGTAGGAAAAATCCATAATTATCCAATTTGATACGCGCGCGGCACTGGGATTGATTAAACCACCCCCGATACGGGTGGAAAAATATTTCAATCAAATTTTACATGTGCATTAACACTTTCACCCCGACTCGATTGTAGACTGTGTGTCTTTTTCGGGGGTACACAAGGACATAACAATAAATATTTAAGGACTGAAAGGAGATAACTTGATTTCGTACCGAAAGCTGCCATCATCATAGACTGGGGATCGCTTTTGGCAGAACAATCTCTCTGTGCTTCTTCTGTATGGTAACAATGTTGCCATTGATTGCGTCAAGTATACGGGGGCTCCCATGACGCCGGTGAAATACATTTTGCCTATTAAATTCTTGTCAATCACTCGAATTGATTGCCTAATGCCTTCCGGGAGGGGGTGGTTGTTGGTGGTGGTGGCACATCACAGAATCTGTAAACCGGTAAGAAGAGGTTCGATTATTTTGTGTGGAAAAGGAAGTAATCATCGGTAGTATAAAGTTGCGAGCTGCTGTGTCGATATCTTCTTCTACACTTAAGAAATAACGAGCGTCTTCCATTAGCGTAATAAGCTGGAACCTGGGTACACACGGCGGCGGTGGTGGTGTATTGTATTTATATAGTGTTACGGAAGTGGCTCGGCGCGGCCTGACTTTGATGGAAATTCGATTTTGAAATTTTCATGAGCAATTGGGTGTTGTTATCCTGTCACTTAATTTATGCAAATCCTTCTTTCGCGCAAATCCGAATGACACACTCAACTCTGTCTTTTCCATAATGGCATGGCAGCGCTGGGGGATGTTTGTGCCTGCGCTTACACACTTAGACTAAATTAAACTTTTAAGATCCTGACAAGGGTTTTATACAAATTCAAACCTTAAAACCCCTTTTCCATTTATTTTGTACTAAATTCAACAGAAAATATAAAAAACAAATCCTTGGGCCCTACCACTCTCCAGTGGCGAACCTAGAACTTTTGCCGCCCGGGGCGGTCTCCAATTTCCAACCTTTTCTAAGTCAATCAATGGTGGTTTTTGTAATTGAGACAAATTATAGGTGGGGAGCTTTTTTACCATTGGATGCAATGTTTAAATTAAGCAGTAATAAAGGAGACAAATACAAGATACTTTTTGAAGACCACAAGTAACTTAAGGAGGTCGCAGGTTTCCCACCTATGAGAAAAAACATATACCTAAGGGGTCATCCACTAATTACATAAGGGGTTTAGAGAGGGGGGTCGAGCCGAATCGCACCCAATCTCACGCGAGGGAGAGACAGTGTGAAATTGCTAGAAAACTGGGTTAAATTAAGTAAAACATGTTTTTCACTTACAGGCCGCCGGCAGGCCTGGTACGCAGGCACGGCCCGATGAAGACAATACAATACTGAGTCTGACTGAGGGATTAGGACTTCAGGTATCCGCCTGACAGGTCGTGCCCTTCCTTCATCCAGCGCAAACTCTGTTCAGATATCTTCTTTTAAATGGCCTGCCACCATAATAGGCCAATCCGTAATAGTCGTATTCTGACTCCTCCAGAAATCGGAGACAAAATCGGCATTACGTTATTCTGTCAGCGTTTTGCTGTCGAAAGATACACTGTGCGGCTAGGGATACGGAATCTTTGGAAAGTTCTCGAGTTAATGAGTACCTACTTATTACTTGTTCAAAAGTACTCGATTCCTTGAGAATAGACGAGTACTTTTTGAAATTTTGATTTTGGATTCATGGAGGTCAATTGAAAAGAAATGAACAGGAGAATTATACTCGGAAACAAAAACGCATATCGTAAATTGCTGAAAATTTGAGCAATACAACGAAAGGCGAAGTTTACACTATATAAATCACAAATTTGCAGTTACGCTCACACAAAAGATAGAGGACATGCTAAGTTCCTTTTGAAGGAAGATTTTGAGAAGCCCAATTTGTCAGAAAGGGACATGTAGAAAAAGCCAAATGACGAGATAGACTAAGTGACGCTGGTAAAACTCAATACATTTCTCTGGTTTGGATACGTCGAGCGCACGTCAGAAGAAAGAGCAGCAAAGAAGTTCTTTACTATCATCATCGAAGAAGAAAGACCTGTAGGCAGGCCAAGCAATAGATGGACGGATGCGTTTATAGCAAATGCGGAGACACTTCTCCAGATATCGAACTGGAAGTCCCCCAGAATATGAGACTGGAGTAAAAGATATAAGATATAAAAGACTTTCAACGAATGTTTGTTTTATACCTGCGACCAACTTTAGCTTATGCATTATTCGATTCCCGATTTACAAACTTCTGTGCGATAAAAGATTTCCAATTTTCATTTCCACTTGGCTTTTAGGATGTAAACTGCTCTAAACTTTCCTAAATTTAGGCTGAAAAATACATTTATGTGCAAAGCGTCACAGCGACTAAGATGTACTTGCAATTTCCCTGAATTCTGACTTGAATGCAAATTTTGTACTCGGTACTCATTTCTAACCTACGCATTTTTCCATTCTCTAACGATTGCAAATAGTTTCAGTCGATTACCTCATATCCATCAGTTTTTCGATTTATAGAGCAGGGGTGGGAATCCTTTTTACAACCAACCAATTTTCCAAATTTTCCGCGGCAATTGACATCTTTTTGTGGCCTGTAATTTTTAAAAAGTTGAGTTGGACTTACACGAGGTAGTACAATTCAATTATAATATGGTAAAATGTACCGAGGCCGCAATTTTGTGGAATGTAGCGATTCAAAAATAATGTCCTACTGGTATATCGAGATAAATTAGGCGAGGTGTGATTGTAAACACGCGCTGGAGAGACATTTCGTACTACTTTTGCGACAGCATAGTTTCCACCATGAAATTAGGTGAGGTGAGATTGTAAAACATAAATATGCATTGTGAGAGCATAGGTTTCTTACTTACTCTGGGTTTAATGAAACTCGTAAAAAAGCTCTTCATTGGTATTTATTTTTCTTTCTTTTTTAATTTACTTTTGACACCATTACGATGGTACCTCGCCTCATACGTCATTGTACTGGCACAAAAGAAAAAAAGAGGCGTCTCTTACAAAACTCATTTCATACCTAACACTAAATTTTTAGTCTGAAGTGAAGTGAAGTGAAAGAAGATTAAATGGGGGGACACTAAATATGTTATTTTTCTGTCTCTTTTCGTATTACTATTGTAATAGTGCAATAAACGCGAATGAGAAGCAGAATTTCCTACAGTTTTCGCAAACCCCCCAGAACGATGTTACAATTGTGTTAGTGTGATGGATGGGTGAATCTGACAATTTTACTGAGGCGAAGTATAAAACCGGTTTGTGTATGGCGATAATAAAAGTAATAATGCATAGTTTAAGTTACCCCAATGGATGAAAGTTTTAACAGTAGCACTAAATTATGAACATACATGTTGCTATTTGCGTTTAATATTCAATTTAAACTAGACCAACACCATCGAAAAATATTTATATATCTTCTAAAGATAGAAACCTTTTGCGAGCGTAGATGGCCCGCGGGCCGGAGGTTGCCCACCGTTGCTCTAGAGCACTTTTTGTAGATGCGCGGGCAGGGCCGGCGTTGGATTTGTTTGCGCCCGGTGCAATATACCATATTGCGCCCCCATCAGCTGTTCATTTTTTTATAGCAGTGAAAAGCAATGGAAAAAGACACTTTGTGAAGGTATGGTCACACTTTGGTGGACCATTTGCACCTATGAAAGCCTGTGTCCAGTCAGGATTTGCTTCGGGATCTTAATTTTGTGCTAGTTTTTCTTGAGCTTTAACTTCACAAAACTCTCCGCGCTTATGCTATTTTTTGAGGCTTCGTACTGGTTAAGCTTCTGGTAGATAGCCGCCGCGCCACTGCCACCATTCTTCACACATCTACCAACCGTATCATCTACTTCAGGATATTTTCGGTTTTCCTCCCCAGGCAATTTTAAGCAGAATCCTGGGTTCCGCTAATCTATAGACCATAATAAAGGCCCCTATATGCTGCTTCATATTTCAAGGTATAATCGGTGGTCACTGAACTCCTTGTGTTAGTTTGGACAAAGAAAGCGCTTTCAACAGTTTCGCAATTCTCAACAACTGCAGAACAGATGCGATCCAGGTGTCTCTCGCCGAATTATTTATCTATAATAGCACGACTAGTGCGAATTGCAAATCAAGAACTATGACACCGTGCCGGCCAACTATAAGCGACGAAAACAGGCGAACGAAATGAAGCTGCTTGGCCACACCTTGCAAAGGACAAAGGAAAAACACACAAACACTCTGTGCAGTTCCTTTAACAAATGAAAATGAAGGCACCGGAACATTGTCTCAATTATTTTAAATGCTCCATCCAATTGCGCCCGATGCAAGTGCACCATTTGCACTTATGAAAGCGCCGACTCTGTGCGCGGGAGACATATAATTCGCAGAAATTGAATAGAAAACTTATGAATTGAACAAGTTATTTTTTTACAACTAAAACTAAATATAAAAAATGCCGCCCCAAGCGCACCCACCTTGGTACGCCACTACCAAACTCTCTGCATAATTCAGTTAAACTTTAAAATTTAAACATTATAAAAAGGACTCGAAGGGATGTAAAACTAGAAAAAATTAAATTGGATTCATTTCAACTTGATAACGATAGCAAAGGGTGTGATAATGCTACTATTACATGCAGGTAGGGTGGAACAACTTTTTTTCTTAATTAGCACCTCAATTACGAAAATGCATGCGACCCAGTTAAGTAGAAAAGTAATACAGAACTACATACCCCCGCCCTCATTCCCCCCGGCAAATAGGGAAATAAAACAATAAACTAGATTTTTATCGTGTTTAAATGCTTTAATTTCTCAAAGCGATGGCATTTTCACGTGAAACTGCCAAATAAAGTTTCACGAATAAGACAATAAAGGTAAAATAAAATAACAGACGAACCTCCGCGTGGCAGGGCCAAATAACCGACAGGTGTTCTCGCCTGTGTGGCAAAACAAAATGATATATGTGATAAATAACGTAAATTTTCTTGGGGTAGTTTTTTTTTTATTCACATTAATGAACGCTTTTATACGCTACAACTCTTTTCGAATAATTTTTTTCCCTTTTAAATCGTTCTATTCACTTCGTATCCCCCAAAATGATTTATTAAAACCATATTAAAGTGATTCACCTCTTTATGTTCTCATCTTTAACAATCACAGACATGACCTACATATATAAAATAAAAAAAAACATATTTCATGATTTGAAAGGATCAAAACTAAGGTGTGACAAAAATCATAAATAAAAAAAAAACTGCTAGAGTGAAACACGTAGGTAGGTTCACCTGGAAAGCAAAAATTAATTTATAGGTTTATTGCCTGCCACAACTACAAAGTGTCTGAATTTTTCGCCAATTTCCAAATAGCCCCTAAAGAGTGAGTTATGGTCTCATTCGCGCGAGCCTTATAGGAGCTCAAGCAGCAGATTTTAATTTCATGGACTTTCGCCGCAGTGAACCCAAATTTTCCGATTAACCACAACTGGGGCAATTCGCTCTACGCGAAGTCACTAGATAATTGACCACTTAATTCTCGTTATCGATTTATTCGCAGCTGTCATCTGTCCTGCAATGAAATTGTAATCGATGTAGGTATAAACGTTTCGCATAGTCAGATCATCTATAGTAGAAATTGCATTTATCGAGAATATGGGTCCATGATTCTGTAGATAAGTTGTTACTGTAAAATTGTGCTCTTTGAATTTGATCCTTGAGTGTGTACATCAAGCTCAGAAATTCCTGTCAATGCAACATCTGGAAATTCAATTCATTAGTTGATAACAAATCGAAAAGCACCTTCTGACAGCAAAGGCTTCTGGTGCTTTGTTACTTCTATTCTATACAGGCCAATTGCGAAGCTATCGTCTATACCAAAACTCTTCGAATCTATTATTTATTCTGCTATCGCCCCTATCTGCAAGAGACTTATCTCAACAAACCAACATGGATTTCTTGCAGCTCGTTCCACTACTACTAATTTACTAGAGTTCTCTTCACACTTAGTTCGAGGCTTTGTCCCTGGTTGCCAAACTGACTGTGTTTATGCAGACTTCAGTAAGGCTTTCGACAAGCTCTCTCACTCTATTCTAGAGTGAGAGTCGTACTTTCCTAGCCGACAGAACCTACCATCGAAGCGTCCTCTGGTGTCCCGCAAGGCAGTCATCTTGGCCCTCTTCTTTTTATTCTATCAATTGACGATATTGTTACCCTGCTAAGGCACTTTTTTCGACAACAAGGTTTCCCGTGCTGAATCTGTAATCGATCTAGGGGTTAGGTTAGAAAGTATGTTGTATTTCTCCACCCACATCAATTATATCTGATTCTTCCGCCTTATGAGAGCAGACTTAAATTACTCAACTTAAGCTCTCTCCATAAGCGTTGCGAGGTCGCTGACGTTATATTCGTTCATCAGCTGATGAATGATAAGGTGGACTCAGGTTTCTTAAGAAGCCGCACGTTTTTTAAAGTGAATAACTACAACCTGAGAGGTGATCCTCTCCTACACATTTATTCCTCTAATACTAATTATGGCATTCGAACCGGTTAATCGCATGCTCATAAATACTAACAAAAATAGGAGTGAAGCTATCCTTGAAAGGAATTTTCTCAATGTAGCGTGACTTCCTGCCCTTTTGTTTTTGCTGAGTGGGGCAGCTGAGCCACGACTCCAGTGGTAAATGTTTCTCAGCCCTACTGAGAAGTGCACCTTCTGAGCTAGAAGGGTAACTCTATTAACTATTACCACCACATTATCTACCTGGTTCTTTGTTCCCCTAAAATTCTTCCTTGTCGGAGACTATTTTTGTGCGGAAACATTGTGGAACTTACCACCATTGAGTTTGAACTTGCGAGATGGAACTATCACTGTCATTGGTAACGTTGTGTAGGCTATGCTTTCCTATGACACCTAGGAACTCTTCTTCTTTTCCTAGTTTGACATTCATATCTCCAAGCACCATTTTAATGTCATTTGACGGCATTAACCTAATGGCATTTGTTAGCTCTTGGTAGAGTTCCTCTTTCTCCATGTCTGTCTTCTCTTCTGTGGGCCTGTGGACGTTTATAGGACTAGCTAAGTAGCATTGGTTTCTTCTTCTTCTCTGATCCGTTAGCAAGCGGTCCGAGTGGAACGTCCCCGCCACAGATACGCTGCTGTCGGTGCCGCTGGGTCTCGAACTTTATTCACGATTCGTTTCCACTCTTGTGGGTTTTTGGCGACGTCTCGAGCCGCGATAACTGATAATCGTTGATTCTTTAGGTTACCATCGACATTCTTCAGCCTGGTTTTCTTCGGTGCCGATCGCTGGATTCTCCATCCTGCGGGACGGTCTCGCCAGAGAAGTTTACGTGGCAAGCGGTCATATCATTCATTCGGCAAACATGCCCAAACCACCGTAGTCGACGGTTTGCATTTCTTCTTCAATCAATGTCTGCTGATCACATTTGTCTGACTGTCTCGTTTCGAAGGCGATCGCGTAGTGAGACACCGATGATCTGCCTCAAGCATCGCATTTGGAAGACCTCGAGCTCGTGAGCACTTTGTGAGCACTTTGGTCTTCTCTGCATTGATTTTTAACCCGTATGACTAGGTGATACGGGAAATGTCGGATAAGATGTCCACTGCTTCGGCACCCGTGTTGGCGAAGAAGGCGCTATCGTCGGCGAACATTATATCGGTTAGGAAATTGTTGTCGTCGTATCGAACTCCGAGTCGTCCATCGAATGCTTCACGCATAATCGCGTCGATCTCAACATTAGAGAGAAGTGGTGAAGCGACGTCTCCCTGTCGAACACCCCTTTGAATCGGGAACTCCTCGGATAAGTCGCTTCAAATACGAACGCTGCTGGTTGAGCCATCGTACGACGCTTGGAGAAGTTTGATGATTCTCAATGGCACGTTTTGGTTTCCAAAACTCTCCACAAGCTGTTCCAATCGACACAATCGAAAGCGGATTTCAAATCGAGGAAAACGACGACAGTTCGTTTGCCTCAACGAATTCTTTCTTCTTAGTTGACGGAGTGCGAATATATGATCAATGCATCCTCGATGTGGTCTAAATCCCGCTTGTTCTTTCCGATTCGTTTGCTCTCGACGTTTCTGTAGCCTCGATTGTATGATGACGACGATCGAAAGAAGGCTAATACCGCGATAATTCTTGCATTTCCGACTGTCGCCTTTCTTCAAAATTGGCACAACGATCGCTTTCTTCCACGCCGAAGGGACACGATCCGAATGCCATATGTGTGTTATGAGGACATGAAGTGGTTGTGATAAGACATTACCTCCGGCCATGATCACCTCGGCGGTTACTTGATCTATTCCCGTCGCTTTTCCATTATTCAGCGATTTTATTGCCATCTTCACATTGATAATTGTCGGTTCGGTATCGAAAAACTGATTCGTCGGCTGCTCGATTAGCGGCGGTTCGGGTGCTGGAACTTGCGGCGGATCGTGGTTATACAGAATTCTCTCCACCGGTGCAGGCGTTCATGGGGAGAAGTCACAAAAGTTCCATCTAATTTTTTGATGTTGTCGTTTGTTGATGCTGTTTTGCCGCCTAACCGGCGGATTGTCTGGTACAGCGTCCGGTACTTGTGCCTCGACGCCGCTTCTTCCATATCGGCCGCAAAGTTATTCCAGTACGCTTCGCGTTCCGATTTCATTTTCTAGCAAACTTCTTTATTCAATCGTCGCACAGTGCGGCCGATTCCCAAAAAGCTGGCCAAAAGTCGATAAATTAAGTAATTGATTCAAAATTTCTTACTTGGAAAAGCAACCCCCTTCAATCTCCTTTGGCCACCCCTCTCGTGAAATGGCGTATATTGATCAACATAATCAAGATGCATGTCAATTTATAGGTTTTTCAAAATCTTCTTTAAAAAAAGCGGGCAAGTTGGGGCAGCTAAATCTTGCTTTATTCTGTTACTAATACCTCAAGGAATAATCTCCATCAAGTTTCAGAGCGGAACATCGCGGAACTTTTTTCTATTCGCATGATGACTTACACAGATTATTTGATTTTAAGCGATAAAAATTACTAATAATCGTGGTATCACTAAAATTTTTGGCATGGGAAATCACCCTTTGTTATTTTTTTTTTACATTCTACTTACCTTCAGAAGTAGATTACATTTTTGGTATGGCTATCCACGACAATCTTAATTTTTTACACAATGTTTAAACAACACTCTGTTAAATGCACTTTCGCAAGAACCATTTGACAAATCAAAACAGCTATCGTTGCGACTGTTGTATTGGAGCAAGTACGAGAAAAGAAACAACGCTATGTGTGATTTCTGGTGGCTGTGGGTGTATTGAAGCCAACTGAACAAAAAAAAAACCGCCCTATAAGAAAATTTTTTTTTTACTTTTGGCAAGACCCTCTCAACTACAGGCCTCGTAGATGAATTTTTCGTGGTGTTGGTAATAGGCCCAAAAGTCACCACACACCGGGCGGAGTAACATGGCGCGGAAGCCGTACGCGCAGAATTTTTGTGTTTATTTTTGCAGTAAAAAGTGATAAAATATTGTATTTTAACACTTTTAACTGCCCTTGGATTTATCAGTGAATAGTTTTTTAGTGATTTCATTAAAAAAAATAAAACAAATTTGGTGATTAAGTGTGTTTAAGTGTTCAAATTGTTAAGGCGATCAACTTTTTTTTCACATTCACGGTGTTTTTTCATGTTTATTTACGAAAAAAAGTGTTGAATATTTAATGTTTTGTGTAGTTATGGAATTAAAAGTGATTTTAAAGTGATTAATACATATATTATGATATTATTATTAAAAATATAGGTGCCGAAAAACACTTCTCTTATTCACTTTTCCATTCGCACTTTTCTGTACTTATATGTTTAGTAATAATTGCAAAATAAATTAATTAATGACTTTAAAATCACTTTTAAATAAATATTCAGCATATTTTCCCTTAATATACACGAAAAAAACACCGCGAATGTAAAATAAATTGATCACCTTAACAATTAAGACACCAAAAATACACTAAATCACTATTTTTTTATATATTTTTTTATTAAATCACTAAAGAAATAATCACTGATAATCCTTGTATGGTTTAAAGCGATAAATTTCAATAATTTACCAATTTTTACCGCAAAACTATAACGAAAACACTCGCGAACGTACTCTGCGCCATTAAATTCTCAGCAACTGTCAAATTTTGGGACCATTCTCAGCTATGGTTGTATTGGTGCCAGATGCAACTGCATGGCCTGTAGTTGAGAGGGTCTTGCTTTTGGCCAGCTTTTTGGGAATCGGCCGCACTGTGCGTCGGTATTGCTCAAAGTCGACGTGTTTCAGTCGCTTCCGCTCATCGACGAGGTCCAGACAGCTGTCCAAGATCTATGGCTGCGTCTGTCTGCGGATAGGCGGACACAACTCCATTGCGACAATTGCCTGCATCGATATCGTCCGGTATTGCGAGCGGGGCTAATTTGTTGGATAATGCCATTGGAAACTCTCGGCCGATGGCCGGGTTTCGTAGGCACGTCCAAGTGCATGTTTAGACGGTTCGCTTTGTCTCTCCTTTTGGGGCGCCCCAAAGCGAAAATTTGTTTAGACGGTTCGCTTTGAGTCCAGTCGCTTTTAAGACAGCTGGAACAAACGGAATGAGAACTACATAGGGCTGGACAAAATGAGCAATATTTCTTTTTAACTTTTTTTTTAACTAAAAAAATGTTTACAACAATAGCAAAAATAAACTTGGAGAGCATTTAGATTTTTTATAAGAACAACATAGTATTAGAAGGAGCTTAGCAGCAAGAGTTGGTTGGCTCCAAGGATTTCAAATTAAATCAATATCTTCTATTCTTGTATAAAGAAAAATTATAACATCCAATTGAAACAAAAATATTTTACTGACTGACAATAGGCGCATCCAGCGCACTCAACAGCTGAGAAGCGGCTAAGTGCTGAACTGAACTAAGCAGCTTAGCTCAGCGGCTGGCAAATTTCCCAGCGTAAAAATTTTATGCTAAGTAGCTCAGCGGTAGTTAATTGATATTATTTAAAATAAAAAAAAAATAGCTGTCAAAATAAATTTTTACTCAGCTGTCCCATCCAGCCGGCACATATCGCTGAGTTACTTCTTACGCTGTGCTGTTCATCTAAGCGGCTTTTTCGCTGAGTGTGCTGGATGCGCCCAATTAGTTAAATTTAAAAAGCAATGCTAATGTAATAACAAAACTATAAAGCGAGAATACACTGTCAATATATAAAGAAAGCGAATATGTCTTCATAACAGTTTTGTAGAGAATCGTATGCTCTACAAAGAAGCCTTATTATAATGATTTCGCTAAATTCAATAGCTTATACCCAATCAAAATCCATTTCTAAAAAACATCACACTTTCTACCAAAGGTGTCAAAATATTTTCATAAAAATGTTCATTTTATTATTTTGTTTTGACTATTATTTTATTGAATTTTGTTATAATTGTTAAATTAATTTTTTAATTTAACATTTTGCTTCAGCTCAACCGTTTTAATAAATATTTCCACAGACCATTTCTTTTAACAATTGTTTACTTTTATTTTAACAATTGCTTTTTTGGCCAACCCTAGAGAACATAAGTTAAAAGATTCTCCTTCCTCATTAAAATACGTCTGCTCATCACGGCGACTGAAACAAAAATAAAATGGAACACTAAAGTGATACAAAATGGAATTAGAACAAACAGCTGATCAGAAAAGGCGAACGTGAGTCGTTTTAAAATCGAGACGCACTTCCCTCCCACCCGAACACTCCCCGCATCGACAAATTTCGTGTTGAAAGGTGGTGGGCGCGACCCGTCTAAACAGGCACCAATTCTTCTTAGCTGGTGATGGCACCGTTTTCTTCGCTCTTTGATTTAATGCGAAGCGTGCATATTCTATTGCTGTCTGACATGAAGTCCAGAATCAGTGATTTCATTTCCTTCTCTACGATAAATGCTACTCCAAACAATTTTCTTTCATTCGATGTTCCGCTGGTGAATGCCGTGTGGGTTTTTAGATCCATTATACCACTATGGCTCCATTTGGTTTCCTGAAGGGCTGTGATCTTTATGTTATATTTTTTTAGTACTAATGAAAACAAATTCAGAGCGCCCGTTCTGTTGAACGTCCTGAAGTTCTATGTTCCAAGATCGAATACCATATTTCGTTGCCTGAGTCATTGCCGTTGAGTCTTCTTACGATGGAAGGAGCCTGCCGCCCAACCCCGACTGAAACGTCACTTTCTTCAACTCAAACGACTTGTCACAAATCAAGACCCGACTTCCAGCACAGGGGCCTATCAAATATTAATTAGTCTGTGATTTGAGGCACCTGAATGGATTGGTTGAAGCAATAAGAAGATATAAAACTATGTAGGTAATTGAAGAAATTTGGTGCTCACAAAACAGATTTTTTGTACTGTAGTTTGCTTACAAGCTAAAAAAAGACGAAATAGCGAAGATTCAAACCCAATGCCAAATATTGTTGTTGCTGTGCCCTAGTAAGTCTCAATTTTCTAGAAAAATTATCTGATAAATCTGTGTGAAAAAATACTCTCATTTTCTGCAATGTTATTTTTAACGCTTAACGATTTTTTTACATGGACAAGCGCAATTACTAAAAAAAAATCCTGGCTTAACGTATTAAGTGCTTATTGCCGGTATTCATCAATCAATCGATAGGCATTTCCTGGATATTTTTTTAGCGCTTACTCCTAGCATAAATTATGTTCTACAATAACTTAATTTACCTGCAAGCAGAGAGCAGCATAGACCAGAATTATCAGAATAATACTCATCAATCAACGGTTTATCCTGTTCCTTGAAGCTTGTAATTTGTAGTTTACACACAGACGCGCTACTACCTGCTCGTCGGTTAATCGACCTCAAAATGCATAATGTTGCATGCATTAACATCTGACGTTTGCATATATACTAGGAACATCCTTTATGCTCAACCAAGCACATAAATTTACATGTATAATTTCGCATGTAATGAGAATTTTACTCCTGTTTCGACTTTCAATTATACTCGCAAACATCTTCGTTTTGTTCCTGCTGCCATATCGTTCCGCTTATGAATCACCCGGTTGGAATATATACATACATACATATGTATGCATATGCAGCAAGGCCGGATTTATGCAATGTTGGTATGTCCTGCAGAAATAAATGCTATTTATCTTTTGTTGTTTCCCTCCAGGTAATGTCGGTGCAAAGATAGCTTCAAGGAGCCGGAACTCCTTGAGACGACGTGGCATTGTGCAAGGTAAATGTCATAACGACTTGTTGACTTAATTTAAACTTTGCCTCCGTGTTACCAGCTTAGCAGGGGCAATTCCTATGCCTGGATTCACTTCTCTAGGAAAATCAGTTTTTATCTAGTTTACTTACAACTCGCAGCGGAAGGATATTGTTTCTGTATAGTACTTCAGGATTCCCAGACTCCTGCGAAAGAATTTTTTTTTTCTCTCTCTCTCGGAAATCAATTTCTTCTCGAGATCGTGACAATTTTCTTGTGTAATTTGTCACTGAAATTGAAGAAAAAGTAGAGAAATGTTGTGGTGTTTTTGCACCGTACTCTCTCTGGGGAAAAGGAAATTGAAAATTAATTTGTTAAAGTATTGTTGGTGGCACATAACAGAGGGGACGCAGGAGACATTGTATGTGGGTGGACGCCCTTTGTTGTTGCCGATTTTGACTCTGTTTTGATGACAATTCGAAACTTGTAATGTTTTGCAGGTACAACCTTAATATCAGGAGAACAAGGCAACCGAAGTACAGATAACCCTAGGAAACGATCCCATAGGAAAACTTAAAGTCATTAGGCTACAGGTCCAAATGGAAAACGCTGAGTAATCTTAAAATATATGTTGGGGAGAAATAATGTCTTACATACTCTTGTTTCTGTTAAAGCAGAAAAATGCTTGTACAGTGGCACCTAGGTGCAATTCTCCCAGACCATCAAAAGGTGAATTGATGACATGCAAAAATTACAGACCAATCACACTACTATTCATATATATCTTGCTAAATAGACTGAGACGACATAGGCAATGCAAAGTTACACATATGTATATTGACAACATACCAGATATTTTTAATGAGGCAAGTACTTGGAAATGTTGGGAAGAGAAAATTTATATACATTCTTCTTCTTCTTTAACGGCTCTACAACCGGGATCCGGTCCTGGCCTCTCGCAGAAAACTTTCCTAGCAGGCTCCTTTTCACCCATACGACCTAGACGCCCTGTCCACCGGGGCCTACCGAGCTTTATTTCCATCACAATATCTATGTCGCGATTCCGCTCGTAGATTTCGTCATTGTAGAATCTCCAGAATTTCCCTTCCTCACATAAGGGGCCAACAATCCTCTCGAACTCTCGAAGTATTTCCCTCTCGAACATGACTAAGAAGTTTGAGTGCTGTTTGCAATGCAGCGAGTTAAACTAAAGCTTAATGCCCGTCTTCACCAACCTCAGTTCAATAATGTTCAGTTCAATCCACATAAGTGGCTGTACCGGCTAAAATCCAGTTCATGTTCAGTTCGCGCTTCAAATTGTTACTGCTTTTACGCTAGAAGTTAGAAATGCAAAAGGACACTGGAATAGCATTCCACTAATCTATTTAATTACTATTTTTTGAGTTAGCTTTTACGTTCAACTTCAGTGCAAGACCAGTTGGGTGAACTGAGATTTGTTTATCCGCAGTTTAATATGTGGAAATTGTATGCGAACTGAGGTTCGCCAATTTGCTCGAATTTGTGCAGTTCGGCTGGTGAAGCCGGGGTATTTTTTTAAAACTTTTCAAGAAGCTTTCCAAATACTTAAGTCAGATATTCTCCCATTTCATTTGAAACAGGGTTTTGCTACTGGGGCCATTATGAAAAAATATATCATTTCAGAATCGCTGGAATTTTTTTGAGCGGTATGAATGAGGAAACCCTTTTGGGATGCGCCTTATTTGCTACATGGTGTTCTCATGGGTAGTCTACGGAGAAATCTTACCCTGAGGCAATCCCCTTTTTTCTGGTAGAAGCCAAAACATATGGGCAACGTCCGAAATCATTTTCGACCAAAAACATGTTTTTTGCTAATATCTCGAAAATGGTTCTTTGGAAAAATAAATGAGGGCCATTTTCGTTCTCAGCGACCTCAAATTAGGCTAAAAAACACTTTTCCTATTAGGTACACGCAATTAAGCAAAAATTTGTTATTTGCCTATTTTTATACGACTGTCCCAAAAAAAATAAATCAAAGCTTTCAGGGTTCATGTGTTTATGTAAGTTTCTTTGTCCCACCATTACTTCTAAACGCCTGACCTGGACCGAGGTGGAAGACTTAGCCCGAGGTTGAAAATTCGGTGGTGATATTAGGCTCACAGCCCCTCCTATAACAGCAATAAACCAAGATTTTACTCCCAGAGTTAGTTTTTCTGGAAGTTATGTGGCTGTTTGTGTCGACTGGTGGGTCATTCTAGCTTGCCCCAGTCGTTAGTGATAATGAGATGGTGGAAAGAATCATAAAAAGAGTCCCAAAAAATGCAGTGATCACCAACCCGACATTCGAGCAACTTACTTCTTCCATTTCCGGAGACTTCAGTTGACAGAAATGGTCACGGTTGCTCGGCAGCTACTGTCGGTCGCTGAAGAGACATGCAAGTTTGGCAGCTTTGATAATGTGCTTTTCTGCCGTCCTGACCCTAAGGTTTTCCCAACCAAACTAGAAGCCAATTTGGCTACCCGCTCACCTCAGCTCATCAATAGACATATTGGTACCAATAGAACGTCAACCCTAGGTTGCTCTGAGGCCTGGGCCAACTCAACTATCGCCTCCAGAAGACTCAAATTCATGTGGTCAGGAGAGTCTCCGGATAGTTAGTCACAAACACTCCCAGTTCGGCTTAGGAGACTTTCGGGGCTTCAACCCTCCCTCGGGGCTTCAACCCTCTTATTATTAAGAAAATCGGTTTCCTTTTCTTTCTCGGGGGCGCTATGCACGGGAGTAGCTAGTTTCCTAAAAAGTTTACGAGCTGCGCCGCACTTCTTCTCAAAGCAGTCGCTTTCTTGGGTCGCCCCTCCGATTAGCTGCCCGCATTTTCGCCGGTGGGCCTCTACGGAGATCTTCCAATGAAGGAGTGATCTCAGTATACTCCATCGTGATGTGTGAACTCACTCTGCCCTCCTTGAACAAGGAAAACTCCCCTTCACTGGCCGGCACCTAACTGTATTCGTTCAGAAATATCCAGCTGGCCTTGTAGGTTGCCTTGTTGGGGGCTACGGAAGGCCCAGATGTGTTTAGATCCATCCTGAAAAGGTTTTTTTGAAGGTATCTATATTGGATCCCACGAGTTGCGCGAGAAAGGACGGTCCCTCATGGCAGAGCTCCGTATTACCATGGGAAGTTTAATTTAATCCGAATGTCGCCTGTTATGCGGAGTCCATCATAAGTAATTAATTCATGCAGTACCATTCATCAGTTCACCACGATTGCTTATACCTTGGGATCACGGATTTTATTGAGTTTGATCTGCCGTATTCAGTCTGCTACTTGCACCTCCAGCAGGATGTCGTCTAAAGCCATATTCGATGTCTTATTTTTATTTTTATTTATTTATTTATTTATATATTTGGTAGAGTACACAAGATTACAATCTTTTAGAGTACATTTAACAAATGGTAAATAATCCTTAATTCTTACAACTAGCTTAAGATAGAAGAGCGAAGAATTTGAAAGAAGTAAGAGAGAAGAAAGAAGAAACGAAAGAAATAGGTAAGGACAGTAGAGTAGTAGTACTACTGTGGAGCTGGAAGAGAAGCTAAAAAAATAGATGCCTGAACATCGTGGCTGTGCCGATTTTTTGGATGGATAGAGGAAGTCTATTCCAAAGTCTAATCGCATGCACAAAGAAGGAACGACTACCAACCAAGGAACGATGGAAAGGGATAAGCAGCTTGAATGACCTCAAGGACTGCAAGGGGATAAGGAAGTCAGCGAGGTAGCAAGGACGTTTAGAATAAAAAAATTTATGCAGAAGAACTAGTGCCATGACATTGAGAAAATGAAAGATCCCACATCCCAATAGTGAATTTTGCACGTCCGACACATGATCAGATCTACGGAGGTGAAAAACAAATCTCAGACAATCATTGAATGCGATCCTGAGTCGATGATGACAGGACGAATCAAGAGACAAATAAACAAGGGCGCCATAGAGAAAATGCGGCAGAATAAGTGATTTCACTAGCTTAGCACGGATAGAAGGTGAAAGCAGATTCGCGAACAGCCACAGTTTTCGCAAGGTACCATATATCTTGGACAGCATGAAGGAAACATGATTACAACAGGAAAGCTTACAGTTAATAAATATCCCAAGGCTCTTGACACAATCAACAACAGGAATAGGAACATCATCTACTAATAGATTAGGAGTATATTCAGAGGATATAGGACGATGACTTATAAGCAGTACTTGGGATTTAATTGGATTAAGTTTTAGGAAATTATTGCAGCTCCATTCACTGAATCGAGATAAAATATTATTCATATCGGCAGTACAGGGAACAATGTCACTAGGAAGAAATGATTTGTACAGCTGAAGATCATCAGCATACATATGAAAAGAACAGCCGTCAATGACAGAGGGAAGATCATTGATGTATAGGGAAAAAAGAAGAGGACCCAGTATCGAGCCTTGAGGCACACCCAGACGCACCGGCAGAAGAGAGGATGTTCTGCCATTGTGACGAACACATTGAAATCTATCAGAAAGAAGAGAGGAGAAAAGACGCGTGGCAGAGGAAGAGAAATGATAGAGTTGATTAAGTTTGGACAACAGGAGCGGATGCACCACCGAATCAAAAGCCTTAGAGAAGTCAAGCAGAACCAATAATGCAGTTTTACCCTGATCAATCGCAGCCCTAAGATCAGTTGTAACCCTCAACATAGCAGTCTCACAACTGTGCGATTTTCGAAAGCCAGATTTTAGCTCCCTTTTCGTAATCATTTTGGCGCCCCTAATACCCAACGCCTAGAGCGACCGCTCCACTCGCTCTACCCTCAGGCCGGCACTGCTTGCGGCCCTCTGTGCGCTGATACGACACTGTTCAGTTACAGCTTACTTTTCGGTGTTGAACCACAAAAATCTTCTAAATTACATTTGGGACAGGAATTTATGAAATGTAAAATAGTTTAAAATGAATGCTATAAGGAAGAAAACAATCCTTCATTCCTGGCAGACACCCTTCTTAAACAAAATATGTACTGAAATGCACACAACGAAAAGTGATTACAAGTTAAATTTCACAATCTTTTTGCTACTGATGTAAAACAGCATATTTATTCGTTGTTTTGTTGCCATGAAAATCTTAGAAAATCCATTTTAAGGAACTCAATTAAGTTCTTCTCAAACAACTTAGCAGCAAGAAGAACGAATGTCTCCGGGCCAGGGACCAAGGAATGCATTAAGACATTCCACGAGCCACGACAGGCTTTCAAATGGCTCAGATTCTGCCAATTCCACGCTTAGCCGGAAAAACTTTTGACTCGACATTTAAATGCAAATTCCCTCAATAAGACGTCGTCATCGTCGTTGTCGTCGTCGCATCACGGGAAAGTTCCTCAAGCCTGTCTTTGAGAGGAAAGTTCCACCTAAAAAAAAAATTAATAATAATACAAAAAAAATAAAAAATTAAGACTGTTTAAAAGTTTATCTAATATACGTTGACGATGCTGCATTTGACTTGACGGATGGCTTTATGGATGGCGGAGTCTGCATTGTGGCCCCAATCCGGAGTTTCTGTGAAAGTTTCGAAATTATAAATTAAACTAGTTTAGATAAAAGGCGTTTTCGGTTTAAAGTGCCAGACACGACACGATGAAGCATTGTTCGAGGGACATGAAATTATGGAAACTTGTTACAGAATTATGGGAACCGTGTCTGGCTGCGTTGTTGGTTCATGGACTGAGATAGTACTAATAACAATGGATAACAATATTGTGAACAATTTTGCATTATGAGGGTGACATGGCATAATATAAAAATTCAATTTTCTGATGCTTGCTTTGGGCAACGTCGCCTTTTTCGTTTGTTGGCAGATATGAGTTGGAACATGATTATCTGAGGCTGTGAAAGTACACTTAAACTAAACATGGTACAAAGTAGATTATTGCATGTCTGCAAACTTTTGCGAATGAATAATGGACACAATTAAATGTTGGAACTATTCTATACTATATTGCTTTAAAATTTGGTAAGATTGTCAAACCCTTATACTATCCTTATATCCGGAGTGTAAAATCATTATTGCGGGTGATTTCAACGTCCACAACACAAATTGGCTGAATTACTCAAATGGCACCAGTGTTTCTGGCAGGGAAGGCGAGCTCTTTGCAGAGACTAATAACCTACACCAATTGGTTAACTGCCCTATACGAGTTCCCGACGCTGTAGATCAAGGTGCCCATCTCCTTGATTTTTCTTACCTCCCACCCAATGCGGTACTCCATCGAAGCTCATTCACCTCTAGGCAACTCACACCACTGCCTAATCTCCGCAAGCTTCCCATACCGATCATCCGTCTCAACCATACCAGCTACCAGAAGAACTCTTTGGAATTATAGCAAAGTCAATTGGCTGGGACTTATGCGCTTCTTCCAAGCTGCCGACTGGGATCTGTGTTTTCAGAATCGCGATGCCAACTTTTCGGCGGGCCGCACACTTGTGCGACATTTATTGCAATGAGAGAAATGCCGCAATGCGGTATTTACTGCAATGCAACAAATATTGCATGATCCCATTTGAGAAGCACGCAGAGTGCTGTTGCTGCCGCACGTCAATGCGACCAATCGAAATATTGCACTGCAACATGAACGAGATATTGCAAAGAGATAGAAACGTCTTCCTTCATTGCAATATTTACAGCGTGTTGCATTGCAATTTTGAGGTTTGGTTTGATCGGAAGCGTTTATTGAAAATTTCAAAAATGAATTTAAAAAAAATTAAAAGGTTTCTTTAAAAAATACCAAATTACAGGCATTTTTTCTTCACTAGAACGCATTTTGTTAAACTTGCTTATATTTACAGCATCATACCTTGCGGTAAATGTCGCATAAATATACGGTTTCAAATCTCAGTGCAGTAATTACCGCATTGCGGAATTTATCTCAATACAATAAATGTCGCACAAGTGTGCGGCCCGCCTTCCGCTCTCTGCATCACAAAAATCATTTTGGCAGAAACGCGTTTATTCATTCCCCATTCTTCCAAATCCATCAGGCCAAGGCCGCATGGATGGTTTAATCAAGAATATATGAACGCAATCAAAGCCAAAGAAACCGCCTATAGAGAGTCCAGGCATTCCCTGAGCGAATCATCCCGACTCGGTCAGGTTGAGAAACGCCTGCAAAACCACCATCAGGCAAACCAAAGCATCCTTTGATGACAGATTAAGAGGTTAACTCATTAACACTACTGCTGGCAGCAAAAACGTCTTGTCCTTGGTAACTTCCATCAGGAAAAATTTCAACACATCGTCGACTCCTTCTTTCATTCACGATGGGTTGGTGCTAACAGAAAGCAAACCCAAGGCGGACTTACTCGCATCTTTGTGTGCCTCAAATTCTTCCCTACACGATACTGCCTAGCAATCCCCCATTGTAGAGGATTCTTCTCACTCAATGGGCAGAGGTTTCTTCAGGACTCGTGAAGTGTACAAGTGCCTCAAGAAGCTTGATTCCAATAAATCAACTGGCCCCGATCGTATTCCCCCTATGGTTCTTAAAAAATGTGCTTCACCTTTGGCTAAACCTCTGCACAAACTCTACGCCCTTTCATACTTCTCCGGAGTTTTCCCTGACTCCTATAAACTAGCCCATGTTCAGCCTATACCGAAAAAAGGTGACTCCACCGACCCCTCTAACTATAGCCCAAAAGCAATCACTTCTATTCTCTCCAAAATCATGGAGACAGTAATAAACAGAAATCTTATGGAATATCTTGAATGCAACCAAATATTGGATGACAACCAGTACGGCTTTAGATCTAAAAGATCTACTGGCGACCTCCTTGTATGCCTATGCGAGCACCTCCACCAAAACATTCATCGTTTTGGTGAATCCGGCCTGGTTGGTCTCGATATCTCCAAGGCCTTTGATAGAGTATGGCACCCGGCTGTATTGAGCAAACTCCAAGTTTTTGGTATTGACTTTCTTCTAAAGAATTGGATTTAGAGTTTCCTTTCTGACCATTCAATCAAGGTAGAATTGGACGACGTCGAATCTAATCCCCACGCCATTTCTGCAGGTGTTCCTCAGGGCTCAATTCTATCACCAGCTCTCTTTCTAGTTTTTATAAATGACCTGCTCTCAATCCCATCCAATGCACTTCACAGATTTGCTGATGACAGTATTCTGCGTTACTCATATAGCTTCAAAAAAGCAAGACAAGTACGTGCCAGACCGAGAACTTATGCCCATTTCAATCAACAGGGATACAAATCTGATTCTAGATTGGGGCCACAAGAATCATGTTGAATTCAACGCAAGGACAGCAAAATACTGTCTCTTCTCTAAAAAAACGCGCTCCTCAATTCCTACCATTACAGTGGACAGTCTAGAACTGATGGCAGAACCATCTCTTAATATCCTAGGCATAGCATTAGTTCAACTCGTATCTCTGGGCTGGGGCACCGAGTACCACCTTAGCGTGGCTGGAAAATGTGCAGAACCACGCTCTCCAACTCATTAGCGACAGCTCCATTTGCTCCACAATTGATTCATTAAGCCATCGCAGGACTGTTGCGGCTCTGGTGAAATTCTACCGCATCTACCATAACGACTGTTCCACCGAAATATATAACCTCCTGCCTCCATGGCAATGTTTTTCCCACAATACAAGACTAGGCCTTTCGGCTCATCTTCATTATCTACAGCCCTTATTTTCATGCACACTCAGTTTAGAAACTCGTTCTTTTCGAGAACAGCTCGTCTATGGAACAACCTTCCACAGTCAGTATTCCCAAACTCATACAACATCCAAAAGTTCAAACGCAAGGTTCATCTCCATCTCCTCATGCACCCCCCAGACTACCTTTAATCTGTCTTATCCTTTCTCTATCCTTCGAGCTAAGCTTGCTACCAGACATCTGACCTTGACGTGTACGACATGACGGACTGATAGTACAAAGGGTGACACCTGAGCTTAGACTTACACATAAAAAAACCCAAAGTTAAGTTGAAATTCTTCATATAGCACCAAATTTATAAACCATCCATCACACATGACTCAAGCTTCCAAACCAAAAATGCTGTTTGCATTGTTACTACTAGCTGCACTTGGTTGATCCCAAAAGGCAATATTTCATTCCCTATTCAGCCAATGTCTCATGGACCTAATTTTAACTAAATTCGTAATCAACCTCTTCCTAATGTTCCGTCATCATTGTTCCAAGTGGCCACTTAAAGGTCAATTGCTTCCTTAAGAAATCGTTTATCATCAAGTGGTTCCACTAAAATAACTTTCCAACCATGAATGTTGCAGGGCTGGCAGAGGGAGGGGCATTGTTATTCTAGAGTTTTGTTTAGTCTGCCTACGCCCCTAATAAGTAAACTTCGGCTTAAGTACCTTTCTCCATCCCAAAAACGGAATTGGTATTCTGCTAAAACAAAGTTACGTGTATGGCCTAGAAGTGCTCATCAGCTTTAATGGGAATCACATATCTACTAACGCTTCCAGCCATTATTTAAATTGAGTAAATTTTCATTTCAGGTCTCTCCTGTGGCCCTTTTGGGAGTGTCGATGAGAGACTTCGGGGGAGTCTTAGCAAAAAATAAGTGAATATCATAAATGTGGTTTTGGAGGCATGAGGAGTTTATTACAAATCAATTAGGATAAAAAAATGATATAAAAGGCAATGGACACATGAGTAGGGGACCAAACATTTTTATATAACTAGACTAGGCGCTGTTTATGTAAAATAATTAATACAATGGCGTTCCATTAGGAGTAATATTAAAGGGAGTATGACTAGCTTGCAGACATCTAACAAAGGCGAAAATTGCACTCTTTCTAGGAACGTATGTTCTTTTTGAATTTTATGTACGTAGAGAAAAGTGAAAATAGCCCGCCTTATCATTTACATTAGTACATAAACTTCGAAACGAAAGTACGATCACACAAAGACCGTAATCTTTCATTCGTTTTAAACTTGACATACGAGCTGCCATACATATATTTTTACTCGAATATCCTATATTATTATCTACAATGCCAGCATTCACGAGTATTACCCCGTTCACGTTCACGTCTACTGGTTCTCATGACGAAGTGCCCCATTACCCACTACCATGTACCTGCTGTTGAAGAATAATGTTGTCATCAATTTGGCTATTATTGACTTATGCATTACTATATGTGGTGGTGGGTGGCGCATCTTAACTCTGCAGCAGATACACGCGGTTGTGACATCAAAACAGCGCATCAAAGCGCTACTTGCACTTCCGGACCCACAGAAAGCACTATTTTCGTCTGCACTATGACCAGAGAGTAGTTACTTCACTTAGTTAGTTAGTTGGTTCTATAGTTGAACTATTATTCGGCCTAAACCGACCGAATCAAATGACAGAAATCGGTCTCGTACAGTTGCACCTGCTGTTGGAATTCGTCAGGGTGGTGGCTATGGGACTCTTGTGAATGATTTAGGTCCTCTTTTATGTGTAAAGGCCCCCATACACGGTCAAATTGGTTGTACATCCAGAATTTGATCAAACCCATAAGCGCAACGAGTTTTGGTCGGTCGACGGCCCACAATCGATAGTTTTGGTTGTACATCCGCCCTTCGATGTATACATCCAATTTGACCGTGTATGGGGGCCTTAAGTAAGTTGGAAGGCTCGCCAGAAATCAACGAGAAAGCTCAAGTGTTGGAATAAGTTGGCAACAAAGTTCATCTTGCCATAGGGCGCTGCGATGGTAATATATCCTAGGATACTCTTAGGGGCACCATCTGCAGTCTGGATAGCGGTATGCAAGCGATATATCTGCACCTCTGAGTGGTTATAGAGAAGAAACTCCGCCCCTCTTTCCAGGCAGTTAATGCTTGTACCAATGCCCAATAGGCCTCTCATCGTTTCGTCATCGTATTTGGGTCTTCGAGAACGGTCAGTCATCTCTGGCCCCGCTAGTTATAGTCGCCACAGCATTGCCACTAGCTCGTTGGCGTCCGCGAGGAATTTTTCGAGCCGCGCATACATCACTCGTCTTCAAAGATGCGTTTAGGGACCTTGTGATAATTGGAACATCTTCGCATAAAAGAGATTTTGGCCTGTGAAGATAAGAAAACCGCCAAAGGCTCCTTTGTCGACAGGTCAGAATCGTTTGTGTCAGTGATCAAAGCATCACTATCTGTATCTAAGTAGGGCGCGGGTCTCGAGAGCTCAAGTTTACAGAGCAGTTGGGGCAATTTGAGGTATAGGTTTCTGGTGGACCACATCGGAAGCAGAAAACGTTTCGGGTTGGAGAGAAAATTACCTGTAGTTCTCCTCCTAGTGGTAGATAAGGTAAATAAGGGTTAGTAGGGTAAGGCTGATGGTTAAGTCCTTTCGCATAATACCTCTGGCCATCCGCGTGATGCAGAAAATGGGGGTTCTATCTCGTGCACCCGATGAGACTGTTTTTCCTCCATGCTTCTGGCCTTCTAGAAGGGACATCTTCCTCGCATGTTTAGACGGGGGTCATATAGCGGTCACCCTATGGTAGCGTTAATGTTTAATTTGGCTAAACACACTACATCTGCCTGAAGTGTTAAGTGCTGTCGCCTATTGTTGTAGGCGATCGATTTAGCCACGTACTTACTCGTCATTAGATTGGCAACTTTGTTTGGTAGAAAACTCCTCGAGAATGATTTGTTCATCCGACCCACGAGCATCAAACCGCTCAATTAACTCTTTGCGAAAGTCAGACCACCGAGGATAACGACATATTTGACAAAATTAGGGGTCACACCAGTCTTCGGCCTGATCTCTCATGTAACGGTCGGTTGTAAAATTTATTTTGGTTGGGGAATTTTTTTGGAAATCACTTTGTAGTGAATGGGAAAATTTAAACGAGGGATGCGGGAAAAATTTGGAAATTACGAAAAATATTTTGAAGGGAGAATTTTTATGTTTTTCTGTGGGAAGCAGGAAAAAAATATCGTGTGAAGAGACGAAAATTTTTCTTATCGACTTATATAACCGCAGCGATTTTTTTGGAATTGGGATTTGAGTTCTTTAATAATTATGAATATCCCGACCAGTATTGATTTAAAATAACAAAAAAGAAAACAAAACGAACGCTTTAATACGCCGGTAAAATCGGAGAAAGAAAATTGATACGACCCGATCCGGCTCCATTTGAATGAAGTGGAAAACATAAAGATCCGGCCAAAAGTTTTTCATCGGAAGTATCCAGTTTTCGCTTCAAGAACGTTGACCGTGGATGATTCTGGATTCGAGTGATGGGCTGTTGAACCAGTGGAGGGGAACGATTTCAAACTGGGGTTTGGCTAAGATGAGAAGAAGGTAGGCTGTACCACAAGGTCACATCGATTAAGGCAACGGATGGAGAAACGGACCGCAGATTATTCAGGTAAATTAGTACTTTTGAACGAGTTACACGCGCATTAGAGGAGCTGATAGAATTCCCGGTGGTCGGAGCCCGGACCGAGTTAGAGTTTCCTTTGAGAATCCAATATAGGGGCTCGGAGAGTGCACATAACAATTGCATTGTCGCCGCTGGAAGTGGTGTGTGATCAACTTGGGAAGTCCATGCGATGAAAATTTTCCCAAAAGCTTTCTTTTCGATTGGTAAAGTTACATATAATTTCGTCCAAGAAAATCCTGCAGCAAGGCATTGACTAAATACTTTTGACGTAATGCTGGGAATTTGGTGACAAAGCCGAAAAAGTAATTCGAAGTTCTGCTGAAAGAAAAAAACACACAAACATATACCAAAAATAAAATAACAAAAATTTCTATGCTTTAATTTATTACTAAATTAATACTTTTAATTGTAGTTAATATTAACTTTATAATCTTATTTATAATCCATTGTGAATTTGTTTTGCTCCTTGTTGGAAACCTTTTATTCTTTGTTGTTTCTGGGCTATTTGTTCTCCCTTTAAGTTACATATAATTTCGTCCAAGAAAATTAATTGTATATTAATTTTTATTTGAGCATTTCAAATTGGTATCTGACAAGGATCCGCTAATAGTGTCGTGGAAGATTGACGTTGTTGGTCATTCATTGTATTGTTTGTTATGATGATTGTTCCTGGAATAAACAGGAATATTAAATGCTTATAAAGAGAATGTCCATGTGTTAGATTTTTTTTGTGGAATGGTTGGGGCGGATTTCATTTCTTTTCAGGGTTCTTAAATAGTGCATTTCCCTGAAGCTGATAGTCTTCTATACTATGAGCTGTCAGGGGAACGGATTACATTGACACGGCTCAGGCAAGGCCCGAAGGATGATTGGAACTAAAGATGAATTTTCCTAGTCACAGGTAAGTGGTGAACCATACTGCGTATAAGCCCGGCCACACACCCCACGACCCCCCGGCGAGCTAGTGAACTCCGTGTGGCCGGCAGCACATCCCCCTGACATTAGTATCGGCGGTTGGGGAGGATAAGGAGTCCGGAATTTGCTTTTTTTTTCTTATGTATGGTGTTGACTCCTTGGTCATGCTTTTCCGGGCTTATGGCTAAGGGGGCAATACCTCGCATAAGTGGCGCCCAATACATAGTCGCGCCAACTCCGCCGTCGCCTGGTCCCAAGTCCAGGGTGTGAAAGGAGGAGCGTTGTCGACCTGCCGAGTTGATCGTAAAAACTAGGCAAGAAACCGCATTTTTTAAAGCGGCACCGACAGCAGCGAATCCGTTGCGGGGACGTCCCGCTCGGACCGCCAGCTAACGGATCAAAGAAGAAGAAGAAGACATAGTCGCGCCATTATGCTGTTACACTCAGTACAGCGATCATGTTCCGGACCAATTCATCTGGGGAGGCTCCTTCGTATTTAGCCCAAAGTTCGTCGCGGCTTTGCCGGCTTTTTTTTTTCGGAGGCTACTTCCTATTTGAGAAAGAACCCGACTGGTTGGAATTACTGGCCCTGTGTCATCGATCGGCAGCCTGGCTTGGCACACCTATGTGAAGGTGTCTTGCTCCAGAGCCTGAGCCGTTTTTCGCCCTAGTGGAAGCCTACTTCGCCCTGGTCAACATTTTTTAGACTTGTTCGCTCGTATCTTCCAAGGGTGTAGTCATTTGTGCGCCGTCCCTCTCCGTCTTCGGATTCACATTCAGGTGGCCTGGACTTTGATGATACCTTTGAGGGCATCTTGATCTCCACGTGAAGGGCTGGTGTCGCTACAGAGAAGCGAAGATCTGATGTGAATTGAAGATCGACAGGTAGTGGAGATTATCTATGAATACAGACTTATGGCCAGATGTATTTGGAGAAGAGCCTGAGGAACATTGCCCGAGCAGCTAGAACTATACACTTTTTACAACAAGCTAAAACTTAAGAAGGCCACTAGTGCCAAGTTCAAGTGGAACCATTACATAGATATTCCGGATACTCAGATACCTAGAAGGGGTCTATACTAGAAATGCAAACGGATCTTTATCTTCTTTGATACTTAGGCGGAAATCAGAGCAATAAAAATTTTCCGGCTGATTCCTGTAAGTCCTCTTCGGATCAATCTGTGAATCTTTAAACAAACACGAATTTATGCTGTATACATCCCACAAAATTGCTTGGACAAGGATTCAATTAAATAATGCATCTGAAGTCGCTAGTCCTGAATTATTGGTTGTCCTGCACTAAGATCTCATTCCACATTTAAGTCAATTAGTACCTGTGGAATAAATTAGAGCTTGTAAATTAACTTAGAGAGAGAACTGCTGGTGATTGCATTAGTGATTTGCTAGCACATGCTGCTTTGTTCGCTGTACTCCTTCTAGGGTGGCTTTCTATGGTAGAAAGATTTACCCAAAGCCATAACAAGAAAAGAATGAACTGTATCAACATTTCCAATTAAATTACATTCCACGAACGAATGCAATTCCTCTAATCCCGGGATTTTCTTAGTAGCCAATGCTGCCAGGCTTGTTTCGAGAAAAATGCTTTTATCCCCAGCCATAGCACACCCACGATTTCGCACTTGAACCGATCGTCTTCACATGCCGGCAGTGTTTTTTGTGGGGAAAACAATTTCCCTTCCGAGCTCTTATCTGCTTACTGGCAATCAATCTGAAACGTTGAAATAATTTTCTCATTGTTACCAACAGCATTTACGCGTCAGGTGAAGTACACACAACGATGGAACAGGCTCAACGGAAGACTATTGTACCAACCCAGGTAAGCGCACAGAATTTCAGGTACAGGGTACAGGTACAAAACGAAGCTGTTCCGGTGGGTCCGGCTCCATCGTTTCTCCCCTATATTCGCATTTAAAGGTTTGTTTGTCTACTTTATACACACAGGTGAGTCGAAGCGCACTTTGTTATCTTTAAAGGACTTTCAAACAACAACGAGACTGCTGGGGAAGAACCTACAGGTAACAGTGAACAAAGGTAATGAGATACGGTTTCTGTCTGCAGTTCGGTATACATTCACGACCGAGAGAGTATTCACAGAAATCGTTATTATAAAGGAATTAATTTATGAGCTGGATTTACGCGCGGGGGAGGAAATAAACGAGTCTCTAAGCAAAAGTAATGCTTATGCGATTTTCTCTGCTTGAGAGTTTTTTTGTTATCATTGAGTCAAAATAATATCCTTGGGAAAATGAGGAATAATTGCGATAAAGAAAATAGAAAAATTCCCCCCTTTGTAGGTGTATAAATTTTTTTCTCCTTCATTGACATTAACGTGCGTTATTTTAAGGACGTTAAGAAGTGAATGATGGGGCTTGAAAATCGCGTTACGTTTAATTATTTCGAAGCCTCCTCACCTGTAATTATCACAACCGTCATGAGTGACATTTACGTTAAGCCCTTTTACAGTAAACCGCCTCCTCCTCATCCTCCTCCACCATATTTAAAATATTCCATATGTGAAGGGTGTGTGCCTTTGTTAGTGTTCACCCTAGTCACTTGACGACAGAGCAAGAAGCAACAAAAAGTGTTTCCAGGGATAAACCAAATGCTATGGGTTTCTTGGCTGAGTCAAGCTGAGTTAGGTAAAGACTTAGAGGTTGTTCTGTAGAGATTAATTAGTTTTTTAACAAGCAAAATTTAATTTTAATGATTTACTTATTTTGTAATATGTATTATTCATAGATCGAAACTGATGGCATACAGCTAGAATATAGAAGCAAATCACTAAAACACCCCAACCTATCGAAAAAGGTGCCAAGACAAACGTTCTAATTATGGAATAATCGCAACCACTTCTATCCTTTCCAAATATGCAACCGTTCAGTCAAAGTAGAATTGAATGACATCGAATCTAAAACCAACACCAACAATGAACTGGTCGGGACACTCTAAAGCGTCAAAAAAACCTGTATGACACCAAAACGAGGTACGGGTCGCTTAAGAAAAAATTCTACGTTTCCAAATGCAGCCGGATGCAGGTACGTACCAATATAAGACGCACGAAATAGATTACACTAAAAATTCCGGCGCACACAACAGTCTCGGTTTCGGAGCCATCCGTGTACCATACAACCCAAACCCTAGCAGATTTCTACACCTAAAGGCACAAACGGATTGGGGAAACTTGAGCGATGACGGCCGCCTGCGCTAGAATTCCCCATACATTTGCTTTTTTCGCGACGCTTGCCAAACATACTCAGTATACCGGTTATCTTTCGATTGTGTAGGTCAAGCAGCTTTGGACCTAGTTTGTAAATAGTTGGGGGACCGCTTGTTAAAAGGACCATTGCGTTTAGAATGGGGTCAAAAGATTATGTAATCTTGATGTACAATTCATGAAATAAACGAAATAAATAAATAAAATAAAATACTTGTGGCGATCGCATTTTCGGATTCTTCAGTGTGAACGACTCGAGTTTGCAAAGAATGAGTTCTGATTTCTTACATTCTTTAAAGGAACGTCGGTCGTTATAGGCAATGCGACCTATTTTATTTGGTCTGTTGTGCCAACCCCTTCGTTAAAATCCTTCCAAGTTTAGGATTTTGGTATAGCCTAAAATTGATTTGGGATTCATATCCCAAATTTCTCTAAGAGCAGGGAAGTCGTAAAGGAGAAAACTCGATCTCCTCCCCGCTGTAGCCTCATAGTCGCATAGCAATTGCTCCGCAGTTTTGGAAGCTTCCTTGCAGACCTAATATCGACTACCACCCTTATTTTGCTTAGATAATAATTAAGCGAACAGTGGCCTGTCGGGACCTCGTTATTCATTTTATCTCTCATCTCTTGCAATATAAAAGTTTGGCCGCTTTATCTTTGTCGATTAGAGAGGGAGGGGGGGGGGGGTAAAATCGGACCGTCACCTTCTCGCTGGTGCCTCCTATAACCAACCGACGACAGACGTACCTAGTGCCCAGGAGCATAGCTGGGCCACCCTATCCGGCTGGGTATAATTCACGGAAGTGGAGTTGGGCGTTACCCTAACTACCAATACTGGCAGATGTCACGACAGAAACTGTAGGTTACAAACGCACATTCAGAGCCAGTGAATGTTACTATGAGGAAAGTAAAAAATTAGGGATTGGGGTTCACAATTAAATGTTTGTTATAGTTAGGGTTATTGTTCAAACTAAGTTTGGTAATTACTGCTCTAAGCTATTGCTATCGACTTCAGTTCTTAAGAACTATTTTCTGGCGCTTCCAGTCGAGAAATTATTGAATGACGTCGCATGTAAGCCCTACGGCGTCTTCCAGGGCTCTACTCCACATCATTTCAGTATACGTCTTAAAGCACGAAAAGGCCTGTATTGCATTTAAACCAGGTACGGCACGCCTGAGTTAAAATTCCACGTTTCCAACTGGCACGTACCAATAAAATAGGCACCGAATAGGTGAAACAAAGCGCGGTACGCTCACCCATTTTTAGACTAAAGCAGGGCCGTCATTAAGGCAGGGCACACCGTTATCGTTAAGATTTATATATATATATATATATATATATATATATATATATATATATATATATATATATATATATATATATATGGGTGTTTCTCACCAAAGTGGTAAAATCGCTGTCCTTGGCAAATATTACGTAAACTATGGCGAGAAATATTCATATTTCTGCAAATTTCAATTTATAACTATCTAAACTATAGTATACAATATAAAAAATATCTCATTTAAAAACCTATATGGTTTCAATAACGTATTTTTTAGGTCTAAAAACAGTCCCCTAGCCGGTCCCCAAACCAAAATATTTTCTATTGAGTTCATTAATTGAACTAATATTTTAAAAACAATTAACTTATATAACACAATTTAATCAATATGAAATGATATGCTATTAGACTCTAATATCAATTTATTTAAACTATTTTTTGATTAGTTTAATTTAACCTAATGTTGGTCCCCGAATTTCATGAACAGTCCCCTGCCAAAGTTGCGAGTTACGCCTCAGGCCATCTACAGTAAAGACAGACTTGTTAATGGGCGTAACGAAACGTGAACGACACGAAATTAGCTTTGTTACCCCCAAAAGTAGCTATACCTCATTTTGTTTAGTGTTACAAGAGTTAGAGGGGCACATGCGCGTATCGGTACGCAACATTCGACAGTCCCCTGCTAAGTGTTATTTTTCTTTTTTTAAAGTGTTCCAGTTTTCTCTATTGTGCATAGTTTTAAATAAGATGGCTTATATTGTTTCTATATAACAAAATAAAGTCATAATGAAGGAATTTTATGGTACCGTAACAATTACACAAATTAAACAGTCCCCTGCCACAGTCCCCTGTCAACAGTCCCCCGCTACATACAAAAACAGGGGACTGTTTCATTTATTAGGAGACTGTTATTGTACTTTTGCCTTTGTTTTAGGTCTATAACCATCTTTTAATCATGGCGCGAGAAAGAAGAAAGTGTCTAAGGAAGAAATAAAAGTTCACAAGTTTACTTGGAACTACACAGAAAACTTGGAACTACCAAAGAAGACTGTTTTATTTTTATATATATGCGTCATGAGGAATGTTTTTAAAGTATATATAGTACTAATAAATGCTCATTTCACTTATATATACGGTCCTCTGACATATGCAACAGTCCTCTGACATATGAATTTTTTAAATTTACTCAATAAGTCCTAAAATAAAACAAATATATTTGGGTCCCTTACTGTTTATTATCCACCAGATAGATATCTATTTAATTGTATATTTTTTTTTTCATATTCACGTAAAAAAGTTACTGGGACAGATTTCTTGCAAAAATTTACCAGTTTACGGAGAAACACCCATATATATATATTTTTTTTTTTTTTTTTTTTAAGGTTACTGAAAAAATGAAATCAAGGTAAAAAATTCAAGATATACAAAAAGTGGAAATTCAGATAATATTTATTTTAAAGAAAAATCATAATGATCATTGTTGGAGTGGTTTTTAAAAAATTTCAAGATTTTACGTCTCCTTAAGTGGGCCTCCACTCTAAGGAGGCCCAGGGCCTTCAAGTAATGAAAGGCGGCCCTGGACTAAAGGGCTTTAAAAAATACTGTTGGACGAAATAAACTGGCAATTATATACCATAAAGGGTTCCATTAGCAAACTCAGCGCACTGGTTCTCTTACGATTAAGTAGGTTAAGCAGCATTGAACGTGGTTTGTGTTTATTTGGGGGCCCACTTGGTAAAATAACACTCTCGTTTGGAATGGTCGATTAGGTACGATTAGGTACTACGTCTTTACCGAACGTTGATTCTTCCGATTCTTCTTTATGGATCTGAAACGTGGACACTGCTCAAACCGGACGTTAAGAAGCTCGAGGTCTTCCAAATGCGATGTTTGAGGCAGATCCTCCGTGTCTCACTCCGTGATCGCCTTCGAAACGAGGTTGTCAGACAAAGATGCGATCAGCAAACACTGATCGAAGAAGAAATGCAAAAACGTCGACTACGGTGGTTTGGACATGTTTGCCGAATGGATGATAACCGCTTGCCACGTAAACTTCTCTGGCGAGACCGTCCTGCAGACTGGAGAATACAGCGATCGGCACCGAAGAAAACCTGGTTGAAGAATATCGAGGGTGACTTAAAGAATCAACGATTATCAGTTACCGAGGCTCGAGGCACCGCCAAAAACCGAGAAGAATGGAAGCGAATCGTGAATAGAGTTCCGGACCCAGCGGCACCGACAGCAGCGTATCCGTTGCGGGGACGTCCCGCTCGGACCGCCAGCTAACGGATCAAAGAAGAAGAAGAAGAAGGTATATATTGACATCTGTAACAGAGCCGGATACCGAGAGCATACCTCTGGTGGTTGCATTTTTAGATTTTTGTGCCTGTAGCAGCATATTATTATCTTTGAGTGCGAGTACATACCCGTGATCCAGGTGTGTTTGCTTGCTATCCGTGATAGTTTCCAGGGCATATACGCTTTTAAACAAATTAACATACCAAATTACTCTATCTACTCTATAATAACACAAAAACTTAATTAATATCAAAAAATCAATTTAGTTTTTGACTCGTGTTTTTTAAAGCATGACTCATATCCAACCTCGATTATATAAAAATGGCCCAATCGTTAATTCTGCCCTCAAACTTTTCTATCCTGTTTACGATAGGTCAGCAAAATTCCCGATGTGGAAAGGAGCATTTTTTCTCTGTATAGCCGCCCATAACATGGCATTTGTCATAATTCAAGTGGAGCACTTTACTCCAGCGGGAATCAGCAATTGGGGTAAGTGCGCCAACATTTAACAGAACTGACGACAACAAATTGTAACAAACTCCCAGACATAAACATTGAACTGAAGAGAACTCTCCTCCGTAGTTATGTGAAATGGCTGCCATTAATAAATGTCCCTTGCCCTTGCCAACTGACCTCCGGTTTGTAAAATGCCCCCCACTTTGTCCCGGCACTACTTATTTCCGGGCGGCCCCAGTTGAAAGGGCTGTGGCAGAGAAAAATCTCTTGAATCATTCCATGGAGGATTGGGCCTTGGGGTTTACCTGATTAAAATTCAAATAACACCTTGAATATGTGCCATGTCAGTGCCAAAGTGTTATAGAAAGGTTTTTTTTGGTACGTAAGTTCGCTCCCAGGAGGTATAGTCACAGCATTGCCCCAAAATCGATACTTATTGACCAGAGTTTTGTTTTAGGGCATAATGCAAGCCCTGCGCATGCTGGGTATCCCAATCCGGTGGAAAGAACATTATTACCGCTGTGCGAATATGCTGTTAAGTGGCTGTACATTTGTAAACGGTTACCTGGAACTGCGGCTCACGTAGCTGATACCGAGCGTGAATTTTGATAGTGTATAGTCCCTCAAAGCATATGAATAAAAGATGCAAGTCCCCGAAGGGAACAGCGGCATTAGCCCAGTTTCCCTTATAATTGCCCAGTTTTGAGCTGTATATATGTATGTAATATCAACGTAACCGACCTGCCCATGAAACTGATGGCAATTCCCACACAGTGTATTCACCTGCTGCATCCGCAGATCATTTTGTGGCGGTTTACATCGGAGTGGGGGGGAGAACTGTACAACTTACACAGTTCAGCATTTAATCCTTGTGTAATTGATCCCAAATTGATTTCGAACTAACGGAAATAAGCTGTTAATGCCCACGTTTCAATTCGTTTTGCCGCAGCCTTTATTGGCTGGCGCTATAGGGCCCGTGGTCGAAGGTACAGGTCGTTACAATTCATGGCGCTAATTAAAAGGGCCTAAAGGATACCCGTGTACAAGTGGCCTACAATTTAATCTTATTTACGAAAGACTTAACTTTGTTGTCTTTCAATCGGTTTTTAAGGGGGCGATTTTTTAGTTAATTGAGTTTTAATCGGGTAGTGGCCGATAACTTTATAAATTACTTAGGAGTGTAACGACTTTTCCCCTAGTCCGTGGGGAAGACCGTTCGTGTTTTAAAGAGAGTTTTCGCTGAAAATGTCTTTTTAGGACAGATTTAGAACTCAAGTGATTTAACCAGGCAGCGCGGAGTTTTTTAGCCCTTAAAGTTCTTAATATGAGTGATACCGAATCTGGGGAGGTTTCAGGGGAGCTAAAAGCGTCTTTTCGACACAGATGAATTTGTTATCGACCATTCCAAAAGCGAATTGTTTTAGCCAACGGTCCCCCAACTTAGTACTAACCAGAACCACGTCCAACACTGCTTGACCTATACAATTGAACGAGAACCGGTCAACTGCGTATGCCAATGTTACCCTTCATGGTCACCAAGATGGTCACCCATTTTCTTCGTTCTATGGAGCTTCTTAAAGCTCCAATTTTGTTCCCTATAGTCTAGACAAGGGGCAAACATACCATGTTTCTTTTGGACTATTCGGTGCGTCTTCTATTGATATGTGCGCCTGTAGCGGGCGGGATTGAAAAAGTAGAATTGTTTGGAAAATCTTCCGGAACGAAGGTACCTCTTCTTTTACAAGCTTAAATAGCTATTCATGCTTTGTTTACCTTACTGCTCTCTTCCTTTATTGATTCTTTATTTTGGAGTGGTATTAGTTCGAAAGAATATCGCGTCAACAGCAGGGAAATATTGTACTACAGTAGCTCTTCAACCTCAGTTTTATAGACTTCTACTAGACGACTACTTCTTCTTTCTTCTTTGATCCGTTAGCTAGTGGTCCAAGCAGGGCGCCCTCGCAACGGATATGCAGCTGTCGGCGCCGCTGGGTCTCGAGCTCCATTAATGATTCGTTTCCATTCTCGACGGTTTTTGGCGACGTCTCGAGCTTCAATAACAGATAATCGTCAATTCTTTAGCTCTCCCTCGATATTCTTTAGCAAGGTTTTCTTCGGTGCCGATCGCTGAATTCTCCAGGTTGCGGGATGGTCTTGCCAGAGAAGTTTACGTGGCAAGCGGTTATCATCCATTCAGCAAACATGTCCAAACCACCGAAGTCGACGTTTTTGTATTTCTTCTTCGATCAGTGTCTGCCGATCGCATCTTTGTCTAACTGTCTCGTTTCGAACGCAATCGCGGAGTGAGACACCGACTACCTGTCTCAAGCATCGCATTTGGGAAACCCCCAGCTTCTTAACATCCGACTTGAGCAGTGTCCACGTTTCCGATCCATAAAGAATAATCGGAAGGATCAACGTTCGGTAAAGGCATACTTTCGTTTTGATGGAAATATTTTTTCGTTTCCATATGCACCACTCGCGATAGGTTGCTGTTGCCTGGCCGATGCGGCTGTGAACGTCGGCCGTTGATGCCACTTTCGTTTCCAATATTTGAATATCGTAACCTGTTCGATTTGGGCTCAATCCAGGGGAACACTGACCCTTGATCTGTCCATTGTGAGCACTTTGCTCTTTTCCGCATTGATTTTTTCCCCGTATGACTGGGCGATGCGGGAAATGCGTATAAGATGTCCGTTGCTTCAGCATCCGTATCGACAAAGGCGGCGCTATCATCAGTGAACATCAAGGCGGTTACGAAATTGTTGTCGTCGTATCGAGCTCCGCGTCGTCCATCGAACGCTTCACGCATAATCGCGTTGATCACAATGTTGAAGAAAAGTGGCGTGTCTGGGCTGGTCTCGATTGGCGCATAGACGGCTTCCGATATGAGTATTGATCGTTGCACCGATAGTTATAACCGCCAAAACGCTCGCATTTCACGCGCATTTCCATTTTCGGTGTGACTAATTTGGGTGTTCGGCCAGTAACCCACTTCTCACAAGCATCCCTGGTCCCCAGCGCTAGGGCATCGGCTGCCCCGGATGCAGTAGCATTATATCGTAAATAGTTAGTTCGTGTATCCGTGCGGTTTCTTTCTTACTTTCTTCGGTTTCCCGATTCTGGTCGATTCGTCAGGTCGACCACCCTCCTTCTTTCACACTCGTGACTTGGGACCAGACGACGGCGGAGTATTTACTCCAGTACTTTCCATCGATTCCGTACATGTACTACCATGATATTTTCACATGCTTGAATTGATGATGATCTCGTCCTTGGGCTGAATCGTTTCGGACCTAGTTTTTTCCCAGGCAAAACCGACGCAATATCTACTGTCGTGATATTTCTTTTTTGGATCCTACTCTTCTAGTCTACAAATTCCACTTGTACAATACAATAACTTGATGAATAGCTTGGTGTAGCTTCATATTTGACTGTCTTCATTCGAGGACTTGTTGTTTTTCAGTCGTTAGATGATTCTGCTGAATTCTTCTAATTATTTGGTAGCGGTAACCTAGAATCATCATCAGATGTTGGTAGACTCTCTAAGTTTGGGCTCGCTATTTATCAATCCATGTTCTTACAGTAGAATTCCTTGTGCAATGCTCACTCTTTGTTCTGTGCAGGTTCTTAAACTCTTCTTCCACGGCTTTTTTTCTGCTGTCTAGACTATTACTAATCCTAAATGTTAAATTAAGCGTATTAATGCAACGGTCCTAATAAAAGCAGATTAATCGGGTATACCGAAGAAAAAATACTGTATGAATAAAACAAACTGCTGAAAAAAATTGATTTATTCTTATTGAATCTGAATTAGCACAAACAAAATCGGTCGTGTTTTGTTTTCCTTTCAACCCTCAGCCCATCAATATACATATTTACAAGATTCTGCTAAAAGCGGTTATCGGAACAATTTAGAAAATCATTAATATTTCATTTCAACTTCGGGGCTTTGTTCGTTGGAAAAATACAAAAATTGAGAAAAGGAACAACCCCGAGGCTGGTTATCTGCGAGAGCAGGGAAAGGAAAGGAAAAATTCCGCCTTGAAAATTGTAATTTCAAAAAAAAAAAAGTGCCATGACCTTGTAATCCATCATCAATTTGAACATTGAATATATCAGAACAAAAAGGAATCCTTATAGTTCTTATATAGTATGGAAGCAGGACAAGATAAGGATCGCCCAAGGCACTTTTTGACTTATTGCCCACGCCTTAAGATGAAAGCTGTTCGAAGCCAAGTGCAAAATTTTGTTCTCTGTATTTTTCTTAGTAAGTGAAATTTTCTTGGCAATCAGAAAGCCGAATTCTGATCTATAGATATATTTACATTTTAAGGATCCAGGACGAACTGTTGTATATATGTATGTATGTATTATATGGGTATATTGAAAATTCATAAATATTTCAACAGCTTTACAAAATCACCATCAAAGGAAAAACGTTTGCGAACCGTTTCAGTTCAATTGATGAAGGAAGGTAGAAGGAGAACCGGTACCACTCTTCATCGCCGTCGTCCTTAGCACCTCGAGACATAAGAAAAACCATTCAACTTCTCCAGTTTTAATCCAATCAAGAGAAAGTTAATTTAAAATCAGGTGTAATCAGGAGAATTCGAAATTATTTTGGATTTAGTTAATCGATTTTCTGCAGAACACCCGACAAAGGACCTGGCGAAGTGGGATGATAATGTAAATAATTGTTTCGTGTTTGAGTGCTTAAATTCGAAGGATAATTACATGGAACATGTGCTGGGAATTTTACTAGACAGAGACAAGGATAATTTCGGTTTATTTTTGCTAGAAACTCAAGCTTCTTTTAAATATCCTTAAACAAATTAACCAAATTTTCAAAGGAACAAGAAAAATCTCCAGGAGTCTCCTTTTCTAAACTAATATTTGTAATTGTATATAGTGTGAGCTATAAACATGAGATTACACACCAATTTGCCGGAAAAAGCTTATACTCGAAGTACAGGTAAGATAGAGGAACCTGGAAAAAATGCTTGTGCACAAACCTTTTATTGGAAATTCAATTTTACGGATATATATACTCGTATGTGTACGTGGAAGGGAGAAGATTCAGACACCACATGTGCAAGGAGAAACTTCCGAAAGCTTCCAGTTTTTTGCTACTACTTGGTCTGCCCGTTGATTTCTTGTACTTTAGTTCATTCATTTTGTCTTTTAGTCAACCAACTTGGGCCGTGCCACAAAAGCTGACTGTTGACCAATTTGGAGGTTGACACTCCTCAAGATCAAGGGTGCGCAACCTTTTTATAACATGGGCCAGAATAAATTTTACTTCTTTTCTGCGGGCCGTACATTTGTCCCTTACAATATGGTAAATTGTACTGGGGCCTCACTTTGATGAAATGCCCTCTTCAAATATCCAATTTAAGCTGAGGCGAGATGAGATTGTAAATACGAACTGGTGAGACATTTCTTACTTCTTTTTCCGCACCACTTAGGAGTGATGAGATTGTACATAACATATAAATATACATTGAGGAGGCATAGGTTTCCTACTTACTCTTAGGCAGTTTAATGCATATTAGATTCAAACTCGTAAAAAAGCTCTTCATTGGTATTTATTTTCCTTCTTTCTTTAATTTGCTTGTTTTTCTCATTTTGGCATTACAATTGCACCTCGCCTCATTTGAAATATGACATTGTACTGGCTCACAAAAAAAAGAGGCACGTCCTACAAACTAATTTTATAATCCTGTACCACCCAGCACTAAATTTTTAGTCTGCATATAAAGGAAACGATGTTCTCAGCTCAAACCGGTTTGTGTATAATGTAAATATTACACTAAGTATTCGTTTTTCTATCTCTTTTTCGTGTAATGACTGAGATGCCTATGTAGTTGTACAATAAACGCTTATAAGAAGGGGAATTTGTCATAGATTTCACAGAACCTCGAGAACGATCTGTCCATGCGAAGGTTGTAGCTGCATGTCTGAAAGAGACGTTTTATTAATCTACTCAAAATCACTGCTGCGTTTAGTTCCAATCTAGCGATTGTGGTCGGTTTGAGAGGTGCTACCCGTATTTTTGACGTGAGCATTCTTGAAGAGGTTTCCCCGTTGTTGGACTTGACTCGTAGGTACAAAAAGGCAACGCATGCTTTGGCTGAAGCATCACAAAAACCATGTATTTGCATGTTCGCGATGATTGAATATCCAATCCATCTGGGAAATTGAAGAGCTTCTATGGTTCTTAAGTACTATTTGAACTTACTCCATTGACGCTCTATATGACTGAAGACTTTCTGATCCCATGAGGATCCTTTTATCCATAGAGCTGGCATTAAAATCTTTGCGATGGTCAACACGAGACAACCATCCTAATGGATCATATAAGAATACTATGTTTGATAGAACGTTTCGTTTTGTTGTGTACTATGCTCCCGGATTGGTATAACTACTAACTAACTAGCTAGGAGAAGTAATCAGGCCCTGGATGCCAGCGAATGCCATGTGTTTTCAACCCGTTTTTATTAGCTCGCTTTCTTGTCTGTCTGTTTGTCCGGTACAAATTTAGCAATTGATTTTTTGCATACTTCGATTATGCTGAAATTTTGCACACAGCTTTAGCTCCGATGACGATGCAATATGGTATACTCAATATACCGTTAGAACCATGGCGGCCGTCTCAAGAAGGCGGATTAACATTGTCTTCACAACACCCGCGTGATGGATATCAACTGAAATGGTAGCATAAGTAGAATGTAGTAAGCAATATAGTATAGTCAATATATCGTTAGATCCATGGCAGCCATCTCAATAGGGTGGGTTACCATTTTCTTCACAACCCCTTCGATATGGGTATCAAATGAAAGGGTTTCATAAGTAGAATACAATAAGCAATATAGTAGACTCAATACAAAGATTGAGATGTCCAAAATCGATTGCAACATTTTACACACTAAAAAACAGAAAATTATTATTTAGAAAAAAAAAAACTTTTTAATATACCACGTTTTCAAAACGAACAAAAAAGTATAAAATAATTTCTCCTAGCCCCAAACAGATTTAGAACCTCATACATGTTTCTATCACTATACAGATAGTCCTGAAAATTTGTGATTGTGAATTTGTAATAGGTATGAAAATATTTGTAAGATTTAAAACGTAAAAACGTGGGGCGCATGCTATAGACAATAGTAAGGAGTGTAGAGTAGCTGGGTTGAGAAATCATTCGCATCAATCATGTTTTATTTTATTTTTTCGGTTGTATGGAAGTGGGTCAAAATAAAGTTAAAGGTTTTTTTTTTGTTTACGATTTTTGTTAACGGTTTTACTTTTGGTAACGCTTGATATTTACTCCGCATCTATTTCTCCTCTATATATGGAACGATTCGTAAGGAGTAAACTCCAAAAAGGTAGTCCATCATTTTGCTAATTGTATTCTACTTCTCATACCCTTTCATTTGATACCGATATCGATGGTCGGGGATGCAACATAAGCCAGACAAGGCAACACGCGAGACAACGGCTTCTGCCTCATTGGATTCGGCAGTTAATTTTATTTTTATTTTATTAATTCGCCAAACAAGGCACACTTAAACTACGTATACATAACACTTAAATTATAACTTAGTATAACAGTCTTTTTATATTACCTACTATTGTCAAGGAGGGGGGATGTTAGTAGGGATCTGAGTATTTTCTTATAGGATGCCTTGTTGAGTGAAGGGGAAAAACAGGAGCTATGGCTATTGAAAACCATACAGCATCTGTTGACGGGCTCGTTCCTTGCGTAATCGGTACGGTGTGGATATTCCCTAAGTAATTTAGTGTGTCGTGTGTGGCGGACTACATCATTGAATTTGATCTTGTCCGACAGAAATTGCACATTAAGCTTTCCACTTAGGACGTCAAAGGCAACGCAAGATATGAGCAATTTTCTCCTGCTAGATAGCGGCATGAGATCAAGCACTTTGAGCCTGTCCAAGTAGTGCGGTAGTGCTGCTTACTTGGAATATGGGATCCCAGATAGGACACGCGTATTCTAGGATAGGGCGGACTAAAGAACAGAAGAGTGTTTTTGTGACCCATACATTATCGAACTCTTTGGCTCTTCTCTTTATGAAACCAAGAAGTTTGTTGGCTCTGGCAGTGATATTATCGTAGTGCAGGTTGAAATTGAGTTTTTTGTCTAGAACCACGCCTAGATCTACGATATGATCGACCTCATTCAACATTATGCCATTCAGATAATAGTCCTGCTTCTGTGCGTTTTTTCCACGGGAGAAGGTAATTGCATGGCATTTGCTGGTGTTAAGTTGCAATTTGTTCGTAGTGCACCAGTCTTGTAAGGCATTCAGTTTCGCCTGCATGAAGGAAACATCACTTTGGGTCTTAATGACGCTATAGATTTTAAGATCATCTGCGTAGAAGAGGTGAGGAATATTTATTAGTTTTTCCGACAGATCGGAGATGAAAATATTGAAAAGGAGAGGACCAAGATGACTGCCCTGAGGAACACCAGAGGTTACTTCGATCTCATTAGATAGAAATCCTTGGAATCTGATAACCTGTGTTCTTCCATTCAGATATGATTTTAACCATTCCAGGGCAGGACCTGATATTCCAAATTTTAATAATTTTGCAATTAAGATGGCGTGGTCCACTCGATCAAAGGCCTTGCTGAAATCAGTGTACACAGCATCCAATTGATGGCCACTCTCCATTCCGCATAGCAACACGGAGATTAGGACCATGAGGTTAGAAGTTGTTGAACGCCCTTTCCGAAAACCGTGCTGTTGTTCGTTAAGGTATGGGTCGATAAGAGGGGCAATCTTGTCATAAACTAGTTTTTCAAAAAGCTTAGGAATTGATGATAAAATGGCAATGCCCCTATAGTTGTCCACCGAGTGCTTATCACCGGATTTGTAGATTGGTGTTAGGTAGGATTTCTTCCATAGCGTGGGAAACTTTCCTAACGATAAAGATTTGTTAAAGAGGAGATAAAGAGGGAATGCAATATGTTTTGAGCAGCTCTGCAAGAAAATAGGAGGGAGAAGGTCGGGACCATTACCTTTTTTAATGTCAAGATTGTTCAGACCCGTCAAAATCTCGTCAACAGAAAGAGATATACCATTTATTAGCTGGGTGTCAGCGTGCCCACTAGTTAGATTGGTTGTTACACTGGACATGGGGCTATAAATTTCCCCAAACCTATCAGCGAACATGTTGCAAATTATTTGAGGGCACGAGGAGTGTTTTCTACCATTCGTCATTGTCGTTGGGTACCCCGAGGTTTTCCGTTTAAAATTAACATAATCAAAAAATTTTTTGTGATCACTTATGATGTTATCGCCAACAGAATTAATATATGTAGTGTAGGCCTCGCGAGACCTAAGATTAAATTCTGAGGCTAACCTGATGTATTCGGAGTTCAATCGCTCGTTTACATACGTGGTTTTTCTGATCATATTATATAATTTATTTCTTTGATTACGGAGAAATCTAGTCTCTCTATCCAGCCATGGTTCCGATACTTTATCCCGTTTTTTAATTTTGGGTACATATTTGTCGATGGTGTTGAAGATGATATCGTAGAAACATGATACTATCTCGTCAAGATCATTACTAGATAGCCTATTGTAAGGCACCCACACCAACACATTTTTTTTTTTGTATTTCAACCGAGACCGAATTGAGTAGCAGTTGCGTTTTACTGTCCGCCGAGAAAACGTCTCCGGTCCGCCGAAAGTTCGAGTTAGTAAACGCGCTCGCCGTAAATCGAGAATTTTATTTTAATATAATCGAAAGTCCATATTACTTTTTTTTGCATTCATGTTAAGAACGACAAATGTTTAGTTTGTATCATTTTTGTATTTCCAATAATAAATAAATGTAATAAATTAATTCAACCACTCTGGCTTTTATCCTGACACTGTTCCCAGTCGACTAGGGATAAATCAAAGCCAATACTGTCCAAGTCCGCATTCTTGAAATCATAAACAATTGTATTGTTATATGATGTACGATGATTGGGGACTGAGTAATTTAGCTCGAGTGACCATGCGGAGTGGTGTATAGAGTTAGTGAAAAGGTTAAAAAGCCCAGCCTCGCAACGAGACAGCACTATCGAATGCAAGACTGCATTTAAGTTTTTGAGGAGGCTAGAGTGCAACATTGACTTTCGCGAAAGTAACGCGATATGAGCAAACACAAGAACAAAAAGAGACTAATCTCGTCTTGGTCTTGTCTTGTTCTTGTTCAGTCTGTCTTGTTCTTGTTCTTGGTCTTACTAAATGTGCAAGAACAAGACAAAACTGCAAGAACAAGACCATTTTGCTCATCACTATGCGATACCATCGTGACACAACATTATAATATCACTGTTATTGTGAAATTCGGCCACCATCTTGGATCCGCCATCTTTAAATTTTTACAAAATGGTCAGATTTCATTAGCACGAGAGATGTAATATGTCCAAAATTTTAAGTTAATCGGTTATACGGAAGTGGGTCAAAATCAAGCTGCAAGTTTTGTCTACATAACATGCATACATTCAGGTGAAGCTGAAAGGGTATACAAATAGCCTAAAACATACCCGCAAAAATACTTAATCTTTCAATGAACAACCCATCACAATCGGACTATTTGCTTCCGAGATTAGCCCGCACAAACGGACAGTACATACAGACAGACAAAATTTGTAGGTTCATTATTTTTGTTTTTTGTTTTGTTTTTTAAGGTTTGGGGTCACCAAATTTGCAAAAGAACAAAACAAAACTTCTTAGTAACTTATCTCCAGGAGTTTCCTCTTCTAAACTAGTGTGAGCTACAAAAATATGAGATTACACACCAATTTGCCGGAAAAAGCAGCATATACTCGTACGAAGTACAGGTATGATAGAGGCACCTGGGAAAGTTGCTTGTGCACAAACCTTTTATTGAAAATTCAATTTTACGGATATATACTCGTGTATGTAGATGGAAGGGAGAAGATTCACACACCACCTGTGCAAGGAGAAACTTCCGAAAGCTTCAACCTGGCATCACCTGGTGTGTGCCATCTCAACATACCTAGCACAAGCTGACTTTTCACATTATTTGAAAGGAAAATGTTGGATATAATGACGTTAACATCCTTCTTCCTAAGGATATTATCACTTGCACTATACTCGCGCGATATTTTGATTTATGAAGAGAAATTTTGTGACAGCGAGAAAAAAATAAAAAAAAAATAAGCGAAACTGTAACGAAATGGTGAAAATTGATTTTTGAATTTCGAATTATTTCAGTTTAAATTTTCCTTCAATGCATATGAATGAATTTTGTGGGAGAAAGGTGAAAAGGTTGGCATGAACGTGAATTTCTGGAATGGCAATTGAAGACCTTTTAAATTTTTTTTAGGGAATTCTTTTTTTCGCTGGAATGAATGCGTGGAATGTTTTGTATTTTCATCACGTTTCTTTGGGTAATCCAAGTATTGACATATGCCATTCCTAAAATTAACTTCATTTCAAGTTTGCGGAATCGATTTACTTCTTTCGAAAGAGAAAAAAGGGTTAAAAGTGGCGGAGTTTTGTGTCGCACTGTATGTCAACGCGACTAGCAGAGTTTATTGGCTTGAACTGTAGTGGATTGTATGTAAAGGGCAAAGTGCTAAGTCTGTGCTTTACAATGAGAAAATATATTGGTTATTTTAACATAGACAAAAAACTTTCAAGAGTCATAGAACCATGTTCATGTTGATGTGGACTATAAAAAGTTCAAAGACCCCCAAATACCAGATGGCATTATATTTCACAGTCATTGGAAGGTGTAGCAATTTAGCCATGTATACTATTAGTTTTGTTTCGAGTATTTTTAAGGTGATTTTTGTTCATCTAGTCGAGTAAAAGTAAAAATGGGGTTACAGTGGGCGAACAGCGGCCGCTCGGCTCTTTAACGGGGATATGATGGCCGTAGAGTTGTTAATCATTTTTAATGGGAGTATATATGGCCTCACGACGGCCAAATTTGACCAAAAGATTTAAATGGCCAAGAACTAAGCTGTGCACGCGGGCATTCCACGGTCAAATTTGAGCTAAAAGGAATCTGCACCAAATGTATTGTTGAATTTGTTTTATGGGAACTTGATCATATATTCGTTATGTGCAGTGAATGGTCCTTTCAGTTTTTATTACAAGATTATCGATGCACAAGAGGAACGACTGGTGTTCACTCGTTGTAAGACCATATTTTGCCCAGAAAAAGATAACTGATCTTGTATAAAGTACTTACCGGTTTACACATGTTGTTTTGTGCTTCGTGCCGGAACTGTGTTACTCTGCTGGGGCTGAGCCTACATTCTCCTCACGGAGCGATCTGAAACAAATTTCTGGCAAGGTCATGTAACTTCCATGAGTCTTGGCTAATGGTAGACGGGCGAAAAGTTTCTTAGAAAAAATTACATCAATCTAAGATGCATTGCCAAGAGTGTAATTGGTGAGAAATATCCGAAACCTGCACACCTGGTGCGGTCCAGTTTCAATTATCTTTTTAACAGTATACGGGCACGCGACCTACTTTCGTGAGTCGTGAGTCCAACTTAACAAACAAATAAAAAAAAGTTCCGATAGCATCTGCCTCGTCAAATGTGATAACGGCCTCATCTCAAGAGACCAGTGGGACATGATAGATAGCAATTGTCTCAACCAGCAAAGCCATTGGGCACTCAAGTTGTAAACCAACTGCCTCAACCAGCGGAGTCATTAGGCATACACGCTCATCTACAGGGTGTCAGTAGCTGAAGATGATGAGTTTTTATACGCGGAATTACAGTGCATTCATCACCCAAGCCCCAGGACACTGGAGGATTTTTATCACCTCTGCTACAAAATAAACGGAAGCTATACTGCGCACCAAAAGAATTGGAAATTTAAACGCTGACAATCCGACACACATTAATATTGCGTGTATGGCAATACAATGTGGCAATGAGACCTGATTGGGATTATAAATAAGCAGGTGATTTCGTTTAACTGAGTGACTCTTTTCTTTTGGAATGTAGTTTCGTTGTAGGATTTGAGACTCTCACTACCCATGGAAAAGGCGTTTTTGAAAATCCCAATTGTTTTGGCGCACGCCTTACTATTAGCATAGTGTTCCCGCTAGTTTTCTATGTATTTGCATTGAAAAATAATACTATCTTTTATCGTAATAATTCTGTGGTAACTTCTATGTATAATACATTCCAAATACTACTCCTACTACCGAAAAAGTAAATAACTCAGCAGCTACACCAGTTCATCCGATTGGACGAAGATAGGTAATTTTACGTTATTTTGAAGTATCAAAGTTCTTATTAGGAAATATTAAAAGTTAATATAAGTTGTAATGGGGTAATTACGATGAAAATCATTTTTAGAATGAAGTTAGGCATATTTCCAAATGACGGAGATAACCTTTGAGAGCATAAGGCTTAAATTGTAAGATAAGAGAAGCTCTCAGTTTTGATATAAAAATTAATGAAAATGTTTCAAGTATAATCTGGCATTGATTATTCACTCACTTTTGGCAACAGCATAAAAACTCCTTCATTTAAGACGCCATCAACTCGGAGCGAACCTTTTCAGTATTCTTCTGTTCTAAATTCCTCCTTTCAGGTCCTTCATCCTCATAAAGCAAAATTATGCGAGATAAGATAAGGTGAAGAAGATAATTACTGTCGTAAAGAATTCCGTTATTCCAATCCGAACTGTAAATTTCTTGTAGTAATGAGGAAATAATGTTAATAACCTTTACGTGAATGAAATCTCATCGGGATACCCTGCAGGGTTACACCCCTCAGCTCCGTGGTTGGGTCGTCACCGTCTGCGGCTGGCTGCATTAGCTTTGTCGATCAGGACGTACATAATTGAGTTATCCGTACTTTTCTGGTGAGAGCTACCTGCCGCCGCCACCGTACCTGTGCGTAGTTTCGCAACACCTTGATAGCATGTGGTCTGGCATTATATATTTTTTTTTGCTGTGGTTGTTGATATTCTAGAGCTTCCCGGTTTCCCGTCAGTAATAAGTTGAGCTTTCTGGTGTACTATAGCACAGCCCGACCCTGTTTAAGTAATTAAATCAACGGCAGAAGGGAAGAGAGAGAGTTTCAGGAATTATGGCAATGGGAGAACGTCATGGAACTGTGGGGATGTGTCCTGCGAGGTACTACTAGAGGGTTTGTCTTTTATTGATTTTACCCTTGTTGGGTTCATCTGAAATCGTCTTGGCCATTACAAGTAGCCCAGAGGGTTCTATAGAAATGGACATTTTCTTATTCCTCCTTCGCCTCCGGTATGTAAATTTATTCTTGCCGGGGATTTTTTTTCAACACACACACACACCCAGAAAAAAACACAATTTTTTCCTTCAAACTACCTGCAAAGCACAACCTTCGATTAATGTGCTTGTAATGTCCTATATAAATACAAGAAACTCCTCGGAGGAAGCGTCACGGACTGAAAATTTAGTTGTACAACTTTGAAAGGGGAGCTGTTTTCCCCCTTTCTCCCCACATTGGAAAGAACCTGTATCCTGGATACCTTTGCAAAAGATAAGCTGGGGTGCTATCATGCCGTGCGTATAGTATTGCTACACTGCCATACTAGAATATGTGAGTGAATTTTCTCATGGCTTAGATATTTATGAACAGATTTTCTGGCTTACAATTTCTGTTCAGAGATTTTTACGGTAACTTTCTTTGAACCCCCTTTAAGGACGTTTGCATCCCTAAAATGGTAAATGTTTTAGCAACTGCTTAGTTGAATGTCTTATATGGTTTAAAAAGTTTCCCCTTTAATCTTGAGATATTTTCTATAAATTAAGGATATCTAGGGATTTTTTTTTAATATTTCTTTTAGGAAGATTTGTAGTAGTTTAATGGCTGTTTAGGCATAGTGGTTCGCCTGCTGAGAAATAATAGATAACTGGGAGGTCTGTGAAGTTGGCAACACGAAATGCGAATTTAGGAAATTTTTTTTTGTCATACGTTTGTCCATCGTTTGTCCAAGTTTGTCCAAGCAAAAGTTTTTTTTGTCCAGGCACCGTTAACAAGTTATAAGCAAAAAAAAATTTTTGCAAATTTCTTCAACCAACACCCCAACTTCGCAAAAACAAAATGTTTAACCGCATAGATCGTTTGTCCATCGTTTGTCCAAGTTTGTCCAGGCAAAAGTTTTTTTGTCCAGGCATCGTTAACAAGTTACAAGCAAAAAAAGTTTTTTGCAAATTTTTTCAACCAATACCCCAACTTTGCAAAAACAAAATGTTTAACCGCATAGCTCGTTTGTCCATCGTTTGTCCAAGTTTGTCCAGGCAAAAGTTTTTTTTGTCCAGGCATCGTTAACAAGTTATAAGCAAAAAATGTTTTTGAAAATTTTTTCAACCACCACCCCCAACTTTGCAAAAACAAAATGTTTAATCGCATAGATCGTTTGTCCATCGTTTGTCCAAGTTTGTCCAGGCAAAAGTTTTTTTTGTCCAGGCATCGTTAACAAGTTACAAGCAAAAAAAGTTTTTTGCAAATTTTTCAACCAATACCCCAACTTCGCAAAAACAAAATGTTTAACCGTTTGTCCATCGTTTGTCCAAGTTTGTCCAGGCAAAAGTTTTTTTGTCCAGGCATCGTTAACAAGTTATAAGCAACAAGTTATAAGCTGTTCCGACAGTGAATGCTTCACATACACATACAAAAGAATGTCCACCCTCTAAACAAAGTACCATTTTACTATATAAAGTTGGATCATTGAAAAAAATCTGAAGGAAGCAAAGTGTATCACAGCCTTTGAAGAGCAAATCTTTGAAAACTGTAAGCAAAAAGAAAGCTTTTCACAGCCCAGTATTTTACAGCCGAAGCATTTGCAGCCGGACCAAAATGCTCCTGAAAGCTTTTAAATATTTTGACTGCAACAGCAATTTGAGTCTCAGCAAAGTAATTCCAAACCCTGAATCTGTCCCTGGACAAACGATTTATTTCCATGGTCAAACGATTTTGTCATGGACAAACGATTTTTGGCAATTTTTATCCCCGGATAAACTGCAATTAAAAAACGCAATGTGATAAAAACATATATTTTCGTAGTTTTCTTTTATTTATAACTACTACTCCGAAGTGCAGCAATAGATTACATAGGCGGTGTTAGAAAATTTTTTGTACGGAGCCGAACTTGAACAGGTTACAGAAATACACAAACGCATTTCGAATCGCGCCTTTTTTATGCCCAATTCAAAATTCCCGAATAATTGATTTATTAATAAAATTTTATCGGCACATGAACCGACAAATGCAACTACATATTTGGTGGACAAATATGGACAAATATGAACGCGCAAGGATAAAATGCGAAATTCGCACTCGGGGCTGCCAGCTTCGCACAATTGAAAAGTTTCAATTATTCATTATAATTAATTGGTGTGTGCACAAATTAAAATAATTGCTGGACAAACTTGGACAAACGATGTATGCGGTTAAACATTTTGTTTTTGCAAAGTGGGGGTATTGGTTGAAAAAATGTGCAAAAAACTTTTTTTGCTTGTAACTTGTTAACGATGCCTGGACAAAAAAACTTTTGCCTGGACAAACTTGGACAAACGATGGACAAACGATCTATGCGGTTAAACATTTTGTTTTTGCAAAGTTGGGGTGTTGGTTGAAAAATTTGCAAAAAGCTTTTTTTGCTTGTAACTTGTTAACGATGCCTGGACAAAAAAAACTTTTGCCTGGACAAACTTGGACAAACGATGGACAAACGATCTATGCGGTTAAACATTTTGTTTTTGCGAAGTTGGAGTGGTGGTTGAAAAAATTTGCAAAAAACTTTTTTTGCTTGTAACTTGTTAACGATGCCTGGACAAAAAAAACTTTTGCCTGGACAAACTTGGACAAACAATGGACAAACGTATGACAAAAAAAATTTCCTAAATTCGCATTTCGTGTTGCCAACTTCACAAACCTGAAAAATTTCAATCATTTATTATAATTAATTGGGGGGTGGACAAATAAAAATAACTGCTGGACAAACTTGGACAAACGATGGACAAACGTATGACAAAAAAAAATTTCCAAAATTCGCATTTCGTGTTGCCAACTTCACAAACCTGAAAAATTTCAATCATTTATTATAATTAATTGGGGGGTGGACAAATAAAAATAACTGCTGGACAAACTTGGACAAACGATGGACAAACGATATATGTGGTTAAACAATGTTTTTTTTCAAAGTTGGGGTGCTGGTTGAAAAAATTTGCAAAAATTTTTTTTTGCTTATAACTTGTTAACGGTGCCTGGACAAACAAAACTTTTGCTTGGACAAACTTGGACAAACGATGGACAAACGTATGGAAAAAAAAAATTTCCAAAATTCGCATTTCGTGTTGCCAACTTCACAGACCTATAACTGGGTTGTAGTTATCGCTATACTTACATACGTATCTAAGCTCTCAACAAAATTTCATTAGTTCAGCCTCTTCGAAGTCATAGTCAACCAGCTTAAACACTGAACATCATCAAGAAGCACCACCCTTGATATCGTTTCACTAATCTTCGATGACGCTGACAATTGCTCACAGTAAAATCTTAATTATACCTCGCGCCAAAACAGAAGGGAATTGAGCGCGCCAATATTGAGAATATAAATGAGCTGTTAATTTGTTAATTTTTAAACACACTAAGTGAAGGTGTTCGCTTGTGGGGACTTGGAACTTTCACATGGGCATCGAAACAGTGATTTTGAAAGTTCCTTTTTTTGGTGCGGGCTTTACCAAGTGAAAATATAAATCCCTTGTCATAAAAGGCCCCTCTTAAGTTTTTATAGGAGTGTACGTCTATCTCTATTGTCTCTATTGGTGGTATGATAGACAGCAGCTACAGTGCTTTAACTTTTGATATTATTGAACTTCTCGCGATTTTGTATTCACCTATGGTGTTAACCCAGGAATATCTTAGGGAAAACCCAGAAAAACATAACTTTTATTCGCAAGGAAGAGAGTTTATACTTTAGAAGATATTTAACGGGACTTCATGTCGGATAACTTTCGGAATCTCCATTATCATTCTAACAACTTTACAATAACCCGGTGAAGACTATCACCCAGGCATTTGTTACCTGCACAACTCTACTTTTCATGGTTAGGCGATGGTCTGGAGTTAATGGCTCAAGTATCTCTTAACATTCTAGATTGCTTTAATCTTATATATATTCTTTATAAGTTCCTTCACCCCAAACTATAGAGTCAGTTCCACCTGGAGTCAACATGTGGACAATCTTATGACCTAGGATAAGCAAATTAAACGAGCCTGTGGCCTAGGATATGGGTCATTCTGAGGCAACCACAATAATCACATCCATATATTGGATATAGGTCACCATTATAAGACCCATGGTAACATAAGGGCCTTAGGTGCCCAAAATTATGCTTCCGGACTCATTTAGGATTGTACATTGTTTAAATTTGTAGTTTTTTGAATGGGAATCTGAGGTTGGCCTCTTCGGGCACCAAACCTGAAGTCCACAGTATAGCGGGAGGAGATGAAATTGCCAGGTTAAGTAATGGTGTCAGTTTAGGCGTCCTAGTTACTTTATTTAAAGCAGAATATGGGCCATATTTTCTACAACTCCGAAAACTGAAGAAAGGCCTATGCTAACAATAGATTTTTATTGTGTCAGAAAAAAGCATGTTTAGACGGTAGGCTTCCAGGAGCGTTTCTCGCGAACTTTGTTGATGAAGGGAGAAGTGGGGATGATGAGAAGGATAATATCACTTCCCGTTCATCTACAAATTTTGTAACCTACGTTCCTGTGAGCGAACAGTCTAAACAGATCAAAAGCTAACCAGAAATCGGAACAACAAGGTTTCGTATGCCCAAACCTGAAATAGCCTACCTACCTAGCCTGAAACTGCCAACTTGGAAATCTTGGCATACTCATTCAAGTTATCATTGTTTAAGTTCCATGTCATCGAGGCTACAAGTGCAGCGAATATGATACAATGGTCAAAAGGGGCTCTCGCAGTCATTGGTCCGAACCCGCTTACAGACATATCCGCACCTGGTTCGGACGACTCAAAGTGATGTTTCTCTGCCATCTCATAACGTTACTAGAAACTGATTGAGGCGCACTAGAAAGGATGTGAGGGCGTTAGTTGAATTGATTACAGAACACTGCGCTCGGAATTATGAAGGAAAGAAAGGGCGATAGACCACACCTACAGTATTCGCCCTGAGGAGAGTAAATTAGACAATATTCTGGGTAACTGTTCCAATATAACAAACTAAAATGGATCTAGTGCTTGGTGTGAAGGGGAGATCCATGTTTTCCTCCATCGATGGAAGTTTGTTGAGTCTAATAATTAAACCATACAATGTCCTGAAACTCTTTTTACTCCAACTCAACAGTTCTCTGATCGCATTACTAGACGGCCTAGGATTAAACTGCTTCCGGTGGATCATGCTAGAGTGTGAAATTCTATTGTGCGGTATGTTTCCTTAGAGTCCGATCGTCAAGGGCCCTGTTTACTAACGTCGCGGGTGGGTGCTCGGGGGCAACGAATTCAGCGCCAGAGCCCTTTCTGTCCATGCCGTAATTGTCGTTTGATGCAGATCGAAGGGTGATTTAGTAGCTTCTCTGTTTGTTATCTTCAAAGTATTCCTTAGCTGAGATTTCTTAAGATATGCAAATCCGTTCAATTCGTTTCTCTGCGCTAGCCTTAGCGAGTCAGGGCAATATGAAAACCCACGTTCTTAGACTAATTTATAATGAAACTATTTTCTTCTTAATTAATTTCACTGCATCAACTCCTCAGGAATGTAGAACCTGCGGCTCTCTCTGGGATTTTCTTCATACAAGTGTACTCATCTTATCATGACACCCTGAATCTCGCCTTTTTGGAAATCATTAGAATCTAGAAATTCGTTTAAAAACCACTAGACTATCAAAGTGATCTTCAGATCACAGTAGGACATCCAATGGTTCCAATGCACCACCTCCTTAAGCAATCCCAAAAGTTCCATAAGGCGTCCTTTCATCCTAGGGATCTGGGGTTCGATTCCACGCAAGGATGGTATGCAACTTTTTCACTTAAAGTCCATGGGTATCATTCTTTCCTTCTTGTCTTCGGTATCATTTGCAACAATTTCTTGCCCTATCTTCTGCCATCGACTTTACGAGTAATAAGTCAGTGTCAGTTAAGTCAGTGCTCTGTCATGGTAGTATTGAATGCGTACTGTTGGGAAAAAGCCACATGTTGTCGTCGGTTCATCATTTCTTTTTTCTCATCCAATTATCTTTCTGACTAGAACTTCCTAATCGACATTATGATCTATGTCAACCAAGCGGACTACCTCTCAGCTCTAGTCCATCGCAAAGGCGAACACACACGGTTTTACTACACCGCGCATTCAATCCAATACTACCAAAGCTGAATCCTAATTTCGATGAACGTAAAGAAATGGCGTTTTTGCTTGGTACTGGTTACTGTCGAGCACCGAATGTCTGGAGAAAAAATATTTATACAAGAAAGAAGGAATATTATCTTAGATAGGGGACAAGTGAAAGGACGAATGGCTATGCCATTGCGTAGATTCGAACCATAGACCTCTCGGGTGGTAGTCGGCCTTAACAACTAGGCTACAGATAGGCCGTCATTGAGTTTAAACTCTTGCCGATTTCTTGGCGTACTCTATTGAAGTAATTTATTTGATTGTTATTTCGACTCGAACACTTAAATGTTGGTTTGGTTGTGATGTGGTCGAAATAAAAAGAGTTCAGGGTTTTGTCTATTTCTTGTGACCTCTTGAATTTGTGTTTTCTTGGGGCAAGAGAAATTTGTATCTACAATTCTACAATTAGCTATTAAGGTTGACTAAACTTCGTCTGCTTTAAGACCTAGTTACTTATATAATTAAAACCCAGTTGCTAATGTAATGTCGTAAAAGACTAGAAGCCTAGAACCATTTTCGTTGGATCTCAAGCCATGCCAATAAATTTCTTTGATGGGATTAAAACTTATTTAATAAGAGAAGTAGAGCACAAACTAGAACTAGGCTGCTATTGAACCCAAGTTCAAGTATTGACCGAAAACCACCACGGAAACCACCCCTTCCAAAAGAGTAGGATCTGGGTATAGCAGCACATCCAGAAGATGCTTCGATGAAATATTTATTCGAATATGCAAAATGTAGGCGAGTTTTCGGGTGTGTGAGAGGAAAAATTTGGAATGAGTGGAAAAACGACGAACAAGAATTATATATGTCATTTATGAAAATTTAAATAGGACTCGGATCCCTTACCCCTAAAGGGACACCGAATGTTACACTAGAAATGCGTGATTTATTAGTAAAGTTTTATAATTTATGCCTTCCCTTCAAAGCCTACATCCCCCATAGGAAAATTAACTTTAAAATTTTTCCTAGAATTTTTCACCTTTAAAATTTTTGTGTTACGAGATTGTGTTACCACCACATAACACAGAAGAAAAAAAATATGCCAAATTCTGGGGTAGTCTATGCCATAAAATGGAACACCAACGAATGCCCCAACAAATTTGCAGGGAAATAAAAGAAATTGTCATATACGAGCCGTTTGCTCCCTTCTTAAAATTCCAGGAATCCCTCCCCAATAAAAATTTCATAAACTCTAATGATGTCCTTTAAGTTTTCGTTGAAAGCTTTTTGTCCTCGGCTACGTGAAAATGTGGCGAAAATTTTCTAAAGGTTGTGTGCAGCTGGAAAACTGGAAGACGCCCGCTCGGATCCGTTCCGTCTCTGGCTGCTCTGTTTCGATGTGTGCTCTTGAGTCCTGAATGACTAGAATTTCACGGGAATGTGACTTTTAACCAGTTTTAGTAGAAACTATTCCACTTGTGCTTCCTGCTTAATAGCTCCGAAAGGAGGCGAAAATGGCGTCGTGGCCGCACTGCGCTCCTCTTCCTAGGTGGCTTGGTGTGGATGGTGTATATGTATGTGTGTTGCCTTGAAGGCGACACGGAACAATTTCGCCTCGACTAATTTGGAATGAAGCGATTTAAGCGAGGAGTAAATTGTCCCGGGCGGAATTTAGATGGCACAGCTTTACCAGGATTCCTTGCTTGATAGTATCCTCGTGACCATGAACTTCGTGTGCGGTGTTTGATGGTGCATTCAGCGAAATGGGGGTTGTGTTTTAGACAAAAAAAAACACGGGGGAGAAGACGACGACGAGATTACTCGTTATTTTCTCAAGTTGAGGGATGAATTTCAAATACGTTTTCTATTTGTATGTCAAAGGGTGAACCAACTGAAATGACGAATGTTTCCAAAACAACGAACTTCGAAAAGGGCGAAATATAAGACAAAGGTTTGTGTTTGCCCTTTTCGGGGGAAGGGAAATTGTCTTTGTTTAGTCGTCTTTGTTGATGCGTTCAAGGTCATGTGAAGATCAACTTAAATTCTTCGAATTGACTTGTCATGGGGCTTTTTTTCGTGTTACTTTGCTCTTTCTTGTTAAATAAAATAGGTCAAAGCAAACATTATTCTTTCAATGTCAATTTTATCTAGAATCAATAACGTCAAGATAAAGGTTTGGGAATTATCTGCTCTGGCAATTATTTCATTTCTATGAATTAAATGTCTTCAGGGGATACATAATATGTTAGTGGAAAGTAGTCCAAGGATATTTCTGTTTGAATACCATAACTAAAGACCTGTGTCATCTATAATATCCTTAAATTTCTTAATTAAGTCTTTTCCAATTGGGTCAAGTTATTTAGTTGCGTAACTCTTACATCGAATACAAAATGCTCAAGAAAATTATGTTTGTGTTGGGTAACTTACCAGTTCTACAATTAAGGGTTATATCATGAATGATGATACAATGGTGATATAACCTGATTTTGTTATGCAACTAAGTCATTTACTGCCTCCACGTTAATATATCTCTCTGGTAACTGTTTTCCAGTTCCTTATTTCTACTAGGTTGGCATATTTTTCTACACCACCTAACTAGAGCGAATTTTTAATCATTTACTCATTACGCAAAATCGGATAGTTGCTGTGCTAGTACCTTGGACGAGGCAAGGGGCACAAGATTGGTGGCAGCGGTAAGATTCGCAATGAAACACGAATCACACAAAATCTGATAATGCCTGCGCTGGCACCGTGGCCGAGTGTGGCAGCAGTGTGATTCTTAATCATGCAGTCATCGCGCAAAAGCGGATAATACCTGCGCTGGCATCATGGCAGAAGCAAATGGCTCAATAAGAGTGGCAGCGGTGGGATTCTTAATCATGAAGTAATCGCGCAAAAGCGGATAAATGCTGTTCTGGCACTGCGGCCTAAGCAAACGGCTCAACAAAGGTGGCAGCGGAAGGATTCCTAATCATGCACACATCGCGCAAAAGCCGACAATTCCTTCGATGGGACCGTGGCTAAAGCAAATGGCTCAAGAATGGTGGCAGCGGTGGGATTCTTAACCATGCACTCAACCAACAAAACTGTATAATTGCTGTGTTAGTATCGTGGTCGAAGCAAGGTGTTGAACAATGGTGGCAGCGGTGGGATTCTCATATATTGTGATAATTTCCACCCTGAATTCGAATAGACGAATTATGCTACCATGGACATCTAATGTATGACTTGTAAATCACAGCACAAATCGTTTGTTATGTTAATAGACTAAAGGGCACAGGTAAGCTCCCTTATAATATTGACGGTCCAATCATTACGTGCAATATCGGACAGCAAACAATAATAGAGAAGATAGTAGAGACAAAGGGAAGGAGCCACCACCAACACACGGCTTTACTTTATCGGTTCCGATTCAAAACTATCGCGACAAAACCTTGTCTTTAATGATTGACTATCTCCCCTAATTATTATGGTTATAGGCGATGGTAGGAGAAAAACCAAGGAATTTCTGTAAAAAAATAAACAAGAAATAATGTTATCTAGGTGGGAAAACTATAAAAATGAAGGATCATTTCGTCGTCTGGGATCGAACGGGAATGGTAGTCGCCGCCTTAAACAGCATGCTACTAAGGCGGGCAGAGGTACACACATAGTATTAGCATTACAGAATCCGGATCCTTGTTTAGAGATTTTGAATATAGGGCCTTTCTATTGCAAATTACTTCTTCCTTTTCTTTAACGGCTCTACATACAACCGGGATCAGGTCCTGGCCTCTCGCAACTGTTCTCTCCACCGGTAACGATTCTGAGCCCATGAGCTCGCTGTCGCACCCCATATCAAAGGTCTTACCACGGAGAACTTTCCGAGCAGGCTTATCTTCACTCATACGAGCTAGATGCCCTACTCGGGAAACTATCGAGCTTTATTTTCTTTACATCTATGTAGCGATAGATCTCGTCATTGCCCGTAGATCTCGTCATTGCAGAGTCTCCGGAATCGTCCTTCCTCACATATTTCCGCTCGAACACGTCTAAGAGGTTTGAATTCTTTTTGCTATATAAGCACCCACGTTTCAGATGCATATGTGAGTACAGGTAAAACCATGGTCTTATATAGTAAAAGTTTAGACGATATGGTTAGATGATTGGATTTAGAAAGCCTTGACAGACTATAGTAGGCTTTGTTGGTTTTTAGCAGTCGTGCATGTATTTCTAGTTCCATGCTGTTGTCGGCTGCTACTATTGACCCAAGATAGGTAAATGACTTTACCACTTCAAACTAGTGCTCTTCTACCTTGATTGTGGGACCAATTTTAGGTGTTCTTGTAGATGAGGCCACCATGTACTTTGTTTTGCTTTCGTTAATATGCAGTCCTAGATTTCCTGCCGCCTGCTCAATCTGATGAAAGCTTGTTGTACATTTGTTACTGTTCTTCCAATGATGTCAATGTCGTCTGTATAAGCCAGTAATTGGGTGGACTTCTCTCGGAGCACTTTCTCCAACGCCAGGTACCTTTACTTAGCTTATCACATTGGTCATGGTCAACCTACATAGTCAGTCTTGTCAGTTTGTTGTTTGCTAAGTTAACAGCGCTAATTTAACAGAGATAAAGTAGCTCGGTCCTAAACGCGCCCCTTTTATCATGCGTTTGGGGATACGATACTTTAATATTATTCCATCAACATAAAATCCTCAAAATTTCATCCAATACCAATTGAAATATTTTAAATTTATGAATTTTTAAATTTTCTCATTTATAATTTCACTTAGAATAACACAAACAAGAAGACTCTAGATTATTTAAGCCGAATAATTTGTCATCGTCGTCTGTTGGTTCACACAAGAAGTCTGTTTAGCTTTTATTATATGTACATCTTGTTTTGCAAAAGAGACTAAAGAGAGAAATTCTTAAAGAAATCAAAATCTGTGATCACAACGCAAGTTCAAGACTAAACAAAATTCGAAATTAATTGAATTCCTTCGGGCGTATTTGCCCTTAGTAGGAGTTAGAATGCTACAAAATCTACTTTTCTTTAAGCAATTTTTTAATCTGTTTTATCCAAAAAAAAGGAAAACTTTTTAATTCGAATTTGCTTTATTGATTTTGTTTAATCTTTTGAAGATTGTTCTTTTTGATAGCCGGCGGATAGTGTGGGTACTGTGAGTAGTAGTACCACCATTACACCATTCCAGGTGGACATACGACGAGTTAACTCACATTCCCTTTTATTCATTACATTCCCTTTTACTCCTCGAGTTCAACCACCTTTTTTATCTACGTACGTTAGTAGGCGATAAGCTGCTCATGCTACCGACACGCTCCTGCATGCAACTAAAAAAACCTCCTGGTATTCCAATCTCCCCGCGTGACTGGCTTTGTAGCATAGCGTCGCCGTGATGGGCCAGCTTTTTCTAGCAGCTAATACTCCTGATGTTATTTAGCCTTTTCTCTTTTCTACCGCTTCTTTCCTCAACTTCCTGTGTATAGTCTTAAGCTTCGTTTCCACTTTCCTCCATCTATCCTCAGAACTTTTTATTATGTGTCCTATGTATTACTTCTTGTGGGGGCTCGAAAATAGATTGTTCCATAGTCGAGTTGTTTCGTTCTTCTTACCACCTATCTTCAGTGTGGTTTCTATGGATGCGTGTAGAGTGTACATGAGCTTTTAAGGATAAGATTCATATCTTCGCTAGAATGAAAGCTTTTTCTGGAACTTTCGAAAATGTTCATGTCCTCGCTGGGATTAAAACGTTTTTTTCTGTATGGTCGAATTAAACATGTTGAACTAGGTATCGCACAACTTGCGAAACTGTTTATGCAAATCTTATATCTTTGTAAAGAGTTTAGACCTGGCGTGTTTGAGGCAGCTAAAATTCCCTGGGCCCCTCACCTCATATGTTAGTGGTTTTGTTAAGCTGCTAGCATGAAAGATCGTTTGCTCATATCTTTATTTATCTGGAAAAGAGGCTAAGGGTAGTCTGAAAGATGCATGAGGAGGGGATAGTGGGCCTTGAGTTGGCGTTTGGAAGATTTGCTTTTGGAGTTTTTTTCGCCTGCTTAGTATGTAACCAAGTAGGTATAGGATAATTTTAGTTGTCTATCGAATTTCTTTGATATCCCGGCTTCTCCGGCAGAACTGTCCAAGTTTAAGCAAATTGGTAAACTGAACTTTAAAATAACCTCGGTTTGCATGCCATTTCCACATATTTAACTGATGATAAAACAGACCTACTGAACTCGAGCTAAAGACAAACATAAAAGCTCGTTAAAAAGAGGGTAATTAACAGGAATAGTGGAATACCATTCCAGTGGGCACTTGCATTTCTGACTTCTGGCGACAGAGTAACAACAATTTCAAGCACACGAACATAAACTAGACTTTAGCTGGTGAAGGCACTTATGTGGATTAAACTGAACATTATTGAACTGAGGTCGTTGAAGCCGTGGCATTAGGGGACTCCTCAAATATGCAGAATAATGAAGTAAGACCAATTTCGACTGAATAGTTTCAGATACTTTTTCAATAGACCTTTATAAATGAAAATATGTTTGCAGGCATACATTATATTTAGAAAGTTAATATATGTTAAGTTCTCAACAGCACATAAACAACTCCTCGCCTCATCTAAACTTCTACGTTCTCCTCCACCTGCCGAGCTTAACCCACATACAGCTTTACAGTTATGGGTCTATCTGGGTTGATCTATCTGATGTGCTCTGCCCGGTCTATCAGATCTGGGCTACCTATACTATTTCATTCTAATGCTGTCTGAAAACGGAATTTGCATCTCTCTCTATTCTAGCTACTAGGCTGAGCGATATGGAATGTGTGATTGTTTCGGATCGGTCATTAGTTCTAGACCTTCCTTTGGCACTGATGGGAAGTTTTAGTCAGTTTTGTGGGAAATAAGACAATAATTCCTTTTTGGAAGGGATCTTTCAGTCCCAGTCAATGCCCTGTTATTTGAGTCAGACATAGAACCAAGGTCTGGTAAATGCTTGTCTTGTATGATAACAATTGATCTGGTGAGGCTATATGATACACTGCATGGATCCACGAACCGAACGAGTTCGATTTTTTTTTGTGGATGGCTAGCGCTTTCTCCTAAGATCCTTTCTATTGTAGTCAGTTATTGATTGCAATGTCGTATAGCCAACTCTAGTCTGAAAAATAGTAAAAGGAAGAATTGAAGAACGTGGTTTTATTTTGCCAATTCCTATCCTATTTTATTATAATAGCTCCTTATGGCCACATTTTCTAGGTGGAAGAAATGGAAAGAGGAAAGACAATGCAACGGAGCCTAATCGAGCCATGGAGTGGCAGTTGGATGCCTAGGGCTACCTAGGCTGACATAGTTAATATATCCCAAGAATTTCAAATAGCAACATTTATTGCGATGTCTTTAGTTGCACTCAAAACTTTCTTTGCGCCAGGGATACGTTGCAAGAGCATAAATTTAAATATAAACACGCCAACCTTCCAGCACTATACTATACCATAAAAAAATCGAAAAAATGGCTTCACTTTATGGAACTTTTGTGGGTAGAACTCAATCGTAGTGAAGTTGTTGTGGTTGCATGTTCAACTATCTTATTGTATCTAGAAATCAAACAACATCCAAGCAATATCCAATGTTGCGTAAAATAAAATAAACAACCAGTTGATTCAACTTTGCTCCCACAAGCCACGAGGTTACAACACAGAAACTAAGAAAAACTCCAATGTCTGGACTAACTTACAACTATCACAAATCTGAATCTATTCACAAACAAGCAACCACAGTAAAGTATCAATTTTCTTGCAATGTAACCAAAAACCTAACCACAGTGAGCCAATTCCCATGAGAGGAGTTGAAGAGGCAAATGCAGCCACTACACCACTCCCGATAAAACTGCTGCAAATTATGGTCGTTGTATGTCGTTTTTTCAGGGATGCTTTTTAGTCCTAGGATGATACTCGCAGTAGCAAGAAGCGACATCTTCCATTGGGTGATGTTCTGGCTGCCATTATCAAAGATAAATCGCACTAATTAAGACCTGGTACATCCGCCCACAGCTCTCTCTCTATTCAGATCGGCAACAATATTGTTTTGACAACCCCCATAACAGACCCAACACCCGAGGGGCAAAACCCTTAATGTTTGTTTATATGTTGAGTCAATAATCCCCTAATGCTGGGCTTGTCACAGAGCACTTCAGGCGCCACTCGGACTCTAGGAGGCGACGCCTCGAAAGCAATTTTCGATGATAATTGATACTAGACATACAACTTGCAACAGGATACCCTGTTACACACCCATGCCATCGCTACAGCCCATGCCACTCTGTGGTAGTTTCCACTCTCGACGGTTATTTTCTAAAATAATCTTTTACAACCAGACTAGAGTTGGAGCTGGGTTGGTTGTTGAAGGGTTGGATCGGTGCTCCTGTATCCGCTATAGTTGAGAGCTGTTTACACACTGAGCTTCTAGGACAAGCTCTTGAGTTGTTTACCAGTAATTTCCTCTTGTCGCTTAAGCAGCTAAATCCCTGTAGAGGTAGTGCCGAGGTGTTGTCTCCGCTGCGCTGTAGTTAGGTGATTAACGACTTCCGTGGAAATTCAATGACGGATTGTAGCAATTAACGGAATTTACTTATGATTAAAAATCTATTCACGTCGTTGTCAATTACTGAGATTTTCTTTTGGGGATACCACCAGTGTTGCGCCACTCTCTCAGCGCTTTGTTGTATCCATTATAATACAGAAAATGTATCCAATCGTAACTATAGCCTTTCTGTACGTATCCATACGATACTAAATGAGCACATTGGTGGGGTTTTATACCTCCTTGTGAAGAGGACCAGTTCTGTTTTTACTGGGTTAACGCTGAGTCCGCGAGTGGTTTCTTTTTCCAGCAACAAATCTAAATATAAAAAATAGGAAATTGATGCCGTAACTCGTAATTATTAAGTTACCTACCCATCGTACTAATTTCACAGCACCACAACACGAGACAATACGCAAACAACAAGTAACGTAACCCCAAGTGAGTCCCTTCGTCGTGAGTATATCAAATCAAGAAATTCCTGTAATTCCACCATCAGGAAGGTTAAATCGTCATTTGACGACAAATTAAGAAACAAGATTCTCAACGCAAATGCAGGCAACAAAAACTTCTGGGCCTTGGTAACTTCCATCAAAAAGAATTTTACCTCTTCCTCAACCCCTCCATTCATCAATGGAAAGGAGGTGATAACAGAAAGCAAATCCAAGGCCGATTTATTGGCATCTCTGTTCGCCTCAAATTCTTCTCTGCCCGAATCTGATACGTCACCACCGGTCCTCGATCGCATCGCCCATTCAATGGGCGGGATCTTCTTCAGGACTCGTGAGGTGTATAAATGTCTCAAGAAGCTTGACGTCAACAAATCCACTGGCCCCGATAATCCCCCTATCCCCCTATGGTACTCAATAAATGTGCCTCACCTTTGGCTAAACCTCTGCGCAAACTTTTTGCCTTATCATATTTCTCCGGAGTTTATCCAAACTCCTGGAAACTAGCTCATGTTCAGCCCATTCCGAAAAAAGGTGATGCCAGCGACCCTTTAAACTACCGCCCAATAGCAATAACTTCTGTTCTCTCCAAAATCATGGAGACAATAATTAATAGAAAGCTGATGCAATATTTAGAATCTAACCAAATCATACACGACAGGCAGTACGGCTTTAGACCGAAAAGATCTACTGGCGACCTTCTTGTGTGTTTGACCGAGCATCTACACCGAAGCATCCATAGTTCCGGAGAGTCTGGTCTGGTTGCTCTAGATATTTCCAAGGCTTTTGACAGAGTATGGCATCCCGCTCTGCTGTCCAAACTCCAAGCTATTGGTATCGACTCAGTTCTTATGAACTGGATTGAGAGCTTGCTTTCCAGCCGTTCAATCAAGGTAGTATTGGATGGCGTCGAATCCAACCCACACTCCATCTCGGCCGGCGTTCCCCAAGGATCGATCCTCTCACCTGCTCTCTTTCTAATATTTATTAACGATCTGCTCTCAATCCCCTCCAACCCACTCCACAGTTTCGCCGACGACAGTACTCTGCGTTACTCTTACGCCAACGCTAGACAAGCAAGTGCCAGACCTTGTCTCTTAGACCGCGAACTCATGTCCAACTCTCTTAACGCAGACATCGAGCTCATTCTTGACTGGGGCCGCAAGAATCGGGTCGAATTTAACGCATCAAAAACAAAGTACTGCCTTATCTCCACCAAAACCTGTACCGACTTTCCCTCTATTTCAGTGGACGGGGATAGCCTAACACCTGACCCATCTCTTAGCATCCTGGGAATGACTCTATCTAATGATATGCAATGGAATGGTCACATATTCCAAATTGCCAAACAAGCGTATCAATGCCTAGGATTCCTTAAGAGATGCAAGTTCCTCCTTCAGCCAGCTGCTCTATCCACAATCTACAAGTCCTACATTCGACCCCACCTTGAATACAACTCGTATATCTGGGCGGGCGCTCCTAAAACCACCTTGGTTTGGCTGGATAAGGTGCAAAATCGCGCCATCAAACTCATTGGTGATAGCACTCTTTGCTCCTCCATCGACCCTTTAAGTCACCGTAGGAACGTAGCTGCACTCAGCAAGTTTTATCGCTATTATTACAGCGAATGCTCCACTGAAATAAAGAACCTCCTGCCTACACGGCAACTTTTTTCCCGCAACACAAGACTAGCCAACTCGGCTCACCCCTTCACCCTGCAGCCCTCCCCTTCGCGCACATTACGGTTTAGCTGTTCGTTTATAAATAGAACAACTCGGTTGTGGAACTCTCTTCCGCAGTCGGTGTTTCCGAGCTCATATAACATCTCTGAGTTCAAACGCAAGGTTCATCGACACCTACTCATGCACCCCCCAGACCCCTAACCTATCCTTTCTATTCTATCCTTCAGATCAAGCTTACTACTATACATTGCACCATGACTCGAACGACATGACGGACAAGTAGTACAAAGGGTGACTCCTAAGCTTCATCGTATCACAAAAAAAAAAAAAAAACCGTTTTCATTTTTAAAAACCCACATGAACGCGACAAGCCAAAAACATCATACCCTTGTTGAATGAACCGAAAAAAAGTAAAGCAGCTCAAGGCAGCTCAGAGAAGAGCAGCTTTCAAAAAAGTAGGACAAGAAATTTTGCCCTAGGTTGCTCTACCAAAAAAGATAGAGCAGAAGCCCGTGCTGTTGCTGCAGTTCAAGTTAAGCGGCCAACACACTCTCAGATTTAACTGCGCAGTTGAACTGTGACAAAAAACTGAACGATAAACTGACCTGAAAATTTGAGGGCTTGTCAGTTCGTTGCACGGTTTTTTTTGCTCAATCTCATCAGTTTTATTGATTTGAATACATCTGACCAGGGCCGGCGCTTGGGTTTTTTGCGCCCGGTGCACTATGCCACATTGCTCCCTATAAGCCGTTCATTTTTGAATGTAGTGAGGGGCAATGGAAAAAGACACAATCACTCGCTGGGGGGGTGGGGGGAGAGAAATAATACGATTACATAGGAAATTTCACATTTTTCAACATCCAACCAACAAAAATCTGCTGAAAACGTCGTAAGCGGAAAAGAGAGTAGGAGAGGACGATGGGGTGGGCAGATTTTTTGAACCTATGAGTTCCGTTCCCTTTTGCTAAGAAAAGAATCATTAGAAGGGAGAATTAAAATTGAAAACAACAACAAGCGAAATCATTCTAACGTATAATTCGTTGGAAAAGTTGACCCATGCGATTCTTCATCGAATTTCAAAAGGGAATAGACTATTACCACAAATTTTTGTTGGTTTTCCCCGAGTGAAACTGGCCATATTAATTTATTAACCCTCCAACGTCGGACGCTTGATGGTAGGACGCATCGTGTGGCAAATGCTCCAACTATGAGTAACCAGCATGGGTATTTGGACAGGGATAGAAATTGCGTAATTTTGTGAAATTTCTTGCAGCCGTAAGAAACGGTTTCATTATTTTTTAAATCTTTATTTCTGAAATAGCGCCCCCGGAAAATTGCGCCCGAAGCAAGTGCACCATTCGCACCTATGAAAGCGCCGCCACTGCACCTGACGGAACTGAACGATAAACTGACTGATCTGCGCAGTTTATTGGAGCAAGGGTCGGTTCGAGAAGCTCAGGTCTGAGGACTGCGTGAAAATAGTTCAAAACTGCACAGTTCACACAGTTTTTTCGTTCAGACGTGCCGTCATACGTGATAAACTGCGCAGTTAAACTGATAGTGTGTGGGCCAGTTTAAAGCAGGCTCATTTTGCTGAGATCAATAAGCACAACTCATTATGAAGAGTACAGCACAACTTTGAGATAATTATGTAGCAGACATTAGAAATTAATTTTGCTGATTAAACAAGAAACGGCAATAGATATAGATTTTAAATAGTCAGCCTTATTCTCGCTGTCGAGTGACGCGACAGATGTGCCACTTCGACCTTAAATTGGTATTCTCATTGTCAATCTAACAGATTTCTGGCGACCAAATCAACAAAATTCGTAATTGATTGTCGCAAGGTGGCGTGTGAGATGACATTTTTCTCGTTATATGTGTAGTTATCGACAGTTTCATACCACCGCGTGCCTTGTAGTCACGTCACTCGCCAACGAGAATATCACCTAGTATCTATAATGATACGAACGTATCCAAAGTGGCAGCACTGGATACCACACTATTTCAACACCTTCATAATTCGCAATGGACAGACCCTGCAGGATAAGCTTTTAAAATGACGTGAATCCATCCAAACTGAAACTGTAAAGAGAGAGTGTAGTACCTGAGAAACCATCACTAAAAGCAGAAAATCCTTCTCTCCAGTTAGTAATTAAAAGTTTCTATTTGCCAGGACGTTAAACAAGGAGCAAACTGGACTTTCTATTATCACTCTCCATTGCAATCAGGACTTCAGAGATTCTTCTTACATCTTAGTTCTTATTTTACTTCCTTTCTTCGGAACAATACCCCTTTACACTCTTTCCATGGAATTGTTACCCAAGTATTTGCATACACTTACACACACAGAAAAAATGATTTTTAATTTGAAATTTAATTGAAATTCACAATTTTCTATTTTTGTAATTTTTTTTTAATAATTCCCTTCCATTGCACAAAAACTTCACAATGGAAAAAACGTGAAATAAAAACCAGCAGAAATCTTTCAATTTTCTCAGCAGAATTTTAATTTATTTCTTTTAAGGAAAATGGATTCATTTCACTCTCTGACTGCAGAAAATATAAATTGGAAAATACCTTGGCCAAAAAAGAAAATTCTTTGCAAGTTTCTTTCAGATTCTTATGGGTTTAACATAAGTATAATTGCTCCTTCGTTATTTTTTTGCATTGTTTTTTTGGTATCCTTGTAAATATTCTCAATTCCCTTCTCCGATTTTTATCTTTAAAATTAATAAACAATTTTAGTTTTACATTCCCGTATTATCTCCAAAGAGATGAAAACCTGGACACTGATAAGTCCTTGACAATTCATATATTGCTGTACCTTGAAAGGTTTCGTGTTTGACTTGGAAAGGTAAATTTGCCCCAAAGGATTGCATTGATTACAACAAGTTAAACAAAAAGGATAAATATTGAAATTCAAGCCTATGCTGAGGTGATCGTCTGATGGACATGGGCCAATTAATTGCTTTCTATTTTTGTTGCAGGGTTTATATTATTGACAACGAGTTTCTTAATGAAAGATGGAAAATCTAAAGTTTTCTTAGCATTGAATTTTTACAATGAAGATGAAAGGTAATGAGTGGTAGATGTGGGAACAATTGGCAGCCGGGTCCTCCGAGCGAGGGCGGAGACCCAATTGTCGCTATAAGGGAACTCCGACATAGCCAGGCCTAAACCCGGTTGAGAAAATAGAAGGATAACAGGAGTCCATGACTTGAATGTCGATCACGACTTGACAAAAATACATATGGGGGTTCTGCATAAAAGGGTTAACCTCATATAGTACCAAACCCTTTCGATGAACAGACTCAACGACAAGGCTAGAAGTCGAATAGAAGGGAACACCTCTACTAGAATAAGGGTCTGGAACCGACAAGCTTTCAAAGGGGGCATGCCTCATGCAGCGCGTGAGCCCCATGTGCAAAATCAGGGGTATACCGAAAGAGGGCTTTCCCATTAAACTTGTCATGAGCACCACACAAAGCGAAAACAGAGATACTGAAGTGAGGTATTCCCCATAAGGGCTCTATGAGGCAAACCTGAAATGGGCAACCCTAACATCTGCTTTTTTGAAAGCTTTAGGCTTAAGCTTCTTCTTTTTCTTCTTTGATAAGTTAGCTGGCGGTCCGAGCGAGACGTCCCCGCAACGAATAAGCCGGTGTTGGTGCCACCCGAACTCTATTCATGATTCGTTTCCATTCGTGCCGGTTTTTGGCGACGTCTCGAGCCTCGGTGACTGATAATCGTTGATTATTTAGGACGCCCTCGATATTATTTAGCCAGGTTTTCTTCGTCGCCTATCGCTGCAGTCTCCGGACGATCTCTCCAGAGAAGTTTACGTGGCAAGCGGTTATCATCCATTCGGCCAACATATCCAAACCACCGTGGTTGACATATTGGTATTTCTTCTTCGATCAGTGTCCGCTGATCGCATCTTTGGTCTTTTACGCATTGATTTTTAACCGGTATGAGCTGGGTGATGCCGAAAATGTCGTATATCCGTCCGTTGCTTCGGCATCCGTGTCGGCTAATACGGGGCTGCCGTCAGCGAACATTAAGTCGGCTACGTAGTTGTTGTCGTCGTATAAAACTCGGCGTTATCCATCGAATGTTTATCGAATAATCGCGTCGATCACAACGTGGTCGAAGCGATGTTTTCCTGTCAGACACCCGTTTGAATCGGGAATTCGGATAAGTCGCTTCGAATGCGAATGCTGCTGGCTGAGCCATCGTACGAGGATTGGAAAAGTTGGATGATTTTCAATGGCACGGGTTCAGTTTCCAAGTCTCTCCGCAAGCTGTTCCAATCGATACAATCGAAAGCGGATTGAAAATCGATGAAAACGACGACGGTTCGTTTGCCGCAACGAATTCTTTCTTCCAATAGCATCCTCGATGTGGCCTAAATCCCGCTTAATCTTTCCGGGTCGTTTCAAAATTGTGTTTCAAAATTGGGACAACAATCGGAAGATACGTGTGTTATGAGGGCATGAAGTCTTTGGAGTCTTTGTGATAAGACATCACCTCCGGCTTTGATCATCTCGGCGGTTTCTTGGTCTATTCCCGGCGCTTTCCCATTTTCAGCGATTTTATTGCTGTATTTAACTCGATAATTGTCGGTTCGGTATCGAGAAATTGAATCGTCGGCTGTTCGATAATCGGCGGTCGAGTGCTGGACCTTGTGGCGGATCGTGGTTGTACAGCTGGTGGGAGAATTCGCTTATGGGGAGAAGTCACGAAGGTTCCATCCGATTTTTTGATGTTGTCGTTTGTTGATGTTGTTTTGCCGCCTAACCGGTCGGATTGTCTGGTACAGCGTCCGGGACTCGTGCCTCGACGCCGCTTCTTCCATGTCAGCTGCAACATTATTCCAGTACGCTTCTCGTTCCGATTTAATTTTCTGTCGAACTTCTTTGTTCAATCGTCGGTATTGCTCAAAGTCGACGTGTTTCATTCGTTTCTTCAGTTTCCCGATTCTGGTCAACTCGGCAGGTCGACCACCCTCCTCCTTTCACACCCTGAGCTTGCGACCAGACGACGGCAGAATTACTCCATAGTTACTCAACATAAACACTTGAAGTACCACTAACTCTATCAACATACGTCGATCAGCACAGAGTTCTGCAACAATTTATGAGTTGGTCCGAAATTAATTTTGGTGCAACAAGACCTGTGCCTGAAAAAATTGACAGACATGGATCTGAATAAATTGACGTAGAACCAGGTCAATATGTCACGCATGTATCTGTCTCCAGCTGTATTTTGCCAGCTTACAGTCTATTTTTGTGCTCATATGCCAGTCAAGAGATTCGTTCATGCATAGAACAACTCTTTTGTGGGACAAGCCTCCACGGTCTGAATTTCGAAGTTTTATGAAATCCCAGAGTTTAATCGTAAGGTTCACCGCCTTCTCCATCAGATCTCTCTAGACTTCTCTTAAGCTATTGTATTATCTTTCCATCTGTTGAATTTAGCTTAGTACTAGACCTTGCACCATGACTTGTATGACATGACGGACTGGCAATACAGAGGGTGACACCTAAGTTTTACTCTGTCTATTTTCTTTGGCTCTGCTTACATTTTTGCCAACTCGTTCTGTATTTCAGTGATCATGTCGTCATTAATCAAAAAATCATCCAAATCTTGAATGACCATGAATGATCTTTCGGCAAAATAATTTTGATAGAGCTGACTGATGATACCACTTGTAAAATCGACCTTTCCTCGTTAGAGATTGATTGGAATGCAAAAGCCACTCCAACTAAATAAATGCCTAGCTTTAAGCTAAAACTGCAATATTATTTGTAATTTGCAGTGGTGAGAGAAGAGACAACGGAGTACATCCTCGCTTATCGCTATTTGGAATGCAAAAAGCAAATTGTATTTCATTGCTTTATAGACAAGCGTAAAACATACAATCGGAAAACAGATTACAGATCGCAAACTTTACTGCAAGGAAACCGATACTTGACATAAACCGACCACAAAAGCTGGAAATAGAATTCAATTGTTTTCAATAATATCCTCGCAGCAATGTCTCCTGCCGAAGGGAAAGCGTACAATCAGCAAACATAATCAGTAATTCTAAAATTTTATCTCGCTTGCCTCCTTAAAATTACGAGCAGCGGTTTATCATCAATCGTAAAGAAACCCTTTCTCTATGCCAGGGCACGTCATTTAGCGATGAGTAGATTACGCCTAGGGCCTACGACTTATCAGCATTACCTTAAAAACATCGCATTTATCTGCGCCATAAAAAGCGCTTAATTATGGACTCTGGGGTAAACACGGACCTCATAACTCGCCACATAATGCACACGAAGGCTTACAAATTCCGTCATAACTCAAGAAATTTATTTAATCGAAATACCGGTGTACGGAGGCATCCTTTCGCCGACATGCATCCTGTTCCCTGGTGCCTACGCCAAAAATAGTGAAAACGAGTGGTGCCCGTGGTGGCGTGACCACTGCTGCCAAGTGGGGCTCGGGGCTAACGACCGTCTTCCACACCAGCCAGCCCCACTCCCCCGCGCAACAATAATAGGCAAATTGCATGCCAGTGCAGCGTGAAGATGAGCTTCTAAGTAAAGGGTTGCAGCCCTTCAGGGGCCACTAATCCTTTATGTTTTATAGCGCCATTTCCAGGATCTGGTGGATCCGTTGCACTCAACAATACCCTAAAGGACTCGGCTGGGTATCTGGGTCCAAGGACGCAAGGCTGGCGATGTTTGTCCTCGTTTAAGGCTCTGCCGCCATAAGCAATTTCCGGCCCTAGTTTCTGGCACAAAAAGTTTGGTGATTTAAACTTTCCTGCTTTAAGGGCATACACTCGCACAGGCTGTGAATGGGGCTCTGTCGTCGCTGAAAGGGCTTCCGTGAATAGGGCCCCATTTGATAATGCCACACAGTCACCAGAGTTAGGGCACCGACGACGACGACAACGGCAACAACGACTGCGAAGACGACGATTGATGAGCTCACGATAAGGGAATCTAGCAAGCACAGAGCACGTGACAGAATGTGTCACTGATTTGGCAACGTGTGACATTGAAAGACACGCCGCACGATGGAGCTGCTCCACCTTAGGACTCCTCAGACATGAAAAATTTCTAGCAGGTTTCAAACTCGCGCTTTTGACTGCGTGGTGATAAATTGCCTTCAATTTGTTCCCGTCTAGGTGATCCTTGCCAGCCTCGCCAGGCTTGCCTATTTCGCAGGTATCGATTTTCCCCCCTTGCGCTAGGACGAGGTTAAGCAGGAAGTGCTTCAAGGCAATTTGCGTCATTGAAATCCTTTTTGATATTACAGAGTGCGGGGCAGAAAAAGAGAGTGAGAGAGAAACAAAAACACTCCTGGCCAGGCCATGAAGGTGAGGCTATAATTAGGCTGCGTTCTAATTGAAAATCTCTATTTAATTAGAAGAGGAGTAGTCGTTAGAACGGATGTGTTTTTATTTCCTTGGGCTCGCAGTTTTTGATGGCGTCGTTATCTCTGTTATTAGGTGATTATAACGAATAATCCTTGGAATTAACTGGCGTGTTGAGTGAGCCTTATACTCTCACAACAAATAAATCAAAACGTACTGTGGGAGTGATGTTATGTTTTGCATCATTATTTTTTATATTACTCTTAAGTGAGAGCATAAATTTTTAAATGCTATGGCCTTTCGTAATTGTAAGTTTTAGATTATTTTTTTTACATTCACGAACAACTGCTTAGAAACATCGCATCAATACTTCCTACCACATATATACCGTATTCATGAAAGTGTAAATTCTCCTTAAAATAAAAAAATAATATTACCGACCAAATGGAAAGGCTTATAACAATCACAAAAATCCCTGATCAGAATTCTGATCACGCAATGGCCTTGGCCTCAATCATCCCAGAACTCTTTAGGTTCTCAGACTCAACCGACGCAGTACCTACCTACCGCGATTGAAACAAAGATCATCTAAGGTCAGCTATTAACTCTTAAAAATAGTGTTTAACTACCTATAATCAGGTTAAAGAAATCATTAAGTTGACAATTAATACACATTTTAACTCAACCAACTCAATCGCAGCATACTGGTTTAAGCACTCACGCCCAAGTGCCCCAGTAACTACTAAGGGTTGTCTCTTAGGCCGGCCGTATACCAAAGCTTCATATGCAGCTTTTCGTCGCTATTGCTTGGATATAAATGTAGCAAAGCGGCATGTGACGAGTTGTTCCATATAAAAAATGTGCAAAATGTCACCACTGATCATGTGAAGGTTTGGTATACGGTAGGCCTTAGACTTCTCTGGTCCAAACATGTGCCGTCGAGTGTCGATATTCTGCACCTTGCTACCGCAGGATGGTAACGAAGAATATTAAGGGCAAACTCGTCATCCTCAAGGAATAGCGTACAAGATGCAATCGTCCATAGGTGGTAATTTAGAACGCAGTGTCCTGACGTACCCGTTTCGCCTAAGTATTTCTGCTATAAAAAAAATTAGTAACAGTTCACTAGACCATTTTATCATAGCCTGGTCGTTTAGGGGTTTGTTGACCAAACTGGTAGATTCGGTACTGGCAGGTTCCGATCCCCAGAAAACTAAGCCATTTTTTATTTGCTCTTATTGCTTATTTACTTATCCAGCTTATCATAACTGCTCACTCTACCAGCCCCAATTCTGAGCCGACGTTTTCCAGATTGCCATCTGGGCGTTCCAGTAAACTTCGTCCTACCAACGAAGGTTTGAACTACCTCCATGTTATCTCCTATAAACCCTAATGAAAGAGGTTTTCCAACCTGGTTTCTCTTATTCTCTGAGCTACATGGCAATGATGTCAATATTATATAATGCATAAGATCACCTCTCTTCTGGCCCTTCTTTGCTCGAAGTACTGTTCCAGTTTATATACAAGATTTTTCTGCCAGTACATAGTATTCACACAGTCAGTCGTCAGTCTGTTCGGAAAATTTTCCTCATCGTTACTCCTGCTACCTTCCCATCTTTCGGTTTCAAGTTGCTCGATGACAGTTGGGCCAACTCCTAGTGAGCTCGTCTCGAACTCATCTTCCACCTCGTGATCGGAATCTTGCTTGGATAGGAGCTCAGGATCTTCGCAACACCATGGCTTCACTCCCTCCGAACTTGAACGATTTTCTTGTAGAAGGGATGTCATCGAAATCCGTGACAAGATATGTATCTTGAGCCAAGTCTTCTGCGATGACGTAAGGTCCCTTGAATTTCGGTTCTAGCTTTTGGCTTTTTTCTGAACTAGCAGCAAGATTGATGTCGACTATCAAAACGTTTCTACTAATGCTTCTTTCGTTTTCAATTGATCTAGAGCATCGAAGCGATGTTCTGCAACACATTCCCATGAAGATTCCCTTCTTGTAAATGTCGTAAGACTGAAAACTCAGTTTCATTTGTGGGTTCATTCATGGAAAATCGAAAAAAAATGCATTTGGAATATAGTATGCAGTAGCGTTCTTCTGGTAGTTTAAGTTCCACTGTAAGTCACGGAGTTTCTTATCCCAAGTATTGTTATCGTCAACTGATGTTCGCAGTTAATGCAGTATGGATTGATTTGCACGTTTAATGACGGCATTAGCTCGAGATGTTTTTGTAGTATTCAACACATATTGTATCTTATTTCTTGTACAATAAGACTTCGAAGTGAAGGTAGTACCTCAGTTGGTGACTATTTCTGGGGTAATCCATAATATATGGTCAATTCTTGTACAGCTCGGATTACTAAAGCGGTATTTGCACTCCGAACTGGAAAACTTGTCAATGAGAGTCCCTATGAAGGCTCCTCAAATTTTACGTAGGCGATGATTTCATCGTTCAATGAAAATCTTCTTCCTCCGAAGCGAAATTTTGGAGTTGGTCATATCCGATGAATGATCAGCCAATTTAACCTGCAATTCGTGAAAATTGGGCATGGCCATCGCAGAGGTGGGACCCGGTATGTTATCTTGATGGAACCAACCTTCTTCAGCTTGCCAAGTAATGAAGCGTTTTAAACCCCCTAATTGTTTTACAGTTAAAAATAGCAAATTCCATGACTATCATAAAAAACTGTATCTTTTTGGGAAGCGAGGGAATCAGCAATTGCAGGAAACTTTGCTTCGTTTCGTGTTTAAAAACCCCCGACTCGTTTCGCTTAATCCGCTCCAACAGGGCCTTGAATATGTGTAGTGGAATGTCCAAGGGCAGCACCCAGCAAGAGGATAGCTTACGCATGACTAATATTTCAGTCAATTGTATAATGTGCGCAAGCTGTTAGTAGAAAAGCAATGGGCGTTCGAACACAAAAAGTCATAAGGTTTATACAGGGGGTCTAAATTTCCGTTTTCCGCCATCTTGGATTTTCTTTGCTGTGCCAATTGGTTTTACAGGTGGTTTAAATCCGCATTTTTCGGTTGCTGACTCGGGTGCGGATGTGGTCTTGGGTGTTAGTGAGCGCCACCTGTAAGATTAGGTGAACAACGCTGAGTCTTGGGAATTAGGTTAAACTTACATGTGCCTCGGATGAGCTTTCGTGCCGGACGAGCTTTTGAACTTTTCTGTGCCATGGTTTGACTCTCAGATGAGCTTCCAAGGTAAAGGATCGAAACAGCTGTTTTGATCTTCGCTATGCTTTTAGTGGGATTTTGCTGATCCTGGTTTGGATCCTTGATAAGCTTTGATGTTTTACCTTAGTTGCAGCTTCGTTTAGCTTAATTGTATGTATTGGATTGGTATGGTTTTCGAATTAAAAAATATTAGTATATAATGAAAAAATCATACAAAGTTCTATGCGATAAACGAGGTTCAAAGTGCACTTTCGCGTTGACTTTGGGATGTAAATAGGTGAGATTATTAGACTCACAAAAACCTTTCTTAGACAGGATTAGCCTAATCATATATAAGTCTACCTTTTTAGCTTTTTAGTATATCTACTATCAATTGCTTAGAGGTTATCATTAGATCTGCAATAGTAGGGAATATTTATAACCCGTTTATATCTTCGTATATGTATAAATTTTAGTTCTCCTAATTTACTGACTTAATGGTCTACTAATGAGCATCATCCTATAATAAAACGATTCGAAAAAAGCCCTGAAAATTAATGAGATGATAAGTTCTATACCCTGGAATATGTATGGGATTCACCTTGAGTTTTTACAGACAAGTTTGAATTTGCATTTAACCTTAATAAGAATGAATTGAGCAACTCCAAAATAGCATTCTCCAACTTCTCTTCTCTTTACTCAAAGGATCTGATTCGAATTCCTTTCTAAGATTGTCATCATCAAGTATACGCTTTGTTGAGATCATGTCTCTAGTTCAACCTTACGGCTATTTTCCAATCCATATCTTTGCATAATCACCTGACTTTGGCTTTGATGCCGGATCTATTTAGAATAGAATGGTAATAATGGGTTGTTTTTGAATGTATGCGAATGTAAGGGACTTAAGATATTCGGTACAATTTTCATGAAATATTTATTTTCAGCCTCTTTAATCAGAAACTTGAAATGTTACTTTCATCCAGGTACAAATTCCGGCAATTTAAAAGTTTTCCATGACCAGAACTTCCCTCTCCTGCAAGAAACTCCTTCTCGTATCCTCCGTAAACTCACAATTTACCAATCCAATTTACTTTTAAATTACTCCTCAATAACAAAATAAGATTTACCTGAAACATAATGCAACAAAATTCCTGTTTATTTTATGCACTATCCAACAAAAGGACTAAAAACTTCCCTGAGTGTGTGAAGAAAAACCCTTTGTCGGATATATATTGTAAACCCTCCTAGGGGCTAATCCTTCCAACTTCATCCTGACATCGTAGGTCAGGTACATTAACCAGGACAGTCGATAACGGAAGCCGAAACGTGTCTTGTATGCTATATCTGGGCTTGAGGTAGCATTTTGTTTAGCATCTGCACGTGGCCGTGTCTCTAAGGCCTGTTGTATATATAGTATGTTCCGAGGAGATCTGTGGAAGATGTATTTGATCCTTGACCCATAAGACAAGCATCGTTCCCCAGTAATATACCATAGAGAAGGCAGCTCTGCCGAACAACGTAAGCATGTCACCGCTTTATCCGAAAAGTCGCTAGCTAGCAGAGAATCGACTTATGAAAAAGGTTTCTCCGATTCCAATTCAATTATCCCAGCTCGTAGTCAATGTACTCGAAAAAGATTTATTTGCAAGACGTAAAAATGGGTGAAAGAATCGAAGGGCTTATTCCGTCCCTAATCCCAGCAGCTAGAGGTTACCAAGACTCTGGGCAGCACACAAAAAAATACCCATTGAGGAATACTCGCACATAAAATGCTTCTATATCAGCCTTAAAGACCCCTAAGGCGAGCAAATGCTGCTCGTATCTGCACGGATATGCCACGCTTCGGAAGGGATGAATTTTCATTCAATTCACTCCTTTAAGTCGGCTTAAGGTCAAAGGATATAACTGCTGCCTTTGTGGCTTTGTTTACGACTCGGAAAGTTTTGAATTCTATTATGCAAATGCGGAGAGGAGCTTTGGAGCGCTCTGTATTTGATCAATTGGATCAGTACAGCGCCGAGCACTTTCGCCTTTCAAACCATACGTACGAAATTTTTGTGCACTCCAAGTGCCGCATTGTTGTGTGAAAAAGGATAACAAGGGCGCCCCCCGCCGGTTGGCTGCTTGACTCTGCTACTTCATGGCATTTTTGGTTTGGATGTAAATTAAAACCGGCAAACGACATTTCACAGCTCAGTTAATTCAAGGCTGCTCGGGAATTTTCAATTCCCATCAAAAGGATCACAGCACAAACGACCGAGCAGATAGCTGCGAGGAAAAATGGCATGGGGTCGGGGTCGATTATCGATAGATTATATTTATCGAGGGATTTAAGGATGTTTTATAAGTAAAAAAAAGGGATGAAATTTAAATAAACGATTTCAAAATTTAATTTGAGGTAAAGGGGCAAAGTCCTTTTTATTGTGCTGACACATAGAGTTTCCTTTGCTACATTTTAAAATTTAATCAATTCCTTCTCGGTTAGTGTTGTGGAAGTAATTTGCATGAGAGACAGAGACCATGATTGCATCTTCCCATTTCTGGATTAACATGTGCCACAGGGTTACTGAAAGATTTATTTACAAAATTCCTCTCAGAAGGCCTTTTTGTCCAGTTCTCCTATTGTAGCAGATGGCCATGCAAAACCATCTTAAACTGGCCTTTTGTACATAACTGCTAGTAGATAGGCTATGTGCATTCTAGTTCCCTGGGCACATATGAATCATGACCCGCCATCTTTGTTTTTCTATTACCGAGTTTCCATGGGAGTCGAGTTGAGTTGAGGTTGAGTTGAAATGACACTTCAACTCAACGACTCAACTGTATGCGTTTCCATGGCTGACTTTTCTGCCTGTGTACAGACAGCTGAATGTGTACTTGTATTAAGCAAGCAGCTGTTTTTAAATTTGACGTAATATTTTTGTTATTATAAAATAGTGATCATGGACCATAAAATTAATTTATTGTGTTCGTTGTAGGACAGAAATGTTATAAACAGGCGCGACATTTTGACTTTTTTAACATTTGACAATCCCGTTTGTAATTGTGTGCGTGAACTCTGTTCAATCTACCTATTCTCGTTGAGTTGAGCAGAGTTGAAAATCTTTAACGAAAACTCTTGACTGCGACTGTTTCCATGGAGTTCAACTCGGGTTCAACTCTGGTTGAACTCTCATGGAAACTCAGTATATGTAGTGCTAATTGTTGGTTTGGATGAAATCACATACAGAGAGACTGTGTGTTTGCGTATGCACCTATTTCACAAAATGATTACCTCCTTCTTACAAACACTCTTTCACACACGTGTATATGTGACGTCTCAAACCAATTGCCACCTGCAAACAAAATTCAAGGCACTGGAGATCTCTGGCCAAACTGGCGCATTACCTACTACTGCTCTACCAAGTCAAACGAACAGAATTTAGAAGCTCCACGCTATTTAGATGCTATAAAAGCTAAGATAATTCGGATTTCTAAACTTGGGAATCAGCCTGACCGTCCTATAGTTGATCATTTCGTGTTGCAATATTTAGAATAAGCTCCTTAGTCTCAACTATTTAGTCTAACTCCGCCGTTGTCTCGTCTCAAGTTCAGGGTGTGAAAGGAGGAAGGTGTTCGAATTTACGAACACGACATCTTGACGGTCAAAAGGAAATCATAAGAATGGAATTATCAAAATATCAGTTGCTGCGCTATCGGAACTTTGACTTCCAGGATTCGGAACATTGACGATCATCACGTCAACAATCGACGCTTTACTATTCCGGTTGGTGAGAAACGAGAGGCTGGCGTCGGATTTATGGTCGATTGACGGGCTGCCAGCGTTATCGCATTCCAACCGATATCAGAGCGTTTGGCGGTTATAACCATCGGTGGAACGGTGGAGACCTATATCCTATCCGTTTATGCGCCAACCGAGACCAGCACGGAAGCGAACATAGACGAATTTTACAAGCAGCTTCAACAGAGGCTGGATGCGATACCTCGAACCGAATTAATAATAGTCGCGGGGGACTTCAATGCACATCCAGGAGCAGATTGAACCGGCTGGGAAGGAACGATGGGCAAGTTCGGGCACGGGGTAATTAACGACAACGGCTTACGCCTGCTTTCATTCGCAGCATCAAACAATTTGATCGTTGGCAGTAGCATCTTCCTACATCCACTCAAACACCAACTCACCAGGCGAAATCCATCCAGCAACGACTCGGCGATTCGACGTTTTGATCAACTCAAGATTCAGATCGGCGCTTAAGACGTATGTGCAATGCGTGGGCCCGATTATCTCGTTAGACAGAAATTACAGATGCGATTACAAAGAGCAAAGAAAATAGCGCCACCACCAGCCAAGAAGAGTTGGGCATGCCTACGAGACCAACCGATCGGGCGAGAGTTTTAAATGGCATTATCCAACAGGTTCGCGGAAATACGGGACGATATCGATGTAGAAGAAAGGCAATTGTCGGAGGCCATTGTGGGGTGTGCAATGGAGTTGTGTCCACCTATCCGTAAACAGCCATGGATCTCGAACAGCTGTCTGGACCTCGTCGATCAGCGGAAACGAATGAAACACGTCGATTTCGATCAATATCGACGATTGAACAAAGAAGTTTGACAGAAAATGAAATCGGAACGGAAAGCGTACTCGAATAGCGTTGCGACCGACATGGAAGAAGCGGCGTCGCGGGAAAACAACATTATTAAATGACAATATCAAAAAATCGGATGGAAGTTTTCGCCACCTCTCCCTATAGGTTCCTGCAGGGATGGGAGAGATTTCTTCCACTAGCTGTACAACCACGATCCGCCACAAGGTCCAGCACCCGAACCGCCGACTTCATGACAACTTTTTCAATATTCCGGTCAGCCATAAGTACAGGTATCCGCCCAAATATTTGAATGTCCCATTCACGTTCATCTGAGATCCTAAAAGCATAAGTAGTTGATGCGCAGTAGCACTCATAAACTTTTTGCTACATCGTTGACATACCCAAAAGTCTTTGCTCCCAGTTCTTCCTAAGCAAAGAGTCCGTAAAGATATTCCACAGGAGAAGGTTGGACCCCAACTTGTGGTAACCATTTGCTGACCTTTCCCTGAAACCGCCAGTCTTCTATCTGTATTCCTACTTCTTCTTCTTCTTTGATCCGTTAGCTGGCGGTCCGAGCGGGACGTCCCCGCAACGGATACGCTGCTGTCGGTGCCGCTGTATTCCTACTGCCCTACCTTTCAGTATCCTGCTTTTTATTTGTTGAAACTTGACCACACGCTTTTTTCAATTAACTGAACTGAATCTTATTGTAGACATAACAAATGACAACCATATTCATGTCCATTGATATAGCCCGAGTAAAAATAAAAAATGGCCTAACAACGGGCGAATACCGGCCGCTTGACTTATTAAGGGAGTATTTTTAACCTCACGGAAACCAAACTTGACAAAAAAATTAAATGACGAAGTACTGACGATCCATCACATGGCCGAGAACTATGTTTCAATAATGGTCGGTGTTGGCTCGTTGTAAGGCCATCTTTTATTTTTACCCGGGTACTAAAATTCAAAATTCCTAGCTTTAATTTTTTAGGTCAATTTAAGAATATTGTTGTTTCAAAATAAATAATTTAAAATTCACCTAATAATCTATTCATTATATCCCCACTAAGAAAGTAAAATTTCAAAAATCATCCATAATAAAACAAATTGTTATAGTGTCAAGAAAAAATTGCTACTGCTGTTGATTCTGCTAAACCAACTTTACATTTACCCCGTAAACACCCAAAAACATTAATGACCATTGTGATAATCCTTAAGCTTACAAAGGCTATTTAAAATCGTACCCACAAGAGACTGCCACAAAATTCTACACCCCAACAGAACCTCTACAAACAATAAAGTGCCACAAATGAACCATTTTTGGACATGATCGATGTTTGGGTTTATTCAAATTTTATTTTATTTATGTTGATTGCTTTCATTCTCAAAAAGGGACTTTCCAACTTCGGTCTATTCAATCAAAACAATTTCGACCAATGACCAAACAGGAGTATGTCATCAGTGCGGGAGTATTAAGGTTTTTCTTGACCCCAAATCTCTTCCTTTTTACTCTCCCATCTAATAAATATCTACTTGTTGTACACTATGTCAAAGTTTAATTGATGATTTCGGTATGTAAAAGTTTAACCTACGTCAAATATTTTGTCAACAACAGGGAATTATTCGGATTTCTGATATTGACTGGCGAGGCGAGAAGTGGCACTTATTTCAATGTTATACAAAAAGCGTGTTTCTTAAGAATGTTTTTTTTTTTTTCTTAAATATTTCGCTCCTTTTCAATAGACGAAGTAAAGTTCGTGCGAAAGTATATGGAAATTTTTTGTTAATGATTGCCAGATTATGGTGGGAACTAATAACGAGACCAGCGGAACACGACAGCTTAATCTCTTTGGTTAGACGGACGCCGTTTTAAGCCAATTTACTCATTTGGGTTTTCCCATCAAATTGAAGCCCTTTCTGGGTTTTTACAGAATTTTTAAAGGATATTTCCGTCAGCGTCAGCTTAAAACACCCAACTATCATTCCAGACGTCCATGGTTCGAGCAGAGAGCAATAATAGTAATAAGTTATTATTGTTCGCTGGTTCGAGTCCGGAATCATATACTGATTTTCCATGATAGTGGAACCATAGCTTTCTCGTGTTCTGTATTTATAGGCGATGGAATGACAAAGGAGGTGAGGGGTTGTTGTAAAGAGCCAAGATAAGAAAGAGGAGAATTACATGATTACCGAGTTTCCATGGGAGTCGAGTTGTGTTGTGGTTGAGTTGAAATAACAAATAACTCTTTGCGTTTCCATGACTTTTCAGTCTGTGTACAATTAATTTTATTATAGATTTTTGTTTAAAAGTATTTATTAAATAAAAGTCACTTCTGACGTCCAAGCTAGGCACTTTTTGTACCTTTGACAGTGTGCATTTTAAGTTGTGTGCGTAAACTCACTTTAACCTACCTATTTTCGTTGAGTTGATCAGAGTTGAAAATCTTCAACGAAAACTTTTACTGTGTTTGTTCCCATGACGTATCACTCAGGTTCAAATCTGCCCAGTGGGAAAAAGGAGCCATCTTGGAGCGCTCCAAAAGGAGCATAGAGTGCTCCCGTTGCCATACCCGTTCTATATTCTTTTTAACATTGTATGTCATTGCGAGGGATCATACGTTTTATGCTCCCAAAAACGCGTTGTTGGAGCATTATAAAAAAGCTTTTTAAAAAAGAAATATTCATGGGCGCCTGTGGGTATGTGATCCGGTATCGAAAAGCTTTTATTTTGTTTATCTTTTGCAATTGCCTTTTTCTTTCCAAGCCCGAGAGTGGCTTTAAAGCAGTCCCCCAACTAAACTCTATCAACTTCCAAAGCTGCTTGTCCTCCGTATCGAACGAGAGCCGGGCTATTGAGTCTGCTAATGTCACATTTTATGGGCATGAAGATAATTGCCCGTTTTCTTTTTTTATATAAAATTTATGAAAACTCCAAGAAAGCTCCCTTGAGAGTGCTCCAAGTACACTCCCCTGTGCATCGCTCCCAACTTTTCCCACTGGGTATGTCCTATACGATCGCCGAAGTCATCGTTCTACGACGGTAGTATTGGATTTGAGCTGGAGTATTAAAACCGTGTGTTAGGCCCTCCACACACGAGTCGACTGATATGCAATCCTAGCTGCATACTCAACGGTTTCGTGACCTTTGATTTTTTGACCAAAAGTGACCTTGACCTTGAATAACTTTCAAAGGGTTAATCGGAACATTTTTGTAAGAACTAAAGTTTTAGAGAATTCCATTGTCAACATTTAAGGCCCGCACGGGATTATACGACCTATAGGAACCGAAATACATACAAGGAAAACACCGGAAAACGCGATATCTCCGGTGGCCATGATGTTTTTTAGGATTCCGAAATTGTTTTTTTTTTAAATGCCAAGGAAGCTGTGGACCAATTTCCAGCCGTTTTGGAATTTTGCCTCCTTAAAATGCTAATTGCCTAGGGACTATTTCTGTTGTCATCTGAAGTCGTAGAGATCAGAGCGACTGATTCGATAATGAATGCAAGCTGGCAACTGAACGTAAGAATGCTGCGTACCGATCAATGCAGCAGTTTCAGAAAACACGGGCACGCGAAGAGAAATATAAAGAGCTCAGAAAAGAAGAAAAGAAAATTCACAGACGAAAAATGAGGCATGGGAAAAAAAATCTCATCTGTGAACTAGAACAGTACAGAGCGCCGTCGTTCTCGGCCGCACCAGGCACGGGAGTTCTACCGAAGAGCACGCAGTATGACGCAATTGACGCGACGTTGCACTTACTTTAATGACAAATAAGGAAATCAGATCACCGATCCTAAAAGCATCTTCGAGCGATGTGAAGAGCACTTTCATGAATCGACAAATGGCGAGCTAACTGAGGATTTGGAGGCTCCACCAATATCTGATGATAATGCTATACTGCTGCCAACAAAGTTTAGAAGAAGTTAGCAGAGCCATCTGGCGGCTCAAAAACAACAAGGCCTCGGGTGCAGACGACATCCCAGCGGAGTTGGTTAAATATGGAGGGCCTACATTACACCAAGCGATTCATGAATTAACTGTGCAAATATGGGAGAAAGAAGCAATGCAAGAAGACTGGAGAAAAGGCATCCTCTGCCCGATACATAAAAAAGGAAATATCACAGCGTGTACTAATTATCGCGGTATAACGTTGTTGAATACCGCCTGAAAAATATTCTCCGTTATTCTACAAGTGACTGATCTGATTTTCACTTTGGGCTATGGAAAAATGTCTCAAAGGTTCAACACCTCTTCATAGACTTTAAAGTCGCCTATGATAGCTTAGTCAGAGTATAACTCTACAAAACCAAGAGAGAATTCGGCATCCCCAACAAACTAAAAAGACTATGTAGGTTGACCATGACCAATGTGACAAGCCAAGCAAAGGTATCCGGAACACTGTCCAGTCCAATCAACATCTATAATGGACTCCGACAAGGGGACGGTCTGGCCTGCCTCCTTTTCAATCTGGCGTTGAAGAAAGTGACCCGAGACCCATCATTGGAAGAACGCTATTAAAGAAAGTTTCACCCAGATTGAGCCGGGTCGGCAGAATATCTGGGACTGCACATTACCGAAAGCAAAAAAAGTACATGGTGGCCTCGTCTGCAAGAACACCAAACATTGATCTCACAGTCAAGGTAGTGGAACACAAGAATGAAGTGATAAAATCATTTACCTACCTTGGGTCAATAGTAGCAGCCGACAATAGCATGGGCAAGACATCTAGCTCGTATGAGTGAAGATGAGCCTACTCGGAAAGTTTTCTGCGATAAGACCTATAGGGTACTACAGCAAGGAAGACCCAACCTCCGCTGGAAGGGTGGTGTAGACGCTCACAGCTTAGGGATGCCAAACTGGATAACATCGACTCAGAATCGGGACCGGTAGAGAGAAGAGTTGCGAGGAGCCAGGACCGATTCGCGTTTGTAGAGCCGTTAAAGAAGAAAGAAGAAAAAGAATATAAAGGCGAGAAACGTCACTCCGTCACTCCATCCTGACATGAGATCGGCCCAGAAATGGCACGATGGTGTGGATCGGGCCTTATATTCTCAATCAAAATGCAGTCAGCCTCACTGCGGCTCTTGCCGTGGTTAGATGCAATAGTGGAGGAGGTATGCAATCACGTGCGGCATTTTATCCATTCGCACGATATTTATGTATATGGGATTGTCATTTCCCGACATGCGCGTTCATTTTCGTTTTGAGTTGGCGATTACTCTAGTATAGCCCATTAATAGACTCAACAAGGGTACTTTATCAGTTTCAAACTAGCTTGGACCTAATCATTGAGACCCTATCATTCCGATTGCGCTTTGGGTCCCAGACAGGTCTACCTATTAGTAGTGATGAGCAATAATGGTCTTGTTCTTGCAGCCTTGTCTTGTTCTTGCACATTTAGCAAGAACAAAAACAAGACTTAGTTATGCTTGCAAGAACAAGAACATGACTAACTGTGCAAGAACAAGAGAAGAACAAGACTAAATTAGTCTTGTCTTGTTCTTGCGTTTGCTCATCACTACCTATTAGCATAGCCCTTTGAAAGGCAGTAGGTAGCCTGCTTATTCTCGCTATGATTCTAATGGAGGATAGTACTTAGTGTCACCTATAAGCTTACAGTTTTGCCTGCAAGAAACGATTCTGGCTATCCAAGTAATGTTCGATCTGAGCTAACTACTAGGAATTTCACCATGGCGTCGATGCATGACGCATAACGATCACACTATCTAAGTGAAAATGTGACACATTTTGATTCAACCGTTTTTTGAATCCAAAATCATTATAAATGATTTCTTGTACTTTAAGAAACTTCTTTGTTACAGTCTTCGTCCAAATCCACGTTATCAACAGTCCAAAATCCCCGATAAAACTCAACTCCATTCCGGGTTCAAGGAAGTCAAAACGTCGTTCCAGAAGAGTCATATAAAAAGTTATCTGCGTCGATCTATAAAAAGTAAATAAATTTGGCAACTTTAATGCTGACAAGATTTTCAAATTAAATCGGGAGCGAATAGTCGTTGTGGAACTTAAGAAATGATTTCTGAGCTCCAATCCGGAACAACCATCCGGTTTCCCGGGCCTTTATTACGTTTCGTCCCAAGGATTTAGACTGTAAAACTCCACAGAAAGGAATAATTAAGAGAACATGTAATTAAAGTGCTCATCCAGCCCGGGCTTTACATGGAACAAACAGAGCTCCTCCTTGGGTTCAGCCCCTAAGGGCTTCCAGGACAATAAAGGGAACGAGCAAATTCCAAACAAAGGTGTTCCCAAGTATTAAGCGCCCCATTTACCCAAACAAAGCCAGGAGACCACGAAATTGATTTCATTGCAGGGAGCCCTCAGCCCGGAGCTGGCTTCGAAGGTGTTAAACAAGCAAGCCCGTTGATGGTGTTCGGGGTATCCTTGTGAAGTTTTTGCACCGTTCCTCCTAGTCCCAGGGACTTGTGCAAACTTTTGTCCTAAATTAACTATTAAGAAGCCGGAGCTGATTCGATGCGTCTCTGCCTTAGTGGGGCAACCGCCGAGCGCTATGTTGTTACGTGTACTCAGATTAGCATTAGCCTACGAGTAAATTTCGGGCTCCTCAAAGTGGAACAGGGAGCAAATACTGAGGCGGTTTCCACTTTATCACTGGTTTATCTCAGAAGTCGTGTAATGTTGTAAGTCATGACTTCTCGGCGAAAATGATGTTTGCAAACATTCTGCTAAATACCCCGTAGTTTTGTAGCGCTGGGTACAAGATGCTTGCCGCGAAATATCCTTCTTGTGAATGCTTGAAATGGCAACAACGAAAAAATCTTGAGATTGTTTTTCACGTAGCTGCGTATCCTTCTCCTGAGGCCATTAGAAGTGGAATTGAGAATTCTCGCTGTGGTAGAGTTTTGCGAAGAAACACAAATTCGTTTTTAATGACTCAAAAAAATTCTTTTTATTTTCATGATCATTTTTAACACTAATCACTGATTCTTCTGTTTTATAGACCCTGAAATATTTTTTCACCTCAACCAAGTTTAAACAACGTAGGCACAAATGTTGGTGATTAGCAAGAGCATATTTAATGGTTGGCTTAAGGGAGATTTTTGACCAATATCTGTCAGGAAGCTTTGGTTAATGAATCCAGAAGAAGGTAAAGATAGTACTCTAGTTTAAGAGACTACCTCTGCCCTAGCTTCGTAAAAATAAGCCCAGTAGACAATCTCTCCTATGCAGAAAAAGGCGAACAAAACCAAAATGTATGACGGTTCATTCAAGTCACCTTTTAATCAGTGATACGAACAACCAAATAGATATCTTAATCGATGCATCTCCCATGTACAGTGAGTGTCTGCATCCCCTGACGCGACTGGAGCGATGATACACATTTTATTGCAAATACCATTGCATACGCACGGTTCTCGCGTCACCAACCTAGAATGAGATTCGTGTTGATTGACAGTAAAATGGAATGGAAGGAATTGAGATTAGATCATCTACGAAGATTAGAAAAAGAGTGGGTGATAAAACTGAGCCCTGTGGGACACCGGCAGAGAGGTTTGGGGCTTAAATTTGACTCCATACAATTTCACCTTAATCCAACGGCTTGACAGGAAACGCTCAATCCAGTTCTTTAGATCTAAGTCAATACCAATACCATGGAGTTTAGCTAAGAGACCAGGATCCCCAGCTCTATCAAAAGAATTGGAAGTATTCAGAACAAGAAAACTGGACTCACCAAATCCGTCCATGTTTTGATTAAGGTTTTTTTGACAGACATATTAAACGGTCCAGGTGAAATTGTTTGGTCTAAAGTCGTACTGTATGTCATTTAGAATTTATTTGGACTTGAGGTAGTCCATAAGTATCTTGTTGGTAATCGTCTCCAATATTTTGAGAGAGGCTAGAAGTAATTGTTATTAGAAATGCTTCCGAACCCTTTTTTCGTATGAATAAGACATTTGATGGTAGCTCTTATACACTAAGCCTAAGCCACAAATCTCTTGGCAGAATCTAATCTCTTTTTTCTTTGTCGCGATAGCCCTAGTAAATCGTTGCTATACCATCTTCGGTAGCTACGGTAAAAGATATTGTCCGGGATGCCCAAATTGGCCCCTATGGACCATTGTCCTGTGTAGGCTACCGTAGTTGTGGCAATATCTTATTGTGGTCGGTTTAGTAGGTCCATTCTCAAGTTGTTCTAGAGACCAAGTGGCCAAGTTGTTCTAGAGAAAATTCAGGTTGAGATTTCCACTGAACCTAATTAGGTAGGTTACCAGACGAAGCTAGATGTTTATCGTGCCAATGGATGCGTGGCCAGCTAGTGGTTAAAGAGTGCTGGTCGCAAACGGTTCCCTTTGATGTTCGGACAAGGTCGGAACATATACTTGGTAAACGGCTCTAGCAGAATGGACCCACTTCCGCTTTTCTAGTGGGCTGGTTAACGAAAAAAACATAACAATAAAAACAAAAAATTGCTTGCCTCTAGTGTGGAGGTAATCGTCCACTGTGCAGCGAGTGCCAGCCATTGTACACATGCACATGGTACGACCTGGTCAAAGGAAAAGTTACTCGCCTACAGCCTGGATACGGTAATTGAGACTACCATCAATTCGGTGAGTGCTAGTCATAATGCATGTAGGATCAGTATCGGACACCCCTTTTTTCATTCTTCACAAGATTACTAGGAATGAGAAGGCTAGCGAGACCAGTCTGACAAAATAAAGTTCCAGTCGATTGTTGTGGAATGCAACAAACGGATGGCACTTAATCAAGCCAACCCTCCCGTGGAGTTAGGGAGCTGGTCAAAGATCACCTGCACGTCATCATGTGCAGCTTTGATATACGAGAGGTTTTCGAACCCTGGGTGGAGGTGGAAGCCTAACTATCGAACATAGTGTTAGGCCACATCCTCTCAGGCAAGGAAGGAGCATCATCCTGCTAAGCCCTGGGAGGTAGTCAGGGAAATCAAATGTCAGGCCAGGTCTCAAAGGACTTCCTAGGCGAATGCGTCACGTTATATTTGTGACGCCTTGGAAGGCAAGAGTTTCAAGGATCCCAGCTGTGTATATCCCGAAGAGACCTAGAGATCGTATCTGGCTGCATAAAGTAAATCTGGGACCTAAAAAGTTTATTCAGTGCCTCAGTCTCAGGCTCAAATCCTGCGGTTCCTATGGACTCTTTCTCCTTATCAGCTAGGAGTCCCTCGAAATATTGTCAAGGAATGAAATTCGGTTAAGATTTGCCATACTGAAAATTTTGAAAATCTTTGCCATACTGAAGAATTTTGAAGACAGGGGAGGAGTCTTCCGATCAGGGTGAACCGGTATCAGTAACTAGTGAGTAGAACGGTTTGAATTTGGAGAAAGCGCCAAGGAGAGGATTAGTTGGAGCTAGTGATGAACAAAAATGGTCTTGTCTGGTCTTGGTCTTGGTCTTTCACATTTAGGACCATCATTCTAAGCCGGGCATTCCCTAGCTCCATGCTCTTTTACTACACAATCAAAACATCGCGTCACTGATGAGAGGCGTCTTTCTCTACAACAGGTGCTCGCTTACGCTTTCCTCCTTGGTATGATCTATCATTCATGCTTACCTGTTTTGCTCTCGTTGAGCTCCTTATCGTATCGTATTGCATAAACTTTTTCCGTCGTTTTTCATCGACACGAATTACATTTATAATATATTGAATTTTCGACTCTAACTCAATGTCCGCTTGACTCGCTATCACCAATATCCTGTAAATATATTCCTGGTATGTTTCGTTAGTTTCCATCCTGACCCTGTTCAGTTTTTTGTGGACATCCTTTCTGTTGAGAGTATCTGAGAATTCAGATTTGAGTGCCTTCTTAATATTGGTCCAAGATTTTGTGTCGCGCCATTCAAATCCGTTAACAGCATTGCAGAGCCTCTAAGCAACCTTTTTGCGTATATTATTTTCTGCACATCCGTCCACCTGCGCAATTTCGCTGTCTCCTCGAAATTGCTAACCCACCTTGCCACGTTCTGATTGCCTTCTGTTCCCGACTAGAATTTCTTGGTTCGGTCCGGATGAGGTTAGCCTAATTTGACTGTTAGGCCCTAATGTTGAAACCTAATAAGGCCCAGAAGAAAAGTGTAAGGCTGCTCGCACACTGCATCAGAATTTGTACGATTTTGTGCGAATTCTGATGAAATTGTATGCTATTTCATCGGAATTCGCACAAATTCGTACAAATTCTGATCCAGTGTGCGAGCAGCCTAACGCTTTTCACCTATTGCCGCCGAACTAGAAAATCCTTATGAGGGCCATATCAGGCAAAAATGGATAGGGCCATATAATGCGCACCTAACGTTTATTATGTAAGGCGTGCGATAGATCATTGGCAGTTTTTCCCCATTTCGAGGTATCGTGGCTTAATAGACGCTGGTAAGAATAACTCACCAGTAAAACTTGAGAAGAGCAGATTAAAGGACCACGACTACGGCGGATATGGAAACAAACAAAAATTCTCTCGTGAAATGACTTGCTTGCCTATATGAGACTGCTGATTGACAAAAAAATGAGTTTACAATTTATTAAACCAGAGACATTAAAAAGTCTGATGGCGATTAAGCACATTTTGCTACTTAACCATAGTAGTTTGGTTTTACATGTGAATTATATCATGAAGGGAAAAATTTCAATCAAATTTCATAAATATACATGGGCCTCATAAGGAATTACTCAATAATACCTAACGGGGTAAACACCTTCTTTCCCAAATAAGGCCCTTGTAAGATTTCCCTAATGAAAACCTAATCTTAGAGTGCATGCGGAATGCCTCATGTATTTTGTATGAGGCCCTCATAAGGTATTCATAAAACAAATTTAATTTTGGTATACCTTATACTGCCCTATGAGGGCCACATGAGGTGTTCATGAGGCAAGTCTAATCTGGTATACCGAACGTTTACCTCACGAAGCCCGTACATAACTATAGGCATGCCTTACATTGAATTCTAGTCGGGTTTCCAAAGATTCTTCGACGTCTCTGAATGATACTCTTGGTTGCTGATAACCTCTTTGCTGATAATCTCTTTGCGAGACTCTCCCGCGCATCCATGGTAGTGTAGAACCTTCGCTTTAACAGTTTTAGGTAGGTGGGAGTATTCTGCGTATACGGCTACCTTATTCATGAAAGTAGGTCATAGGGTTACAAAAATACAGGGTGATATGTAAACCTCTACCAAATAAATTTCGAAACGCCCTAGCGGCTAAACGGTTACGATCCCCCTACCCATACGATTTTTTGTTCGTCTATCCAAGATCGTCTTCTACCTGTCATGAAATCATGTTAAACCAAACGTCCTGTTCAGCAATCTGGTTAAACACAAGCCTGGCAACTCTGGCAACGTTCAGTATGCACTACAATCTCATAAGCAAAATCCTAGAAAAAAATTAAAATTTTCCACAATTCCCGAAACTATTAATAGAAATTTGTATTGGAATTAATGCAGCTCACACTTCAAAAATTGTTTCCACAACGTTTTTCCCCCAGAAGGGCGGCACAAACAGTTTATAAATAATGTGGTGTATACCTAGAAAGTCCTTTCTCCTCATTATGAAGCCTCGACACGGCGCTCTCCAACATTTGCAGTAGCCAAACTGTGCACTTGACTGCCAGCAATTAAATTCTGCATCAACAATTTTAATTATGAAGTTGGGCAGTTCTCTAGATGGTGGTTTTGGCTCCTGGAAAAAATACTGCTTGTAGACAGTTGCAATTATTCTTTTCGGGGGAAACGGGGGGGAAAACAAATATTACTTGAAGCAGCAAAAATACACAAGTCTTGTGGAAAGTTAAATCAGCCGTGACCATTGCAATTAGAGTTGGGGCCGTAATGGTATTCATGATTATAAATGACTTTGATTTTGATACATAAATTTTCAACCCTTAAATCCTTTATCCACTTTAAATTTATTATAAACGATTTAAAAGAAAGTTTTATTTTCAATTAGAGGCAATTTTCTCCCACGGCGAGCCGATGGCAATAAATTTAAAAGGGGTTAATCGCGAATTTTGTTGGTGTTGTTGTCGCTAATGTTGCCGCTTTAGGGGCGAAAGAACAACTACAATTAATCACCCCCGAAAATAATAATTTGCTGTAACGACAGCAACTAATCCTCTCCATGGTCGCTGGAGCGAGCCGGAAACAACGTCACTTTACCAGGATTTCAATTAGGTCGTTAGTAATCATTCCCGACAGGCAGTTGCCAGTCTCCGCCCCTAGACCGCAGCCCCATCTAGCTTGTCTTGATTGAAACAACTTTCGGTTATGGTAGAAATCTGACAGCAGGAAATGATTTAAATTTTCGTCTCGCTTATTACAACCGCTCAGCGGCAGACAATGTCGAATTAATTTAACGGGGAACGAAGGATTCTGTCAGGGACCTCTCGCCAGCCCCAACGAATTTCTCGGGGGCAGGGCGGGGGTGGAGGACTCTCTAAAATTCCAGTGTGCCAGTTCGCAGCCTTTTTCACTAAGGCACAAAAACCACGACGCAACCGGGCCGCACCACCACCACCACTACCACCAGCAAGGCTCAAGGATGAGACGAGATGGTAGCAGCTCAAGAGCAAGGACCCGGCGGCAAATGGCTGCCATAAAAGTAATTTCCATCGTTTCAATTTATTTTCAACAACACGTACGCCATTTAAATGAAATTTAAATTTTTCGCTCGCTCGCAGCTTGTACTCGCCATGGCGTTACGCTTTGAGCAAGAAGTGGTGTAAGGCATCAAAGCTATAGGAATCCTATGCTCCTTTGGATATATTCCAGCTCACAGGATGCTCGAGTTGCCGGATTTCAATTTGAAATAAGAGCACAAAACTGGCTTACATACATCCGTTTATTATAGCTAAACTGCCTCCAGTGTCGGTTATGTATGTTCTTGGCAAGTGATTAAATGCAAATAGGCACAGCGGAAAATGAGGATATGACAAAATTTTAATTTCGCCCGGAATTGATCCAGTTACAATATTGCAGCGTCAATGTTACGCCGTACAGCAGCGACGCATGTTGTTTTTAATTCACAAATCCTAATATGTTTCCTAAAAAGGATGTCGGCAATTTCGCTTTGTTCCAAAAGCATAAACATCATGCGAATTGCTTTCCATTATTGCGTAGATCTCGGCAGATGCTTGTCGCTGATGACATCTAAGGACCACTTCGTTTGTGCAATTTGAGCTGATTAAATGGACTTTAATTGGGGAATGCGATAGCAGGCGTCCTTGTTGCGACTTCTGGGTAGCATTTGTGATAATCAACCAAAAATGCCGCCAGGAGTTGGTTTAAAGAAGCTTCACATTAAGTTTTGCATTCATAAACTTGATTATTTACAAAAGTCTAATGCCTCACACAGAAGAATTTACTAGCCCATTCTCCGCATCAAAGGCGAATAAAGATTAATCAAACCATATTTTTCAAACCAAATCAAGCGGCCAACGCTCTACCACAATTCTTTTGCCTTTCAGCACAAATTCTCTTACCTCGCTAATTTAGTGAGAATCTTCTATTATCATGGACTGGGACTTGTGTTTCCGTAGTAAGAACCACAGCTATGCCGCTTTCTGTGCCACCAGAATTATATGGGCATTTGCTCTTTTCTTGTTTCACAAAACCTAAAAAACCTTGACCGATTTTTTTTATCGGTAGTGTATGAAGGCTAAGAAGATGCCTACAGAGTGTTCTCCGAATGAGTCACTTCTTTTTCGAACAGAACATTAAACTGAAAATTTCGTGTAACGCCACCTCAGGTGATTAATAATCATTTTTTTATGGGATAGACTAGAGTCTTAGGGAAAGCCCCACTTGGAAAGTACAATTTTCAAAATTGCCGCCAAGAACAAAAGTTTATGATCTTTGGCATCTAAGGCCGGCGAAGCGCATGGGGATTGGAGTACAAATGCACACGCACTTTCGCTTTGGGTGGGGAAATCCACACCCTAAATATTTCAAATTAACCTGATAGCCCAAAACGTTGGAGGATTATCTCGATCGGTGGCGATGAGGGAATGTGGGCGAAGGGCCGCGCACAAGCAAAGCTTTTCATACGAAAACTAAATATGTTATATATGAGATATCAAGACCTTATATTTGTATCGCCTAAGTTTTTTAAACCCCACCAGACAAACATTTAAAAAGGGGATTGCCGCAGGGGCATGCCGAAAGAGAGATTTCCCCATAGAAATTACCCCATGAAGAAAATCACGGGCATGCCGATGCTGAAGCGGTCAGTTTTTCATAATGGCCCTAGAAGGCAAATCTTATTTCAAATGGAATATCTGCATTAAGTATACCGGCCGAGCTGCTCAAATTCGAGCAAATTGTCGAACTGAACTTTAAAATAATCTCAATTCGCATACAATTTCCACATATTTAACTGAGATTAAACAAACCTCAGTTCGCCCAACTGGCCTCGAACCGAAGTAGAAGAAACAAGCTAGCTCAAAAGAGATTAATCAACTGGAATAGTGGAATTCCATTCCAGTGGGCTGTTGTATTCCTGACTTCTGGCGAAAAAACAGCCAAAGTTTCAAGCACGAACTGAACATGAACTGGACTTAAGACGGTGAAGTGACGTGGATTGAACTGGACATTATTGAACTGAGACCGGTGAACGGTTGAATTAAGCTTTAATTTAACTCATGCAAAACTTAATTTGTTGCATTGCTTCATATTTCAGGGTGACCGTGAATGGTATCACTTAGTAGGTATACTCAATATACCAGACAATCGTTGATTCTTTAAGTCGCGCTCGATATTCTTTAGCTAGGTTTTGTTCAGTGACTATCGCTGCATTCTCCAGTCTGCGACACGGTCTTGCCAGAGAAGTTAACGTGGCAAGCGGTTATCATATATACCATTCGGCAAACATCTCCAAACCGACATGTCGACTTTTTTGTATTTCTTCTTCGATCAGTGTCTGGTAATCGCATCTTTGTCTAACTGTCTCGTTTCGAAGGCGATCGTGGAGTGAGACACCGAGAATCTGCCTCAAACATCGCATTTGGAAGACCTCGACCTTGTTGACGTCCGGTTTGAGCAGTGTCCACGTTTTCGACCCATAAAGAAGAATCGGAAGGATCAACATTCGGTAAAATCGTACTTTTGTTTTGATGACAATATTTGTAGGTTTCCATATGCACCATTTCAGCGAGGCCAATTTTGCTGTTCCTGGCCGATGCGGCTGTGAACGTCGGTCGTCGATGCTACTTTCGTTTCCTCAACCAATGATCCCAAATTCCATCTTGGTGAGCACTGGCCCTCGATCCGTTGTTGTAAGCACTTTGGTCTTTCCTGCATTGAGTTTTAACCCGCATGGGTTCCGGCATCCGTGTCGGCGAAGACGGCGCTATCGTCGGCGAACATTAATTCGGTTTGGAAGTTGTTGTCGTCGTATCGAAATCCTAGTGACCTTCGAATGCTTCACGCATAATCGCGTCGATCACAAAATTGAAGAGAAATGGCAAAGAGACGACGTCTCCCTGTCGGACACCTGTTTGAATTGGGTACTCCTCGGATAAATCGCTTCGAATACGAACTCTGCTGTTTGAGTCATCGTACAACACTTGGAGAAGTTGGATGATTTTCGATCGACGCAATCGAAAGGGGGATTTAAAATCGAAGGCCGCAACGAATTCTTTCTTCGTTTGATCAATACATCCTCGACAATACATTAATCCAGTTTGTTCTTTCCGGCTCGTTGCTCTCGATTTTTCTGTAGCCTCGATTGTATAATTTTCGTAAATACTTTGCCGACGATCGAAAGGAGGCTAATATCGCGAAAATTCTTACATTCCCCACTGTCGCCTTTTTTCAAAATTGGTACAACGCTCGCTTTCTTCGGAACACAATCCGAATGCCATATGTGCGTTATCAGGACATGAAGTCGTTGTGATAAGACATCTCCTCTGGCTTTGGTCATTTCGGCAGTTACTTGGTCCATTCCCGGCACTTTTCCATTTTTCAGCGATTTTATTGCTGTCTTCATAATTGTGGGTTCTGTATCGAGAAACTGACTTGTTGGCTGTTCGATAATCAGCGGTTCGGGGGCTTAACCTTGTGGCGGCTCGTGGTTGATGGAAGAGTTCTCTCGACAGCTGCAGGCGTCCATGGGGAGAGATCACGAAAGTTCCATCCGATTTTTTAGAAGGACTCGCCAAGAAAGTCTATGTTGAACTCTTGGATGTTGTATGAGTTCTGGAATACTGACTGTAGAAGTATGTTCCACTGTCAAGTTGTTCTAGTTATAAACGTTGTTTAGAATCGTTCAAAGTTTAACGACACTTCTGGTTGGTGGGTGATATAAGTTAAGATGTGAGCTATGAGAACTTCATTTGAAACCTAATTCTTAGTATGTCCTTTATTTGAGTCGGCCATAGATCTACCGTTAGTAATTTGAATTAAATTCTCCATTAACCCTCTTTTTCACGACTGAAACTTCGGTATATTATATTTATTTTCTAATATAATTATCTTTAATAATCGTATTGAGGAGGCAAAAATGATGGGTCAGCTGTGGCTAGGGTTCAAATTAACCATTTTGCTCCCAACTACCCTGGACATATTGTACAAAATCAGAACCAAGACGAACTCTCCTGTGAGGCACAATTCTTAAAGTAAGAAAATCCTTCGGTAAGAAAATTTTTGCTTCTTAATATGCGACTCTCTACGACACCCTCTCCGCAAGTCCTTGCAACCATTATCCTCTACCTGCCAGAATAATACAATAAAATGCGCGTAGATTGTAGGGAAAATGAAAATAGGGATGTATTTATCAGATAATCGCATAAACCCAAATAATTTACCCCCATTTTGTGTTCAAGAGTGTATACAGGTAAAATATAAATAATATCCTTAAGGGGCGCCCACTTCATTATCATAATTTCCATTTTCATCCCCTCCACAATCCATGTTCGAAACCCTCGTTATCTTTCACAACAAATCAAAACAGCAGTAATTCTGCAATCATCTACTTGACGTTGGTTTCTTTTTTTTCGTGGAATGGGGCTTAAGGGGGTGGTAGTTGGAGTGCTCCCGAAATCCTTCTAATACGATTAAGATTGAAGCAGGAGCGATAGTCCTTAATTTGGTTAAATGAACACAAGTCAAGCCAGAGCTGTATGGGACTCAACGTGTAATCAATCACTTTGGCTGCTCTTATCAATGACGATTAACTGCCGATATGGGGGTGTCACTTATTAATTAATGCCTGTTTAAATTCGAATAATTGAAATGCTAATATTTACCCCGTCAATGTGCGCTCCCCCGTCGATGATGAACGCCGCCAGAAGCCGCCCCTTATGTTTCTGTGTGTAACCTGATGTTTTCGCTTTTGTTGTGGTAATTTCGAAAGTAAATATTTATAGAAAATAATTGCGTTATTTACTTAATGACAATGGCAGTGCTATTACAAGTTAATGAAAATTGCTGCCACGGTATTTGCCCACGATTACGTAACGTGTAACGTGGAGGTTCGGAAAGAAGGTGCCGTCGCAGGTTCCCTATTGATTGTAAATCTTCGGCAATTGAAGCGATTTAAGAATTTCGACTTCCTTCAAGGGATCCCGCACTTTTTCTGAGGAAAATGGCTTTCGGCTAAATTTCTTGAAATTTTGCAGGCTGATGGTTCTCAACATGTAGATCAAAAGACTCCTCTCTAGTCCTATATTGTTTGAGCTGCATTCAAATGAGTAAACATTTTCATTTTTATGCCATTTTCAAAAATTTAAGGTTGCTCACCGCACCGCCTCCGTTTAGTCATAGCGGTCATTTCTTCCTTGGGTAGACCTAAACTAACATTTCGCAAATTTTCAGCTGCATTCAAATGGGTATGTTGCCGAGGCCACCAGCTCTTGGTCTAAGTAGCAGCTAGTAAAGGGGAGATCATTGATGTATAATGAAAATAGTAGCAGACCAAGAACCTTGTGAAACACCAGAAGCCACTTGTGCAACGAACCGCGATTCATTACTCGGTTAGTTACCGAGGCTCGAGACGTCGACAAAAACCGGCAAGAATGGAAACGAATCGTGAATAGAGTTCAAGACCCACCGGCACAGCCAGCAGCGTATCCGTTGCGGGGACGTCCCGCTCGGGACGCCAGCTAACGGATTAAAAATGAAGAAGAACCCCTCTCCCAACAAAGCTTTAGAAAAATAAATACTCACTCAGCAGCCCAGGTAATTCTTCTTTTGAAAGCTTCATTTTGAAGCTTTAAAGCTTCCTACCCGACGAGCTTTCCGGCTATAAAAGAAACCGCTGCATCAGGCCAAAGTGAGTCTTTCACCAGTCTCGTTCGGGAGAGGTCATTTTATCGGGTCCTATACCGTGTCGAGGTGTATGATCCGGCACAGTTGGAACACACATATCACACTAACCTGCCGCATACTGAATACCTGTGTGATTTTACCGAGGGCTTGTCGAGGTGTATGCTCCGACATTGTTCCTATTTCGTTGTACCGGCACAGTCAGATCACACACACCACGAACCATATACCTGTAGAATGTCGCCCAAGAGATATTATTTGTGTAAGTAACGTCTACTTCACTTCTACTAGTAGTTTTACTAGTTAATAGAATTTACTTCAGATTGAGACTCACCACACACTTGTGATTGCGTTGTGACTTGTGACTGCTGTTGGGATACGGCCATAACCCCCGCCAAGTAAACTTTTCACATTGTCTCTAATACCGCACTTCGCTGAACCTTGCACAATCAACCAAGTCCACTCAAGAACTGCGTGAAGTCGTTATTCTTCAAAACAGACTCGCTCCACTATCCTTGCCAAACCGTCACTAACTCGCTGTGGGTCATCTGCCACCGCAATGCATTTGGCTACCATCTAACATATTCTGGATCATAAATACGCATGCCTTCTCTCGCTCGTAGCTTTATTGGGATAATCCGCGTTATCACGCACGTTACATCGTTACAGGTGGTCCTGTAGCGCAAAATGCGCGAAGGGCGCTTAGTCTGCATGCGGCATTCGAGTTTCTACTTTTAGCTGCCCTCTTCAATGGTATTGCTAACACTGCCCTTGCGTGTAGCAGGACTGAGCTAAACACCTTCGGCATCAGGAAGCGAAGACTCGGTCTAGAGTCCCACGTTTGGCAGCAATCTTGAGAGTACTGCGAAAATAGCCAACGCAGTACTTGCGCAACACTCCAAGTGGGCTTTAAAAATTAGCCTGCGGTCAATCATCACTCCAAGGTACCCTAGGGCGGGCTGTGACTGAATGATCTGATTCCATACCTTGATCCATGCGGACACTAGTTTTCTTCGTTATCACAACCACTTTCAGGCCACACTTTAATATCTCAGATCACTTGGATCGCCCATAATTCTATTTCATGGAGATGTCGTCTTACGAACACAACCCCTTTTCTACCTCGATCTCGATTGCAACTGCTCTTTTTAGAAGTCGTAATCCCAACACATCATTTACTACGTTTACAAGCGGAGTTTCCCTCCGGATGGAAGTTTCGATCCGGAGTGAAACACCGCTTATAAACCAGGAGTGAAAATCCAGAACTTGGATTTTCGCTCCCGAAGAAAAAGCTGGAGTGAAACTTCGATCCCGGTTTATGTTGTGCTTATAAACGCTGACTGGGAGTGAGAATTTTTTCCAAAGGGGAAAACTTTGTTAAAAAGAAGCTGGGTGTTTTATTTTGCAACAATAGATTTTTTTCTTTGTTTATTGATATTTTTAAATACATTAAATTAAACATTGGGTTTATATTTGTCTTTGCTATGATTTTGAATTTGTGCTTGGAGCTGTCATCTCAAACCAGAAAGTATTTTGGATTTACACTCCCATTGCTTATAAACGCATCGGGAGTTTTACTTTGGATTGAAGATCCAGGAGTGAAACTCCGCTTATAAACGTAGTAATTATCATGGTGATACCCAGGAGACGATCCAGGACAGATCCAGGGCGGTATTTGTCTGACTACCCACCCGGGGCAGGAGATTGAATGAAGGAGGCATTTAGAAGGTCTATATCGATATCAACAGCGGAAGATGCAGTAGCAAGCGAAGATTGGACTAGAGTTGCTTGGGAGTTTAAAGAGAGATCAAGCTTACGTGCAGTGTCAAGACGGGCTTTTCTCTTGGGCTCAAACTTGTGTTGCTAAGCACCCAAATTCCTGACTCACAATGAGGCAAACGTCTTTTCCAGAAGCTGTTTGGATGGTACGGTAAGAAGTTCGGATTTGAAGAGCCTTGAAAGACTATTTTCCGTCAAATACTGTAGCGGCCTGGTACTATTAACTCAAGGTAGGCGAAAGTTTGCACTAATTCCAAATAATATTCCACTATTGGAGAAGTGGTGGGAGATTTTTGGGACCAAAGTTATGTATTCTTGTAATCTTGTAGGCGTAAAAATCTCGATGTATAGCTGGAATCTGTGCAGACATGGAAACATTACATTGAAGAAATGGGGTGTAGGAGAGTGTGTGAATTAAGCAGGAGTAAGTAAGCTTGGATTTCATGTAAGGGAATCTTGCGCAAGCAATGATTCTAGGCAAATTTGCCGTATGTATGTATACTCTTTCAACTCTCAAAGGAAAAATTCATTTTAAACTTTTCATAGCACATAGACTGAGCTGCATATATGTAGCTCTTAAGAACGAGGAACTTGAAACCTTAACACCAACTACTATTTCACTACCCAAGAGTGCAACACTGTAGAAAAATATAATTTAAATTATCCAGTCGAAAAACTACTAACTCAATTTGTTGTCATATGCATATTTTGTGTATGCACACACTCACTACAATATTAATGCCACCTACCCACCAACTGCACTGCAGACTGCCAATGTTTGTTTTTCGTTCATGACATGAATGTCAATGTTTACGAAACTAGAAGCCCTACCATGATAAAATTTTGCAGCACTGTTACCTTGAAGCTAGTTAACAATGTAGTGATTATTTTTGCTTGTGCATTCTCTGGAATAATTAGACAAACATTTGTGACCAGCATTGATGATCTATATGGAAGTAGATAAGCATTTTGAAGGCTATTACAAAGATTATCTGTTCTATGAATATCCGACACTGGATATAAAATGTTTCAGGCGAAATGTAGTTTTTACAAAAATCTGACAAGAGAAGAGTTCCAGAAATATTCAGATATCTTGAATGAAAGTAATATTTTTGCTTTGATGTTATCGATTTCAACAAGTCTTGTCCCAAAATTGCAGTGGTCACCATGAACCAAACCCAACTCTAATATTAACTAAATTTAATATAATCTACTAAAGTACATTCTACATGCGAACATCCCTCACGCTTAAAAGTTTTTTTTTTTTTTTTTGAAGTTATCTTTACGAATTGGGCGAGAGAAGATGGTCGCCCATGGCAGAGCTCTACATTACCAAAGGAAGACTACACGAGCAAATATAAAAAATGGCCTTACAACGGGCGAACGCTGACCTCTTGGCTTTTTAACGGGAATATGATGGTCGCACGGTTTGTAACCATTTTTAATGGAGGCGCATATGGGCTCACAGCCCCGAAACTTAACCGAAAGATTTAAATGGCCAAGAGCTGTACACACGGGCATACTACGCAAATTTGAGCCAAAAAAGAATCCATATTGCTTAGTGTGCTTTATGGGAACTTGATCGTATTCGTTGCGTACCATTGTACCATTCTGTACTTTCTTTCAATGGTCCAACTGGGGAATAACCAGCCGGTGTGTGTGTGTGGTGTACGACCGTACAGTCCTGCAAACAACCTTCTTATGCCCGGCACATGGCCAAGAACTATGTTTCCATCACGGTCAGCATTCGCCCGTTGTAAGGCAATTTTTTATTTTTACTCGGGTAATTTAAAACGAAGGTCGCCTGGTAGCACCATTGCTTACATCGTGGGATTGGAGGTTTATCTAGCCAAAGCCGCCGTATTCAGGGCGCTTCGTAGACCTCGAGAAAAATGTGGCCCAAGTGGTTTGAGAGTCATACTAATCCATCTACTTATGTGAAGTTGATTTATATACCTTAGATCTCGTTTATACTTTATCCATTTCATGAAGATTATGAGGCAGCTGCTCGTCTCAATCTAGTTAGGTCAATCACAACTGTTGAAGAAAGATTTTCGCAGTGATGGTAGCTGGAGATAACCATCCAAAAGGGACGTACAGAGCGTTTTGTTTGCACGTTTCTGAAAAGCTGATGTTAAACGCGTTTTGATTAAGGAGTTACGACTTTGAGTAATATAGGCTGCGCTAGAGGCTCTTGTGCTAATCTCTTTCTTGAGTAGTATGCAGAGTTCTTCACGAAGTGCCAGAGCCGTGGTCTCATCATAGGCTCCGAAGAGCGCATCATCTACGTAGAAATTGTCTTTAACGATCCCGGAAGCTGCAGGGTGCTCCTTAGAGTAATCATTTTCCAGCCGTTGTAGAGCCTTGCAAGCCAGATAGGGGCACAGTAGGGGCCATAAAGGGCCCCATACACGGTCAAATTGGATGTACATCGAAGGGCGGATGTACAACCACAACTATCGATTGTGGGCCGGTCGGCCGATCAAAACTTGTTGCGCTTATGGGTTTGATGAAATTCTGGATGTACAACCAATTTGACCGTGTATGTGGGCCTTAAGTTACGTTCAGCAAACGATAACATTTAAGAGGAAGTGACGCTAATGGAAGCCAGAGGATTCGATGCAAGTTGGTATGTGCTTTATTGAGAGATTTTTTTTAAGGAGTGAGAGAAGGTCTTCACTTGTAGAAGACCGGACTTGAGCAGGGCTCATATGGTGAACGCTCTTCTTCTAAGCCAGATCAAAGCAGGACATTCAGAAAGAATATGCGTGGAAGTTTCGTTGTCAATGTGTCGTTGTTTGGAAGTCCTGGGTTGTGAAGGTGATACCGCAGTCTTACATGGCCAGTCAGATAATCCACCAGCAGCCTTAGGTCCGCTCTGTTTAAAGTGATAGTGCTCCTTAGGGAAAAGGGTCTTATAAAATCTTTAGCCAATCTAAGACCTGGGAATTGTAGCCAGATATTTGCCGATACATTTTGTCAATGTCCCCTGGGAACATGAGGGTATATGTATTCTTCATTTCATGATGACAGCAGCAGCATCATTTTGAAGCTTAGGACCTACGTGAAGCACATTAGGCTGGTCGTCCACTGGAAGCGTATTCGAGCGGCTTCGCGCTTCGGCCATACAAATGAGTCGCTTGTAGCCGCTCATATGTATGGCCGTAGCGCGAAGCCGCTCGAATACGCTTCCAGTGGACGACCAGCCTTATTTAGGGATAAGCGAAACGACGTTTTTTGCGTTGAACACCACGCGTAGTTTTGTAGTTGTGCTGTTGGGCTTCAGTAAAGTATGGTGCGGAAGATCAAGGTAGTACGTGAAGGTTGTACTACTTCAAAATTATGCTCCTCTATATCGGACGAAAGAAAGTGAGATCGTATGTGGGATCAATGTTAGATAGTACCACAGACGGAGCCACTGTGTACTTTCTTTTACTTTCATTGATGTGCCAGTACCCCAGTTTCGGGCCGACCACCAACTCAATCTTGGTGAAAACAACCTTGTACCACTTGTACTACTTGAGAGTGAAGTTTGGGGTGGTGTAGTAATACAAAAGTGGAACATTTTTTAATGGAATCGTGTCGTCACTTTTTGTATGTAAAAAGTGAACCTGCACGCACAGTGCTATACTACTCCGATCGAAATTTCCTTTTAAGCATTGATAAAAAGAAGGACCGACCGAAGAATCATAGGTAGATCAATCGTCCTTGTTGTACAATTTACTTAAATCCTCCGCCTTATAAGCCTTATTGAATACCCTAAGCCCAGGTGAGTAGTATGAGCCTCGTGCAGATATAAATGGGTTGAATATAAATCTTAATAATCATAAATATATCGTGCCAAGTGAGCCCCACTTTGGCCGCTATACTAAACACAAATGGTTAATTCCTTTGATAAGCGGCGAGTACGAAACAAGAAGCGAAATTTCACTTAAACCAAAACTAATGTCAGAATTCCAACTGATTAAAAATGATAAACATAAATGTCGCCACTAAACAAATTTCTTAATATTAAGGAGGAAAAATGGAATCTTATTGTCACGAAATGGCGTTCCTCGGTAGTTCCCCGGCTCGACATCGCATTCCTGATATCTTTCGGGGGTAATTTATGGCCGCTCACAAATTTATTTTCCGATTAATTAGAATTTTCGCAAGGAATTTACGATTGCCGTTGTTGGCTGGTGTTGGTGCTGGAATAGCGCAATTCATTGTGCTCAGTGGTAAGGCTGTGTGTCCCTAATTTAGCACCCCGAAAGACCCTGCGGTGGCCCACTGAAAGTAATTAGGGGAGCACCATTGGCAACAGCAGCAGCAGCCTGCCGTTCCTGGTTAATCCTCAATCAATAGAAATTATGAGATGGCCCCTTCTCGCCAGGATACACGTCAGGATACGAGCTTCTTTGGTCTACGGTCCCACTACTGCGGGTCCTCTATCGTCTGCCACCGACTCGACTCTCTCTTGTAATTTCGGTGGCTTTCTTTGGGTTTTGCGCCGTGACAGCGGAATTTATTTGTGTGGACGTGGATTGATGGAAAGCTGACAAGCGATTCGATTAGTCCGGGTCTAGGATTTGGACTCGACAACTTCTGGGGTAGAGAGAATATGACCAAACTGATTTACTGAATATTTAATTGAATTCCCTGTCTTTCGGGCTTTGTTTGGGTATGCTGGATGCTCGTTATACGTAATTGATGTAATTGGGTTTGTTGAGAGCCTCTGTACTAGTACACCAGAGATTTCTTGTACCTACAATAATTATTATGCTCAAAGATGTATCTCGAGTGTAACGCTTATGACGGTGTGTTTCTATGGATAATTTACTTTTCAATTATAAATTAGATGCTGCTTCTATGTATGCATGTGTGTGTACGACTAGAATAATTAATCTAAGAGTTTTGGAAAACATGTGCTCTACTTAAGATTAAATGGCTTATCTTAAAGACACAAGGGTCTGCAAATATGTACATATCAAGGCAACACAATATATATGATATCATTAAGTATTATGCCTGGAAAATTTGCCATGGTTATGCATGTACCTTAAATAAATAACAGGTCGAATGAGCATAAGCTTGTGGAGAAGAGAAATGATATGGGCATGATTGTTTCTACTGGTGAACATAATGGATATTTCATTTTAATCTACATTGTAAACTAAAGTAATGTCCTCCGTGTGAAAAATTGTTTTGGATTAAGATAAATGAATGATGGACTCGTTAAGCCATTAGAACGGGGTATAATAAATTAAAGAACCATTATTAGGCCGGTGGCTTTTCGGGAAGATGCAAATTTTATTACCAACGCTGCTGTTTATTAGGAGTACCTACAAAAGGAAAACCATTGATTTTTTTTCCAAAATTTGGCGCTTTATTGTGGATAAATGCGTATCTATTCATTCTTCACAATATTTTCCAACTTTTTCCCATCTTATAGACTCCGCGTTGACTTTGGTCGACTTATGGTCGCTTTGGTCGCCTCCACTTGTTGATCCACAAATCGATCCAATTGCTGCTCAGCCCGGCCAAACGTCATAGAGCAGAACAGATGGTAGTCGAAAGGGCCCTGCCTGGAGGTCCCCACTCAGTGTTTCCAGGTAGGCTTTAACGGCATTAGTAACTTGATCGATTTTTATCCGTTTTTGCTATAGTGCTCAACCTAAAGGTATTAGATTGTGCTCTGTACCTGGTTTCACTCGACGGCACTCGATGATGCATGGCCGGGGTGCTCCACCATTTATTTCACTTAGAACTATCGCAACGGATCTAGTTTTCATTGCCAGGCATAATACGATGCGAAGAGACTTTTCCTTTTTTGCCTTCGAAGCACCTGTTCGCAGGTCAAAAACGCCATTCGACGTCTTTCAGCTGCTTTTGGATCATTTTCAAGGTTTTCAAACGATATTGCATCATCCCCAAATAATCCTGCCTTTGACGTTGATCTTGATCCTGCAATCCCTTCTAATTCTTCGTCTTCAAACTTTGTAACCAGTTTGGAACGCTCCTTATCTTCCGCATCAAAGTCATCTCTTTTGTAGCACTGAAACTATTCGACACACGTTCTTTTACTAAGCCTCATCCATAAGTTTCTGCAATCATTTGACACGCCTCGAACGCAGTTTTTTTCGAATTAGAAGCAAATAGCAAAACTTCCGATGCTCATTTGGCTGAAAGTTCGACATTTGCAAGCACAAAACAAATATATAAAGCCGATGAAAATTCCCAAATATAATGATAAGGAGTTATTGACAGATCAGCTTATCATTTGACGTTTCTGATCTGACATCTTTGCTTAGAATTTTACTTCTGGCGCCATCTATTGGAAAATGGCTAACCTGGGGCTTCATTGTCAGTCAACCCCATGCCCAAAACGGAGGGTCAGACGGTAGTTTAAAGTTTCTACTGATTAAACTCTTCAGCCATTTATCATAACCTTAGGAGTCCTGACCCGCACAAGCCCTAAAGGCATTACCCCTTAAAAGACCGAAACAGAGGGGCATATGGATCGGCAAAATTCACTCGCTACGTAAGTACCCGTAGATATGTCGGAAGGTGGACAACATTCTACCTTGAAGATCCTGCCTATCGATTCTGTGGGTATCCTGGGAACCTTCCTCTTATCTTCCATTCGGCTTCACAGGGTGGATCAGCTATCCAACTTTTATCTCCGCTGCTATTTTTCTTACTGATAATTAGAATACTTCTATACTTAATTCGAATTTGGAATGCACACCCATAGGTATGCCAGCTCATAGGTGCTAGACTACCAATTCGTCTTTTCATTTTTCCCACCCAGATAATATTCCTTCTTCATATTTTCCGTTTTCATAGCAATTCCCGCTACGCTAAACGAGAAAGCCAACTCTCGTTCGACCACCGGTGCCTACGTTCGCCACTGTACTCTTAGATGGGTACCAGTAGAGCATCGTTTCTCAAACTTTTTAGTGTCCCGACTCAACAAACAAGAAGAAACAAAACAACAAAAGAAAAACTCTTGCAGCCCCTTCACTGAGAATTGAGCCGGGCTTACACGAGGCAGTACCTTTTTCACCATGGTTGGTTGTACGGACACCTCAATTTTTTTAAATGTACTTGTTCAAAAATAATGTCCTACTGGTATATGAGCGTCTATCGAGATAAATGAGGCGAGGTGTGATTGTTAATACGAACTGGAGAGTTTCCTACTTCTTTTGAGGTAGTGAAATTTCCAACTTGAAATGAGGCGAGGTGAGATTGTAAAATATAAATATGCATCGTGGAGGCATAGGTTTGTTACTCGCTTACTCTTACTCTGAGGCAGTTTAATGCATATTAGAATCAAAATCGTTGAACAAGTTTTCGTTGGTATTTATTTGCTTTCTTTCTTTAATTTGCTTGTTTTTGTCGCCTCTTTTGAAGTATAATATTGTACTGGCTCAAAATAAAAAAGAGGCACCTCTTAGAAACTCATTTTATAGTCGTGCCCTACCCAACACTAGTTGAATGATAGAAATCCAAGCATTTGAAGCAATTTTCTCAGTAAGAAACCGGAAATTTAGTCTGATGGAGACGATAGGAACTAGTTGAGATGTTGGTTTGACCCCTTTGGTCCACACGATTAACTTCCCAGTATGATGAACGAAGATGGAATAAACTGACTTCTTGCAAAATAGTTATACGTTTAGCACTAGTGGAAAATTGGCTAGTATCAGAACTGATGACAAATCAATCCCGAGAGAAGGTAGTAATAATTATACTATAATAGTAGTAAATCCATAAGATTTTTCTAGAGAATTTGTTTTTCCTGAACGTTAGCAAGCAAACATTTCCTCCGTATTTCGTTCGCTGCACTAAAGCGGGTGTTCAAATTCGTATTGAGCGTGCTGAAGCGCCGTTGACAAACTGAGAAGCGAATGACTTCATTTGGAAATTCCAAAGCTTTCCGGAGATATTAGCAAAACTGTAACTGTTAAGTACTTGTCAGACTTGACCAAAAAGAACAAATTTGGCGGTAACTACCGGAAATCCCGGGATGAACCGCAATTTCCTGAAACTGTATCACGCGTAGAAAACAATTCCCCGTCAAAAAGTGCTAATCCAAGGTTTGAAAAATTCGCGCTGTTTGTAAAGGGTAACGAAATTTTTGCATGATTTGAAAGGTTGTCGGATTTTGACAAGTGATGTTTTGTTCGAAGGCTATCGCTGTGCAGAACCCAAAAAAGATCACTTCGTTTAGAACGGGTCTCATTCCATCGAGTTTATTAGATATTAGCAAAACTTGTCAATTTAAGGTGTTTCTGACAATTAGCCGAAGTTTTTCTATTTAAACAAAAAAGGTCCGACCGAATATTATGAAATTTTTTTCTGAGCATTTCTTCGTTAATATTCTTTTTTCGGCACCTCAATGAAGTCGATATAGTTTTTAGTTAGCGCGGTATCGCGCAGGTACAAAAATCATAAACGTCGTTTAAACAAAAAAAACGGTTCGACCGAATTTTATAAAAATCTTTTCAGATCATATTTTGGTTAATACGCTTCGAACAACACCTCAACGAAGTCGATATCTTTTTTGGTTCGCGCGATATCGTGCAGGAAAAAATGACCACATCCGTACGCACACACACACACATACTTCCTCCCAATTTTTTGCTTAAAATGCTCCTGGGACCTTGAAAGATGAAAATACGTCGAAAATTTCGATTTCGATTTTCGGACCGATTACAATAACTTCCTATACTGGGAAGTTAAAAACAAACAAGTACATATAATCGGGCTCCGTCCTTTTCCGTCAACACCAACATTCTTTGTAGTTTGGCGGCTCTGGCTGATATCAGACACATATGTAAGAATATGACATGTAACTCCAAGCATACGTAATTTTTTTTGCAATTGCGGTTTCAAAACGGTGCCGTTTCAGCATCAGTCGTGTCCTCGTGTTCGGATGCTGGTCGCAACTGCCGCCTTCGCCTACTGTATCTTGAATTACGAAATACGAACTAGTGTTAGGTAGGACAGGATTTTAAAATCAGTTTGTAAGAGGTGCCTCTTTTCTCTTTTAAGCCAGTACAATGTCATACTTCAAATGAGGCGAGGTACCAATGTAATGCCAAAAACAGCTAATATCTGCAACTCGCTAATCGCCTGCAAATTACACCTAAGCCTAAATCTTATTATTTGCAAACCAAACTGACGAAAGAGTGTTTTAACGCCACTTTGTATGTACGTAAGTAATACATATACAATCCAGCTACTGATTACAAAGCTCCTTATTATTGAACACATTTCGATAAGTTAACACCCCAAGCCTTTTTGAAACGTGCAGAAATGTTCCAAAGTAAAATCACTAATCTCAGCTTTAATTAAAAATTACCCGGAATATTTCCGTGCAAATAATTTGATTAGGCTCCCCCTCTGCTCCCGCTCCACGCTTTTAAATTCGCCCCCCACTTCGCAGGCAATAATCTTTACGCAGCTTGAACGGCATTCGGCTATTCAAATTTACTCACTGTACCCGGAAATTTGTTCTATTAGTGGTCATTAGAGGGCCGGCACTGCGCCGAACGTTTCCCGAAATCGAGGATCTCCTTCTCCCTTAATGAAACCTTCTTCCCTGCGCCAGAGCCGAGAAATAAAAATTTATTACAGTATTTGAGCCCCAAATTATGAACGGGGAGAAATATCATTGCCCGGGGGGGCGAGTTTCCATTTAATTAAGCCAACATTTCATAAAAAGTAATGAAACAACTAGAAGTTAGTCGACCCACATCATCAAGGTGATTTCAGGGCTGAATGGTCAACGTCCAAAGTTCGCTCTCTCCCCCTGACCCAAATACCTAATGACGAAATAATGTCCTCATTCACACCTTCTAAGGAAGACTTGGATCCAGCCCGGCCGAATGCCCCCGGGTTAGTCCTTACTTAACGGTCATCAGCAAGAAACTTTCCTATAGTGACCCTTTATAGAGGAAGTTGAGCAATTCCGTATCCTTTTACCAAGGATCGCTTTATGGTGAAATTGTTTTTGGACGATAAAATTACAGTTTGGTTCCGGTTTACGGCAGGAAGATGGTGTGTACTCGTATAGTTTCCATCCACCGATTGTCCATCTTAAGTCCTGTTCTCTGCCGTTTGGTGTGTGCCATTGGACCGATTCATTATGACAATAAAACTTGGTCCACGACATAAAGTGCGCCATTTGTCATTGTGAAATTGTTTTGTCTATTCCATCTGAGTTATGATATCACTTTATATTTACAATGGTGTATTTTATCCGCATTAATAGTTTAAGTGTTGTTTCGTATATTTCCGAAGGAATTAGATAAATTTAGGCGAAATTAGATAATAAATTTTGGTAAAAACTGCGAGGCAGTTCTATTTTGTGCGGAGAGAACGCAAGGCGTGGAAAGAGGCTGCTCTTAATCTTAAGGAATTAATTCAAACTCGACTTTCTAACTAGCATAAATTAGTCCGATTAATGGCGGAGATGAAGTTTGAAGCGGTAATTAAATGCCAACTGAATATTATGTACGCTAGAGAAAAGAATGAACGAACTGACATCGGCAACACGTGATTTTACTCCACAAGCTTCCATCCAATACTACCGCGACAAAATGTTGACTTTGGGTATCGATCACCTCTTGGCTTACTCGTTTATGGCAGAAGAGAGGACAGAGAATATTTGTGAAAAGGGAAAGTTATCTAGGTGGGAGAAACAGAAAGATGAAGCACTATGCCGCGGGGCGGATTCGAACCGCAGATCTCTGGCTTGGCAGCCCTAGGAGTAATCCCCAGGCTATCAAAGACTGCAGTAATCATAGTCCAGGTAAAAAATATACTAAGAACAAACCGAGTTTTGCAAACTTACAACAAGGGAACATCTGCAGCGCAATATATATTTGAAAGAATGCACTATTTGATAGGGTAATCTGGGTCATTTTGAAACTGCAAAATTTAAAAAAATTCAAACCAATTATTTTTACTTCTAGGCACTAAAAAAGTAGTTTTTATTTAAACCTATTTTTTGTGAAATTCCAACCTTAGGAGTCACCCTTTGTATTACCAGTCCTTCATGTCGTCCTCATCATTGTGCAATAGCTAGTAGTAAGCTTGGTTCGAAAGAAGAAATAGAGGAGAGGAAGGATTGATAAGAGTCAGGAGGAGGTGATGGACCTTCCGTTTCAACTCATAATTATTGTAAAAGTTGACATGAAAGAAAAAAACTTGCACGAAGCTCAATGCTGTAACAAAATAGGAACAGTGAGGGGAACCGCCCGCTAGGTTAAGACCCGATCTAAACGGAAACGGAAAAGTAGCATTTTCTGCAACTGTATAGACTCTATGCTGAGGACTCGCAAACTAATGGTCTCTTATATTTAGGGGTCTCTGGAGGGCACTATATCAAAAGGTTGTCCACAGTGAGGAGTTTTATCTCCACTTCTCCAGTGCCTTGTTGTAGATGAACTCCTACTCAACGGCTGAAACTTTTTCGCCCAAGGTTACGCTGACGATGTCGTCATAGTAGTTACAGGTGAAACTGAAGGAGCCACGTCAAGGCGCCTGCAGCAGGCACCAAATCTGGTCTCTAGATGGTGCGAGAGCGTAGGACTAAAAGTCAATCCCGACAAAACGATTCAGGTTCCTTTCACCAGGAAACGATCACTACCGAGGCTTTTGGAGCCTACACTCGCAGGTAGAACTATAGGCTTCTCACAACAAGCCAAATATTTAAGAGTGACACTAGAAGATAAGCTCAACTGGAACCAGCACATGGGGACTCTGATGAGTAGAACGCGAAGATCCCTGTGGGCTTGTCGCAGACATGTGGTTCCACATGGGGTTTGCAACCGAAACCCATGTATTGGATTTACACCACCATCATTAGGCCCATGGTAAATTATGGAGCTTTAGTTTGGTGACACAGAACGACGCTTAAGGGTTTCATGACCAATTTGCTGATCTTGGGCGGGGACATTCTGTAGTAACCAAGATCATAGAAGAGATTCCGTTAGCGGGGATGCTGTCGGACTCCATGCCCTTTAGAATCTCAAAATTTGAGCGACCTTCTGTGCACATAGAGCATAGGCTAACCTGGACTTTCCAAAAGTATTGGCGGGCGGACTAGAATGGTACACGGATGGCTATAAAACAGAGACAGGTGTGTGCGCCGGAATCTGGAGTGAAAGCCCCAGATTCAGCAAGGCGATAAGCCTAGGCACGCTAGTAGATGTCTTTCAAGAAGAGGTGTACGATATTCTGGCATGCACTCATGAGAACTAATGAGAAGGGCCTACCAAAATAAACGGATAGCCAAGCGACAATTAGAGCGAAAAGGTCCCGTAGGACCAAGTCGAAATTAGTTTGGGACTGCCAACGTGCTCTTGATAAGTTGGGCGTTCTCAATCAAGTTACTCTTGTCTGGGTCCCGAGTCACCGGAGCCTCAAGGCAACGAAAATGCGGATATTGCATTCATCGTCCTCCACGTTCTCTGTGAGTGCCCCGCAATAGCGAGGAGCAGGGTTTCTTTGTTCGATGAGTCCCTGCTCGAACACTCAAGTCTAAGCGACAAGCCAGTAGACACTGCTGAACTTGTATAAGGTTTAACACGCATCTTGCGCCTATGGGTCGGCCCCTTTATTCTGCGATTGTGAGGCTACTCTACAGCGAGGAGGAGATTGAGTATTTTTCATCCCGGATTTTCTGTTCCCAGGCCGATTTGGGATCTATGTAAATCCTAAATTAATTTTAGGCTGTATCAGATGCCTTAGCCTGTATGCTTTTAAATGACGAGGTTGGCACAATAAACCAAATAGGTCAAACTGCTTGCAAAGGAGCCACCTCATCAAAAAAGGAAGCAAGAAAGAAAGAAAGTTGTGCCTTGTATGACAATTGTAATATACCAGGTTTTTGCAAGACACCATTTCTTGTCTTTAGCAACTCTTGAATAGCTGTTGTATCTGTATTAAACTTACGATTTGGCACTTTGGCTATCGGCTATTAATGCAGGTATAATAATATAAAAATTCGAATGCCATTTAAATGAAATAAATATTTCTATCGGTGTAGGTACCAACTTGTGCAGAAATGATATGTAACTCATAACTTTGTTAAAAATACATTCCAGTTTCCAGGTGGATGGGTGGACTAAAAAATCTCTCCATGTGCAAATAGTTACCAATAACGTCATTTCCACCCTCACTAGACAGAAAAAGGATCGCGCAATTTCTATTTCGGGATATATACGTTACTGCAAAACCAGAGAATGATGCAAAGTTATTATTATCCTGCCAAAGCTTATTGAAACGGACCCTGTAGTCTAGAGCTGCACTAGTTCCACTGTTTATCCTTCTGACGTATGCAAATTTGTTCTATCTGCCAGAGGATATATCGAATGTTGGCATTTTTGTGGGAATTTTGCTATCAATTGTAAAAATTGTGTTTGTTTAAAATTTGTATGCGCTGTGGAAATTGTTCGAAGGGAAAAATGTTGTAAAATTGGTGTTTTTCTGCTCGTGGGAGTATCGAAGGTCTTGAAAAAGAAAATGTTGAAGGTCAGTCCTTAGGAAGGAGTGTATATGGGTGGGTGTATGAGGTGATAACCTACTTTTGGGTTATTTTATAATCTTTAAAGCGCTCCTAAATTATTTTTATATTCTTACACTTGTGCGCATAAAGGACCCCTTTTTTGTAGAGCCTAGAGATTGTATCTGAGAGGACGTTTTTACAGCGGAAGATAAAATCAGTTTTTTGACGTAGTATAGTACTTGGTACAACAAAGATTTATTCTGATGATAAGCATGGTCATATACACTTGTGAATGACATGATATGATAAAATTTTTTTTTTTTTTTAAATTCTATTGACCTCATCTTGACGTTGGATCATATCCGTTGGTATAAAAATACTTACCAAAGAGGAGGTGTGTGTTTTTTTTTCTTCTACAAAAAGAAAGTATCTATCCAAAAGATGTATTTTCACCCCTTTTTAAAGCCGTTAGAGTCCTTATTGCGTGAAATATCAGCCCTACGTGTCGTACTACTTACGTGCTTGTTGATATTTTTAGTACGTCTTGACAAACGTGTCACATGATAAGGCCTACGTGACACTTGGACTGTTGACATCACAAGAGTAGAGGAATCCTCAAATCGTCCTCCTCTCTTTGGCGCTGCTTTATACCAACAGAGAAAAGAAGCCCCGTATTCGTCTTGGAAGGAAATTAAATTATGCGGTGTCGAGACACACGTTACGATCCCGAGGAGAAAGTTTTATCTAGATGACATGACAAGGAAATTAAAAGCTTTTTGACGTCTTCTGCCAAGCAGAGAGAGAGTAAGTTTAAGCAAATATTCATACACATGTCAAGTGTAACTCGAGCCCCAAACATGATAACGTGTGCAAGCGCTTCCCCATTATGAAGGAGCCATCATACTACATTTGTACGTCGGTGTAGCTTTATTTGCTGAATGATTCTATTATGTTGATGATCAATGGGGAACGAATCATGGGGGAGATCACATTCCCGGGCGTACCCAGTGCTGCAGGGGCATCAATGGAGCAGCAGCAGCAGTGGAGCCCTAGGGCTCCCCAAGGATATCTCCTCTTGCCTCCCTTTACATTTTCGCATTTCTTATTCACTGGGCGATAATCTTGTTTGTGAAATTCTGAATAATGTTTGCCGTGCTGTATGTATGTATGCAGCACAGTATGTTCCAGAGCTAGTTAGCTGCGAGTAAACAATGCAACGTTGTGAGATTGCAAGATTCTGTATTCATGGACGTGATAAAATTTCATCCCTTACAAGGCATTCATTGTAAAGATGAATTTTATCGTGTCGTGGCACATATGTCGGCCGGCTCTGTGTATGTGGGATAAAATAAGCTCCTGAGATATTTTGCGCTAGGTACGCTGTAAAATTTCCAGATTTTCGGTGTAGAATTTTTGGGATAATATTTGTAAAACGAGCGAGAGGATTTTGTTAGTACACACATATATATATACGTCTATAGCTCACCATTAAACCTTGAAGCGTTTTGCATATTATTTTAAAGAGCAATACCGCTGAATAATATTACCCGCGTTCATATTTTGGTACAGAAAGCACAGCCAACCACCATCCAATGTACGTTTACCCAAATTTATGATATTATGCGCGCCTTTTGAAATTGTATTCAAGTGAGAGATTTTGTTTATGGAACGGTCGGTAACAGCCATGTTTATGGCTGCAAGTCTATTATAGTCATGAAAGTATCATAAAAGTACAATTGAGCTCGTAAACATCCATAATTATTCAACAATTCCGTAGCTCTGTACTTTTGGGGAAGTGAATAGAATCGTTATTCTATACCTTTAGCAAAATGCTGAGAATTTTCCAGTCCATATAGCAATGTGCTTTAAGGCTATGGGTGTAATTCTTTCCTTCTAAAAATAATTAGTTGTTTATAACAAAATACATAAATCAAATGAAGCTCTTTCTTTGAATTCAAGGCTTTGTTCCATAATTTATTTAGATAGTTAAATCTCCATTTGATGACAACTCGAGTTGTCTTCTCCAGGTTGTCGACCTGTGCTGATCTTCATTTTTGCACTGTGTGTAATATTAATCTACCTGTATCTTAATTTCTTCATACTCATCTTACTTCACAGGTCTTGTTAGACCAAGATCACTTTCGGGTTAACCCATAAATTATTGCAGAACTCTATGCCGACTCAACCATTGCATGTGGGTTGGTGGCGTTAGTCGATAACCAAGGGTCGAACGCCATAGCAGGCGATGATCACATTAAAGTCGACTGATGTATCTAAGCAACCCTAAATTATCACGCTAACTTTCAACTTAAAATAAACAATGTTAAACATTATCTGTGTGATGCCATCCATTTACTTTGTTGCAGAGCAAGTTGTGCTCCGCATTGCAATTCCAGATGCCAATTGTGAATCAGCATTCGAATTTGTATGCAGGAATGAGATGGCAATAGATCTGAAGACACTACTCTACGACTATACAACTGACACAGCGAAATCGATGTAGTCTTTAGGCCGTACGATACACTAGTGGGATGATTGGCTAGTCTTTATTACATGGCAGAAGTTAGATCCGTCTACTAGAAAGGATTAGGAAAACTCTTTGAGTTGACCCTACTAAAATACCGACCTTTGAGGAATTTATAAGCTTTCTAAAACATCGAGTCACCACTCTCGAAGTAACACCAACTAACCTTGAGTTTACCCTAGTGCATATCTCAGATATAACCACTAAGATCCTACTCCCTAAAAGTACACGTTGCAACTCCTGCGCATCAATGCTCTCAATACAATAAAAAAACATTTACTATTATTTTACGCAATTTTTCGACAATGTACAGTCCAACAACGACGTAACTTTATATACCAACGTTACACTAATTTGGTGAGTCGGGTCTGGTTACTCCAGATATTTCTAAGACCTTCGACAGAGTATGGTACCCCGCTTTAGTATGGACTTAGGTCTAAATAACTGACCGTGGTTGAATTAAGGCGGTATTGAAAGACATTAAATCAAATACCATGCATCGCACACTATCTCACCCAATGTCCTCCAAGGATCAATTCATCTCATCTGGCTTTTTTCTGATCTTTATTAAAAACCTTCTCTCAATCCTTTTCAATCCCCTTCACAGATTCGCGGATTACGGTATTTTGCATTAATCTTATAACATCGTTTATATAAGTCTAACAGGCATCAGATCTTGTCTTTGAGATCATGATCATGTCCAACTGTATCAACAGGATCATCAAACTCACTCTTGACTAGGATCGCGAATTTAACGTCTCCAGAACGAAAAAGAATGGATTGCCGTGTCTCGTAAAAAACTCACATTAAAACCTCTTACATTTCAAAAGACAACTAAAAGCTGGGTCATCTCTTTGTAACCTTGGTCAAAATCAGTTTAATTTCAATACAACTCTTAAAACTCTTATTATTATTAACGCTGAAGTTTGTTTTTAGTGAGGCATATTTTAAGTGGACTTGTTAAATCAGTTTGACTAGTTTCAGTATAAATTGAGCCCGGCAAAATACATCCTCTTATTATTAACATTGAAAACTCTTCGCAACAATATACTACCAAATTCCCCCAGCATGAAGGCCCACCCAATACACACTAATCCGCCCGAGCGAAATTCAACTAGTTTCACACAGGTGGAGCTCACAATAAAGCTAAAAACCTAGGTTCTTGTCGCGAATAAAGCTCACACCCGAACCCACAACCAATGATGTTACTATGCCAGTAAGCCTGGTGCCATACTACTATCGAAAAACTGTCATCTGCCGCTGTAGTATTGGTAGTAATATTGTAATTACTATAACACTTCGATCAATGAACCAAATAGTGCTGCCATCCATCTAATCACTTAGTTTATAATTACTTCGGACTGATCCCTTCGGTCTTGGCTATACTTCCTGTGCAGATTTAATCTATCGGACTCTATAAATCGTATAACAGTTTTCTTTTCACTGGTATGAGCTAGAGGTGTTCTACCCACCGGAATCTATCGAGTTTCACTATCTTTACGACTTAATGCTGCAATAACGCCCCATAGATTTCGACACTGTAGAATCTTCGAAATTATCCTAACTGGCTTAGGTACAGGCCCAACTACGAACCCAGATTTTTTGTGAGAGCCCAAGTCTTGAATCCGTCGGAGTACGTAAGTACTGACAGGGCGGTCGTTTTATACAGCAGGAGTTTGGTTCTAATATACTTAGTAGACTACGCCACCTTTTGCACCAATAAACGAGTTATATTCCAGTCGCGACCAAATGAAGAGCTTGTAGATCCTAGGTGGGTGTGCTATCGGAAGAAATAACTTGCATCTCCTAAGAAACACCATTGTCACATTTTTGGCGATTTAGAATATATGTTTAATGGTATGTTTAGAATGTTAAAGATGAATTATATTAAGTCGTTAAATCCACATAACGTCCACTTAGATAGGTCAGTATTTCGTTTATACCTTGTTAACACTTATGTTGGTGTCCAGGGGCTGACGCTCCAATAGCTGGTGATTTAGCTGCTGATACGTACCGAAATGCTCATAGGTGAAATGTTGTCATATTTGAAAATTAAAAAAATTAAGAAAATGCTTAGCCTACTTGTTGAAATCTTCATCAGTATGCTGATCACTAGCCAAACATTAGAAAATTCTGATTTCACTAGCTGCTGATAAATCAGCTGCTGACGACAGTTAATATTGCGCTGATACTAGCATCTATGCATCAGCCGCTGGCAACCAGTAGGATGGATCATTGGTTGTAGTCTCGAATATCTGGAGTGTGAATGAGCCTGTGAGAATTTTACAATGTCTTAGGTGAGCTTTTGCACTAGGGTATCTGGTTTGTGTCTTTCACGCTGGTGATCTTAGATGTGCTTGATCCTTTGGGAGTTTCGAATTTGGGTCAGCTAAGTTCAACTAATTTCATACAGACTGCGCCCACCCCCATTCGAAACCACATCAACACCCACGTCATACTGGCCTAGAGTGAAAAGCTTTGCCACTGAAACACCCTTTAGAACGTCAACTATTGAAAATTCGTATTCGCTACAATCCGTTCAAAATTTTCTGAGGGGTTCAAATTTGAAAAGCTTTTGTTTAAGCTTTTAAAGCTTCCACTTAAGCTTTAAAAGCTTTAAAAGTTTAAATTTTTATTGAAGCTTCAAAAGCTGTTATTTAAGCTTCAAAAGCATTTGTTAAAGCTTTAAAAGCTTTAAAAGCCCTTGTGCACATGAAACACCTCATGCAAGTTACGATTTTCTGCCTTTGCAAGAACAATACTATTTGTGGGTTCATATATGGTTTTACAAAAATTAATAAGGCGTCCAGTAGTCTAATGGTTAAGACTTTTCTAACTAGCACCCCAGAGGTAAGGAATCAAACCCATCGAGTGGCATGGTTCTTCGTCTTTCCGTCTTCTTCGTCTGCCACTTGAGGAATTCTTTTGACAGTACAATGGTAAATACTACAATACTGCATTTAATAAAGATGTTGCCAAGCTCCGTTCCCCCGAAGCACTTATTTCAAATAAATCTACACGACCAAATATAATATATTTTAAGATAAGGAAACATTGTGCTCGAATTGCCTTCACTCAACTCTGCTATACCAATCATTCTCTTTGGCCTTTTATCCCGGATCGACGACGGTACCAATTTAGATTGTTTTCCCATGGATTGTTAAATAAAGCATGTGCCTCAATAGATCGGGTTCACTACCAAAAATTGATCTACTTTATTACATACAATGAGCGCAAGCATGCCAACGAAACTCTACACTTTAATTAACGATAATAGCAGACAAAAGTTTGCAGCGACTTCACATGCATAAAAGGGGATAAACTTAAATGAAAGAACCCATGTGTAAAGCCGTTGCTGGAATCATATTCTTCAAGTTATCCTGCAGCTGGTGCGAGACAATGACGTCGCTACCTTTCGCTTTTATTTCTTACTTCTTGGTTGCTGCAAGTTAATAACGCCAGGCTTGAAATGCTTTCACAAGTCCTCTCATGCACGATGTACGTGCAACCTTTGTTGCGTTTTCAGCGCCATACCATTTTGTCCTTAAAGGGTACGCTCAGACAATGATGTTGTGAAAGTCTCTCTTTAACCCTTTATGCACTTTTTGAATGTAGTAAAGTTAAGGGCGGTAATGTCACAAAACCAAAGAAGAGAGATGCTTTCAAATGCATAGGAAGGAAGGACACCATGAATGGCTCGAATGGAACTCAGGTAGGATGTCGGGAACGTTTTAAAATTAAGTTTTTTTTTTGTTTTCTCAAAACGTAAATGTAAAAAGTTCAGGTTAAAGAGTTTGCACTGCGTTTGAAAAAGTTATATTATAATTTGCAGATGTTTTGAAACTGTGGTTTCAGCGACAAGAGATAAATTTGTGTCACAGGATGTCGCCCGTTTCATGCTTATATATAAGGTGTGTGTGAGCTACAAATTAATTTTGCAGAGCAATTAAAGTTATCTCAGTTGCTATTCAAATAACATACTTCGTCCTTATAGGTGTGGAGCCCCTTGAAGGTACTTCTTTCAGTCACCTCTAGGTTTTATAAGGTCTCTCCAGCTGGATATGTAGTATAACTATGGGGATATCAGACCGTGACGTCATCGGTTGTTGACTTGGATGTGGTTTGGTCTTGCATGTTAGTGAGCGCCGCCTGTGCGAGATTAGTTGAATCTCGCTACGTCTTGGATGAGCTTTCGCGCTAGGGAAACAAGTTAGACTTAGATTTGCCTCGGATGATAGTGGAGGATTCCGCTAACCAGCTGACAAGGGCTGTAACGCCGGCAGTGCCAGACTACCAGGCGGAACAAAGTGTGCGTCTGCTAGGTAAAGACCCAACCTTAGTGGAACCCTGGTACCCCGATTAACTAGTTAAGCTGACATGATGCGTTATTATAGCCGTGTATACCCTTAAGTGGCCCCTAGACTATTAATAATATTGAGCAAAATACGAACGGTTTCCTTCTTTGCATCAATAATCTGCCAATATCAAAGACCGCCAATAATATTTTTTTTTGTTTTGTTTATATGGCTGAGGAGTCACCCTTTGTACTGGTAGTACGTCATGACGTTAAAGTCATGGTGCAATGTCTAGTAGTAAGAAGAGAAGGGATAGGTTAGGGGTCTGAAAGGTGCGTGAGTAGATGTCGCTGAGCCTTGCGTTTGACCTCTGAGATGTTATATGAGTTCGAAAACACCGATTGCGGAAGACAGTTCCAGTTGTTTCATTTATAAAGGAACTACTAAACCGTAAGGTGCGCGAAGAGGAGGGCTGTAGTGTGTGGGGGTGAGCCGAGTTGGCTAGTCTTGTGTTGCGGGAAAAAAATCTTGTGTAGGAAGGAGGTTTCTAATTTCAGTGGAACAGTCGACGTGGTAATAGCATTAAAACTTGCTGAGGGCTGCTACATTCCTACGGTGGGTCAATCGTGGAGCAAAGCGTGCTATCGCCGATGAATTTGATGGCACGGGTTTGCACCTTGTACAGCCAAGCGAAGCTCGTTTTTGACCGTCACACAGATATACGAGTGGTATTCGAGGCGGGGCTGAATGTAGGATTTGTAGGTTGTAGCCAGTATAGCTGGCTGAAAGAGGAGCTTACATCTCTTAAAGAAATCGTATTGCGAAAATCAAAATATTGCACAATATTATTGATAGTCTAGGGGCCCTATTAGAGTGTCAGCTATTGCCTCCAGCTTTATTTACCTCAGTTCAATCCACATAAATGGCCTCACCGGCTAAAGTCCAGTTCATGTTCAGTTCGTGCTTGAAATCGTTGTTGCTTTTTCGCCAAAAGCTAGAAATGCAAAAGCTCACTGGAATGACACTCCATTATTCAACTTTAATTCGAGTCCAGTTGGCCGAACTGAGGTCTGTTTTATCCACTGTTGAATATGTGGAAATTGTATGCGAACTCCGGTTATTTTAAAGTTCAGTTCACCAATTTTTTCGATCTTGCGCAGTTCGGCCAGTGAAGCCAAGGTATAATGATAATTGGTTAAAACAATAAAGTACAGATAAGTGGTGGTGCACCAGGTTAAGGTAGTACTTCCGGAGTCTCAACACCCCACGACCCATACGGTGAGGCAAGGCCCGGGGTACTGCCTTATAGGCGTCATGTTGGCGTTGCGTTAACGTCAGATAGGCATTCCATATGTTAGTTGTTTTGTGTGACAAGCCGAGGTTGGCTTCTTCGGGCATCCAACTAAGGGTTCGCGGCACATTTCTAGCTCGTAAGCGTGAAAGCGTTTTTCGGTTAGGCTTGTCTTACGACTGATGTATTGCACTGAATCTTATCGAATTGCAAGAGAAAAGCTTCGAATCTGTCCTTACTAGCATTAGCATGAATCTCCGTATGCGCCTCTGGTTCAAATAAATGCATTTTGATGTTCGGGTCTAAGGTGTTGTGAGAGAGGTAAAATTCTTCTTGTGCATCTCGGAATCCGGTTCGCCGAAAGTTTGAAAAAAGTTAAGATTCAACATTTATCTCTAGTTGACAACGTTCCTAATTATCAAAGCCGTACAACAGGAAGAATTTGACTACGACATCGCCAGTTGTTTCAGCTGGGCCTGGATCCTCATTTGCAACTCTTCTAGTTCAGCTTTAGGTGAGGGTAAGATAATGTGAGGACTGCCGGCGGTGTTGTTTTCTTGAGGTGGTATCTGAGTTGACTAACTCCGCGACGGCCATGTAAGATTGTCTCGACGTACTGGGGTAAATATTATGGGCTTGGATTGTTAAAATTGGCTGGTGCAGTTATTACCACTTATGAACTGTGGTTTGCTTAAGGGGACTCTTCACCGATATTTGGTTGAAAATCGATTTTTTGACGAAATTTTTTTTATTGCATATTCTGATAGAGTAGACTTTTCTGGATTATGTAGCGTTTTCACATTTAAAAAAAAATGTTTATAACAATGTTTATAACATAGTGGAGCGATTGAGGTTTTAGCAACTGCGGCGGAAAAAATGTGTGCGTCATACTTTGAACGTGATTATTTCAACAAAGTTTTTTTCATTTTTTTTTAACTTCTCCGTGTTCCTCGTTCCACAATTTTCAACCGATTAAAATTTTATAAAGTGGAAAATGTTCGAAATTTATAACTGAATAATTCTGTCAGACAGAATTTTGAAATTTTAAAAATTCATAAAGTTATAAACAAAAATGTAATAAAAAACCGAAAAAATCGAGGTTTTCGGCTGTTTTTCGACATCGCCAGACATATTTGTGGATTGTAAATAAACAAAAAAATATATCAAAATTCTGTCTGACAGTTTTGTTTATTATTAATTACTGAACATTTTGGCACCAACAAAAATAAAATCGATTCAAAATTCGCGTGCAAGGAGCTCGCGGAAAATACCCCTTTTCTCGGATGTTTATTAACAAAAATGGTGCTTAAAATTTTATTTTTCAACAATTGATTGTGCTTTTGTTTTTTACTCGATAACAACTATTCGGGCACAAAATTTCATCTAAATCGGTCTAGCGGTTCAGATTTTAGCCATTTCAGTGAAGAGTCCCCTTAAGCGCACATTGGTTAGGACTGTACGGTTAAATCCACTGTGATTCATGATAGAGCTTTACTAATTTCCACTAGTACTAATCAATAAGTAAAATATACCAAAAGCCTCTTCTACAATTTTCTATCGATTGTGAACACGACCGCCAGACGCTTCAATACCATCATAATTTACGCCAATGACGAGTCATTATAATAATCCTTAAAAACTTTAAAACCTCTTTTAATAACGCAACAAAACAAAAATCACTCCTACTTAGAGCGAAAATGCTCTTTCCTAGATCTGAGTAGTCTATGCCCTAACAATTTCCCTTTTACAGAGATTCCCCAGCCAACCAAGCTTGTGGGGCGAGGTGGACCGCCGCGCCATCTATTTCTTAGGAAAATCATTGTTTGTAATCAGGCGAGAATCGATTTGTCCTGATGCCCGCAAATTTTTCAACCATTGAAGCAAATATCTCATTCCTTTTCCGCTTAGCTCCCCTTAAGTAAAATCTTGACCTTCCCTCACGGCGGGCGCGGCGGGCTGTGTTATTTTTCAAAGGAACTTACTCCTAATGCCATTAACCGAGGGCGATAAATATAACTGGCTTTGGCATCCCAGAAAAAGTGAAAATTTCTTCTTCCTTTTGTCCGTTTTGAATGCCAATCACGTACGCTTCCTTCCAAAAAAGGAGCGAATATATTTCTCCCAGACCAAAGGACCAAATGGAATATTGTGCAGGGCACTCAACGGCATCCTACAAAAACCTGCTCCCATTCACCATTTGCCAATTCTCGGCTCCTGCTTACGGCCCCGCACACAACTGAGCCCTGGCATTTAGGGGGGGGGGGGGATTGGTCCCCAGGACTGGAAGTGGAGCATCTCCATCTCTTGGTGTGAATATTACTTGAAATGAGTTGATGAAAAAATTGGATCTGAAAGTCGTTGTTGTTGTTTTCTGCTTGCTTTGCACCTAAACGAAATTTTAATCGAAGTGTCGGGGGAGGGGGCATCGAGGGAATAAAGTGAATTGGAAAACTAAGCAGGTATGATATGGGGAAATTGATATTTTTCCCTTGTATCAATTTACGGGCTGTGTATTGACAAGGTCAATGTGAAAATGAAAGAGTTTTTACCAATTTTTTGTACCGACGAAAAAACTTTGTATAGGTATTGATTGATTGGCACCTATCCGTGTTTCAGTATTCATGCTGTTCAAATGACTAAATATTCAAGGTGAGCACACAATTTCATTTCATTTTACTCGGGTACCTATATTTTTATGGGGCGCATCGGGAATTTTTTAAACTAGACCTTGATGATTTCAAAGGTTTCAAGCATCCAAACAGTATTCATATCGAATATATTTTCCAGCAAAAGGCACGTCTGGTTGTGAGATGATTATGTTGATTCAAATTGATTATTATTTATTTATCCTTGTTATACAGAAAATTATATTTATGTTCTCGTAAGCCTATGTATCGATATTAAATAGATCAACCTAAATGTGTGAGCAGTTCATCTTAGATTCGCTTCACTAGGTTAATATGCAAACAGTAGTAAGTAGGTAGCACTTCCTGCAGAAAAGGTTTCATATGTATGTATCACTAAGAGTACACGATCCTTTTAGATAGTATTGTACCCGTATATACGTAGTTGTTGTGCTCATATATCATGCGTCTAGTATGCAGACTGAGTCGGATGTGAGTTCTGATCCCATAGAACCTCCAATTTTGACTGTCCACCTGTCCAGTTCAACTCGATTGTAGTCTGAAATTTTAACGGTTTGTGCACCGAACCAAGTATATGGCTAACTAAGCTAAGCGAAGCTAACCAAATCTGACACCGCTCTTAACGAAATAGGGCGTACTGTAGAATAAAACAATTTACTTTGACTGACTTCCCGGACATATAAGGAAGAAGGCCTAAACGACATTCGGGATGCATAATGGTATTAGTCAATGGATCTTCCGAATGTTGAAAACTAGAATCATCTATCATCAATACTAATACATCTACTACAGGCAAAGTGCATGAGCACCACACAAATAGCGAAGTTTCAAACAAGCCACAGCAAGTTCAAAAACTCATCCAGCGCGAAAGCACATTCGATGCACATGTTAGTTCAACCTAATTCCCCCAGCTCATCGAGACAAATGTAAGTTCAAGCACGGCATAGCCAAGTCCAAAAGCTCTTCCAACGTGAAAGTCCGTCCGAGGCACAAGAAAGCTCAACATAATTCTCAAGCTCACCCAAGACTCAGCAAAAGTTCACTCAATCACATGCAGGTGACGCTCCCTATCACCCAAGACCACATCCACACCCAAGACAACAATCGATGACGTCACTGATGCATAAACCTCATAGTACTACTATTCACTACCCGATTTATCAGCATCTCTGTTCGCCTCTAATAATTCTTCTATGCCCGTTATTGCTATGCCATACCCCGCCCTCTAGTGTGCACTCAATGGATAGAATTTTCTTCAGGACTAGAGAGGAATATGTATATGTGCTTTAAAGAGCTTGATATCAACAAATCCACTAGCCCTGGTAATGTATACCACATCCATCGTCGTCCTAAAGAAGTTCGTGTAGGTAAAACCTCTGCGGAAACTCTTTGTACTATCCTAATTCTCTGGAGTTTATTTGGAGCCTCGGTAGTCTAAGGAATAAGGCGCTAAGGGCTCGAGTCCCGACAGCGCCACGGTCCTTCGCCTTTCCCACTTTCCCCATCTACATAACTTTCCTTCTTTCTTCTTCCCTCTTTACATTCCTGATTCCTCTTCTCACAGCCGTCCCTAGCCCTTCGCGGCTCCAGCAAGCGTATGTCATCAGTTGGTTGATGAGATTCAACTCATTTCAGGAGACATAACACAACTGCGAGTTGTTTCTCGATACCCCGATGTCATTGTCGCGATAGTGATGGTAGGGAGTAGATGGAATAAAATATCGCGGCTTGGTTGTGGCAGTTCCTTCCTTCACTTGTCTCTTTCTCTTCACTATCTTACGACTAGAGCTGCTGTTTGATATTGCACTCTTAAAAAAAATATATTATCGACAGTGCAAAGGGGCTTTCCCTGAGCCTCTAGTCTTTCACATAAAAAAAGCTTTATTAATGGAGTAGGTGGTTTTTGGGGTTACAGGGTGGCCAATTTGTCTTTTTGAGGTTTTTTATTTTAGAAGGGGTGTTGGGCTAGAGTATCGCAGATAGAACTCTATAAATCTGTGGCCTAAGAAAGAGTGTTCTTCAAGACCTTCCAAGCCAGTATTTTGTGGAAATGACAGTCCGAGACAAGGGTGATGTGCAGCACTTCCTCTCTGTTTTTGGTAACAAAGATGGAGTCATTTCCCTTGTTAAAGTTTGCAAGCCTGGTGCCTAATAGGTAGTTAAAAATCACTTCACCTCACCTGAGTGTAGTGTGCATTTGCATCACCTCCCTTAACCAGGACCGTGGTAGCATCGTTGTATCATACCAGTTTCTGGAAGGTTATCAGAGGCAAAAGGCACTTATTTTCGTGGGCTAGATAAAAGAAGCCAACCTGAGTTACCTGTTTTAACACTAGGTCGACTAGCGTAAAGTTTCCGTCTTTAAATTGAGGGAGAAGAAAGGTGTTAAAATCATTTTTGGCCAGAATACCTGTTCTAGGGTTTCCCTTGCCTTTGGTACAAAAGGAATTAAATTTGATCGTTCTTAAGCCAGAGATCCTGTCACCAGCGATCTACGGCTCTTGGACTAGGGCAACATCGACTTCGAAGCAAAAGAGCAGTAGATGCCCCACAAGACGCAAGGTGCATGAGCACCACCCAAATAGCTAAATTTAAGCCAAGTTCACCCAAGGCGCAGCAAGTTCAAACGCTCATACAGCGCGAAAGCACATTCGAGGCCCATGTAAGTTCAAAACAGCCAAATCCAAAAGCTCTTCCAACGTGAAAGTTCATCCGAGGCACATGAAATTTCATCCTAATTCCTAAGCTCATCTAAGACTCAACAAAATTTACCCGATCTCACAGGCAGGTGGCGCTCACTAACATCCATTTTATTGGTTTTTGACCTCGACGGTGGTCACCATCGCTTCTGCGTCGCTAGAGGTGTCCTCGCCGAAGTCCGAGCTAAGGAGTGGGTGCGTGTTACTTATAACGCTGCCTAGCTAGGAGTCTATCGATGTGCCAGTTCCGCTCCGAGCTTCAGCTTCGTCATCGGTTACCAAGTCTTCGGCCTTCTCACCTGAAGCCTTGGTGTAGGCCGCCCGACTTACTATGGCCTCTGTGTCTGTTTTAAAGACCTTCAGCTCTTCGCGCATTCAATTCCGAACATAGCCTGTCTCATCCTGGTATTCATGCGAGCCGAGACGAGCCGTTACCAAGAAATACTTCTGCCCATCGATCAATAAAGACTGCAAATGGGTAGTTTCGATCGTGTCTTGGTTGCCAAAAGTCCAAAGTATCACGACATACCAAATGTCCGAATGAAGCCTTCAAGCTTCCAAATAATTGTTTTGACCACCTCTATATGGATATAGTGGGACTCTTATCATCATCTCGTGAATACTCATATATTTAAACGATTGTCAAACCCCAGAACAAACTTCCACACAATCAAAACGATCGGTCGAGCAATTCCTAGATCACACACAGTTCAGTGATCTAGAACTTCATAGATTTTTGTACGGTTGTGAAGTTGCAAACGGCAAGTTTATCATGAAGAGTATTCATCGGTTATCCGAAAAGGACACTTAATCTGATATTTTACCATTTTCTGCTTTGATTGTTTTAGCGTTCGTAGGCATGTGATGTTGAAAAATTTCCTTCCAACCGCGGAAAAATCTTCGCACAACAATTATTAACTTGATGAAAAAGTCTCAATAAAGAGCACACCTACAGAAAATAAGCAAAGAACAAACTATCTTTGTCGTTCCAGAAGGCGTAAAAAAGATATGACGAATATAACTTTAAAACTGTAAGAAGCCATTCAGAAACAAAAGATTACAAAATACAAAATATTTAAAAGTGCTCTATTAGTTTTAGAAAGATCTCAACTTCTTTGCTTTTAATCAAACTTTCTCCAAGACATTTTCCCAGTCAAGTAGTATACAAACTTCCTCCGTTTTATCTCCTGCTCCTAGCCCAAGAACCTGAACGTAAAACTTCCCCAAAGAGACCGACGAACACTTTGAAAATGATGCTGGGAGAATACTTTCTTTAAGTCCTTCTAACATGCACTATTCATGTCCCCGTCGTATCTGCCTGTCCACTTTCCTTTTGATCTTGCCTTAATGATGCATCTTGAATAGAATTTTAACGAGAGTTACAGAAAAAAGGATTTTTTTGTTGTTGTAGAAAAACGAATCCTTAACCCTCCTTTAAGTGACTTTGTAGGACCACTTCAATAAGAAAAAAAAATGACGAAAAGGGACAGATTTTTAGAGGATGTATAATTCAAAATTCGCAGAATCCTTTGGGAGTCCTTTCTAATAATCAGTTTAATCAGTTTTAAACCTGCGACCTTCCTCGGATTCATGTTGATTTGTTAATTGAGGAGAAATGCCCTGGAAATGTTTGCGCCTCTCTCCAATAAAAAGCACTTTAGATGGCCGATTCGTTAATTGAGGATCTGTAAAGGATTTATTCGAGTTTAAATAATTAGATTGGAAAATCCTATTTAGTGACAATTTAGTGAGCACACGCCTCTCTTCCGTATAATGACAGGGCCAAACTACAAAAAGGATATGGCCCCCCGAAATTTGCCTAATAAGGTTTCTCACAAATTAAACAACTTTACTAATTCGGTGTCGTGCAAGTCGGCCATTCCTCCCCGACAGTGCTGCTCCTCGGCTATATACAGAGGAGAAATTTCGAGGATATCCTTGCATAATAAACTTTAATTAACTCGAGAAGTTATATTATTACAACAACACCATTGCCGGAGTGTGTTGGAGGAGAGCTGTCATAAATACTGACGTACAGAATACTCTGTGTGTAAGGATCACGGGGACATTATACATATAGTGAGAGGGAAAGTCCTGGCTTTTTGGCTGGGTGTGAAAATCGTAACAGGATGTTGTGTGGCTGGGATTTCGGAAACAGCCATATGAGAACTAATAAATGATGCAGGGGTAAAGTGTCACATTACCCTCCTGGATGGCACATCATACACACGCACAAATATCCTTCAAATAAGGACGCGAGCCAGGGCTGGGAGTAGGCGGAGGCGGGCGGGAGGTAAATAATTGATAGGACATGACGGAAGTCGAAAACATGTTGACAATTTGACTAATTGCGTATTCATGGAAATTCCTCTTAAGTTGAGAGAATTATTTACGAGTCATTATATGAATATGTTAGTATCCATAAATCTTAAAGACGAGAGAGAAATTGCTACCTGTAATAAAAAAAAGGATATATGAGAAATTTTCCTACCTAAAATGGGCCTGAAACATTATATTTTGTTATTATTTGAATGACCTCAGCCGTTTTAGAGGCCGTTCTTCATTTTTGTTGTGAATAATAAATTTACGAATAATTTATGGATGTAATTTATTTATTGTTATTATTTTCTGTTTTGATATACATATTCTTGGTTATGAATAAGTGATTATGTATTAATATGCATAAATTTATCTAAAATAGAACAGTAGTATGGGAGCAGTATCTCTTAGGATAATCTATTCTAATGGTCAAGACAGTGAATCGCTCAGTAAGTCCTTACAAAATTAAAGAGATGGCGCTCTTAGCATCATCATCTCTCACTACTGTCAAAGTTTTAACTACGTCTATCATGTGACTTCATTTGATAGTCGTTTTAAGCCACAAATTTATATTTATCAAACGTCTTTACATTGAAAGAGATCAAAACCGAATTGGATAAAGTTCCATCTATTGCCATCTGCTCCTCTGCTTGCGATTAAGTTTAATCGTAGTCGTATAGTACCTCCAAGTTAAAGTTCAAGCTCCAAGCGCTTCATTTGGTGTCCAACTGGTGTGCCAGCGTAGGGCTAAATGTCAAAATGATTCTGTTTCCGTTAACCAGAAGACAGGATTTTCAGAACCTACACTCGTAGGTAGAACTATAAGTTTTTAAGGTCAAGCCTAATAATTAGAAATAATGCTAAGTGCCATGCTCAAATGGAACCATCACATGGATCCTCCGAGGAACAGAGCACGCCGAATTCGGTTGGATAAGGCACAAAATAGGCACTCAAATTCAACGACTAACCACCCTTCACCATCGAACCCTTGAGCCACCATAGGTATGTATATAGTAGCTTTGTCATTTTATTATTCAACCGAATTAAACGATCTCCTGCTTCCACAGTAATCAATGCGAGATTAGCCAGCTCGAATCAACACTTCTGCATACAGCCCCCTTTTCGCTCAGTCTACTGACTAGAAACTCGTTCCAATTTTTCGCAGTCAGTATTCTCGAATTTCTACACACTCAACCCGGTTTTTTAGGCAAGAGGTCGCAGCGAACTATATGTCATGTGTCATATAATATAACATATTATGTCTCCTCACTTTTGACCCAGAAAATTTGCCAGACTCACCCTTCCATCACACTAACACAAATATAGCATCGCACTCGGGGTCTGCGAAAACTATGAGAAATTCCACTTCTCCTTCATGTTTATTGTGAAAAAATAAAAGCATCACAATTGTTACACGAAAAAGAGGCATAAAAATGAATGCTTAGTGTAACACTCACATCATACACAAACCGGGCCACCCGCATCATACACAAACCAATTCTCAACCCTCTCAGTAAAAAAAAAAAAAAGTGCCATGGCTTCTCGATGGCACAGTAGACATGAATAGACCCCAAGGATAAGACATATTCATGTCAAAAACGAAAACAAAAACAACAAAAACAATAAAAACAAAAACAGCAAAAACAACAAAAACAACAAAAGCAGCAAAAACAACAAAAACAACAAAAACAGCAAAAACAACAAAAACAACAAAACAGCAAAAACAACAAAAACAGCAAAAACCACAAAAACAGCAAAAACAACAAAAACAGCAAAACAGCAAAAACAACAAAAACAGCAAAAACAACAAAAGTAGCAATAACAACAAAAACAACAAAAACACCAAAAACAACAAAAACAGCAAAAACAACAAAAATAACAAAAACAAATAAAACAACAAAAACAACAAAAACAGCAAAAGCAACAAAAACAACAAAAACAGCAAAAACAACAAAACCAACAAAAACAGCAAAAACAACAAAAACAACAAAAACAGCAAAAACAACAAAAAAACAAAACCAACAAAAACAGCAAAAACAACAAAAACAACAAAACCAACAAAAACAACAAAACCAACAAAACCAACAAAAACAGCAAAAACAACAAAAACAGCAAAATCAACAAAAACGACCAAACCAATAAAAACAACAAAAACAGCAAAAACAACAAAAACGACCAAACCAACAAAAACAGCAAAAACAACAAAAACAACGAAAACAGCAAAAACAACAAATAACACAAAACCAACAAAAACAGCAAAAACAACAAAAACAGCAAAAACAACAAAAACAGCAAAAACAACAAAAACAGCAAAAGCAACAAAAAACACAAAAACAGCAAAAGCAACAAAAACAACAAAAACAACAAAAACAGCATAAGCAACAAAAACAACAAAAACAGCAAAAACAACAAAAACAGCAAAAAAAACAAAAACAGCAAAAGCAACAAAAACAACAAAAACAGCAAAAACAACAAAAACAACCAAACCAACAAAAACAGCAAAAACAACAAAAACAACGAAAACAGCAAAAACAACAAATAACACAAAACCAACAAAAACAGCAAAAACAGCAAAAACAAAAAAAACAGCAAAAACAACAAAAACAGCAAAAGCAACAAAAACAGCAAAAAAACAAAAATTTATCCTAAAAGTATGCTAAACAATAATGACTCATGGTAACGATTTTCGTCTCCGCACATTCTTTCAAATAGACTCCAGGGATAAGACATATTCATGTCAAAAGGGGAATGCAAATTTTGGTACCCACCTCCAAATGCTATTTGAAATATGTCGTTGTATAGGTATTTTTGAGCGGAATATAAGTTACTATAGCGCCTAGTTCGAAATCTTTGTCCGTTTTGAGTAATACTGTAAGAAATATACAAAGATAGGGTTTTACATATCAAACTGTATTTTTGTAACCGTATAACCAAACTGTATTTTTGCAACCGTATTTCCATGAATAAGGTGTCAATGGACGCAGAATTCCTTCACCATGATGGTAAAATTGATGGTTCTACCTACCTTCCTCCTAACTTTAGGAGTTATAAGTCGTCAAAGTCCAACTTTTGGGGTTTTTTAACAAAAATGTCTTCACCTACGTCTTTCTCAAAAAAATAAGTAACTGATTTGACAGGTTTGACCAACATTTTCGTGATGATTGTTTGAAGCGCCTTTTGACCGTCTCAGAAGGCCTATAGTTACTGCCACGTTTTCTCTCAGTGGAAAATAAATGTAAAGCCTGCACTACACTACTTAAGAAGTTGAACGAAATTGGTCGAAGTCGAGAGTGAAGAGAAGCATTTCGATTCACTTTGTGCGACTTCGTCAAAAGACTCGAGTTGTGCGTTCGTAGGTCTCATCTTTATTTGGTATGCTGAATCGTCGGTCACTTTGACACAGTGGTCACTTTGAACACTTTAACCGCTTTTCAAACCCGCCACTGCAACTGAATTTATATATCCAAGCCCCTTTATATCCCCTTTTCCAAGATCTAGATCTTTCCATCACAATCTGGAGGCCATCTATTACTGGAACATTCGAAACTTTTCTTTTCACACTCTCTAGAAACTTTGAGAAACTTAAGGTCTTCAATTACCATTCGTTCAAAATCTAATTATTAGATGGCGCGATATTAACTGACTTCAAAGCGTTCCTTCAAATTCTAACTAAATCGTTACGCTTCTAATAGATGGCAGCACATTAATCATCACAATGTTCATGCTCAACTTGTAACATTTAGTTAATGTTTTCGTAGTATCTTAGTTGATTAGCGCAATTTGTACCAGGTATTTTTCAGAATTCGTGTTCTTGTGTTGTTGTGTGTTTATTTTATTTTGTAGACTTTCGTTTATCTGAACTAATTAATGCAGGGTGGGTTTATATAAGTGAGGTTTTCATATAAGTGGGGGTAAAAAATATACTGCCGATTAACATAAAATTAAACTTTATTCAAAGAAATAACATAAAATTCTTCTTCAAAGAAATGAAATAAAAGTCTTTACCAACAACCAAGAGTTAATTTTTTTGAAAATAATCTATAATTTTTTTTTGAATCTGGTTTCCCCTTAATGCTTGTAGCACAGCCTGTTCCCTTAATTTTCTAAGGACAGTAATATCGTCGTAATTATCAGAATATTCTCCAGCCCATCTTATAGCTGTATTAAAAGCCTCGATCGCGAATACTGCAGAAATTTTTTGTATTTGGAAATGATCTGCACCGTTTCCTTCATCGTCACTGCTTTCAATTTCATCCTGTTCCCCATCCTCATTAGAGTCAGTTATATCATGATTCCAATTCTCAATATCTTCTATAGTTAGTTCAACCTATGTTATAATGACATTTAAGGTCTATGAAATAAACAAATATGATTTCTTACTTGATGGTCGCAGATATTGTTTAAAGCTTGCATAGTTTCAGAAGCAGCCGATGTAAATTCTTGGTTCCACTTCTCTCTAAGGATAATGAGAGGTATATCATCATCGTCATCTTCCGTATTGTGAACATCTTCATTTGTGCACAATAGGGGTTTCCAAAATTTAGCAATTGTTTCTTGCTTCAAACGATTCCAGGCGCTATGCAAATTTATTACAGCATCTTTTAAAGAAAGATCTTTCAAGCTTCTTGATATGTCAGAAGAATTTGCAATGACAGACGTTAACAAACTTGTTCTATAGTATAACTTAGTTAGTCTAATAACATTTTGGTCCATCGGTTGGATAAGGCAAGTAACATTTGGTGGCAGGAATTTCGTTATAATCAGCCCGTCTGCTGTCTTTAATAAGTCCTCTTTAGGATGCGATGGCGCATTGTCTACAAGTAAAAGCGCTTTTGGTTCTATATTTTTGGAGCGAGCGAATCGACGGGCCTACAACAAAAGAAATTTAAGGATAACCGTGACGAAAATCGCCGTGAGGCACCATTACTTACTTGAGGTACAAATGACTTACCATTCATAAAATAGATCTGAAGTCATCCAACACTTGGAAGAATTTTTGTACTCGACTGGGCAAGAAAAATTTTTGAAAGCACGTGGATTTTTCGCTTTTCCTATGACAAGCAATTTGACTTTATGATTGCCGCTTGCATTTGTGCACGCTAAAAATGTTACTCTTTGTTTTTCCGTTTTCCTTCCAGGAGCAATATTTTCACTTCTAGACACAAATGTCTTATCAGGCAATAGCTTCCAAAATAAGCCGCTCTCGTCGGCATTATAAATTTGATCGGTCGACAAGCCTAATTCCTCAATAATTTTTCTTAATTTCTGCCAAAAAGGCTCAACTAACTCGGGATTAGATGACAGTTTTTCTCCACAAATTTTTAAAAACCTTATTCCAAATCGGTTTTTAAACCGTTGAAGCCATCCCTCACTCGCATTAAATTTGCAACGATTTTCTTTTATTTTGGCATGTAGGAATTTTGCTTTTTCTTTTATCATAGGTCCGCTCACTGGAAGATTTTTTTCCGTTGTTTTAAGAACCAACGGTATAGAGATTGCTCCATTTTTGGTAATTCAGAAGATCTAATAACTTTCCTTTTTCCCGGCCCAATGAAAGTAGAAGTTACAGCTTTTAAAATGTGTTCTCTGTTGTTTTTGATGTTGCAAATTGTTGACTTCGTAACATTAAATTCCTTTGATAAGAATGTCACACTTACACCTTTTTTTAAATGTTCAATTACACGCAATTTATCATTAAGACTCAAACAATTCCTTATTTTACGCGACATTTTTGATTACTCTCGACTAACTAAAAGACAAAATCCACACTACCACAAAAGAAACTGAATGATGAAATACTTCATATAAACTAACGGTAAACAAGTACCTACATAATATGAAGGAAGGGAAAAAATCAGTTGTTCAGATAAAAGAGTGTTAACATGAGAACTGTTCATATAACAGAGTACAATGTAAAATAATGGATGTTCATATAATGCGGTGTTCATATAACTGCGAGTCTACTTGCCAAATAAGGCATACCTAAACTAAATACAACAGAGAGTTCTTATAGACAAACACTGGCATATATAATTAGTTAATTTTATGAGTGTTCTTGTGTTGAAAATAGTAGGTGCCAAAATTTCTACCAATTCGAAAATCCTTAATTTAAAAAAAAACCCTAAAAATCCTTAACGGCCAACTTTTGAACTTATCGGATACTTCCTTTCACTCGAAACGACGAAGCAGGGGCAACTTGAACTTTACCATCGGCGAGATAATATTCGCAAAAATTTCCAATCAGAATGCAGGCAAGAATTTCAAAACTTTTTGCGTGTGAAATGCAGCATACGCTATTTACATGCACACTTTTTGGGGTCGTACAACAATTTTCACGTAAAGAATTCCGAATTTTGTTTTAACCGCGAAAAGAGTTACCGGCGGGTGATTGAAAAATTTAAAAAAAATTACCTTAATGATTTACTGAGCGTGCTGGAAAAGATGACGATAATTGGAGCAAGTAAAAACTTACCCTGAAAATCTATACGTTAAATCATTTCTCTTGTGCATCTATAATAATCTTTAAGTAAGATAAATAGAAAGGACCATATTGTGCATAAAGAAAATGATGAAGTTCCCATTAAACACATTCAACAGTACATTTGGTGCAGATTCCTTTTTGGCTCAAATTTGCTGTCGTATGCCCGCTCAGTAGGTCAGCTCTAGGGAATTTAAATCTTTTGATCACGTTTGGGGGTTTGTGATTTCATATGTGCAATGTGCAATGAGGAAAAAGGGCCATCGACGGCCGAAGCTCCTAACCGCATCGGCCAGGCAACCGCAACATTCGCCTCGCTCAAGTGATGCATATGGAAACGAACAAAAATTACTATCAAAACGAAATAGGCCTTTACCGAACGTTGATCCTTCGGCAACAGGCTCGAAATCATTCAAATGCGATCCTTGCGACAGATTCTCCGTGACTTACTCCCCGAGCGCCTTCGAAACAAGACAGTTAGACAAAGATGCGATCAATGGACACTGATCGAAAAAGAAATACAAAACATCGACTTCTTGGTTTGGACGTTCGGCACCGAAGAAAACCTGGCTAAAGAATATCAAAGGAGACGATATCAGTTATCGAGGCTCGAGACGTCGCCAAAAACCGGTAAGAATAGAAACGAAGCGTGAATAGACTTCGAGAGCCAGCGGCACCGACAGCAACGTATCCGTTGCGGGGACGTCCCGCTCGAACCACCAGCTAACGGATCAAAGAAGAAGAATACCCGCCCCAGACCTAAGAGAGTCTTCTCTCTTTGATAGCTTCACGTCGCATCCTGCCCAGAAAAGCTTTCCTGCACGGCTATAATATAAGCCGATCCATCAGTATAAGTTCAGTTCTTACCCGGACTCGTTCTGGCGAAGTCATCTTCTTCAGTCCTAACCGTGTCGATATGCAGACCCGACAAAATTTCTGTATAATGGAGTGTTCGGTGTTTGGTCCGGTCATACTTTGAGACTGGTCAAGAAAATGTCTCCAGGTACGCTGCCGGATCGTACGAAAGGAAAATTGACGGATCGTTCACCTCGACAAGTTCTGGGCAACATTCCTCAGGTATTCGGTAGTGGTCGGTAAGTGGTTTGCATATGGTCTGTATATGTGTGGTCTGACTGAGCCGGATCGTACACCTCAACACGGTATAGGACGGGAGAAGTTGACCTACACGGAAAGAGTCTGGTGAAACACTGACTTTGGCCTGGTGAAGCAGTTTCTTTTATAGCTGAAAAGCTTGTCGGGGTAGGACGCTTTAAAGCTTCGAAGTGAAGCTTTCAAAGAGAGAATCACCTCCCTCTGGTCTGGTGGTTAAATATTTATTTTTCTAAACCTCTTTTGGGAGAGGCACAATTAGTAATGAATCGCGGTTCATTACAGTAGTTGCATAGACAGCTATAGAACTCTCGGTAACCCTCCCTTTAAAGCGCAGGATTCGAAAACCCCAAAACGGAAGCTGGATCCAACCGACTATTTCTCAAAAACAATTTTCGCCGGACTTGCAAAACGTTGCGTGACAACTTAAGCAATTTGTAGAGGTGTATTGCCACCTCGAGGATGGTTCAGGGCACACGTTTCGCAGAGTATTATTTAATCCGTAATCGAATGCGGGTGTTTTTCCCCGATTGGCAGTCTTCCACATTCACTTATCGTTTCACAATCAATATGTATATATCTGGCAGAACAGAGCTGTTAATCACATTAGCTGGTGAATACACATTAGCTGCAAATCCAATTATTGAAAATGCTTTGAGGTACAATTTGCATTAATTTGAATTTCGAAATTTTAAAGTTAATCAGTGCCCTTTAAGTACTTTAAAGAAAATTTCGTTCCGACAATAAGTACGAATAGTTTTTAAACAATCTTAATAGCTCGACAAAATATATTTTCGACAAAAGAAAAGTTTAAGCTAAAGGTAACAAATGGGCATAACAAAAGGAAATAAATTTTCTGACAATGGTTCTTATATTGAAGTGGTGATAGTAGTAGTAGTAGTAGTTTCTCTTTTGGTTAAGGCAAAAGGGCAAAGAGTTCAACTTCTGCTTAATCCTTAAAAATTGCAAATCGTAGCGCCACTTTTCACAATAACAACAACAGCAAAAGAAAAACCAAAACGAAAAAAAAACAGACATCACAGAAAGTCAAAAAGGAGGTAGAAGGGGCGTTAAGCCTTTTCCGTAATGGTCTTTCAACCATAGACTCAAGGACTCTATTGTGTATTAAGTTGTACATTGGGTCCTTGACGAACAGTTAAATAGAGAAAAGTCTGTTTACTAATGACGAAAAGTCTTCTAATTAATTTTTACTTTAAAGTTAAGTTGATTAAGCTTTGTCGGTTTGCCAGGATTCCAAGTTAAGGCAATTAGTACCAAGCTCCAGGAAGGGGCACTCTCTCCAAACGAAACACAGCATAATGGGCGTAAATTTAAAAAAAAAGGGAAGAAATAAAAGGAAGAAGAAGTACAGGAAAAAAACCACCCTGACAGCAAAAACTCACAAAACGAAAAGGCGCAACTCGTGCACAATACCTACACACAAAGAGAACGAAAAGGAGGGTATACCATAAAGGACATAAGATGAAAGACGAGATCACTATGAAGTGGGAGCATGGGTCGACGAGAGATGGACTTAAGGGGGGGCTAGCTTTAAGGAATTCAGAGACGTGCCACGGCGCGTTTCCTAAACTTTCACAAAACTCACAGTTGAAAGGGCCTAGGACCTAGGCGATGTTCAATTATAGAAGATATTTCTGCTTGACGTATTTTTTATCCTCCCCAGGCCACAATTTGGGTCCTTAATTGCTTTCTTCGTTTTGTATCCTTTTTTTTTTTTCAAAAAAAAAAAACTTTCTTTCTCACTCTGTCTTCTGCTGTTCAATGTCAAATCTTAATTAAAAACTTGATAAATTAAAATGATTCATATTAAAATTTATAACATTATAAAAAAGGAGGGGAGCAGGGATAAGGATTGCTTTATTTTCCAAGTACTTTCCTTATTAATTCCAAGCCAAAGGGTTTTTCTTGTAATGGGACTTTCAGGCATAAATAGAAAGCGAAAAGCCCATTAGAAACGCAGACATTCCTTCCAATTACTAAAAGGATGTCCTTTTACTATACTTGACAGTGATTTTTTACTTTGACAAGTTTCCTTCTGTCGTTCGTTTTTTTTGCATTATCACAAAAAGCTCATACTTACACACCCTTTCAAAGTTTTGTATGTGGGCGATGCAAGAAATGTCGTATGAGATGTCCGTTGCTTCGGCATCCATTGTAACGAACCACGTTTCGTTACTAAGAATCCTCTCCACGAACGTTAGAAAAATACTAAAGAACCAAGTTTCAACTGTAGAATGCCTGTCCTAACAAAGCTTTAGGAAAATAAATATTTACTCAGCAGGATGGGTGATTCTCTTTTGAAAGCTTCATTTCGAAGCTTTAAAGCTTCCTACGCCGACGAGCTTTCTAGCTATAAAATAAACGGCTTCGCCAGGACAAAATTCAGTCTTTAACCAGGCTCGATCCGGAGAGGTCACTTTCATAGCAAAGTATTTTAAAGCCGAAGCATTTGCAGCAAGATCAGTATGCTCCGGAAAATAATTTAACAGCATTCGCAGCAATTCGGAACATAAAAGCTTTCACAGTCATCAGCAGCGTAAGCTTAAAAATATGTGCTTTGCTTTAATAATACTTTGCATTCAAACCCTGCACACGGGCATACGACGGCAAATTTGAGCCAAAAAAGAATCTGCACCAAATGTACTGTTGAATGTGTTTTATGATCATTGATCATTTTTGTTATGCACACAATATGGTCCTTTCTATTTATTCTGTGCGGTAAGATCGTTTGGCGCTCAGAATTTTCTTCCATAGAAGTGGAAGGGCCTTCAACCTATCCCATAATGTAGGTTCGACTATCACGTTTGGTGGTGGTTGGCTACGCCGTGCACGATTCTTGTCCAGGATAATATTTTTCTCCTTTAGGGTATGTTCAACAGGACCTGATGTAGTTTTAGGTTTTGATGTAGGGATATGTTGTGGCCTTTGCATTGATCCTGCATTTCGTTTGTACTGTCCTGCAGCTAATTTTGACTTTTTCCTCCTCGAGGGTTTCACATTGGTACTCAAAGTCAGATAGTGCATACTTTGCGTTATTTCTCGAAACTTTTTGCTTGGCTTGTACTAGCTGAAACTCGATCTGCTTCCGTTCTGCATTAGCGGCATCAAAGGTCGAGTTTAGTAAAATAATGCATTCACGAAGTCTTGCGTTTTCGTTGGTCGACTTCTCTAGAGCTTGGCTGAGTTCATTTAGTTTTGAATTCAATTCTTCTTTTTTTGTAAACGTACAAGTTTTTGTTCACGTTCCGTTGTTCCAATATCGCTAAATTGGCTAGATTTTCGAAGTAGTTACTCTTGTAGTATGCCTATTTGAGTGCGAGAGTCGTCGAACTTGTTAGTTTGATGACATAGAGTGATTGAAAAAGGCCATCTTTCTTCTCTACAAGACCTTCATTGTCTGATTGAAGTTCAGTAAGTTGCGACTGGAGATCGACCAGTTCTTGAAGTGCTGCTTGTAGCTCTTCATTTGTCGAATAGTGGGTTTCTTCCATCTGAATGATTTTGTCCTGCAAACAGGCGACAGATATCTCAATACTTGATACATGCTTATTCCAATCCAGGGTAACGCATGGAGTTCCATCAGCTTCATGCTGGCTTGTGATGCTGGTGCTGAGCTATGCAGCCATTGAGAATCCTTTTGGAGCTCCTCATTGGCAGAAAAGGGGGCACGGTCACATAGTTGTATCATCTCTGATTGATAATTCAACGAGTTGGGCTTCAGTGCCATTTTTCCTTGTATTAATCTTTCTAAGTGATTTTGTATTTCTTGCATCATAAACTGTTGCTGCTGTTGCCTCGTTGCATCTGTTTCTGCATCAAAGTTAATCTCGGTGAAATTCCTTTCAGCCGCTGGATGATACAGTTACATCTCGATGATCGATTAGATTGTTATTAGCAATGACATGTTGTTGAATAATCGGCATTGGAGTGTTTTTCTTCTTAGATTTTTGCGCTACAATAGAATCCACGAGCCTTTTCGTAATGCGCTCCTTCGAGCTTCGAAGAAGATTTCAGATAGAATATGAGGTAGAAGATTCCAGTGGCGAATGATGTCCATATATGATTTGCTGTCCTACCTACGGCAGGAGAGTTTTTTGATACCCAAAGACCTTGCCCTCTGCGAGAAACTGCTACAGAATTGAGACTGCGATGTAATGAAGGCCTCCTCAGAACCGGAAAGGAGCGGATCCAACAGGAGTTGAGGTTTTTTTTGGGCGGATGAAAAAAAAATTGGGTTGAAAAAAAACCGTGCTTACTAAAATAAAAAAAAACCTTATCCTAAAAAAAAAAGTATCTATCCAATTAACTACCATCTAGTAGTATTCAAGTTTTCTCTACCGCTTAAGTGAATTGCTGCAAGGTGCAGGTATATGTTTTTGGTCGTTTTGAGTACGGCTGCTGGAAGGACACTGTGGATATCGACAACCCAAACGAAGGATGCTAAGTTCAGCACGGTGAAAACGGATAAACCTGTTCCTATTATTATTGAAAAAAAAAGTCACACTTCCTCCTGTAATCTTAAGTTGTTCTGACCAGGGGCGGCGCTTTCGTAGGTGCAAATGGTGCACTTGCACGGGGCGCAATTTTAGGAATCCGGCTACAAACACCTGTATTGCCTCTGTTCTAAAATTGTTGAAAGTGCTTTCTATGTTTTATGTGAAGTGTTTTTATTCTATGCAGGATTCTACACTCGAAACTATAAATGCAGTGCTATTATGGAGATTCCAGTGTTAATAGGTCTAAAGGTTTGCGGAGCCCAAGATTGTACTAATTAATCTACTATTGCTCGAATCCAACAAAAAATCATGGAATATGGGACTTGTGTGATGTTGACAAGATGGAGTGATTGCAATAATTGATAGAACTAGAAAAAATCCTTTGTTAGATGAAAAATGGTGTCAGTAGCGCAGCGCTGAAGACCAGACCAGACCAGCAAGCAAACAAACACGACACAAAAGCTAGATCACCAAGTAAATCCTGATTGTCCATAGGCAGGGGCAGGGCTAGGATAGGTGGAAATGGTCCACTTGCACCGGGCGCAATTTCAGCTAATAAGGTTTAAAAATAAATTTAAACTTGAACAACTGATGGGGGCGCAATATGTCATGCTGCACCGGGCGCAAAAAACACAAGCTTCGGCCCCGGTTTTGACCAAGCGTCAGCAGAGACTAATTAAAAACGATAAATTAAAATGATTCATATTAAAATTTATAACATTATAAATAAAAAAGGGGGGGGGGGGGCAGGGATAAGGATTGCTTTATTTTCCAAGTATTTTCCTTATTAATTCCGAGCCAAAGGGTTTTTCTTGTAATGGGACTTTCAGGCAAAAATAGAAAGCGCAAAAACCCATTAGAAACGCAGACATTCTCTCCAATTACTAAAAAGTAAAAGATGTCCTTTTACTATACTTGACAGTGATTTTTACTTTGACAAGTTTCCTTCTGTTTTTTTTTTTTGCATTATCACAAAAACCACGTTATACTTACACACACATACAAAACTTTGAAAGGTGCCCATAATCCATGGTTTTAGAGCTTAGCCCGGCAGTTGCTGGTGCTGCATATGAAAGCCAAGACGACAACGGCTTAAGAAACTTTTCTTCAACATTTCTTTCTCCCCACCCCCATGTCATAATTTCTTTTTTTCTTTGTTTAAACAATTTTTTGATATTATTTTTGAAAGAAAAGTTTCAAAGTAACGTGAAACATAAAAATTTCCTCTCTCTCACCCAAACCAACGAAAAACTCCTTCTCGAAGGATAAACTTTTCTTAGCTTAAGAACAAAACGACTTTTCATAATGCAGTTAAGACAATTTGCATGTACCTTACCGCTAAGCTGCCTCGCCATTTCAGCTCGGTGTGTATATGCCTGTCTGTTCTGACAGGCGTTAAAAGGTGGGGGGGTTGTTCAACCCTTTTTCATATATAATTCACCTTTTCGCGCGCAGGCACACAATGATACAAAAACACACATCATCACCACTTTGATATAATAAAGGATGAGAAAGAATTCACGGGGATGTGCACATACAGAGTTTTGCTGCACCATCTACCCCACCCACAACAGCGCAAAAAACAAAAACCCACAATCCCCGACGTACATGCAACTTTCATATTTATTTAGAAATCATGACGGAAGTGAGAATCAACTTTACCTGAACTTCTCTCCACTTAGTCACGATATCGAGCGCTTATGGAGATTTCAAAGAAATTTATACGAGCTTGATGGCATTTTCCGCTAATAGCCGCGGTTTTATGATGGCAACTCCAGCTCCATATTGTCTGTCTTAGTTCTAGAGAAATCCAAGGAGGTAATGCATATAGCATGGGTGGAAGACAAGACAAGATTCGGAGCGCCAAAATGATCAGAGATATACGATAAGATGATAAGGAGAGAAGGAGGAACTTAGGTGCTTCTGGGAAGCAATTAAAAACCACAGCAATTTGAAAGTTACATGGGACCAGAGTTAGCATTTTCGAAACCAATTTCTAAAATGACTTTAGAAGGAGACCGGCTTTTATGATCTCTGTCTTAACGGCTTATAAGAGACTCAACTTAGAAGCAGAATTGCAGTGACACGATTTTAGAACAACTTGAGCAATAATTAGAAAATTGCTATGAAGTTATGGTGAATTGGAACAAGGTGTTCAACAAATTGTATTCTTTTGTCTGAATCAAAATCGATGCAAAAAAGGAACTGGAAATAATAAGAAAAACAAATTTCAAAGATTTGAAAGATGCCACTGTCAAGATTATTCTATGCGGCTACTGGCGCATGACGTCATCGGTTGTTATCTTGGGTGTGGATGTGGTCTTGGGGGGATAGTGAGCGCCACCTGTGAGAGACTGGGTGAACTTTGTTGAGTCTTGGATGAGCTTGGGGAATAAATGTTGGACTTCAATGAGCCTCGGATGTGCTTAGCGCTGGATGAGCTTTTGAGCTTGATGCGCCATGATTGAAGCTACATGTGTCTCGGATGAGCTTAGGGAATTAGGATAAACTTCCATGTGGCTTGGATGAACTTTAATGCTGGATGAGCTTTTGAACTTGCTGCACCATGCTACAATTTACATGTGTCTCGGATAAGCTTAAGGAATTAGGTTGAACTTCCATATGCCTCAGATAATCTTTAACGATGGATCTGCTTTGAACTTGGCTGTGCCTTGGTTGAGCTTAGCTGTGTCTAGGATGCGCTTTTGCGATGAGTGGGTGATCGAATTTACAGTTCGCAGTGCTTTGAGCGGGATCTTGCTGATCCGGGCTTCGAGTTTTGGTCTGCGCCCCCGTTAAGCTTACACAAGGGTACGAGAAACTCAAATCCACATCTCAGTTTCAAGGTTCCCAGAGACTCTAGATATTCAAACCCCATAAAATCACTCTATCACATATGAAAGTGATTTTACTACTTCTTCTTCTTTGATCCGGTGCAAGCGGGACGTCCCCGCAACGTTCATTCGGCAAATATGTCCAAACCACCGTAGTCGACGTTTTTGTATTTCTTCTTCCATCAATGTGTGTTGATCGCATCTTTGTCTAACTACCTCGTTTCGAAGGCGATCTCAGAGTGAGACAACGAGGATCTGTCTCAAGCATCCCATTTGGAAACCCGCACGCATCGATCACAACTTTGAAGAGAAGTGGTGAACCGACGTCTTCCTGTCGGACACCCGTTTAAATCGGGAACTCCTCGGAAAAGGAGCTTCGAATACGAATGCTGCTGGTTGAGTCATCGTAGGACGCTTGGAAAAGTTGGATGATCTTCAATAGGTGCCATTGATTTGACTCGGTTTCCAAGAGTCTTCACAAGCTGTTCCAATCGATGCAATCGAAAGCGGATTTGAAATCGATGAAATCGACGACAGTTCGTTTGCCGCAACGAATTCTTTCTTCCATTAGTTGACGAAGTGCGAATGTTTGATCAATGCATCCTCGATGTGGTCTAAATCCCGCTTGTTCTTTCCTTCTCGTTTGCTCTCGATGTTTCTGTAGCCTCGATTGTATGATATTTGTAAATACTTTGCCGACGACCGAAAGAAGGCTAATACCGCGATAATTCTTGCATTCCCGACTGTCGGATGCAGTAGCATTATTTCGTGAATAGTTAGTTCGTGTAGCCATACGGTTTCTTGCCCAGTCTCTTCGGTGTCCCGATTCTGGTCAATTCGGCAGGTCGACCCTCTCCTCCTTTCACACCCTGGACTTGGGGCCAGAGGACGGCGGAGTTACCTTGCGACTCGAAAACGATTATCTAGCCAAACAGGCCCTTGACTGGAAACCACAAGGATCCCGTCGGGCCGGAAGACCTAGAACTACGTGGAGGAGAACCCTATTAGCTGAGGCCGCAACAACTGGAAGATCCGGGTCGGAGCTGAGAGCTGTCGCACAAAACATAGTCCGCTGGAGCTGAAGGGCAACTGTTTGCACCCTATGTCCCATGAGAGATTTAAGGGGAGTAAGAAGAAGAAGAAACTACAGTGTTGCATTTCTGTAACTGTATGTATTGAAGGAAATGCTCGATGTTTCAATCTTCAACATGGTTATTTCGTATTGAAGTTGGCTTTAAAAAATTGATCCCTTTACAGATTCCTTAATCAACACGACTTTAAATTATGTTTTGATTGAATTGAAACAGGAAGGTTTATTGATTTTAAATCAATTCAATCGAGATAAAATCTATTTTTAGATACTACGCTCGAACTATAAAGTATTTGTATGTTAGGAGGAATTTGCTATTTATCAAGAATCTATTCATAGCTACCCCAGCAACAAATCAATGGTAGTCTATAATTCACTGCAATACACGAATCTCTTCCATTGTATCCTGGTGACCTACAAAACGTTTTGCCCCTCAGATTACAACAACAAAAAAAGGGAAAGTTAAAAGCAATCTATGAAAAGTCCTACCCCATGGATTGTCCATGACCAGCGGCAAAGCACAAAGGATACTACATAAACTGAGCAGACATTATTATCCTTAAAGGAAGCAGCATTATCTGAAGAAGAAGAAGAAGTAGCAGCTGAATAAAAAAAAACACAACACTCTCTCCTTCTTTGGTAATCCCCTGAACGAAAACTGCTCTAAATCATCCTGAAAACCTTTCATCATGGCCACTTAAATAAAACACATTTCAGTGCTCTCCGTGAAAATTTATCTTCCACCCCCCACTCCACCACCACCTATCCAGAAAAAGACTATATTTGCGGCTGCAGTAAATATCTTGGTAAACTTCTTTTGTTCAATTAAAAAATGGGGTGTTAAGTTTCGCTGCCATTAAAGTATATTATGTGAAAAGGATCCAGAGGCGGCGCTCCTCCTTCTGCTTTCTCTTACTAATATTTTTACGGCCGTGATAAATATCTGGGCTGTTGGTGTTTCTTTTTTCTTTGAACCGAGGTTTCCCTTAGTCCTTCTTTGTATTCATGAACTTGTAAGGAAGTATCCATATTAAAAGCAGCCGAGGCCAAGCACGTAGCCTTATTTAATTTTAGGCTTTTAATGCGGTCTATAAATTTCCGGATGTAATTCAGACCTTAAGTAATTCAGAATTTACCGTACTTCCGGTCTCAATTTTTTATGGGTTAAGGTAGGTATCATTACATCGTTAACACTTTCGAGGAAGTGAGCTAGAGAGAGAGAGAGGGTGGGAGATATAGAGGTCTTATTGAGGCGCCTCGGCTGATGCTTTATTGATTAAAAGGATCGAAGGGGCTTGTGGGACACAGAAGAGACTACGAGTACTATTACTGTCGTTTCGGAAAGGTTAAGGGCGGCCCCCTTAAGGACCGTAAAACTATAAATCAAAAGATCTCACCTTGTAAATCAAAGAGGAATAATTTATCTCAACACTGGCCCTATCAAAGCGTTTGTTACTGAAATTTAAACCTCCTTGAGGTGTTCGCCTGAGAAATAAAGTGGATGCCTATACACCATATCCAGGGGCAGATTCATTTTAATGAAGGATGATATCGATCTAGCTTTGAGATAACTAAATCAGAAAGAAAAATCACTCCCATGTGACAGGCAGAATCAGGAGCAATCAATTTAGAAACAAACCAGGAACTATCTCACATACACCCGTGTGTAGTAGGCGCATATCATCGTATCCTAGGGCAAAGTCTACAGTCCGCCCCCCTCACGCCCCGCCCGTCTGATTCTACAGTTAGGCTTTCTTGGGGGAGGTGGGGGATTGTATAAGGATAATTCCCATCACGTATTTTTTCCCTTCTTTAAAGCAGTCAAGGAAGCGTAAAAAGTCCGTGTCAAAAAGGAAAAGTGAGAGAGGCACGCATCAAATGGATTCCTGTGAAAATTGAGGATAAGGCGTGAGTTCTTACTCTGTACTCGCAATTTGGGAATCGCTCAATTTGCTGGATAGATCTCCTCTGCTCCCATTTGTTCCCCGTAATGAATTTAATCGCTTCGAGCGTTTTTCTGCAAACTCAGCTTAAACGTGTTTGAAATAAAGTTCGACGTTCGGCTCAAAGGACCCTCTTCCCCATACATATATATATAAATTTTTGGGTGACTGCAAAGCAAAGCATCGACTAAAGCCGATTATAGAAGATTCTCTCCTCTCTGGATTCGCATCCTTCCTTCTTTACCATCCAGTAGAAGAAGCGACATCCATAACCAAGGCTTTTTCTCTCGCCTGGTTAATATGGCGAAAATTCAAATTCCTCCTTGCCAAAAGGAACCGAAATGAAATTTTCGAAAATGAAACTGGATTCGGGTCATGAAGTATTGATTACTTTGTACCAAAAAAAAACATTGAACAACGTTCTTAGAAGTAACTGACCCATGATAATCAGAAAAATTCTGCTCAAGACTTCGATTAAACTGAGAAGATCCTTTTTCGTTTTGATTTCGTATCCAGGATCTGTCCTACCCAAACCCCCCAGCCCTACTCCATTGCCCCATTGCTGTGTTGAACTGTTCTCCATTTTATATACATACACACATACTTTGCGCGAATTATTCACATCATTAGTGCATGAAGGGAAGCGATTTTACCCATTTCAGAGATTGTCAATGTCGAGATTTAAGTGTTCGATTGATTGATTGCGTAGAGTGAATTGAACTTAAGTTTTCAAGCTAGTAAAGCTCTCTCTCTATCGGGGGACTTGAAACGGCAGTGAATAATTTATGTTTCGGCATTTTTAATATTCGTAACTTTACCCAACGGTGCTGAAAAAGGATTGAGTTGTTATAAGGGATGTGCCTTTACTTGTTTACGAAATGATAAATGGGATTGTGTCATCTGATCCAGGTCACAATGGAAATATTATAAATGACATTTTAGTATCCTTTCTACACAAATGTATTTTTGTTTTGTTACCGGATAAGTGTTTATTTAGAAAATCAATTAAGGTTATATTTGTAACCATACATAAATTATATCTTCCTTGTCCAATTATAAATTGGGATTTGGAATGTATGTTCCACTACTAAAAGTTACACACTTAAAGAAAAGTAACACACTTTGTGCCTTTTAAGTTAAGGAAATAGTCTAAGATTCAGTGAGCGGCAGATAATACATATTTCAACAAACCCCCAATGGCATGTAGCAGAGGGCCACTTCCCCACTTTCAGTACATCATTTGTGGTGTAAGACCCCATGTCTTGCCCAGAAGCTTTTGCAGGCCCATATGGCCTTGGAGATTTGCTGATGACGTGGTTCAGTTGAGCGTTCCAGTACAGTCTCTTGTCTAACTTTACTCCCAAATATTTGACTGAGTCTGAGTACTCAAGGGCGGTACCCTGGATACAGATAGAACCTAGATCCACTTTGTAGCGTTTGGAGAAAGGTACCAGCCTTATTTGGGTTGATTGACAGACCCACCACGGTGCACCATCTTTGAACTTCTCGGAATGCTGTTCTCATGAGCTCTGTAATGGTCAAGTCACACTTCCCAGAGACAACGATGGCAAGATCGTCTGCTTAACCGATGACAGCGAAACCAGATTCAAATAGTTTGGCCAAAAGTTCATCCACAACTAGTGACCAAAGTAGCGGGGAGAGCACTCCACCTTGAGGGCAACCCTTAATAGCCTTAACACTAATGGTGAAGACACCTAGAGTAGAAGAAATTTCACGATCTACAAACATGGCATTTATCCGCTCAATCGTGTGAGAATCCAGGTTTCTGGGAGTCATTCTAGAGATAGAATCGAATAGATGTTGTCGAAAGCACCTTCGATGTCAAGGAACGCACATAAAACAGTTTCTTTAGCGAGCAAGGCTTTTACGATTTTACTGACCAGGTGGTGTAAAGCAACCTCTGTTGATTTACCCTTCGAGTAAGCGAGCTGGGAGCTATGTAGAGGAAGGGAGAGCTCCAGTTTGCACCTAATATGAAGATCCAGCAGCCTTTACATCGTTTTCAAAAGAAAAGAGGTGAAGCTGATAGGTCTGTACGAATTAGGCATCTCCATCGGTTTGATGCCCTATTTGGGGATAAAAACCACCACGACTTTCCTCCAGATGGTTGGAATGTATCCCCAGTTGAAGCTGGCTCTAAATAGGCAGACCAGTTTGTCGAGAATCAGATCAAGGCACTTCTGAAGAAGTGCCGGAAAAATTCCAGCTCCTCGCGGGGACTTATAGGGTTGAAAAGAGGCCACTGCCCGTTTAACTTTGTAACAGTCGAAGATGTTCCCAGAAAGACTACGGGAATAACGGTCCGGGATGGTCCTATGACTACACCCAGCATCCAATGTTTAAGCGGTCTGGAAGATTGACTCTGGAAAGTGCTCGCTGAGCAGGTACCTCAAGGTTTCTTCATAGTCAGAGGTGTAAGAGACATCCTCCTTTTTGAAAAGCCCCACTCCGTTCAAGGAGTCTTTGACAAGTAGCTTTTGAAGACTAGACGCCTCTGGTAGAGTCTGAATGCTCTCACAGTGTTTCCTCCAGGCAATTCTTTTGGAGCGTGTCAACTCCTTGTTATTGATCCCAGTACCAGGTATTTTTCACCCTCTTGAACAATCTACTAACATCTCTACGCATTGTCGTTCCACCAGGAGGGTACCTGTTGTCATGGTAGGAAGAAATCAGCAAATCAGTAAACTGCGTGGCCGCATTCTCCAGTTCACACACTGAGCTGTTAGAAGCAGCAAGCAGTAACATTTCATACAGACATAACAAAAAATGAAGAACTATGGAACCCTTGGCCGGCAAAGAAAGGATAGACGACCAAATCAGACGAAGGAAATGGAATTGGATTGGCCAGACCCTGCGACGCGACAACGAAAATCTAGCCAAACAGGCCCTTGACTGGAATCGGTAAGGATCCCGTTGAGTCGGAAGACCTAGAACAACGTGGAGGAGAAGCCTATCAACAAAGGCCGCAACAACTGGAAGATCCTGGTCGGAGCTGAGAGCTGTCGCGCAAAACAGAGTCCGCTGGAGGGCAACTGTTTCCGCCCTATGTCCCATGAAGGATTAAAGGAGCATAAAGAAATATAAGAAAGAAGAAAATGCGCAATTATTTTGTTAACCGTAAAGGGTGCCATTAGAACATTCAGTTGACCAGTTCTCCTTCGATTATGTAAGTCAAGCGGCTTTGGCGCGGTTAGTACTTAGTTGGGGGGCCACTTGTTAAAACGACACTCGCGTCGATTAGTGCGGCAGGAGCAGCTGTTCGCTATGCAGGCGCGTATAAGCTTTTAAAAAAAGTAACCAACTTAATTATTTTAAATCGGACTATTAAAAACTCTTCATTAAAGCCATAAGAGATCAAATGTCATGTCTCAGAGTAATATATCGAAACTGTAACATTTAAACGTAAGCGTAAACTCCACAAACGACCCGGAAAGACGTCACCAATTAGAACGGGAATACTCCCAATTACACCGGGAGGTTAAGAGAAGTGTCCGGCGTGATAAAAGGCAGCAGATAAACGAGCTCGCAGAAAAAGCGGAAAACGCGGCAAACACAGGCAACAGTAAGGTGCTGTACCAAATCACTAAACAGCTCTCGGGAAAGCACTCTACTAAAAAGCATGCCGTTAAGAGTGCGGATGGAAGGCTGCTGTGCAGCGACGAAGAGCAACTCCAAAGATGGAGAGATTACTTCTTCGCCGCCCTGAATGGTACACTTACACAGGAACCTCAGGAAAACAGCAACAATGCACAGCCAATAAGAATCACCACCCGGGCCCCATCCAAGACGGAAATAGTAACCGCAATTCATGCGATGGCCAATGGTAAAGCAGCTGGGAAAGATGGCATCCCGCCAGAATTGTTGAAAGCCGACTCAAGCCTAATAGCAGATGCGCTTCAGCCAATCCTAGAAATAGCATGGAACACCTGTACCTTTCCGGAGGATTGGACGGAAGGTATCATAGTCAAAATACCAAAAAAGGGGGACCTAACAATATGCGACAACTGGAGAGGCATCTGTTTACTATCTACAGTGGGCAAAATTTTGTCCCATATATTACTATCTAGGATAAGTGAGGCAGTTGACCGAACGCTTAGGAGGCAGCAGGCCGGATTCAGGAAGGGCCGCTCCTGTATTGATCATATTAACACCTTGAGAATAATAGTGGAGCAGTCTACTGAATTCCGATCCCCCCTTTACCTTGCTTTCGTAGATTATGAGAAAGCGTTCGACTCGGTCAATAGGAGCTTTATATGGCAGGCACTACGGCGACGTGGTTTGCCTGATAAAATAATAGAATTGATAAAAGCCCTATATAACAATTCCAAATGCAGAGTTCTCCATAATGGAAAATTATCCGACAGCTTTGAGGTGAGCTCAGGAGTACGACAAGGATGCCTACTTTCGCCTTTACTATTTCTTATAGTAATAAATGACATCCTTGTCGGCGCTCTAGATAATCGAACAGGCGGCATACAATGGGGTTTGGTAGACCGCCTTAAGGACCTCGACTACGCCGATGATATCTGTTTGCTGGCCCACAGACACCAGGACCTCAAAAACATGTTGAACAATTTGGCAACAGAAAGTAGTCCAGCAGGCTTAAGGCTAAATCCGACTAAAACTAAAGAAATGCGGATAAATGCAAACACCATTGAACGGACAGCGCTGAATAACCGTGACGTGGAACTGGTAAATAAATTCTGCTACCTCGGTAGTGTTATTACCGAAAATGGTGGGGCAGAAGAAGACGTAAGTTCCAGAATAAACAAAGCACGAGGCGCATATGCATGCCTGTCCCGCATATGGAGATCAACGGAGATCTCAACTAACACCAAATTGCGGCTGTTCAACTCCAACGTGAAGGCAGTACTTTTGTACGGTTGCGAAACATGGAAAGTCACCCAATTCATCACAGGGCGCCTACAAGTCTTCATCAACAGATGCCTTCGTCGTATCCTAAAAATCCGCTGGCAAGATAGAATTTCAAACGAAGAACTTTGGCGCCGTGCCGGCCAAGAAAGGATAGACGACCAAATCAGGCGAAGGAAATGGAATTGGGTTGGCCACACCTTGCGACGCGAAAACGAAAACCTAGCCAAACAGGCCCTTGACTGGAATCCGCAAGGTTCCCGTCGAGTAGGAAGACCTAGAACAACGTGGAGGAGAACCCTACTAGAAGAAGCCGCAACAACTGGGAGATCCTGGTCGGAGCTGAAAGCTGTCGCGCAAAACAGAGTCCGCTGGAGGGCAACTGTTTCCGCCCTATGTCCCATGAGGGATTAAAGGAGTTTAAAGAAGAAGAAGAAGTAACATTTAAATGCTTCTGGGTCTTTTCGTGTTCAATATTCGTGAATCTCTTTCACATCAATGATTTTTATGATATACTCGTAGGAGTATAAGGATATTATGGATTGGATTTGTTACCCCTGGGAATGGGTAAGGAGCCTGACAACAATGCTCCTCCTAATAATTATTCATTAATATAAAATAAAATACATCATTTTGCCTGTGCATAAAATGTTTGTTGCCTAGACATTATGGTAAAAATTTTGACATTGACCTTGACGTGCTCGGGCCGAAACCACTCAAGCAAAATTCCCAAGAGGACCATCGATCAGATTTGTTATGTCCGAAGCCGGACCCTATTTTGTTTTTCAACGTTTTTATTTCATCTTTTTTTTGGTATGTTTTGATTTTTCTTTAGTCCTCGCTGAATCAATAAAAACCGATTATATGTTGCAAAAACAAAAACGAATGCTTCCCAACTGCTTACCCCAAAGGCAAATCAGAAAACCCTTTATTTTTAAGTTTATGTATATTTCTTTAAGGCGAGACCGATGAACAACAAAAAAAAGGACGAACGAAACCAAGGGCACTATAGTAGTGTACACATTGCGATACTCCAGCTCCAACATGACATTCTCAATCAGGAACATAGCACGTGCCATTTTATCGTTGCACGTAAGCCTGTAATCAAAAACTCTTCCTATTGTTCCCAAGGGATCGGGAAGAGATCTGTTTTTGGTTCCTTGGGCGGATTTCAGGATTCAAACATAATTAATCATTAATAAACCTGTGCGGTAGGGTTAATCCCCTGGACTAACTCTAAATAACTGAGGATAACCTTTTTATCCTTTGTTTATTACATTCCTGATGAGCGAAAAGTTTCAAGTTGTGTGAGATGGCAGGCAGCGATGAGGTTTAGGAAATTTTTTTTTTTTGGGATTGGAGAGGGTCGAAGGGTTGGGGGTTAGGTAAAAATTTTATCATTCCTTTTCCATACGAAGGAGGCTACCACACAGCTAACCCAGTATTGTGATTTGTGGTGTCAGCCACAAATCCAATAAACTTCTGTTGCCGCATCACCACCCAAGCTGCCAAACCACGAATCCTTTATTAAGGATTCTGTTGTTTTAACATAAAACCAAGAATATTAATATACTTCTTCTCTTTCTTCTTATTTTTTTTTTTTTTTCAATTAAGACAATAATGGGAGTTGTAAGAAAAATTTTGGTATGCCCAAGAGAAGAAAAAATCGGACCAGAAGGAGCTGGACAATGTCCTTGCAGTTCAATGAACTTGAAATCCTTGTAATTTGTTTTTAACGATTTCCCACATTCATCTTTTGTGTTTTATACTGAATAGAAGCGATTCCTTTTTTGTTTATATACCTCTACATACATATATACGTATATATCTTGGATCCTTAATCATCCATTGTTCCAAAAAGACGGATATCGTATCCCTGCCTATACCCATACCCACCCACCCCAGCCGATGATGGAAGTTTTTGGGGTTTTCAAGGATCATTTCGTTTTGAGTTCAAGGTTATTAACTAAAGGATATTTATATCCTTATAAAATAGATAAAGGGAACTGCCTCCCTGGATTTGACGACTAATCCTCCGTCTGCATGAAAAGTTTCCTCGAAAGTGCCCAGATGTTCACGTGACGTGCTTTGAATAAATTCTGAAACTTTCCACTCTCAGGTGCTGTATATCTCACGAAAATTAATTCGCAACCTGGCAACCCCTCCCTGCCCCCCACCACCAGCCACAGACGCGTCTCACTTTACCATTCTCCGTCACTGTCTTTACTACTAAAGCGAAATTATGAGCTGAATTAATTAATTGATTATTCGCCAAGGTGCGATGAACAAGATTTTTCCGACAGACAATACACACCGAAGGACTCGAAACAATAATTTCCAGATATTGTGTTGCTGCTGGAGTTTAATCCTTAAGCAGCTGAGGGATTTTCTAATTTTACAAAATATATTCAGAATGTAGATGGCGCAAACTGCTAGTTAGGCATCTGTTGAGCGGCAAGTTTCGGGCACAGCCAGAACAGAAACAATTAGTATTTGGGTACTTTGCAGAACTCATTATCATCGCGGATCTAGTTGAGAAAATCTTTGCAAAAATATTATACATTTTGTATATAGACACAATTGGTGCCGAAAGAGGCCTAAATTATTCCAAAGGAAAATTCCTTTTGGCTCCTTTAAGGTCGTAAATATAAATATTTCGCAAATTATTTTAATAATTATTTAAAATGCCGAATTTGCTATTATATAAAAGGAATTCGTGAAGGTTCGGTGGGAGGTGACCTAATAGAGACCTTTGAAGGGATTTGTTAGCTGGATTCCGAGCTGCGTTGTTTTGCGTAATGTAGGCGTCGGGGATTTAGGATCCGGTAGGCGAAATTGTTTGAGTACAGTTTATTGATTAGATTTTTTTATGCGGCCATACATAAATAACTACCTTCGTATTGGCACACACATTTCATGCCGATTTATCGTGTGACTAAGCGATAGTGTTTTTATTATATTCTTTCTTTATGCTCCTTTAAACTTTCATGGTACATAAGACGGAAACAGTTGCCCTCCAGCGGACTCTGTTTTGCGCGACAGCTCTCAGCTCTGACCAGGATCTCCCAGTTATTGCGGCCTCAGCTAATAGGGCTCTCCTCCACGTTGTTCTAGGTCTTCCGACTCAATGCGATCCTTACGAATTCCAATCAAGGACCTGTTTGGCTAGATTTTCGTTTTCGCGTCGCAGGCTGAGGCCAATCCAATTCCGTTTCCTTCGCCTGATTTGTTCGTCTATCCTTTCTTGGCCGGGCGGCGCCATAATTCTTCATTTGAAATACTATCATATCAGCGGATTTTTAGGATACGACGTAGCCATCTATTGATGAAAACTTGAAGGCGCCTTGTGATGATTTGGATGACTTTCCATGTTTCGCAACCATACAAAAGAACTGCCTTAAGGGCCCGGAGACGATCAATAATATTGTCAATGCGGCTCTCAATAATATTGACGAGGCGCATTGAAAAGGCATATTGACCGTTTACCAGGGGTTCAAACGTATTGTCAATTTATTGAGGCATATTAATAGAAATTTTGATTGAAGCGCATTGACGCGAGGCATATTGATGCACGCATTGAAGTTTATAAAGGTTATTGGTCAATATTTCGTTAGTACTTCAACTAATTCCAAAAATAAACAAGTGAAAATCGCCACCTCGTCACAACCGATTTTCAAAACAACTCTGTGAAGTCGCTGTATTAATAGTTAAATTGACGAGATTTTTGAAGCGTATTGACAGGAGCTTCAATATTATTGTCAATACGTATTGACAATATTATTGATCGTCTCCGGGGTCCTTTACGTTGGAGTTGAACAGCCGCAATTTGCGGTTAGTTGAGATCTACTTTGATCTCCATATGCGGAATAGGCTCGTACTTTATTATTTCTATTTTCGTTCGTGCTTTATTTATTCTGGAACTGACGTCTTCTTCTGCCCCGCCATTTTCAGAAAAAATACTACCGAGGTATCTACCAGTTCCACGTCACGGTTATCCAGCGCAGTTCGTTCAAGGATGTTTGCATTTATCCGCATTTCTTTGGTTTTATTCGGATGCAGCCTTAAGCCTGCTGAACTACTTTCTGTTGCCAAATTGTTCAACATGTTAATTAGGTCCTGATGTCTGTGAGCCAGCAAACAGATACCCGTGTAATCGCTAGTCAGTCTATAAATCCCCTGGATGTCGTTTATTACTAAAAGAAATAGTAATGGTGAAAGTGGGCATCCTTGTCGTACTCCTGAACTCACCTCAAAGCTGTCAGATAATATTCCATTATGGAGAACTCTGCATTTGGACTGCACGTTATTTTTTGGGGCCCTTCTGCGTTCTGTTTTTTGTCAGGTTGTGTCCGAGATCCAGTGTTGCTGATTTCTTTGGACATAATCGATACTTGTTTCCGCTGCTGTTATACTAGCGCCCTTTGTATTACTCCACAGCTCTTCAATGTTATTTTCGTTAGAAACTCTTTGCCTGCTTAAGGTTTGTTGTAGTTTCCCAGCAAATTCTCGCCTTTTAATGCTGTCCCGCAGAAGGTCTACGTTAAACCGTCTACGATTTTTGGCATCACGCTGGACGTTTCTGGTTGCGGCGATTTTGAGGCGAATAATTGCTATTATTAAATGGTGGTCACTTCCAGTGTCTGTTTCCCTAACGCTTCTGACATCCTCTAGAATAGTTTTCCATCTACGGCTGATGGCCACGTGAACTGTCTGGTTTGTCGTTTTGCCATCGGGCCACAACCAAGTCTCTTTGTGCATCTTCTTGCGGTAGGTTCCACCTACCATGAGTTTGTGGGAACTACAAAAGTCAACGAAAAGCTCACCGTTGCAGTTAGTGACCTGGCTTATGCCTTGATTTCCAATTGTGTGTTCAAGGTCAGTGTTGTTCGAGCCGATCTGAGCGTTTAGGTCACCCACTAAAACAAAGATGTCTCCCCTTTTAATAGAGCGAAAAAGCTCATTGAGTCACATATAGAGCTCTTCCTTGAAGTCTTCGTCTGCATCATCAGTTAGAGCGTAGTCCAATCGTAGTACTTCTTAGTCTGGTACGCAGCCGCACGGTAATAATCCTCTCAGAAACTGGTGACCAGCTAATGAGGTTGGGCCTGCCTTTTTTTGTGAGTATTACGCCAACACCATTCCTACGGCCTTCAGTTTCATTTCTGCCAGAATATAAGGTGTCACCTTTTGGGCAGATATGTTCCCCCACGTCCGGCCATCTGGTATCACTGAGTCCCATGATCTTGATTTAACATCGATTCATCTCGTGGAGGACTACATCCCAGCAGCATTCCAGCAACAACCGGTGTTCTCACATTGCATGATCCGATTCGTGTCCTGGTTCGAAAGCAAAGGTCGTCGTCGTGCTGTTAACCGGTTCAGAGGCATTGTTTGCCGATTCGTAGCACGTGGGCCTCGGTAGTCTAGGGGAAAGGTGCCTGACTACTATCCCAGAGGTCCCGGGTTCGATTCCCGGCGGTGTAACGGTCCCAGCCTTTCCCAATTTCCCACCTACATAACTTTCCTTCTTTCTTCTTCCCTCTTTGCATTCCTGATTCCTTCTGTCATAGCCTTCACTAGTTCTTCCCCGCTCCACCAAGCGCATATCATCGGTTGGTTGATGAGATTCAAATCGTTTCAGGAGGCATAACACTCCAGGGAGTTGTTCTCGATGCGCCGATGTCAGAGTCGCAAAATGGTTGGGAGTAGGTGAAATAAAAAAAAATACCGCAGCTAGGTTGTGACAGTTCTTTCCTTCACTTCTCTCTCTATCTTCCGACTAGAGCTGCTGTTCTACACTTCAAAAAATAAATGCATAGTCGTACAGTACAAAGGGGCCTTCCCTAAGTCTCTAGTGTGTCACATAAAAAAAAGGTGATTTTTTGAAAATCTGCCAGTTAACGGCGATGATTTTTCTAGGTTTACCCCCTAAGGTTAGGTCACCTTTTGTCCGTGCAGGCCTTCTTGTATTGGTTTTCTTCTATTGGTGCCCAATATTTGCAATTTCGCTTGCTGACAAACCAATATAAATTGATATACAGAATTTGTGGATACCATTTTTAATTACTTTCGTCATAACGCGATCAAAAAAGTTTGGAGACCACTGATTTAGACAACTGGATGGCCACCCACACGTCTTTTGCTTCTTCACACGCAGCTAATACTATTATCTGCCAAACCGTGCCCTATTTTGATGAGATATTTGTACCTTGGACTTGTAAATATGTTTGAAGTTATCCTACCAAGGTGTCTTATTGTGAGATTTGTGTGAAAAATAAATATAGGTTCTTTTCATAGACCACATATCTCTCGAGAATAAATCACTTCGTCTTTTATCCAATAGTCCTAATTAATCTTTTGAAGCTGCAAACCAAGCACAACCCAAAGTACTGGCTAAAATCAGTACTTCTTATCAAACCAGGATTGTAAGTGACCAACCTGAAGATTTCTAAGTGAACCTAATACTCTATATAAAAGAAAGCAGGCCAATTCTTTTAAAGTCCACATTGGAGTTAAAACAGTATTTCTGTTATAAGTATTTTAGAGAGATAAATATGTAATTCAAAAACCCTACAACTATGGATTTACATAAACTCTGCTAAGGGAAACGACATTTAAATAGCATAAAAGATATTACTAGCTGAATGCTTCTCTTTGCATCCAGTTCCTCGAATGCATACTCTCAAAGGACAATGTAGTTAGCTGAGTGATAAACGTACTGCATGTGATATTATTAAACAAATATACATAGTTTGTAACTACCATATAGATGACTACAGAAGATACTAATTTTCAAACCCATAGAACAGTTGAAATGAGAAGCTGGACATGAAAGACGGGTCAAGCCAATTAAAACTGCAGTATGCTTGAGGCAACATTCTATACCAAAAACATTATACATGGTCACTGGTGATAGTCCACAAGCTGTCCGTACAAACTTTGTCATTTTGCAGCTTCAAGTACCCGGAATTTAATCTAAAATTTCCTAACTGCAATGAATTATATTTTCCACAAATGGAAGAACCTATTTCGTAATAAATTTACAAATCCCCTTTCGCATCAACCAGCAACGTTTGAAGTGATTTAATAAAACAGCACAGAAACACCCGATATTTATTCAAGTTAAATCCTTTCCCAACTGCCTCCAAACTCTCGAAAGATAAAAAATAATTTTCTGTAAATGACTTCTTTCACTAATTAGTTGAAATTTCCCTGATATTGTCGCAGGTTAAAAGATAATTAACATGTGTGTAAGGCAGGGTCGACATTTCGTTTCTAGCCCAAGGTTCAAATCCTGAACTGAAATATGTATGTTAAAAAGTTTCAAGAGCAGCAATTAACGCTCCTTCAATTAATTTACATTTTGCTTTCCATCCGGATTTTATTTTCCATGCTCTCAACCAAAATATACGGAAAGTTCGCTCGTTCAGATTCCCAGAAAGTGGGAAGGTCAAAGTAATTAAAAACACCTACATACATATTTACCGGGGGGATGGGGGGATGATGGTGGTAGGGTTGCGTGCTAAATGCGAAAAAGTTTGATTGGATGAAGTCTTGAAATCTTGCAGGGGAAGGAAGTTAAAAAACGTTGCCCTCGTTTTTATACATATTAGGGTGTAATTTCAGATAACTCCCCCAATTTAGGGCATCAGCATTTGACGTTAACTTGACTTAGTTAATGAGATCAATTATAAACATCAGGAGTCGTTGAGAAATTAGTTTTTTTTTTAATTTCAAATTAAGTACAGCTCTACTCGTTGCTAATTATGTGAGATTATGGAACAGCATATATCAAGGAATAATTTTTATCACGCTGCAAGATGCGCACCCCACCTCCATTTTCAGGAGTTTTAATAAACAGATTGGAATTTAGTAATTTATATTGTGCTTCGGAATTTTTCCTCATATTTGTATCCTGAAGACATCTTCCATTTCGAAATTAGACTCATTCTAGGTTTATCATATACATAGAGCTGAGTCGAGTTCAGTCGACCCTAATTCAACTCGACTAGCTTCTAGCTTCTACATGTGTTTAACTAAGGATCAACCTCAATTGTTCAATCATCATGTAAAGCGCAATACCGGCTAAGAAGCATTAGTCGAAAGATAGCAAAGAGAAAACTAAAAGAATGCCAACGGCCTCATGCTGTTATAGTCCACCACTATCGCATCCAGCGGTCCCAGCTCTTTCGTCGAGAGACCACTTCCCACAGTCGAATACTTCTAAAACCACCAGAAAATCACTAAATTATTTTCCTCTTCGCCAAAAGTAACTCGATATTCCACTAAATCTAAAGTTCCTAAATAATCACACTAATTAAAAAAAATAATGATTCCATTAAATTCTATAAAATATCAATATCTCTACTACTACACACCTCCTTGTTCCGCCTGTTAGTCTGGGACTGCCGGCGTCACAGCCCTTGTCAACTGGTTAGCGGAATCCACCATTTTCATAATTCATACTCCAATGAGAATTCTCCGCTAACCCCGACGGTCCCCTCTGAACCCATACAACATCAAGTGTTCAAACTCGAGGTTCACCGCTCATGCATCCCTAAACTTCCTTTAACCTATCCTATCCTTTTTCTATTCTTGGAACTAAGCTTTCTACTAGGCATTGTGCCATGACATGAATGGCACTAATATAAAGGGTGACACCTGAGGTTAGAATTTCACTTATTCTAGGCAATGTTCATACTGGTAAAGCCTTTCAATAACGGTGTTCGAATGTGGCGAAAAACCAAATGGTATCGCGGGCCACTTTGAAAATGTATTATGATCCGCGGGCCGATTCAAATTTAATATAATATAATTTAGGAAGAGAGTTCCAAAGTTGTACTGCGAAGACGGAGAAAAAATGACAACCAATTATTATTTCTGAGGAATTGCGAAAGCCGCACAAACCAGTTTGCACTCCTGTAGGATATCGTTAAACAGTCGCAGAGGCCTATACTCACAATAGTCACTTAAAACTCGATTACATTGAACGAGTTTACAAGCTGATGCCGATGTCGATGACACTCAAAACTTTCCACTCGCTCAGTAATAGTCGTAGTCAACGAATAATGAGATACTCGCAGCTAGTTCACTAACAACTATTATGACAGTGTAAAGTACCCCGGCTTTCAACTTTCTCGGCGGCAGATTGTTTACAAACCGCTTGTGAGAGAGATAAAGATACACTGGGATTTCGAAGGATTTAGCTGCAGAAAATTTAAAGTCGACTAGTAAGATACATTACCCAAATCAACAGCAAGCTTCTTCACACTCATGTGTATTTCATCTCTTGGCGCAAGGAAATAAAGCTACACATTGTCTGCATACATATTAATCTAAGAATATCGTTAGTAAAAATACTGAATAAAAGTGGCCCAAAAATGGAGCCTTGAGGGACTCCAGCGTGGAGTAGGACACTTGAGGAACTTTAGCCACCTAGTTTAACCTTTTGAGAACGGTTACATAAGCAACTTTGCAAAAGCTTAAGAGGTAGTTAAATTAGTTTACCCGTTCAAACTTATGTTCCCCCCAGGTGGTGTTGTGGTATCTTCTTCTTCTTTGCATCCTTGACTGAATTATAATCATTTTTTGCAGCCCTATCTCCATCTTTTTATTCCGTTAATATTTCTCTTTGCGCATTAGTCCGCCCTATTCTTAAATATGCGTGCCAGATTTTCACAACTTTCCCCACTATACGAACAGGCTCAAAATCCTTTATCTATTGCCTCTATCCCTTAGACGTAAATTGCTAATTATCTTGCTTTCCCCTGGATGTCCTGAACAATAACCTCAAGGGGCGGTTCCTGTTGGATACCATGAAATTTAACGATACTCGACAAACAAGACATTCCAAACTACTTCAAGAGTACCCGAATATACTAGAAACGAGCACGTTAACAGGTTCTGCATTATCTTCAAAACTTAAGCGTCGTACTAACTTCCCTGCTGTCCTCCTGATTTCTTACTAACACTATAGATCTAGATCTTAGTTTAAAACTTAAATAATCGGCATGTTCCTTTTATGTTAATGTTGTTACGTATCTAACTTGTAAACCACTTTTTAAGTGCCTTGATTGAAGTTAATGTTCCGTATAGTGCGAATCGACCTTAATAGTTTTATATGATATAAATGAATTAATTTATTGTTATGAAGTGACAGAACAAGTAAAAGAGTGCTGAATTATCTTTATTTAAATATGGTTTATTCTTCAAAAATGGAATTCATTATAGATTCCCTTATTCCCAACCCAGTTTCTGCATCCATATTTTCGTCTACATCAGTCATGTCTTCATCATTTATTAATTCAGCGTTAGGTATCTTATCCTCATATGGAACATTATATTTTAATCTTAAATTATGTAGTGCACAGCAAACATTCACAATTTTGATTGCCTTTTGTGGCTTGTAGTGCAACTCTGTGGCACCCGAAAGACAGCGAAATGTACTTTTGAGGACTCTGTTAGTTCTTTCTATAATATTTCTGGCTTTTGAATGCAGTTCGTTGAATCTATGCTCAGGAGTGCCGTCTTGTGCACTCCTGAATGGAGTTACTAAATATGGTTTTAGTGGATATCCAGCATCGCCTAGAATAAGATTGGAATAATAAATGTTTTATAATTAATCAGTGTTTATGAAATCATACCCAAAAGCCAGAAATTTCTTTCGCCATTGTCATAACTCGATGAAAGTGTTTCATTTAATCTGCTCAGATTCCATATAGAGGAGTCGAGTGTAGCACCAGGATTGGTGGCGTCAACATAAGTGATCCGCATCTTATGGTCACATACCTGTAATAAATTAACTATTATCATCTGTATCTACATAAACTAACGCATATATGTTTATCTAAGCCAACTAACCAGCATAACATTAAGACTAGAGAAACCCTTTCTGTTGATATAAAGGTGCTTTTCATTTTTCGATGGTAATGCAATTTTGATGTGTGTCCCATCCACACACCCAATTACTCCTGGGAATCCAAATTTCTCGTAAAATGCCAATTTTATAACATCCTGCTCGTTGGCATTTGGAAATTTTATCAATTCGCTGACAACATCATCTTCGATAGCGCAGGTGACTTTATCAAAAATTCTAGAAAATGTAGACCGCTCTACACCTACATTGAAATCATCTCCAATGCATCTTTGATAGCTCCCTTCTGCATAGAATCGTAAGGCACCAGCTAATTTTACTATAGAAGGAACTGATGATGATTTTATAGGTTGTCCCAGTTTCCCCTCGATTTTATCAAGAAGATACTGAAAAGCATCTTTAGATATGCGAAAGTAATTAATAAATCTGCGGAAGATACATTATTTATATCAAATATGAAAAAAATAAGTATAATATACTTACACTTTATCTGGTAATTCTAATACATTTGATTTATCTCGTATTTTTCTTCTTTTAATTTTCAATTCCTCGCGTTTGATGTCTTCATCTTCCGAACTACTACTAAACCACAACTCAACAGAACTCATCATAATCTCAAATTGATTATAATTTATTAAAATTTTCGCGAAACACAAACTCAAAAATTCGTATTAATCACGAAACATAAATAAATTCAACTTAGCAGCTGCAGTCTGTGACTCCTGTGCTGACAGTCGTAATTTGACTGAAACGTCAAATTCTTCTACTCAAAAGAGCGAAAGGCACTCGACTCTCAGCACACCAACTAAAAACCGAGACGGCATCGACATTTACATGCGACTGTCATATGACTCGACTTTCAGCAGAGGTGCCAGGAGTTTAGTAGTTGGCGTTGAAGATAAGTTTCCCTTACCGCCCTGTCGAGAATTTTCCGCATTGTTTTCAAAGACGAGGAAGATTTTGGCCTGAAAGATTTAGCAGAGGTGTAATCCGAATGCCTTGGCTTGGGTATAAATATTATGTTGACGGTCCTCCATTCAGATGGGATATAACCAGTTACGAAGGAAGTCCGGAATATTTTGCATAATAAAGGACTAGGTTGCAGCCCTCCTGCAGCAGAATGGGATAGATTCCGTCTGCTCCAGGGGACTTGTATGGTTTGAAGAATCTAGCTGAGTCTCAAATGAGTTTAACACTCTTGCAGATCGCCCTGTTAGATGATTAGCGAGCTTTTATACATCTCCCAGTTGCCGCTCTTCTTACCTGAGTTAAATAGCTACCTCGTAGCGGATCTCAAATTGGAGAGCTCGTTATTCCACTATGAAGTTTTCGTGTCACGCTGCCTTATCAGAACGGGCAATTATTGCTGTAATCAGCAGTAACCGCCTCCGTAAGGAAGTCCGCGGATAGTTCTACATCCATCGTAGATTTTTTTGAGTGCATGGAATCCTTCAATTCGTATCTAGGATTCCTATATACCCTCTATCCAAAAGACTCACCCACCATAAAGTGAATGTGTCTGTGGTCTAAGAACAATGGCTCATCTGAGACTCGCCAGTTACGTAAGTGGCAACGTTTTGAGTGAACAGCGAGATGAATATAACTGTACGTCTCCTGCCCTAGCCGATGGTACGATTCGGTATTCACCCCTCTTACTCACTCCACTACTACCCCAGGCATCATTAGCGTTCGCACCACATCCTACGATGATCTGCAGACTGCTCCTGTTAAAGTGATCCACAATATCCTTGAGTTCGTAGAGGAGGTATGCTATGCTGAGCATAAAATAATCATGCTTTTGCTGCCCCCTGCTAATCTGTATCTTCACCACTGCCAGGTCTCGACGATTTATCTGTGAGAGGAAAGCAGTAAGTGTTTTTATTCTAAACTAAACAGGTCCGAAGGTCGCTGTCCACACTGCTGCATGCAATGCTGTACCCGGATGCCAGCAAGGTCTGTATGGCACCGTTACTTACTCATGGCTCCTATACAAGAGCCACGTTAACAGCTTGGGTAGCCAGCACCCTGCATCCAGGTTGCACTGTACCACTCGCATCCTGAGGTTGTTCCCGCTGTTGGGAGCTAGCAGGAGTCTCCTTTTTTAAGCCAATCTCCTTGACTTTAATTCGCCAGAAGCCGTAGAATATGGACATGTCCAGCTTTTTTAGCTGCATGAGCGACTCATCCCTTGCCAAAAGGTCACCTCAATTGGCTGGTTTTGTATTGTAATCCTACGAAGCACCTGTTCCAGTTCCCTAACTTCATTACAAACCCAGAATACAATCCGCTTGAATTTGGGAAGGCTCTTCTCCTTGATTACTTTGAGGTTACACCCGTCCCAAACTTGCAGCTTGGCGACAGTATTCGTCAGCAATTGGCTGGTAGGTTCGTTGGCGCAAGTGATTTTAATGAGACCCCCTGCCACTCTTACACTCAAAAACAGAGGTGGGCAATGGCCTTTAAAACTTTTGTCCACCTCAGTCCAAGATAAAATTGCAAATAAAGGAGAATTGCTCCTCCATCAATTTGCCTTCGCGATAGTTGTCCAGGACCACTGCCATGATTATCCCAGCCTGCTTGTCCCGGTATGAGGGTTCTTGTGACTCCTCCCGGAGCCTTCGGTTTGTTGGCAAGGAAGTTGCATATGTGGGGCTCGGGTGTACTCCGTGAGGCTCCCCAATTTCGTAACGGCCTTCGTTGCCTTGCCCCTCCTTCTCTTCGTAGCACCAGACTTATTCCTGCTAGGCTGCACGGTCATACCCTTCGTAGTTAACAACATTGCTGCCAATTACCTGGGGCACTGTTGTTGATTGGAAAGCCGAGGCTTCTGTGCTGAACGAGGTACTTCCAGAGATCCCTGCCCAGCTCTGAGCTGATGCTTATTGCATCAGATCCACAACCTCCTCCTTCGTCCGATTTTTTTTAATGTTCAGACAGAATTGTTCTGCCAAAGGTGAGGCGCATTGTTTTAAGACGATAAGGGGTATATTATCGGGGCCAGTGGTTTTATTGGCGTCGAGCTCCTTGAGGCACCAATATATTTCGCGAGTCCTAAAGAAGCTGTCCATAGAATGGGCTTCGTACTCGAGAACCGCGAGTAGCATATCGGTTTCGGGCAAAGAAGAATTTGAGGCGATTTACTGCAATATGTCCGATAGTTCCTCTACTTGACCTACACCTCGAGTTTGCTAAAATTAATCACATGTTGACAAGCAATTGGTTTTGCGATAGTAGTAAGAGCAATACCAGCATCTAGATGTTGCACAACACTATTAAGGCTAAAGACTTGTCACCTCATGTCGAACAGGAACTAGTTTATTTGAATGCACTTAAATCTTCCATAAAATTTATAAAAAAAAATCCTCACCTTCGCATTCCCAAAATCTGTTATAAGGCACGATCTAAGGATATGAAAACATAAAACCTTACACAAAAAACGTGAATCTCACACGGCAGAGCTCTGCGTGACTAGTATAAAAGTATTTAAGGGTCAAAAACACCTTTACTTTGATATGAAACGACTGGTTAAATATGCATGCCGCCACACACACTTAATCCCAGAATGAAATGAATGTGGAATCACCAACTAGGATAGGTTGATAACATACCACAAAAAAACGGGTTTGCATTGTTTATTTTCTTGATCCTTTTTTTCTTCTTCTTAACAAAACTCTTTAAATAAGCAATTTCCCTTAATGAAACTTAAAACAAAAAATACATTATTTTTAATAATTTCATTAATTTATTTTTATTTCATAAAACAAGAGTAAATATACCCCTTTCATTTGAAAAAATATATATATGTATGACTTTCTAAGCACATAAAATACAATGTAGATGTATTAGTCCGAATATAAGAGTTCTATAGTGATTATATATATAAAAATATAATAAACAATTTTAATATTTATTTTTTTTTATTTTTACTTTTATTTATATTCAATTTCTATTTTTTTTTTTGATTGTGGTCTGAAAAATAAATAATTAATTAATTAAAAAAAATAAAACAAACAAAAACTTAAAAAAATGCTAAAAAAAACGGCAATACAAGAAAAATTAAGAAGAAAAACATTTTTTTATGTATTTAGTAGTAGTATATACATTATCCTTTTTTTTTTGTTTAAATTTGTTAAACTACAATTTTTTGTTTATCATCTTTCATTTTATATTTTCAAAGAAACTTTATTTTTAGTACAGTACAAAAGCGAAATAGCGGAAATGATTGGGTACAGGCTGAAAATTGGCACATAACTTCTTTTTAGGGTTCTCAATAAGGGGTTTATAAAGTCTACCGATTTTCTACCCCGAGAAGAATTTTTTTAGGGGGTCAAAATATCAGTTTTTTGCAAATTGATCTTAAACCGTAAGTCTTATAATAAAATAATGTTCACAAAGTTTGTAGATCATACGATTCTCTACAAAAACTGTTATAAGACATTTTCCTGTACGAATTGCCATTCATGAGATATCACGGTTTTAACGATTTAAAACACTCATATGCACTCATTCGCGACTTGTACAGGTTATCAGACGTTCCAGTTGTAATACGTTGTTAATTTTTTGTAGGGGTGAAAAAAATGTACACTACCGTGCAAAAATATAACGACATCATCGAAATAATTGATTTTTTTGAGTTTGTGATTGTTTTTTATTGTGTTCAACAGCATTTTATGATTAAATCTTGTATAAAAACGAGAAAATAGACTATTTTGTTATGATTCACATAAATTTGCATTAAATTAGCGAATTATTATTACTCAAAATGATTCTTATTTTTAAGTAGCATCATTTTTGCGCTGTAATTTCAAATATAATAACTCTTAGTTTATTTCAAACGGTTTAAATTTGGGTGTTAATGTCTTAAACAGTCATTCTGGATCATTTGTGTGCCTGTCAAAAAAAACGATCCTTTGCGCCCTTTGCTGCTTTCTGAGTCCATTAGAACAGTCTAAATTTATCCCCGTCGTTGTTTAAAAGCGCAAAACCGATTACAATCGCTGGAAATGGCACGTAAAAAGAAAATTTCACTTGAAAAACGTTCTCAAATACCTTTTTTGAACAAAGTGGGCAAAACAATTCGTAAAATTGCAAATATTGTTGGTGTTTCAAAGTATGGAGTTGAAACTGCGTTGAAGCCGTTCGCCGAAACAAACTCAAATATTAATCGAAAACGCTCTGGCCGACCTAGAAAAACAATTCCAGCTGATGATCAACACATTTTATTGATGAGCAAGCAAAATCGGTTCAAAACAACACCAGATATTCGTGCTGAAATCAACAACATCCTGACGAACCCAATTTCGATGGATACTGTTAAACTTCGTTTACGAGAGAAGGGATATTTTGGTCATGTTGGTGTGAAAAAACCACTTCTACGACCATAAAACAAGCGGAAAAGATTATTGTTCGCTAGAAAATACAAAGATTGGTCAGTAGATCAGTGGAAATCTGGGTTATGGACCGATTAATCAAAGTTCGAAATTTTTTAATCCAGGCGGCGCCAGTATGTTCGTCGAAATAAAGATGAGTGGTATAATCCTCAATGTATTGCGCCAACAGTTAAACATGGCGAGGGCTCCGATATGGTCTGGGGGTGTTTCAGCTAGGATGGTGTTGAAAAACTGGTCAAAATCAAAGGAATAATGCAGAAGGAACACTATCACAATATTCTTCAATGAAGTGCCATTCCATCTAGCGTTGGCTTGATCGACAACGGATTTATCTTTCAACAAGATAATGATTCCAAGCACACCTCCTGTGTGTGAATGAACTATCTACGGTCCAAGGAAGAGGAAAGTGTGCTCAAAATCATGTATTGGCCGCCGCAATCCCCTGACGTGACCCCGATCGAATTATTATGGGATGAGCTCGACCGGCGACCGATGAAAAACATGCACGTGACCAGCGAAAACCAGCTGTTCGACAGTCTAAAAGTGGCTTGGGACAATCTCGCAACTGAAACACTTCAAAAATTGGTCGAAAGGCTTCCAAAAATTTGCGCTGCAATCATCACAGCACGAGGTTGACACATTGATGAAAAAACCCTGATTTGACTTATCGTGACATATTCGGTGTTTTTAAATATTCCTATACAAAATTTACATTTAATTAACATAAATCATAACAAAATAGTTTATTTTGTAGTTTATATACAAGATGTAATAATCAAATGGTGTTGAACACAATAAAAAACATTGGCAAACTTAAAAAATCGATTTTTTCTATGCTGTCCTTATACTTTTGCACGGTAGTATACATCTTTATTATACTGAAACTACCCTCGTTTTTGGTATTTAAACGACCATCGGGTAAATATCCGGGTAAATACCCAATTTATATTTACCTTCCCACTGGGTATTTACCCGGCCCACATCACCCTAAAAAGTGACCTTCCCGGGGTAGAACATAGGTAGACTTTATAACCCCTTTTTAAGAACCCTGAAAGGAAGCTCTGTGCAAATTTTCAGCCTGTACCCAATCATTTCCGTATTTTTACTATTTTTACTGTACTATTTACTCAAAAAGGACGTTTGTTTCATTTTAGAAAAAAAATGTGTGTTGTTTTTTTGGAACTATTATAACTTTGTTATTTTTTTTATTTTCATTTTAAAAATTGAGCAATATATATAAAAGCTGCTCCCAAAAAATGTTTTTTTTTGCATATACAATAATTATTTAATTTAAACTGGAATGTTGTAACAATAAATAACGACGACTCGCAAAAAGGCAATTTCAAAATAAAAATTATGTTTTCTTTACACAGAGATAAAAAATTTCTTTTTTTATATATATTTCTTATTTTTAATTTTCTTTCTTGTTTTTTGCTAAACTATGCGATAGAGTTTGAAATAATTGTTTTTATCCTCTTTTGTTTTAAATTTTTTTTTTGTTTTTATAATAAGAAACTATTTATTGAGTTAATAAATTTCATAATAAGTACTAGTGTAAAGGAATATTAATTTCGGCGGTACTTAATCAACACCGGCGAAACCTTGACTGCCTTCGATGGCTTTAACCAATTTATCTCTTAGTTGTAAGTAACCTTCATAAGGCGGTAAATCTAAACGATTAAAACTAAAAGGAAAATATAAAATTAAATTTAAAAATAATTCATTAATATAAAAAATATTACCAGGTATGAGCACGTGGATAATTATCTGGTGTACCCCATTTTTCTATTGTAAACATTTGTGGTCCATTTGAACCGTATAATTCCTTAAAACCATTCATTGGTACTCGTGATGTTCCAGTTACAAATTGTAACAATCGAGAGCGCATTTCATTTGAAAATGATAAGACAGCCTTTATTTAAAAAAAAATTGAATAATTAATTCAATATAAATATTATTATTTTGTTTGTTTTCCAAACTTACTCTCCAAAACCATTGAATAATAATGTGATTTTTATGGTAATCTCCTTTATAAAGCGTATTATCTCGCCAATCCTTAACATCTATATTTTGTATGCCGCACATAAGCAATTCTAATTCATTTTCATCGAAAATTTTTAGTAAATTGAGTGGAACTATGGAACCAAAACCATCAAGGAATGCAGACATTTGTTCCTTGACACGTGATACAAAACGCCACTCTATGACTAGCCTATAAAATAAGTTATACAAATTTTTAATAAAAGACATGAATGGTACAGTATAACGAAATAAACAAAGTAAATGCCGAATGGTAATAACGTCCCCAGGGACCTTTGTGATACCGGTACATTAAGGAGATAACTCCTGAGAAACGGAACTGCTTATACGATGTAAGTTCTGCAACCATGCTAGAGTAGGACTCGATTATAAAATGTGTTTGTAAGAGGTAACTCTTTTTTCCTTTGAGTCAGCACAATGTCATACTTCAAATGAGGCGTGTGTGTCAGGGTGTGAAAAAAGGAGAGTGGTCGACCTGCCGAGTTGGCTAGAATCGGGAAACCGAAGAAACAAGGCAAAATACCCTATGACTACACGAACTAACTATTCACGAAATAATGCTACTGCATCCGGGCAGCCGATGCACCAGCACTGGGGACCAAAGAAGTGGGTTACTGGCCGAACACCCAAATTAGTCACAACAAAAATCGAAATTCAACTCGCCGCGTGGAATGTACGAACAGGACACCACGTCGGTCAAAAGGAAATCATTTAAATGCAAAATATCAGTTGCTGGTCTATCGGCCCGCCGTTGCCGTTATAAAGTTCGACAGAAAATGAAAGCGGAACGAGAAGCGTATTGCAATAACCTTACGGCCGAAATGGAAGAAGCGGCGTCGAGGCATTAATACCGGACGCTGTACCAAACAATCCGGCGGTTAGGCAACAAAACAACATCAACAAACGACAACATCAAAAAATCGGATGGTACTTTCGTGACTTCTCCCTACGCGCACCTGCAGCGGTGGAGAGAACTCTTCGGCCAACTGTACAACCACGATCCGCCACAAGGTCCAGCACCCGAACCGCTGATTATCGAACAACCAACGAATCAATTTCTCGATACCGAACCGACAATTATCGAGGTGAAGAATAAAAAATCGTTGAAAAATGGAACGGTGTCGAAGAAAGCGATCATTGTACCAATTTTGAAAAAAGGCGACAGTCGGGAAAGCAAGAATTACCGCGGTATTAGCCTCCTTTCGATTGTCGGCAAAGTATTTTCGAAAATCATACAATCGAGGCTACAGAAACATCGAAAGCAAACGAGCCGGAAAGAGCAAACTGGATTTAGACTACATCGAGGATGTATTGATCAAATATTCGCTCTTCGTCAGCTTATGGAAAAAAGAATTCGTTGCGGCAAATGAACAGTCGTCGTTTCATCGATTTCAAATCCACTTTCGATTGCATCGATTGGAGCAGCTTGTGGAGACTTGGAAACCGAGCACATGTACGATGGCTTAACCAGCAGCGTTGATATTCGAAGCGACTTATCCGAGGGGTTTCCGATTCAAACGGGTGTCCGACTGGGAAACGTTGCTCAACCACTCCTCTTCAACGTTGTGATCGATGCGATTATGCATGAAGCATTCGATGGACGACTCGGAGTGCGATACGACGGCAACAACTTCGTAATCGAGTTAATGTTCGCCGACGATACCGCCGTCTTCGCCGACACGGATGCCGAAGCAACGGACATCTTATACGACGTTTCCGACATAAAGCGGAAAAGACCAAAGTACTCACAACGGACAGATAGAGAGCCAGTGTTCACCTCGACGGTACCCAAATCGAACAGGTTCCGAAGACCAAATATTTGGCATCATTGGTTGAGGAAATGAAAGTAGCATCTACGGCCGACGTTCACAGCCGCATTCACCTCGCTCAACTGGCATATGGAAACGAACAAATATTGCCATCAAAACGAAAGTACGCCTTTACCAAACGTTGATCCTTCCGAATCTTCTTTATGGATCGGAAACGTGGACACTGCTCAAACCGGGCGTCAAGAAGCTTGAGGTCTTCCAAATGCGGTAGTTGAGGCAGATCCTCGGTGTCTCACTCCGCGATCGCCTTCGAAACGCCAAAAACCGACAAGAATGGAGACGAATCGTGAATAGAGTGACACCGACAGCAGCGTATCCATTATGGGGACGTCCCGCTCGGACCGCCTGCTAAGGGATCAAAGAAAGAAGACAGGGTAAATAGTAGTAGCAGCCGACAATAACATGGAACCAGAAATACGTGCACGACTGCTACAAGTCAACTGTGCCTACTATAGTTTGTCAAGGCTCTTCAAATCCAAGGATCTAACCATAACATCTAAACATTTACTAAATAAGACGATGCACCTACCGGTACTCACATATGCGTCTGAAAAGTGGGTGTTTAGCCAAAAGCACTCAAACCTCTCAGCCGTGTTCGAGATGGAGGAGGATTGTTGGCCCCTTATGTGAGGAAGGACAATTCCAGAGGCTCTACAACAAGATCTACGAGCGCTATCGCGACATAGATGTTGTGAAAAAAATAAATCTCGGTAGGCTCCGTTGGGCAGGGCATCTAGCTCATATGAGTAAAGATGAGCCTGCTCGGAAAGTGCGATAAGACCTATGGGGTCTGACATATGCATCGGGACCGGGGGAGAGAACAGTTGCGAAATTCAAGGACCGGATCCCGGTTGAAGAGTCGTTAAAGAAGAAAAAGAAGACAACCGTATACGTTTTGAATTTGTATCTGATAAAAATTCAAATAAATACCCTATATTTTTATAAAATATTTTAACCAATTTCCCAAATAATATACTTACTTTATATACTCATCCTTATTTTCATCAGCAACATCAATTTGAGCACCATTTGTCTTTAATTCCCTTTGACTTGTATGTCCAAAAGTCTCCTCATCAACACAAAATGTTAACATAAGTTCACTCGGATCATTCTCTTTAATCCATAACAATGAATTATAATACTCTGTATCAACAGATTCCATATCTTTTAAATCTATTGCTTTTTGTAACATCATTTTATAAAATGGACGAATGAAAAATGCTAAAAAAAATAATAATAATAATAATATAAAGTTATGTTGATAAGTTACAACAATTAAAAATACATACCATCTAAAAGTTTCCCATGATATACAGCCATTCCAGCTATTCTACCAATGAATCTAAAAAGGAATTTTTAAGTGTAATTTTTTTTTAAATATTATTATTAGAAATTAATTTTTTGTTTACTTGAAATAACTTAAATGTTCCTCATTACATAATCCACTGAATGGATTAATTTGTAAGGTATAATTATCCATAGCTGAATATTCGAATAGGCCATAGTAAGGATTAAACATTTCTTTGGATAATAAAAAGAACCATTCCCTAGCAAGTCCACCATAATCTGAATTTTAAATGTGTTTGTGTGTATTAAATATAAATAAATTTATTTGAGAAAATTTTTTACATACCTAAGCCCGTTTCCCCTTCAAATTCTACCCACAATTTTGTTTTAAGTAAATCTGTTTTACTAACTGAATTTATAATTCTGTATGAGTCTTCTAATATTGAGGTTCTTCTAACTTTTATTTCAAATTTATTTGGTACATTTGTCTGTAAGTAGTAAAATAAATTAATTAATTTAAACAATTCAGTATTAATAAAATAATGCGAACGTACGGGTTTTCTAAGTTGACTCTTGAAAAATTCATACTTTTGCTTATAATCTCTAGAGTAAGGTACTGCTTGCCCGGCAATATTAGGATTTGATAATCTAGGATCTTCCCATTGCGTTGTTCTAGTATCTAAAATGAATATTAAATTATGAATGTTTAATGTATTAACCTCTTAATCAGGGCCGGCTTTGGGTGTTTTGGCGCCCCGTGCGAGATATTTTTATGCGACCTTAACGTTTTAGACATTATTATTATTATGCACAAATTATACAATAACCCGAGTAAAAATAAAAGATGTCTTTACAATGGGCGAACACTGGCCACTTCGGAACCCTACGGGCTTACGACGGCAAAGCTTGACCAAAACATTTAAATGGCCAAGAACTGAACTGTTCACACGGGCATATGACGGCAAATTTGAACCAAAGAAAGGATCAGCACCAGAATCAGTATTGTTGAATATGCTCAGGCACATAAGAACCGGGTGGGCAGAAATTTTAAATTCATCAACTTTTTACATTAATTATTTAGAACTGTTAAAGTTATTAATCCTTGTGAAACAAAAACTGGAACCTATAGCGGAAGGCCTTATAGAAGAATATCAAGCTGGTTTTAGTACAAACAGGTCAACATCGGACCAACTACTGACCCTAAGGCAAATTCTGGAGAAAACCTGTGAAAGGAATGTAGATGTATACCAGATATTTGTCGACTTTCAACAGGAATATGACTCAATAAACAAAGAGAGGCTATACGAGATCTTATCAGAATTAGGAGTCCCCTCAAAGTTGATGCAACTGATCAAATGTGCCACAAATAGCTCACTGGCGAAAGTAAGGATTCAAAATGTTACAACAGAAGTACGTCAAGGTCTTAGACAAGGAGATGAGCTGGGCCCCATGTTTTTTAACCTGGCCCTAGAATGGGTAATAAGGAAAACGTCAGTCCAGAGAAGTGCATCAATAGCTCCACAGTCGGTACAATTATTTGGATATGCGGATGACGTGACCATCGTGGGAATGTCCTTTTTGGCAGCAAAAGAAGCTTATGTCGAATTAAAAGAGGCGGCAAAGGACATAGGCCTGAAGATAAACGAAGAAAAAACGAAGCTGATGCAACAATCCAGAGCAGGAAGATTTAGAATGAGAAGAAATAAAACCATCGACGAACATAACCTAGAAGTAGTCGATAAAACAGTCTACCTTGGGTCTACAATCACAAAAAGAAACGAAGAAAAAGAAGAAATAACCAGACGAATATTACTGGCTAATAGAGCCTTTTATGCCCAAAAACAAATCCTGCACTCAAGATTTGTACACAGGAAAACGAAACTCTCACTCTACAAAACAGTAATACGACCAGTACTGTGTTATGGTAGCGAGAGTTGGACTATGACCCAGGACATAGAGGAACGAGTCAACAGGTTTGAGAGGAAAATTCTCAGATGCATAATAGGCCCAATCAAAGAGGATGGAATATGGCGAAGAAGAGTTGTATGAAGTTTTTGACGACCCACAACTCTCGACTTTAATAAAAATTAACAGACTGAGACTAGCCGGCCACGTAATCAGTATGGAGGACAATTGTATCCCAAAACGGCTTATAGCCTCAGAAATTTCGGGAAGTAGGCCTGCAGGTAGACCCAGGAGGAGATGGGTAGACTCTGTGACGGCTGATGCAGAGGCAATGCTGAACATCCGGAACTGGAGATAAACTTGGAGAAATGCCCTAGAGAAGGCTAAGGCTCGATTTGGGCTGTAACGCCATTGGATTGATGGATGGATGGTTAAAGTTATTAACTTAATACTTGTTTGATCAATTATCATCAGTCATCAGAGAGATTCGCGGTTGCGGATTAACTTCTGATCACTTCTGATACGCCGCATCTGGGAATCGAGGCCATTGCCTAGATCTAAAACTTGATCGACACGGTCTAAGGCCATAAGGTTTGTAGTAGTCGATCGCCTATATCTGGCACCATGTTGCTGTTTATTAAGACATGGATCGGTTAGATTAACAATCTTATGGTCAAGTATCTCGAGAAGTTTAGTAATTGAGGATAAGATGGCAATACCGGTGTAGTTTTCCATCGAGTGCTTATTAGATGTTTTGTAGACTGGAGTGAGATAAGAATTGTTCCATATCTTAGGGAACTTTCCTGTCGATAACGGTTTGCTGAAAATAAGATGAAGGGAAACCAAAATTTGATTTGAACAGACCTGCAAAAGGCGGTGAGGCAGGTTGTTAAGACCATGGCCTTTATTGATGTCGAGATTGTTTATACGGGTCATTATATGGTCAACAGATAGAGATACACCAGCTATAAAAGCTTTAGTGTCAATGTGCGTACTTGTTGGGTCAGTCTTCATTGTATTATACTCTAGGCAGAAAACTTCAATGGATTTGTTAGCAAACATGTTGCAAATTTCTTGGGGACATGAATATTGTGTTCTACAGTTTGTCACAGCTCACAGTTTGTCTCAGTTAAACTCACAAGCAGGATTGGTGGGATCTGCAACAATCGGGGAAGCTCGTGTGGCTCTTAAGAGCTGCTATTGCCCAGCACTCGTTTATTGGTAGAAACTGAAGATAATAGTTGCAAAAGAACGTATAATAAAGCGCCCTTGCCAGCAGTCTTTTACGTTTTTTTCAAACACAACCTTTGTCTACCTCCTGTGCATATCCGGTGTTGTGTCTTGTATTGTGGAGATGTTATCGTTTAATAATTAAATGAAAGAACACATTACTGGATCGCAGTGGCGCCCTCTGGGACATCGCGCCCTCGGTCGGTCGCCCGGGTTCGCCCACCCCTAAAGCCGGCACTGCTCTCAATAATACACAATTATATTTAGTTAAAACATACTATGATCAATATAAAATACTCGTCCATCAGTGTGTACACGCTCTTCCCAACCTTCTGGCAATGGACCAAGATCATCTTCTATTGGTCTTTGTAAGTTAGGCATTGGGCTAGCTCTACCAGTTCTAGGATCAATCCACGTTGTCTTGCGATTATAATGATCAATAAAGAATGTCCTGCCATTCGGTGCAACCTGCATTGACCATCCAGGCGGTAAATCTTCACCAGTGTTTTCAACCTGAAAATTATAAAAAAAAAAAAATATTGAAAGAAAAATCTATCTAGAAACTTCTCCTTCAATTATTATCTTTACTTGACCACTCGATGAATTTTCTTCTATCGAATTACGCCTCGTTGATGGTGATGATGTTTCTGACCTATTACCACTATCCGCTTGATCAGCATCTTCATTCTAATTTGTTTATAATGAACATTATAAAAAAAAATGAATAAAAAAAGGGAATTGAATTGAAAGATAAAAATAAAATAAATAAGGAGATTAAATTTTATGATTAGCATATCCATTAGCATATTATCCATTTGTTTGGTTAATCTCCTTATTTAATATATATTTAATACAGCAAAGTATACATACTAAAAAGCATGCGAAATTATAAATTTTTCAAATAAAGCGACAAAGATAAAATAATGAGATGTCAGAACATTCAATTTGTTCGGAGTCGTAAGCGGTTAAAATATAAAAATAAATAATGAAAAGTATATTTGGCAATGTGTTATATATTTATGATTATATTTTTACAATTCAAAAACTTGACAACAGTGACAACATTTCAAAACTTGCGTATTTAATTTGTAAGCTATTTTCATACAATATGAAACATATGTTTGTTACCTTATCAATGTTTGTAGATAATCTCAGTTTATGGTATTAAGACACCGAAAGTTGCTAAATTGAAATGTACTACACATGTAGAGATAAATTACTAGTTACTACTTAAAAACTTCTTTGTAACAAACAATTTATGATTTTACAGCCGTACATTTGGATCAAGATATGAACCCAATGTTATTGTTATTGTTTAATTTTGATTAGTTTTTTCAGTTGAGATATTTCGACGGTTACAGGTGTCTGAAGGAGCAACTACATCTATTACCTCCCAAATCATGGTGGCTCAATAATCAATAAACAGGAATGGTATACTAAGAGCCTTATGTTTTACGACAAGCAGTACATAATTGTACTGGAGACTTTCTTGACATCTTAAGACGAATATTTAGGCCCCAAAATGAATGCGCATTCGATTGAATGAAAAGCTTGAACGAATCTATGGCAAAATAAACAAGTTACGTACACCCATTAAACTGGACAAACTATGACTGGCTGGCTTGGACATGTTGTAAAAACCTCGAAAAAACATTGGTTGTCCGGGTAGGTCTTCAATGATAGACAAACAGAAAAAAGAAAAGGAGGAATGCCAAAAAATTGCTGGATGGATAACGCTGAGTGCATCATTAGGGATTTCCCCATTTCGACAGAGAAAAACGTCTAAACTTCAAATGTGTTTCGCTTTCTGTTTTGACATTTTTCATTGTGAATTCGTTATAAGTTGAACACGATCACATGAACACGATCACAGTCGAACAACTTATGAAAGTGACTGTTCAAAAAAAAAAGCTAAGTGATCGTTCATTCCATCGGAAATATTCCAGCTGTACGCCGCATTGTGGTGGAGATTTCGTTTACCTTTCTTCGTCATCGCGCTAAAGAATTAAACAATTCAGACTATGGACTATTTAAAGCGTTGTAAATACGCCGAATTGATGCGTTAGCAAAGGTTATCAAACGAAGATCACTTCGATGGATTCGTCAGCAAGATGCGAAAATTCAACTGGGCCATTGAAACTCAGGATTATTGTTGAGAAGGCTATGCATCCACGAAAAGTCACTATTTGGTGCGATTTTTTGGATGGGCGGAGTCGTGTGATTTTATTGGGCCGCCAAAATCATGTATGTAATTTGGAACTATTAGCATTTCCACTATAAGCCCCTGTGCTGAAAATCGTAATTCGGATGAAGTGTCACTTTCTTCAACTCAAACGACTTGTCATAAATCACGACTCAACTTTCAGCACTAGGACCACTGTCTGTCGTTTATGGATTCTAGATATCCCATAACCTTTTTGTTGATTATCATTTTCATAGAGAAAATAGGTGCGGTAAGACCTATGGGGTGCGACAGCAAAGGAGACTCAAACTCCGCTGGAAGTATGGCGTAGACGAAGACGCTCAGAGCTTAGGGATGCAAACTGGATGACATCGGCTCAGAATCGCGAACAGTGGAGGGAACAATTGCGAGAGGCCAGAATTGGATCCCGCTAAAGAAGAAGAAGAGAGAATAGAAGCGATTGCATTGAGCGGTAGTTGGAAGGAATGCTGGAGCCACCTAATGATTTTAGATACATTAGGTAACAGTAAACTCTTGATAGACGTTACACCTATATTATGGTTACTTTAGTTGTATTAAGGCTTCAATGCATGTTTTAAGAGAATTTATCATGCAGTCTTCACGTTCTAATCTTTTGAAATTGGAGAGAGCTTGATTGCCATTCCAGAACCAAATTTCCTATCCAATCAGCTAATTTCGCGAAATCTGTTTATTATCTAGAGAAGTATACTCTGTACCCTAAGAAGGTAAGTGGGAGCAGCGCTCCCATTCAAGCCGGAGGCTGGGCCATAATTGTCGCCGAGATGCCCATTTTATAGACGCACTCGTGAAACTTTAGAGCAAAAAAGGCAATATGATAGGAACGATTTTAGACTCAGCCAGTCATATTTAAGTACCGGATCAAAACTCCTATTCTGAACTTTGAAACCTATCTCAAACGAAAAGGGTAAAGAGTATATGATGTTGACCAGAACCGACAGCCGCAGAGAAAGTGTTTTGTTGTCCCATCGGTGTGTTCCTCTCCACGTCTACGACAGTGAATGTTAAACGCAATTCTCAATGTGGCTGGATGATTCTCAATTGGCCAATGCTCCGTAACGAGGTAACCCCAGCGTTTGCGCAATCTCTGATTACTAGAACAAGGCCACGTCTTCCTAGCCGTGACGCATTGTGATATATGGAGCCAGCTTCTGAGGGAAAGTACAGGGGGATATGGCCTGCGCCAAAACTATTGGGAATTTTACTCGCAGGCGGGGAAATAACAATTCCACAACACATTTACATTTCATGTATGGGTAAAATGCAAGCACACGTGCATTGTAATTTCAACTTCGAAACTCGTTTACGAGCAACGACACTCCCCCATTGCATCTAACCACGACAAGAATCGCATTGAGACATTGAGAATATAAATTATCGGGTGATTTGAATTTTTAAACAAATAGAGTGGCTTTTCTTTTCGAATCTACTTTCATTGTGTGAACTTGAGACTCTCACTGTGGCTGGCACTAGTGACTCTCACTGCGCGTGGCAAAATCGATTTTGAGATTCCCAATAGTTTTGGCGCAGACCATATCTCTCTTTCAGCATAAGGGGCTAAACTCGCACTTAGCACTTCCACTCTAGGCCACTATGCTGAAAATCATAATTCGATTAAAACGTCACTTTCTTCAACTCAAAAAACTTGTCACAAATCACGACTCGACATTCAGCACAGGGGCCTTGATAGTTGTCAAAAGTTTCGCCTGGAAAACACCAGCTTAGGGCACTCTAACACGAGCACCCGGCAAAAGCTTTAACTGTTCTTTGATTGGGCAGGGAAATGTATCCGTTTGGAAATATATCCGTCTGTTTTCTCTCTTACTCAGTCTTGCTGACTTCTTGGTGACTTCGACAAAAGACAAAACAGCGGAATGAGTGAGAAATAAAAAATGGCAAAAACGATGATCCCGATAGTCATTAAGTTTAGCAGTTGCACGAAGAATAAAGACATAGCATTCAGTCATGTAATAATAACATAGAATTAAGACGTGTAATACTAATAACGTATAAAAATACTAAATAAGAATTACTCTAATAGTAACAAAAGCAACTAAACATGTAAAACTAGTATAACCAAATAAATAATACCTAGGTTTGGCTTTTTTAGAAATGAATGACATAGATATATATATACACACCAAAAATTTTAAAATCCCAATTAATAATCGCAATTTATATTAAATTCCTAAATATACATAAATGTGCCAAAGCAAGACAAATACAAATTCACATTACAACATTATTCGAAATAAAAATAAAATTACTATGTCCTACCTCATTTCTTTCATCAACTTCAGTTATATCATGAACCCTTTGATTGTTTCCATTTAATTGTGTCCTATTATTTCTAATCTACATATATTAGAAAATTATAAATTTAATATAATTACAACTAACCTACGACCAGATTGATCGGTTCGTCGCTCTAGAATATTATTCGATTGTAAAACAAATCGTCGAGGTATACTATTTCTTGGACTAGGAGCAGGTACGACTGCTGTATCAGTTAAATCAACAGTACTATATGAAAAGAAATTTTTTTATATAGACAAAACGAAAATAGTTTAACGTATGATTTATATAAATATAACGCTTTTAAACCTTGAATTATTACTGGAGTTACTAATCAAAGATATCTGTGATGGAGATCGAGATGGAGCATCACCAGAATTACTAGCGTTACCATTTCTCTACATGTAAGATATGAGTAAAAAAAAATAAAATAGAAATTAAAATCATTGAAATTATATATGTATGTATGTATCTAGATACACAACAAAAAACTAGCTATATATCTATTTTAATAAAATAATTTGATTTTTTAGTTACAAATATTGATGTTATGTCAATATTGTTTTTATCATCTTCATCATCATCATCATCTTCGCTACAACTATCAGAACTCTGTGAAGTAACCGAAGAGCATGTTTCAAATGAATTGTTTGTCCTTTTAAATTGCCTTAAACATATAGCACTGTCCTCTATATCATCAGAACTCACTGACAACTCCTTTTTTGTAATATTTTAAATAGTGCATGCATTAATAAGAATTATAGAAAAAGAATGGATTTAAATAAAAGAAAGACCGTGCAAAAGGGGTCGTCCATTAATTACGTGAGGCGTTTGGGGGGAGGAGGTCGAGCCGAATCTCACCAAATCTCACGTGGGGGAGAAGGGGGTCGCGGCAAATATCCTGTTTTTTTTTTCTCAAGAGACTGTAAAATTGCTAGAAAACTGGGTTAAATTAAGTAAAACATGTTTCTCCACTATCACCCCTATCATTAGCATTCACATACAGGCCGCCGACAGGGCAGGTCCGCAGGCACGGCCCGATGAAGGCAATACAATACTCAGTCTTGCTAGGGTATGAGGACTTCAGATATCCGCCTGACAGGCCGTGGCGTACAGGTAACGTCATGATTCCCTACAAACACACAGGTGAAGACGACAGTTTAGCATAGCAGGTTGTTAATACAAGTGCATGGCCTCAACGAAAACTGTAAAGACACAAACAGATTGGTAACTGGAAAAACCTTTAAAATACACGGACCACCATATTTGCTGACATAATGGACAGGCGGCGCGGAAAAATAAAATATATGGAAAATTCTCTCGCAGCCGGCCGCCGTCACCGCCTTTGCGGTAATATGTTTGTGCCTTAAGCGGCTCTAGATTCACGCCGTGAACACCCGCGAACAAGCGCGACTGCGAGTGTTGATGGTTTTCGCGCCTTGCTTTCAGGTCCGACTGGATACGGCGGGAATTCGTGCAGTAAATTCCCGGCTTGAGACTGAATAGAAGTTCTGGGGTGGTAGCACGTAAGTTCTTTCAGTCGACCTCTTCATACAAGCGTATCAACAAATTTTTGTATGAAGTGGTCGATTGAAGCAACTTACGTGCTACCACCACAGATCTTCGGTTACAATCTGATGACAACTGTCCACTCATATAAAGATTTTTTCAGTTTGCTTGTACTGCAGGCCTCATCCAGCTGGCGGCCGGGAAGATGTGGCGAAAACTTTCAGGCCACGGCCTGCTGTCGACCTGTGTGTGAAAGGTTTCTTAAAATATGGCTAAATCCTACACAAAATTTTTTATAAAAAGCCAGAAAGTAGCATAGTAGCCTGTCGATTGTGTAGCCGCCACCGGCCAGCCAAACGCACGACTTGTTTTGCAACTACAGGAAGGGCTCTCGTCGAATTTTAGCGTAATGAAATTCTTGTTGATTATGAGTGATCACGATTTGATAGTTGTGTGTTCACTATAAGCGGAAAAAACGAGTGGAATAGAGGAGGGACAAGTAGGAGTTCGAATTATTACTTATCTATAATTAACGCTAGCGGTTACGACCGTAAATACGTATTTTTATTTAAATAATAGATTTTTTAAAATCTGAAAAATCTCACGTGAGATTTAAGGGAGCCAAATCTCACGAAATCTCATCAAGGGGAAGGGGTCGAAAATCGCAAAAATCGCCTCACGTAATTTATGGACGATCCCAAAGGAAATTTGCAGTTGCAGAAAATTCATGCAAAACAAATAAAATTTCATATCACAACAACAAAAAATATTACCTGATTTCTCTGAGCTTCTGAATCATCTACGCTAATATGAAAACGCCTATGAAAATCTGAAGCAGCCGCTTCCACTTCGGGTCGACCAATATTTGCTCTTTAGTATGAAAGAAATATTTTAATATTATATACAAAAATTAATAAAATAAAATATATCAATTTACAATGAAGGCCTCTCCCATTGTGTTGTTCTAGCTACGTGATTAAGATAATAAGTTCTACCATTTGCATCCTGCCTTTCCTCCCAACCAGAAGGTAGTGGTTCTACTGTTGAATTGGCAGCAAATGAATTCTGAAAACATTTAACTCTTTTAGAAAACTTCTATAAAAACCATATTCTTCAATATTACTTGCACATTTTGTGAAGAAAGGCTGGTCTCTTCAGAATTTTCCCAATCATTTTCAGTCGTTGTTGTAGGTGAATCAAATTCTCTGATATAAGCGTGGTAAATTTCCAGAGTCCCTTTAATTCTTGATTTTGCACTAAAGAGAAAATTTAAATAAAAAAAAAAACAAATTAATTTTCTTATATAAACAAATTGATAAAACTGTAAGAAGAATATTATAAAAATTAAAAACTGTATTAAGTATTATAGTATATTAATTAATTAGTTGAAAACCCCAAAATCAATATAAAGTAACTTGTAAACTGAAATAGAAGTAAACAGAAATTTTTAAATAACACTAATAAAATGAAAATATAAACTAAAATAATAAACGTACCCAACTGACCTTCTAGGTCGCAATGGATAACTTTTAGGTGATATAGTACGACCCTCCTGTTCCTTTGGTAAATTTACTAAAGTTAACTCGACCATCCCTAGGAAATCATCACGTGTTAATCGGTTTTCATCAAACACTTGAAAAACCAATTTATGTTCATTAGGTTTTACCTGAAATTTAAATAAAGAAAAGTTGTTAACTTTTTTTTGTGGTATAAAATGAATGGTCTTAATAAGTTGATTGTAATTAGTATATTATGAAACATTGTTTTGCTTAAGTCAGATTCAAAATTAAATACAAATAATTTATTATAAAAGTGCTGCAGATTACAACCTCTTATATATTGATATTGATATTTATTAATGGATAATTTATGTACAAAGACAAAGTCTTACAAATAGTACACTATTCTACTATAGGCATGAATACAAAATCAAAAAGTGTTAATAATGAAGCTAAAAATTACTGGAGACTACATTACAATAAAGCACATAAGAAATGAATAAAAAAATTAGAAAGAATAAATAAAATAAATAAAAAAATTAGAAAAAGAAATATATAGTACTAAACCAAAAACTGTAGTAAAACAACAATAATGAGTAATCTAAAACTATAAACTAAAATTACAAATAATTTCAAGAGAAATTTAGATGTGTAGATTTACATGTGTAGCATCCACTAACATAACTCTGAGTCCCTCAGTTTGCACATAACTCTGAAGAGAATTCCACCTACTAATAGCCTGGACAAAGAAAGAACGCTCGCCAAATCGAGAATTACATCTTGGTATAGGTAGCTGAAGACCTCTGTTAGATCTCAAAAACACTAACTTTTCATGTAGGTAATCTGGGCTCTTAACATGTATCAGTTTATGAAGAAAGGCAAGGGCACGCCTTGCTCAATAAGTCTCATTGGATGTACCGACAAACGAATTGATGTATGTGGAAATATGACTTCATCTGGATAGGTTGTAGATATACTTAATGGCATTATTAAATGCAACCGTTATTTTCCTCACACATACAGAATCCAACTTGAGAAAGTTAAGGCTACTATACACAAAGTGAGGTAGCACGACTGCCTTAGATGACTTCATTCGTAACCCAGGAGGTACACTAACCGAGCTAATCCACAGCTGCCTTAAGCTTCTATAAATTTTAGCCATAGTCGAACGACCATGACTGCAGCAACTAAAGTTGGAGTTCAGTTGGACAATCAAACTTTTCGCAGAGTGCGCATAGTCATTAACGGCATTATTTAATAAGATATGTGGTAAGTTTCTTGTGTCTAAGGAGTTTCTATAAATAGCTAAGCAGATTGATTTAGATAGATTATGCAACAGGCCATTTGTCTGAGACCATTCATGAACACAATGCAGGTCTTCGTTTATTCGCACAATACAGTCCTCGATTAGCCCAAACAATGAGATCGTGAAGGAAATTCATTATATGGGAACAATAGACAGCCATAGCCTTCACGCAACCACCAACGATAATGGTAGCTGGCTGATCGGCCTCGCTAGTAGCAAAGGAATGGTGGTAAGGTCGATGATCTTTCCGCATAAAATCATCCATAAAATTACGTGGACGTCACTGGATAGAAAGACTAGCAACCAAATCGATCATGTACTCATTGAAAAGGGATCAGCAACAAGTATATTGAATGTGGGATCCTACAGAGATGCCTGTTGTGGCTCTGATCATACACTGAAAGCTTTAGAACAAGAGCAGGGAGGAAGTCGCGAAGAGGATTGCTGCTGGGCTGGACAGTATACCGCAGAGAGGGTGCAGCTGGCAACCAGTTTGGCACCAGGTGGGTTCGCCCAAGTATTCGCAGTGGTGCCTGTGGAAAGGACTGCTCCCTGAGCCGGGTAAACTTTCAAGAAATGCCTTCTAATACTATGAGCAAGCTTTTCTAAAGGGTGACTTGTTGGAAAGGCAATTTGGCTTCAGGAAGGCTAAATCGACAACGGATGCTGTCAATATGGTGGCTAGCCTAGCCAGGACCGCAATGGATGTGAATTAGAACTGATGATAATTGATGATAACTTTTGACGTGAAAAATGCTTTCAATACTGCAAGGTGGAGTAAGATCGTTGAGGCGTTGATAAAGCTGGATACACCGAAGTATCTAGTGCGCCTTGTGATAAACTTCTTTTAGGTAGGACCCTACACTACGAGTAAGGTGAGGGAGTGCATAACAACCTGCGGTGTCCCTCAAAGCGCAGTCCTTGGTCCCCCCTGTGAATCATCATGTATGGTAAAGCAATGGCGCTACGCCTTTCGCGAGAAGCGGTCGCTATTGATTTTGACGATGACATTGGAAAGAAAGTCTCGACGAAATCGAGATAAAGACGTGGCTCGAGAACGTTGGTACTATGCTACCTAAGCACAAAAGGGAAGTTATGCAACAAGCGGAGAAAGGTGGAGACCAAATCGGTGAAAGTAGGTATCTAGGCCATCCGTTCGCAGCCCGCACTTAGGTATTTGGGAGTGATGATTGACCGAAGACTCAATTTCGGGGTGCACTTGGCGGGCGTGACGATAAAAGCTTCCACTGTCAGCGTAGCACTCTCGCCCAAGCCTAGCCGACGTCTTCTTATCGAAAGTGGTTAGCTCTGTCGGCTTTGGGCAGAACTTTGCCTTTCGCCTAAGGGCTCTTCGATGAAGCAGCATGTGTCATATCAGGAATGACCCCCAGACGGCTAGACTATTCCGGCTCTAGTAAGCCCTTTCGACGGATCCCTTTCTTAAAGATCAGGCTGAAGCAATGCCTTTCACCGAAAGATGAAGTTTATGCTATATAAGACACTAATTCGCCCTGCTATTTGCTACGGGAGTGAAAAATTGGGGTTCACATAAAGGATAGAGGCCCAATTTGTCATGACGAGACATGGAGAATCAGATGTAACAGCTAGTTCGCTATAGTTAAGAATTTGAATTGCTAAAAGCTATACTAAATGGTCGACAGTCAAAGAGACTATGACCAATTCCCATCGAATACTTTCGCGACAGGTGACTTCGGTGAACATTCAGGTGATCATATACATAAGTAAGAAAATGATAATAGAATTTTGTCCGATTTGAGATTACAGTCTAGGGGAGCAACACATGAACATTAATTCATGGACTTTGACACCAAATAGCCTAAAACGAGCTGTAGCCAATTATTAATAAATTTTAAATAATTTAAAATCTCAAGTGTTGAAATAAGACTTCGAGTTGGCTTTATCAGTTCTTTCACTCTTTTCTCTAATATTTTCGACTAGAGCTTGCTATTCGACATTGCACACACAACTCACAAGGGGATTACCCTCTGACCTGTCTTCCATATACACAAATACCACAAAAATTTAGTGGCAGATATGTTATATGATCCGATCAATACTCAAATAGACGCAATTATCAAGTTTTAACTCCTAAAAAAGTTTTAACATAATAAAGTGATTACAATACCCGCAATGAATTATAATCCCGTGAAAGTGCATAACTGTTAAACTCTTTTTAAATGATATGAGCTTACATATTTCAACCGAAATCAGAGATAAAAATAACATTGAGTTCTAAGTATATCAATAAATAAACTTATGAAAGCATAATATAAAACTTTCAAGTTTACAAAATCATCAAGGTTGATGTAGGTAAATTATATCTCACGTGACGAGCCTGATAAGAAATCTCAAGCCTCAAAGAAACGTGATTGTGTAGCTAGACAGAACAAAATGCTTCATTTTGTTAGAATAAATGTAGATATTATACGATTTCAATTTATTTTTCTGGAACTTGGTTTTTAAAGAAAGTTAAAATGAATAGGTACAATACAATTAGTTTCTCAATCCTCAATGTAAAGGTTAGCAAATACAATAAATTAATTTGTTTATATAGGTTCGTTTTTAATATGTACATACACTGATATCGTATTGACTTAGTAACATTCATAGAAAAAATTTAAGCGCTGATAACGAGCGTGTCAAAATAAAGCGGGAACCACCGGGGTGGTTTCTAACATTCCCCTTATATTATTACTAAAAAAGAGACCCAAAATTAAGCAGAATGCTGTAAACTATTATCGTTCTCTCGTATTTGAAAAGGGCTACGTTCAAAGGATTTTAATGTACTATTTCATCTCATCATCAAGATAACTGTACTGCTATAGTAAAACGAAGGAGGAGTTAAATAGGATTCGTTACGATGCAATGTATGCCCTTGAGTTGTCCCTCCTTGCCTCTAATCTTGAAATCACGGCAGGGAAGATATTTTACTTCAAAAAGAATGGGAAACTGCAGCTGAATCTGTGGAGTAAAGAACCTGAGCTTGATGAAGATTAACATTGAAAATTTGCACCAATACGAGCAGCAGAATTCTGGTACACTTAATTTCAATTGAGAAGTTTGTTACCCTTCAAGCTCTGGTTAACCAGTTTTGGACAAAAAAAAAACTGAATTTTTAAGAAAAATTAAGCAAGATTCACATATCAAGTCAAGTCGCTTGAACAACTATCATTTTCAAGTGTTTTTTACAAAGCTGGATTGATAAGCGATGTTCCTGTGGCACGTGATTTGACGAAAAACCTTCCTGGAGAGAAATTTCGTTTTGATTCTTTGCTGAAACTAAAATAAATTAAGCCAATGGGTATTATAGATGAACTCAAATGCTAAAAACCTCCCAAAGAATTTAACAAAGAGATCCATCTCTTTTTCATTCACTTTAAAACACCAAATGTCCTTGCGCTACAACCCAAAATCTTCGAAGCAATGGCGGAAATGAACTTTCCAGATCAATTAATCCAACTCACTTACACCTCATTGAATTCAGTAATAAATAGAGTACGAATTAAGAACAACGTATCGGTGCCCTTAGATACGAATACAAGCCGCAGATAAGGAGACTCACTATCCTAATTACTCTTTAACATTGTATTATAAAAAGCGGTCGAAGAGGCATATATTGAAATAAGAGGGGCATTTCTAAGCAAGTCTGTTCAGATGACATAGTCACGACAATGGCTGCAGCAAAAGAATACTTTGTGGCAGTAGAAAAAGCATAATCGAAAGCTGGACTTGTGATCAATGAAAATAAGACGAAACATATGCATAGAATTACTAGTGAAAGAAGAACAGGAAAAATATAACAATCGACAGATATAATATAGAATTCATAACCGAGTTCACCGAGTAAGAAGATTCGTAAGAAAGCCAAGGCTCACAAAGGGCTTTGGCGACAGTGATAATGATGTTTATCGATGCCACTCTTTCAACATGATAAAGAAAGGATACAATTAGAAAAACTTATGAGACTTCTTCAAAGAGAACATAAACCAAATATAGGTGAAGGTAGACAACCGAAGTGCAGATGACTCAGAAAACGATACGCCACATCCTACAATTGAAGAAATTGAATTGGCATAGTGAGCCTCAAAAATCATAAAGCTACAGATCCAAATAGTATACACCCACAAATATCTTTAGAAATGGTGGCGATAATCTATACTTTTCCTTACATAGGCGGAAACTACATATGGAAAACAAAGTAAGAGATTACCAAGCAGGATTTTGAACGAACAGATCGACAATAGACCAGATTTCCAAATACTTGAAAAATTCTGCTGAATGTAGAAATAGATACTTAAAAAGAAACATTCAGATACTAGCCTTGGCAGATGACATAGTCATAAATGGACGCAAAGCGCAAGACGTAAAGAAAACCTTTTCAAGAATTGTAGAAAGCTCCGGGCAAGAAGTGGATTTACTAAGTTGAGTTTAGCCTTATGATGAAAGTCGTAATACGGTGCTTACTCCAGAAAATAAGATAAAAGACGACATCCATAGATCCATGGAAGTCTCAAAAAAAAACCTATTTGACACTAGTCTCGGTCCCAAAAAAGCTTGTACATTGACCAAACATACAGAAAATCAGATAAATCTTCGAAAGGGAAATACTAAGAAGATTATTTGGTCCTGTAAGAGTTACAGAACGAATGGCGAACGCTGGTGAGTGGCTACAAAGCCGTACTTAAAGAAATTCTTCACCAAACTAAAAATTGTGTTGTCTGCATAAGGAGGCAGAACTTCTCCCACATTTTTTTACGTTAAGCACCAACAGTTGTCACAATTGAACGATTGTTTTCAATGTTCAGCGCGTTTTCGATATGAATAGACTCATAACTAAAATGATGCTGAATAACGTTTCAAAATCGTGTACAGTTATCAAGATCGGCTAAAAAATGCTCGAGTTATTCAATGTTGGTGAGATGTATAATAAAAAAACGACACAATAAAATTTAAGTAAAAATTAAAATATGAGGGGAAAAAGTCTCAAAATCATCCGCTATAAGTGCCCCCTTGACGGTCGCGCCCTCCAGTTTGGAAACCGTTGCTTTAGAGTATTAAAATTTAACTTTTTTCCGGACTACGCAATCGTAAAGTAAAGTAGAGCTCTACTTTGTGTTTGCAGGTGAACAGAATGGCCAGAGTAGCAACTAAAAACTGGGCGATAAAGGGGGTCAATTTTGTGCTTCCCCTTGACTTTAGGATTTAAATGGGCACTTAACGTAATAGAACTGACAACATTTTACCACATTAGCATAGTAACTCCTCCACGTTGTTTTTGGTCGTCCAGCTCGACGGGTTGCTTGCGGGTGGAGGAGAATTATATTCGCAACAACTGGGAGACCTTGAACTAAGCTGAGAGCTGTCGCACAAAACTGAGTCCGCTGGAGGGCAAGTGTTTCCGTCCTATGTCCAATAGGAATAAGGAGGATTAAGAAGAAGACCATATAGCCTTATTCTTGTTGTCGACTGACGTGACAAATGTGTCACTTCGATCTTAAATTGGTATTCTCATTGTTAATCTAACGGACTTCTGGCGAGTAAATCGACAAAATTCGTATTTAATTGCGCAAGATGGCGTGTGAAGTGACATTTTCCTCGATACTTATGTAGGTATCAACAGTTTCATTCCACCGCGTCCCTCGGTCGTCACGTCACTCGCCAATGAGAATACCACCTATAGTAACTGCTCCACCAGAATTTACGTCGAACTTGTACAATAATCTAGAGAGCCTACAATTCATAGCCATCTGCGGGTACACACCAAGACCAGACTCACAACCTAACCTATCCTCTTATATTTTTCAAACTAAGCTTACAACTACTAAACTAAGCTTATTTTCTAATCATTGTACTATGATCTGAACGTCATAACGAACTGATAGAACAAAGAGTAATTCTAAAGCTTAGTTTTAAGAGTAAACTTAATTTAATATCCTACTGTGCAATCAATCACCAGCATTATCTGAATTATTACTTTTCCAATTAAACCTACACATTAGTTTAATTTCTGTGTTTATTAATATATTAAACAAATTATAAGGTTCACACATGAAATTAAATTAAAAACCTCTTCTGTTCACAAACACACAACACTATATCCCCTCAGAGCAATATCGAGTGTATAGAAATTCAAGTGTGTAGTAAATCCATTATGAATCCAATTATTTAATTACAATATGGCAATTTTAATTTTAATGTGACATAAATGTTTCATAAAATTTATGATATTTAATAAATAATATTGTTTTACTTACCCTAAATATAAATTCTTCATTCCAAACAGGATTTAACGTCTTTTGTATAAATTAAATGATTAAATTGATAATTTAATTTAAATATATTTTGTTACCTTCTTTTTAGTTTTAGTTAACACAGAATCTATATTAATGTCTCCATTAATAGTATTAAGATCAATCCTTACATAAGGATCACTGAAAACCGAAAAATAGTTGTTAAATATTGAAATTTATATTACTTGAAATTTTTACCTTGCCCCAAATATATCCTTTTTTGCTAATGCATGACCTGCTATCACCTTAATGCGTATTTGACTAATACCTTCGTCACTCTAAAAACGAAATGTTATAAAAGCATTAGATAATTGTAATTCGTGTACAACAACAAAATGTTAAAGGAAGAAAGAAGAGAAGCTTTTCTGTTGTTGTTCCGATTGGGAATGTTTTTCTTGAATTCTATCTACTGGAGTTGAATTAATTGTTTAAGCACGTTTTTACACCCTTAGTGTACACCGACCACACTTAGTTTGCAAGTTAATTATAGCAGAAAATTACAGGTGGAATCAACTTAATGCAGTGGAATTTATACAAATAACTTTGATGGTTGGGTAAAAGTGCATACCACATGAGGGAAATGTATTGATAACTATGTAGGCGTATATTTCATGGCATATATTTAATTCAAATAAAAGTCTAATTTCTTAACAAACAAAATAATACATTATGATACTATTTTTTGGGTAATATTCCAGAAAGGGTCGTCCATTAATAACGTGAGGTGATTTTGGCGGTTTTTCGACCCCCCTCCCCCTTCCAGGCATTGGTAAGCTTGTTTGGCGATTTGGAATATATGTAATTATTCCACGCAGATATGAAGATAAGATTACGCCTAGGATGTTAAGAGATGGGTCACCCATTACATTCTTTTTGTCCACTGTGATAGAAGGACGGGCGGTGCAGGTTTTTGTAGAGATAAGACAGTACTTTGTTTTGGATGCGTTGAATTCGACACGATTCTTGAGGCCCCAAGCAAGAATGAATTCAATGTCCCTGTTAATAGAATTGGACATGAGTTCAGAGGGCTACGAGACAAGGTCTGCCACGTGCTTGTCTTATCTTATCAAAGGTGTGGGAGTAACGAAGAGTACCGTCGTCGGCGAAACTGTGAAGTGGGTTGGAGGGGATTGAGAGCAGATCATTAATAAATATAAGAAAGAGAGCAGGTGAGACAATCGAGCTTTGGGGAACGCCGGCCGAGATGGAATGGGGGTTGGATTCGACGCCATCCAATACTACCTTGACTACTAGCTGTCAATCCAGTTCCTTAGAACTGAGTCGATACCAATAGCTTGGAGTTTAGACAACAGAGCAGGATGCCATACTCTGTCGAAAGTCTTAGAACTATCTAGAGCAACCAGACTCACCGAACCGATGGATGTTTTGGTTGAGAGCCTCAGTCAGACACACAAGAAGGTCGCCAGTAGATCTTTTCGGTCTAAAGTAGTACTGCCTGTCGTGTAAAATTTGGTTGGATTCCAGATATTTCATCAGCTTTGATTATTGGCTCCATGATTTTGGAGTGAACAGAAGTAATTGCTATTGGGCGGTAGTTTAAAGGGTCGCTGGCTTCATCTTTTTTTAGGAATGGGCTGAACATGAGCTAGTTTCCAAGAGTTGGGATAAACTCCGGGGAAGTATGACAGGGCGAAAAGTTTGCGCAGAGATTTAGCAAAAGGTGAGGCATATTTATTGAGTACCATAGGGGGAATATTGTCTGGGCCAGTGGATTTATTGACGTCGAGCTCTTTGAGACATTTATACACCTCGCGAATCCTGAAGAAAATTCGGTCCATTGGTTGCGCGATGCGCTCGAGAACCGAGGGTGGCGTATCAGTTTCAGGTAAAGAAGAATTTGAGGCGAACAGAGATGCCAATAAGTCGACCTTGGATTTGCTTTCTGTTATCACCTCCTTCCCATTAATAAATGGAGGGGTTGTGGAAGACGTAAAATTCTTCTTGATGGAAGTTACCAAGACCCAGAAGTTTTTGCTGCCTACGCGTGTGTTGAGGATCTTACTTCTCAACTCATCATGAGGCTTTGACCTTCCTGATGATGGTATTACAGGAGTGCCTCGATTTCATATATTCACGCCGAAGTGTCTCTTTGGGGAACATTTGTACGCTCTGTAGGCGGCTTCCTTTGCTTTAATTGCGTTCATACACTCCCCATTAAACCATCTATTTGGCCTAGGCTTTATAGATTTGGTAGAATGAGGAATGAACAATCACATTCCTGCCCGTCTTATTTTAGTAATACAGAGCGCGGCATAGTTCGCACTGGCTAACCTTCAGCAGTGCTGTTTCACAATTATGAAACCGCCTAAAGCCAGACTGGCACTCACACAGTAGATTACGTCCTTCAAGAAACGATTGAATCTGATCATACATAATTCTCTCAAGGACCTTGGACAGGTAGGTTAGGATACTGGCCTAAAGTCGGAGATGTCTGAAGGAGATGAATTTTTAGGTATTGGCACAATAAAAGCCACATTGGCACATTCATCAGGAAATGCAGAGTATGTCAAGCAGCAATTGAATATGTGAGTAACTGTAACGATCATATATGGTATTATGAACTTGATAAATCGAGGTTCAATATCATCAATACCAGTGGCATTAGAATGAACAGAGGTAAGAGATGCAAGCACTTCGGCCGCATCCACACATCTAAAGCGGAAGCCATCAAACGAGAGTGCGGCTCTCTGATCTAAATTATTGTTAGTAGGCATTAACAGTTGGATAAATGATTGATTCATAAGCTAAATGACAACGTTAAGGTCGCTAGCATTTATAGGCCCAGTATGTATTCCAAGTTTACGTATATTCTTCCATAGCTGTTTAGATGGGAAGTTAGAATTAAGCTAGAACTCCCGCTTAGCAAGACGAATGTTTTTGTTAACCATATTGCGCACATTCTTATACCTACTGAAAGATTCAGTCGTTCTCAGCCGTCTGAATCTACGATGATGGAGTTCACATTCCTGGATTAGCAGCCTAACTTCGAAATTATACCAAGGACAATTATGACACTCCGGCTTCTTACGAATTCGTTCGAGTGGCACACACTCATTGAATGCAGCTAAGATAAGGGAAGTGAACATCTGTACTTTCTCATCAATAGAGTGTAGACTATATATCACGTGCAGAGGTAGATTTTTGGTGAATGGAATCATAGTCAATATTGGTATAATCCCTGTATGTAATAAATTTATCAGAGGCAGTTGTTGAGCATAAAAATCTCACAGAGAGAAACAGGAAGTCGTGGTCAAATAAGCTGGGAGGAACCAACCTTTCCATGTTCGAATTGGCAAGAATGCCAAGCAAAGAGGGTCGTAGCAATTATTGAATTGATTGTTTAAGATCTCAATGTCAACAGATTGGAGTAACCATTTGAACGTACCGCTTCTACGGTTTAATTTAAGCAGGTCAACATTGAGATCTCCAGCAATAAGAATATCGCTATACGGCCTACTAGGTTAGGTTAGATATGGCGGAGCTGCTGGTGCACAGCCCAAACACTTAGGCCAAAGGGATAAGCCCGTTGTGATGCCATAATGGTTCCACTTTAAACCCAATGTTAAAGTGTCGTTTCTTCGCTAAACCACCTCGAGGACGTAATGAATCTTCTTAGTTGCGCTATCCCAAACTTCGGGATTTCCGCAAGCGTGCTTAGGAAGGGTTCACCAATAGTGATAAATCTCCTTTTGCTTAGGGCTGGACAGTGACAGAGAAGATGTTTAACACTTTCCTCTTCGTCTATATTCTGACAGCTTCTGCAGAAATCGTAGGTTTCGAGACCTAAGCGGGCCGCATGCGTCCCTATCAAACAGCACTCCCACTGTAACTGAGAGGTCTCGTCTATCGAGGCTCAGCAGTGAGGTGGTCCGCCTGAGATCGTAAGAGGGCCAAGTCGTTTTGGCCAAGGTACATTTGTTAAGATCTCTCCAATGCTTTTCTGCTAATTGCATTGTGTGGTATTTGCATCGGAGTTTAAAGGTGGCCCAAGGCATACCAACCCTTTCTTTTCCAGGAAGGAGAGTGGCGGTCGTGCCTTTCCTAGCCAGTTCGTCAGCTTTACAGTTTCCCGTTATATTTCGGTGACCAGGCACCCATATGAGGAGGGTCCTGAACTGCTGAGCCATCTCGTTAAGAGATCTGCGGCATTCAGAGATAGTTCTGGAGTTATTAGTGCAAGAGCGCAGGGCCTTCAGAGCCGCCTGACTATCTGAGAAGATGTAGACAATTTGGTTCCTGTCGCCTTGCTGGTTGATTTGAAAGACAGCCTCATGTATGGCTAAAACCTCCACTTGATATACACTGTAGTGATCGGGTAATCGAAAGGAGACTTCAATCCCAAGTTCCGGCGAGAAGACTCCGCCTCCCACTCGATCCTCGAGCTTAGATCGAAGAGAAGAAGTTTATGGCATCTTGAATACTGTGTGGTCTATTATTCCATTCACGACGTCTACTAAGCCTAGAGAGAACGATCCTCAGCATTGTCTTCGTTGAACAAGTTGAGCGGGCAGAACACAGAAACAAACACTTGGCGTTTTGACGTTTGAAGTTCTCTGCCAATTTTCGGTTTGTACCTAATTGTTTCTGCTATTTCGCTTTTTTTCGACTTAATTTATTTGTACTATTAAAAAACGTGATATTTTCCGAGACCCACTACTTCCCCCACGTGAGATTTTTTTTTTTTTTTTTTTTTTATGTGGCAGTGCTAAGCTCAGGAGTCACCCTTTGTACTACTAGTCCGTCATGTCATTTGTCACGTCATGGTGCAATGTCTAGCAGTAAGCTTAGTACGGGGGAGGGATGAGGGGGGGGGGCATAGGTTAAGGATTAAAAGGTACGGGGGGGTATTGAAGAAGGTGGTGATGAACCCTGCGTTTGAACTCTTGGATGTTGTAGGAGTTCGGAAATACTGACTGCGAGAGGTTATTCCACAGTCGAGTTGTTCTATTAACAAACGAATTCATGTCCTGTTGAGTGCGTGAAAAGGGTAGTTGCAGGTGAAGGGAATGAGACGAGTGGGCTAATCTGGTGTTGCGGGTATAAGATTGCCGTGGAGGCAGGAGAGCGTTTAACTCGGAGGAACAGTCACTGTGGTAGTAGCGATAAAATTTTGTCAGTGCTGCTACATTCCTACGATGGCTCAGGGGGTCGATGGTGGAGCAGGCGGTGTCGTCATAAATTAACTTGAGCGCCCTTTTTTGCACCTTATCTAACCATGCCAAGGTGGTTATTGGGGCGCCGCCCCAAACGAGGGAGTTATATTCGAGAAGAGGCCGAATGTAGGATTTATAAATAACAGCACGGGCCGATGGCTGGAGGAGGAACTTGCACCTCTTAAGAAATCCCAAGCACTGAGATCCTTGTTTGGCGATTTGGAATATGTGGTCATTCCATCGCAAGTCTTTGGCTAAAGTCACGCCTAAGATGTGTAGGGATGGGTCGGCCTTTAGTACCACGTCATCCACTTTCAAGGATGGTGAGGTGTTGAACTTCTTTTTGGAGATAAGACAGTACTTGGTTTTGTCGGAGTTGAATTCAACACGATTCTTCTTTCCCCACTCTAGAATCAGCTTAATGTCATTTATAATCGACTTGGACATTAGTTCGCGATCATCAAGACAGGATCTGGCATGAGTCTGTCTTGTATCGACGCTGTACGAGTAACGTAGAGTACCATCGTCAGCGAAGCTGAGGAGTGGGTTGGAGGGGATTGAAAGAAGGTCATTTATAAATATGAGAAATAGGGCCGGTGATAAAATTGACCCCTGGGGGACCCCCGCAGAGATCGGGTGGGATGCGGATTTGACGCCATCCAATACTACTTTGATTGAACGGCCAAAAAGGAAACTCTCAAACCACTTCTGTAGAAGTGAGTCAACTCCAATAGCTTTGAGTTTAGCTAACAGGGCTGTGTGCCAAACTCTATCGAAAGCCTTGGAGATATCCAGAGCAACCAGACTAGACTCACCGGATTCATGCAGACTACGGCTGAGGTGTTCTGTAAGACAGACTAAAAGATCGCCAGTGGATCTTTTTTGTCGGAAGCCATACTGTCTGTCGTTTATGAGTAGGTTGGATTCTAGATATCCCATAAGCTTTTTGTTGATTATCGTCTCCATGGTTTTGGAGAGAATAGAAGTAATTGCTATTGGGCGGTAATTGGAGGGATCGCTGGAATCACCTTTTTTCGGTATGGGCTGAACATGGGCAAGTTTCCAAGAGTCGGGATAAACTCCGGAGAAATATGACAGGGAAAATAATTTGCGCAGAGGTTTAGCCAAAGGTGAGGCGCATTGTTTTAAGACGATAGGGGGTATATTATCGGGTCCAGTGGATTTGTTGGCATCGAGCTCTTTGAGGCACCTGTACACCTCGCGAGTCCTGAAAAAAACCCTGTCCATTGTATGGGCGTTACGCTCGGAAACAGGGGGTAGCACATCAGTTTCGGGTAAAGAAGAATTCGAAGCGAACATAGATGCTAATAAATTGGCCTTGGATTTGCTGTCTGCTATTACCTTCTCATTGTGAATAAAGGAAGGGGTTGAAGTTGTAGTGAAATTCTTCTTGATGGAACTTACCAAGGACCAGAAGTTTTTGCTACCGGAGGTTGCATTTAGGAGTTTACTTCTCAATTTGTTGTCAAATAAGGTTTTGACTTTTTTTATGGCGGTTTTACAAGAATTTCTTTGTTGTATGTATTCTAAACGGAGCGATTCACTCGGGAAGCTCTTGTACGCTCGGAAGGCGGCTTCTTTAGTTTTGATTGCATTCATACACTCCCGATTAAACCATCTGTTGGGCCTAGGCTTCATAGATTTGGTAGAATGGGGAATGAACAAATGCATTCCTGCCTGTATGATCCGGGTGATACGGATAGCGGCAGAGTTGGCGTTTCTATTCCGGAAACACAGGTTCCAGTCTGTAGACTGGAAGAAATTAATAAGCCCCAGCCAATTGGCCTTCCCATAATGCCATACAGTTCTTCGAACTGGTTTGGGAGGGGTGGGAAATTCGAATGGGAAGTTAGCACTGATTAGGCAGTGGTCTGAATTGCCGAGAGGTGAATCAACTTCGACGGAGTAACGCGCTGGATGAGAAGTTAGAAAAAGATCAAGGAGATATCTTCCTTGATCAGCAACATCAGGGACTCTTGTGGGATGATCCACAATTTGATGCAAGTTATTGATGTCTGCAAAGAGCTCGACGTCCTTGCCAGAAATACTGGTGCCATTTGAGTAAGTCAGCCATTTAACGTTGTGAACATTGAAATCACCCGCAACGATGATTTCACACTCAGGATTGGACGACAAAAATCCCGAGATTTGTTCGGAAATAGTATCAAAAGATAAAGTGGAGGCTTCGTTACTTATGTTAGGGCTTCTGTATAGGAAGCAGAAGAATATGACGTGGCTTTGGAAAATGATTTTAATCCAAAGATAATTAAAATCTGAAGTTGTGCTTGAATGTATTTCACAATAAGCCACGTCGTCCCTAACATAAATGGCAATACCCCTATGGGGGGAGAGATTGTGCACTAAAGTGTACCCCGACACCTGGTAATAACCTAAATCATTATCGGGTGATATTTGGGTTTCACTAAGTGCGAAGATTGGGGGTTTGTAATTAGATAAGTGGCACTCAACAAAAGAGAAATTCGCTTGAAGTCCACGAATGTTACAAAAGTCAATACCAAAACTTGACTCGTAACGGGACTTCGGTTGCGCGGGCTCAATCGCCACGTTCTCGGGAATATTTCCCGGCATTACATTTGCCGCAACCATCAGAGTCAATAAAATTTGTCCTCGTCAAAGTGTTATGCCTTTTGAGACGGGGCAAATTTCATCGACCGACAGATTTTAGCCGCGGCACCTGCAGGACCGAGATGAAGATTCGACTCAACCCCCTCCCCCCAAAAGGCCTAACGTAATTAATGGATGACCCCTAAGAATACTCTTCACAAAATATACATAAATTAAAGTAAAATTGTAATTATCATTCTTGGATCGATTTTCGTATTGGAAAAACGTATTCAAGCTTAGTAAATACATTTTGTTTATATTACAAACATCTTAACGACATGGAAAAATCTCACTGTTTCTAAGGGCTCAAACTACTTCAAATTACAAAAAATTAAAATAATTAAAAATCAAATTTAGCTTACAAACAAAATTGTAAAATTTATAGACAAACATTAAAGCATAAATCTTTTAATCCGAGTAGTTAAAAAAACAATTTTTATATTATTTCAGTTGCAATTTTATTTTATTTTTATACTTCTTGCATGAAAAATTCCATTAAAAAGTTAATATAGCGTGAAAACAAATTGCTTTAATTTGTTTGAAATACGAACCAGCAAACATCACACTCGTGGAGAAGGAAGGAAAACTGAAGGAAAAACAAAGTGCATTTAGGAAAAACGTATTGATTTCCCTTCCTATTTAGCGTTTGTTTTTTTTTTTAATTTATTTTACCAGTATTTAATGTATTTGTTTTAAAGTTAAAACGCAATTTTCTATACAGGTATATAATTAAGTTATGATTTTTTTATTGAGATTCATACGTGACAACATAACGTTTCATTCTGTGATTTCATGGAAAATTGTTTTTTAAAATATTTAAATCACTTTCGGAGTTTTTGAGCTGACTAAACAAGAATTGTCCTCTTGCACTGCTGTAAAGTTCATAATTTTTAACATTTTCCATTTGTGTTAATAGGTTTTTAGAAAAAAAAGCCGGCTATATACATAAGTTTGATGCAATGCTGTATTCCAATGGCGAAATATAATAATTAGTGCTGGAACGTGCTTGGCAATGAAAACTGCATCGGTAAACTAGTGGATTTTTATTGAGTCTTCTTGAGATGCTTGCTGTGATACAAAAACAAGATTTTTTCTCCTCATCAATGCTGACCTCTTTTTCTTAATCACCTGCTACTGTGGCAGTATTTGTTGGCAGTAGAAGTCAGAGAAGATCGATTTTATCAATCGAAAACACCTCATAAATAAACTACTCCCTTCCATTATTACCAAATCCTGTAGGCCAATTTAAGGTTAATTAATATGGCATAAAGATCACAGCTCTCCCAAAAACAAATGGACCCACTGTTTCCTTCTGTGAGGTCCAAAGGGACTGCGGCCATTTATTTGGCCTATTGTACTACATCCCTATTCCTCTGCCTTTCCTATTCTCCGTAAATGGTAATTTAGGGCGCAGTGTCCGGTAATCAAGCCAACAAGTGTCCTGTCATATACTGCGCCCTGACCTTCCTTGGCCGTGTAACGGGAAGGGTTTAGAAATTCCGATGGGTTAGGGCCTTTTGCAGGAAGCTGGTAGGTAGCTCTGGACCGATGAATGCAATGTGAGAGCCCTATTTAGCTAAGGCAGTGGTTTCCAAACTTTACGATACTGCGGCCCACCTGTTACATAAAAAATCCTTGGGGCCCCAAATAAATTTGTATATGAGGAGTATAGAATCAAAGACCGTTATTTGCTTCGTAAGTGGCTAGCAAATAGCGGACTTTGATTCTACACTCCTCATATGTAAATTTGCATACTTGGTTGGGTGCGCCATCTAGATCTTCGGTATTTCAATATTGAAACACTCCGACAGTTTTTAGCCGATTTTGACAAATGAGGAAGATTTATTTAGGATATTCTTTACCATTTATTTCAAATCAGTTTTTAAATACAATGTCAATTAAATGACCTTCGTCCGACACGTAAAAAGCGGCTGTTTTTGGGCGTTATAGCATCTTCTTCGGCTCGTGTGTTAGCTTTGGATTCGTCAATGGCCTTCTTTTTGAAAAAACGTTCGTCATACCTTTTCGCGCGTTTTCGAACACACGTAGTGCACCAGCACCGTGCGTCGTCAGGTGCTTCTCGAACTTTGAAGAAGTTGAAGATGGTTTTTGAGCACACTTCGACCCAAACAGTGACTTTCTCATGGTGCATTGGTGTTTCGTGAATGACGTGTGGGTTCTCTGTAGACAGTTTTGTTTATTGACTCCGCCAGAGAGTGTCGTCATCAAAATTTTGTCCCAGAAATCTGCCAATAGCCAGAAACAGCTACGGCCATGCGTTAGAGTTCGCCCTGCAGAGAAGATGCCGGGTGTCAACGAGAGTTGGACACGCCTTAAAAATACTGTCATTAGTACTGCTGACTTTATCTTAGGTATAAGCAGTAGAGATTGGAACGACCACTTCAACGAAGAATGCAGGCTGGCAACGTGACGTAAGAATGCTGCGTATACCGAGCAATACAACAGTAAGGCTGCTTACACACCAAACTCGACATCGACACGACATTACAAAACGTTCATCGACAAAAAAATTTTTGTCGAATCTTCGTACACACCAAATTCGACACCTAATGAACAAGAAGTTCATGTCGTGTCATGTTGAATTCAGTGTGTACGGAGATTCGGCAAGATTCGGCGAGATTCTCTGCGTCACAATCCATTTCAACCAAAACCACTCGACACAACGAAAGTCACTGCATAAGTACTCGACATGTCGAAAGTCGTCGTGAATACACTCGTTTAATAATAAGAATAAATGGGTGTCACAACAGAAAATCTTGTTGTGTCGTGTCGATGTCGAATTCAGTGTGAATAGACTCGCTTAATGATAAGAATAGATGTGTGTCGCGACAGAAAAATGTTGTCGAATTTCGTCGTTTCATGTCGATGTCGAGTTTGGTGTGTAAGCAGCCTAATAGAGAACACGACACGCGGATAAAAACACAAGAGCTTAGAAGAAAAGAAAACGGAGTTTACAGAAGGAAAAATAAACCTTCGGAAAACATTTCGAGATCAGATTTTCACCGAGACAACCGAATATGTTCTTGAAAAAAATATCAAAGCTGTTACAATTTCACTGTACGATATCTCTATTGTTGATCAATCTTATCCGCGATGAATTGACAGAAACAGAGAATTTGAAGACCTTTGCTACGCTAAAGATATCTGCTCTTTTTCGCGCAGCCACACAGATTTGGTAAAGAAGCTAGAAGCAGTTAAACGATATGTTCCTGAAGTTGAAAGATAAATACATATAAACAAGACGCAATACCTAAGAATCACTGTGCGCAGTACAAAGTCTAAGTGGAAAGCTGACGACACTATTGAAGATGTATTTCGACAGTATGATTACAAAGGGCAGATGTCATTCTAAATAATAACCTACACAGAACAGCAAGTCTGGATATTATAGCGAACAATGAAATTAAGAATATTTAGTAGGGCTTTTGTCAGACAGTCCTTCGATACGAATGCGAGACAAGCAAAGTAACTAAAGATGCGATGAATGATGTTCAATTTAAGTATCTGCAAAATATGTTGGCAACAAGCAATTAAAAACGTAGTGCTATTTAATCTTTATGGTAAAAAATCTATAGCAATTGATATCAAAATGCGTAAGTGGGCATCGATCAACCTCATCCTACACGCCTTGCAAACAGCGTTACAAAAAACAAGCACTTGACTGGAATCCCCAAGGTAGACAAGGAAAGGTCAGCACAAAGAATGACATTGAGCAGAAAAATAGAATCAGAACTAAAATAAATCAATAAAACGGGGAGGAAATAAAGGCGATAGCTGAAAGCTGAGAGTCAGATGACGTGTTCATCTTGAAAAACTGTGGTCCCTCGAGGAGCCATGGTCTATTCTACTAATGCACCACTATCAAGTTGCATCGGCTGCACACTTCTGGGGGCGTCGATAATTCAAAATCAATTTCACTTTTTTGTAGCCGTTGCGAAAAATTCCTATAAATAATAAAACAGTATGCAATTACGAATACAACAATACTTCTAAAGAAATGCATCACGCATAATAATACTGGGTCATCAAGTATAGATTTTCTAAGGAATGTGCGTAATATTAAAATAGACTAATTCGTAGTGCTTCCAATGTCATAGGAAAACTAAAAAATATCGAAGTTCCAGGTGCGAAATCGTAAAATATGATGGGAAGGGAAAAGGCTATAAAATATCTTATTAAACAGACTGAAACGATATAATGGCAAACAGAGGACAGCAAAGAACATTTGAGAATATAACATTCAATAAACTTCTCTCAGTAGTCTACGACAAGGAGATACTATCTCACCGATACCCTTTGATTCGAAAACAGTAATGAGGGAAGTAATTCTAAATGGAGCCTATTGCATATTCACAGGTAATATTCAGATACTAGCCTTCCCTGATGACATCGCCCTAATTGAACGCAAGTGGAAGTCGTAAGAGATATGTTCAAAAATTGTAACAAAGTTTAATCTAAAAGACACGAAAATATAGTACATGATTGTATTAACAAGAAAACCAAGATTAGGACGAAACGTAAATCTTGACGACCATAGAATGGAAATTGCAGATAGCTTTATAATAACAATCGTTATCCCAAAAATTCAAATAAAAGGCGACATACATACACCTATTGTAGCCCCAAATAAAACCTCTTTTGCACTAGTATCTATTCTAATGAAGCAAAAAATTTCACGATAACGCCAAGTAAGAACATATACAACATTAATTCGACCAGTTCTATGCTGCAGAACTGAAGCAAGGCTATTAATCAAACAAACAATGGGGAGGCGCACACGAGTATTCCTTGAAATATTGTCGTTCGGATTTTAAAACATACTCCTGGCACAGACGGGTATTCTGTCTTGACAAGAAATATAGGTGGATGAATGATGTGGAAGAAAATATACAAAAACTACCTAAAGCCAGCTGAAAGGGAGTATCAAACCATAGACACAAGAACTGCACCAGTGTTATTTAAGAGGAAGTAGTGCCACCATTTTTTTGTTTGATAACTAAGTAAGGATTAATAGTGTATTCTGAAATATATCTAGTGAAATGTTGTGCTTAGATACTATTGATTACAATTTTTGCGACACCTTTGAATTACGAATCCAAACTGGTCCGTGAACGAGTATTCCTGTATACGACACATGAACTCTGGAATCTTTAGTTGTTAAAATGAAAAATTGCATCTAGTTGAGCACCTTTTCGTGTTGTGGACGATAATGTTGAAACTATTTGTAATCTCTCAATTGTAGTTCATGGCTATTGATACACTAAAGTAATGAGAGTTCCTTCTATGATGAAGGAAAATATGGGGTTCCAGATTGGGCAAGCATATTCCAGGATTGGGCGGACTAGGGAACAAAAAAGCCAAGTTAAGGAGGTTATTGGCCTTGACAGTAACACTATCGTGATGCAGATTGAAATTTAGTTTGTTGTCTGATAATATTGCAGCTGTTTGTTTTTTTCTGGAGTAGGTAATTGAGTGGCAGATGCTGGTCTTAAGATGGAATATATTGGCTATGCACCAATCGTGTAATGTCTTGAACTTCGATTGGAGAAAAGTTTTCGACTAATTGAAGATATTGAAAAATAGAGGACTTAGATGCCCACCCTGAAGAACACCAGAAGTTACGTCAATTCTCTTTGACAGAAATACTTGGAATCTGATAACCTGTGATATTCCGTAAAGGTATGCTTTTATTCCTTGCAGCGGAGGTTCCGAAAGTTAAAATTTGATAGCTTTGGAGGTATGGTTGTGAACTCTGTCAAAAACCTTGCTGAAGTCGGTATAAACAGCATGGATTCAGTGATGATGCGCTCAAGTTAATGGAGCGATGTAGAGCTGAGCTAGAGAGGCTAGATAAAAAGCATAACGTGATTCTCGTCCTGATCAAAGGAAAATAGTTAGGACGAGAAAGCCGACTACATATCCAAGCAGAGAGTCTCTCTCCGGGGCTCAGCGGAGTCAAAACGCTATTTTTGGCTACCGTTTGCTGCTAGCCAGTGGAGAGCAATGGAGACCTTCACTGTGTCTAGAGCGACTTGGCCGACTTACAACAAGAAAAAACATCTACAGGATGGCTTTAGGCCGTACTATGGTAAGAGTTTGGTCCGCGGTTAGATTCTCATTGCCCACTTAGATAGAAGGAAGGTCGGTGGAAGTTTTGTTCGTTTGTTTTTTGTTATATCTTTTTCGTGACGTTAAATTCAACACGATTCTTGTGACCCGAATCAAGATCAGGCATCAGCAATGTAAAGGAGTAAGAAGAAAGGAGTTATGTAGGGGGAAAGTGGGAAAGGCGAAGGATCGTGGCGCTGCCGCTGATGGTAACCAGGCGCCTTACTCTCTAGCCTACAGAGGCCCAAACTCATCGTCAAACACTTTGAGACACCTATATACTACCTCGCGAGTCCTGAAGTAAGCCCCGTCCATTGAGTGGGTGGTATGTTCAAGGATGAGGATGTCATAGCAGTTTCGGGTAAATAAAATTTGAGGCAAACAGTGAATATATAAATGAAACCACTAGGCAAACCTTGAGGAAACGTTAAACTTGGAGAACTACGCTAGAGAAGGCCAAGGCTTGATTTGGGCTGTAGCGCTACTGGATGGATGGAACAACTTAGGATTCCAGGTTCAGTTCTTCACTGAATCACAATTTAAATATTTTTTTATTTGCTCTGGTGAAGAAATAAAGTTAATAATCTTAGTTAAAGAAAACCCCATAGAAGCCATACTCATCCACTTCGCTAGATAGAGGCCTTAGACCACTAAGTCCTATCCGTCCAACCTAGGACTAGAGGTTAAATGTAAATATGAGTTTAGAGGTTAGGGTGTAAATATTATTAAAATATGTATTGAATTTGTTTCAATTACCATATCACCTCCTCAATGGACAGAATTTTGTTTCTTGATATTAAGTCTACTTCCGTTTGGAACTTCCAGTTCATCTTCACAGTTTTAGGTTTCCTAACAGAGACTGTACACGTATTTCAGATAATTTACTTATTTTTATTTATAATAGGTTCGGAGATGAAAGATGATCACAAACGGGCAAACCTCATTGTATCCGAGTGTTTTGAAAAATGTAAAACGAAGTAGAACAAAATAATCAAATTATAAAAAAAATTATAATCATTATAACAGTTTTAATTTGTATTTTATTAATTATTTTATAGGTAGTGTCTACTTGTTGAAATTCATTGAATAAATCAAAATCCATGTAATTGATGTCTATTTCACTATGGCACAAGATCATATCACAAATTTTACTTGATTCTACATCATATTTTTTTAAAAAATTCTTTAATCGTTATTAATTTATGTAAATTGTAAACAAAAAAGATTAGAACATTTTATTTGCACTTATATTCAATGTAACAAACTTTCCCAACAGATACCAACATATGGCACACTTCATTCAAGGCTAAAATTGCTCTGTGATTATTTTAGTAAAACTGTGCGCCTAGAGTGTGTCAATTCAACACTGACTCCTAAAGCAGCCTTTTACTTCTAGCATACATTACAAGCGGTTGTGATCGATTTTTTGATTACAAGCTACACCTGATAACTTTTTGGGAAAACCGAATATAGGTAAAGATTTAGAAAAAAAATAGCATAGCATAAAATAAATGGCAACATTGACTCGCATTAAGTTACAAACAAATCAAATAACGAATTTGCGACCGTTTATTAAATGAAACCAAATTTTTCCGGGTTTATGATTTGGTAATTGAGTCACACCAAGACAAAAAAGAATCTTGCAATATAAGTAAATAAAAACATTTTTTTTTATTTATTTCATTCGAATTTTGGCATGTGGAAATATGAATTGTTGTTCATGACTTTACCAAGCATCGACAAATAAACACAAAATTGTTGATGTTGCTTTGGAGCGCAATACTGAAAATCTTTTATAGTATGTTAAAGGTTATCTTTAGAGGAAATTCTAGTTAAATAAATTTCATTTCCAAATCTCTAGTGAAATTAGTAAATATTACCCCAAGGCAAAGCTTATACCAGGGGTGGCCAACCCACGGCCCGCGGACCCCAGACTGGAGAAAAGGCATCCTCTGCCCGGTACATAAAAAAGGAGATATCACAGCGTGCACTAATTATCGCGGTATAACGTTGTTGAGTACCACGTATTAGATATTCTCCGCTATCCTTCAAAATAGGATGGCCCCATACGCCAGAAACATCATAAGCCAATACCAGTGTGGCTTCAGCCCAGACAAATCAACGACTGATCAGATTTTCACCTTGAGGCAGGCTATGGAAAAATGTTTAGAGTTTCAAGGCTCAATTCAACACCTCTTCATAGACTTTAAAGTCGCCTATGATATCATAGCCAAAGCAGAACTCTACAAAGCCATGAGAGAATTCGGTATCCCAAACAAACTGACAAAACTATGTAGGATGACCATGACATAGTGCCAAGCTAAGTAAAGATATCCGGAACACTGTCCATACCAATCAACATCTATAATGAACACCGACAAGGGGACGGTCTGGTCTGCCTCCCTTTCGACCTGGCGTTGGAGAAAGTGATACGAGATTCGGGCGTGACATCAAGGGGTACAATCCTCCACAAGTCCACCCAATTACTGGCTTACGCAGACGACATTGACATCATTGGAAGAATAACAACAGCTGTACAAGAAGCTTTCACTCATATTCAGCAGGCGGTAGGAAATCTGGGATTGCACATTAACGAAAGCAAAACAAAGTACATGGTGGCCTCGTCTACAAGAACACCTAACTTTGGTCCCACAATCAAGGTAGAGGAACGCGAGTTTGACGTGGCAAAATCATTTACCCACCTTGGGTCAATAGTAGCAGCCGACAATAGCATGGAACCAGAAATACGCGCACGACTGCTAAAAGCCAACAAAGCCTACTATAGTCTGTTAAGGCTCTTTAAATCCAAGTATCTAACCATAACGTCTAAACTTTTACTATATAAGACGATGGTCTTACCGGTTCTCACATATGCATCCGAAATGTGGGTGCTTAGCAAAAAGCACTTCCAACCTCTTGGGCGTGTTCGAAAGGAAAATACTTCGGCGGATTGTTGGCCCCGTATGTGAGGAAGGACGATTCCGGAGACTCTACAATGACGAGATCTACGAGCGCTATCGCGACATAGATGTTGTGAACAAAATAAAGCTCGGTAGGCTCCGGTGGGCAGGGCATCTAGGTCGTATGAGTGAAGATGAGCCTGCTCGGAAAGTTCTCTGCGGTAAGAGCTATGGGGTGCGACAGTGGGTCGCGCGTTTGGCTGGCCAGTGATGGCTAAACCATGTAGGGGCTAGTATGCTAATTTCTGGCATTCGCAATTGTTGTGTAGGTTTTAGCCATATCTTAAGGCCCCCTTTCACACATAGATCGACGGCAGCCCGTGGCCTGAAAGTTTTCGCCTTGAATCCAAGTATCACCACACACCTCCCCGGCCGCCAACTGGGGGACGTTTGCAGTCCAAAACAACTGACAAAAATCATTATGTGTGTGGGCACTTATTGTTACTTTGTGGCTGAAGATCTGAACTTCTAGTCTCAAGCCGTGAATTTCAGGCAAGAATTCACGCCGTGCCCAGTCGGACCTGAAAGCAAAACGCGAAAACTATCCTCCCTTTCATTCGCGCTTGTTCGCGGGTGGCCACGGCGTGAGTCTCGAGCCACCTTAAGGCACAAACATATTGGCGCGGAGGCAGTAACGGCAGCCGCCTGCGAGAGAATTTCCCATACATTTAATTTGTCCGCTCCGTCTGCACACTGTGTCAGCAAGTATGGTGGTTTTTCCAGTCACCAATCTGTTTGTGCCTTTAAAGTTTTCGTTGAGGCCATGAACATTCTTGCACTTGAATGTTAATTAAGCTGAAGCTACTATGCTAAATTGTCGTCTTTTCCAGTGTGTCTCTAGGGAATCATGACGTCACCTGCATGCCACGACCTGTGAGGCGGATACCTGAAGTCCTCATCGCTTAGTCAGACTGAGTATTGTGTGGCCTTCATCGGGCCGTGCCTGCCGACCTCGCCTGACGGTGGCCTGTAAGTGAATTGGGGTATTTAGTGGAGAAACATGTTTTACATTCTTACTGTTTCTTGAGGAAAAAAAATTACGTGATATTTGCCGAGACCCCTTCACCCCGCTTGAGATTTGGTGAGATTCGGCTCTACCCCCTACCCCCTAAACCCCTCAATGAACGACCCCTTTCATGATATCCTACACGAGCGCAAACCGGTGTGTGCTGCTTTCAAAATTCCTCAGAAATAATAATTCGGCGTTTCCGCACGTTAATTGGTCATCGTTCGTTCTTTCGTCTTTGCAACACAACTTTGGAACTCCCCTTGGCCCGCTGGATCATAATGCAATCATAGTGGCCCGCGATACTATTTGGGTTGGCCACGCCTGGTTTATACCATCGTGCTTTATTAGCGATCGATTGTCAAGACGGCATGAAAAATGCGTTTACTTAATTTGATAAGCATTTAATACGAGAGAGCGAATGACACCGAAACGATATTACGCAAATTTAATTGAAAATTATTTATGGGGCAAAGAAAATCACATTAAGCAAAATATTTTCAGTTAAATGAGCTGAGAATAAAAAAAATAATCATCAATAATACACAGAAGGCTTAAAAAAAATGGAAAACATTTAAACATGTGCACCATGCGCAGGCGCCAGAGCATTAAAATTTGTTTTACATAGGAATCTACTAGCTGAGTTCATGTATGTTTTTTTGGACTATCTTCCTATGGTATCTGTATAGTAATTATTTTGTTAAATTTGTATTCAAGGTCAGAAGCACTGAAAAATCTATGCAGCAGCGGATAGTGACGTAAGACCAAATGTGAGATTAATACACACCCGAAATCATCTTCTCAGGGGTTTTTTGGCATCGTCATAGATTGTCTAGCTTTTGATTGGAAATTTCAAGAGATAAGAAAATAGACTTTTATTATATTCGGCGAAATTTTACATTTTTTTTTATTATTTTTAAAAAACGACTATAAATAATTAAAAATGCTTCTGCGAAAAATTTTTTGTCTTGTATCTAAACGGGTTTTGTTTAAGAAAAATTAAATATGTTTTAAAAAATTTACTAAATGCGAAAATATTCATTGTTTCAATGAGTTTTTTTTGTTGTTAATAATAGATATGTATATTTTTCTGAAAGATCTAAGAATAAACAAATAGCACAAGTAAAAAATGTACAACTCTAATTTTATCATTTCATGTCATGCTGACTAGAGTTCAAATTTCATTAAACCAGTTTAGAGCAAAACTGATGTTTGCACATTGTAAAATATTCCTGTGACATTTAATATCTGAATAACCCAAACAAGAACAGTAAAATGCCGTGCAAGCATTTGTAAAGTGCTAATTCTAAAAGACATAATCAATTAGGAGAAATTTTGTTTGATTACATGAGCTGCGGTCTCATTCTGAAAGAGATAAGGTATCCATGAGACCACCATGATGACATCGTTTATGGATTTGGAGGGCCGTGCGAGCTTACTTCAACCAATTTTTTTTTTGAGGAAGTACATAAAACTCAGGGATCATATTTTTTTACTGTCAGTCTATCATGTTGCTCGCGTCATGTTGTGTTGTCTGGAAGTAAGATTAATTCGAAGAAGATGACAGGATAGCTGAATTAGAAGTAGTCCGGCAGGTGTTGAATAACAGAGCAATGAACTTTACTTTTGAATTCCTTGATGTTGTAGGAGTTTGGAAATATTGACTGTGGAAAATTGGTATATAGTTTAGTTGCTTTATTTAGTTATGTATGAATTCTAAGGCTAGTCTTTATACACAAGGCAGGAAAAGCCTCCCAGGCAACACCCAAAGACTTCAGGCCTTTTTATTGAAGACTCTAGATTTAGGCTAATCGAGATATATATGGGGCAGGCCATATCACCCTCGGAACTCTTTAGGGCGCAGCACGCCTATACAAAGGGCAGATCCACGGATACTGCCCTTCACTCATTGGTTTCAACCATAGAAAAGTCAATCCAAGTCAAAGAATATACATTAGCAGCTTTCCTTGACATAGAGACAGCGTTTAACGTGCGTGCTCCCGGACGCCATTACCCTGGTCTTGGCGAGCTGAGGATCGAGGCGTCGCTGGTGTCTCTTATACATCAAATGGTGGATAGATGAACGGCAGTATGGTGAGCTCAAGCCTTGGCGACTGCTCGGTCGCAAGGGCCGTAAACAGAGGCACGGAGGAGTACTTTTCCCACTTCTATGGGTCACGACTGTGAACCAGCTGTAAGGACATATGGAGGTAGTAGGACACCACGTACGCGGATGACATTGCTATCATCATAAAAGAAAAATTTCCTCAAGTCCTCTGTGATCTCATGGAGGCGGCGTTACTAACTCTTTCAAACTGGACTGCCACCCACGACTCAGCGTTAACCCAGAAAAAACCTGAACTAGTCCTCTTCACGAGGAGGTATAAAACGCCACGCCTAACTTCTGCCCGGCTTAACAATGTCAGGCTCAAATTTAGCAGCAGTGCCAAATATCTGGGAATAACCCTGGACAAGAAGCTCCTCTGATATGCAAACACAGAAGAGCGCATTAAGAAAGCGAACATAGCGCTTTTAGCTTGCAAAAAATCCATAAGCAAGAAATGGAGCTTCTCCCACAACATAGTGTAGGGACATCGTCCTACTACTTCCGGCCTTACTTAGCTAAGGAGATATGTTTCTAAAAACATAATCGACGGAGGCTAAGTCATGAAAAAAAATAAAAACATTAACCAGTTGTCAAATATTAAAAATAGATTACGTGTAGCAAAATTTTATCTAATCAACCAAATAGTGTCTAATAATTAAATAATCCTAAATAATCAATAGTGAAGTCATTAATGGAATATTAATAGTTTAAGCTTTTGTCAAACCTTAATATTAAAAGAACTGTAAAGTGTATATGTGAATTAAATAACATTGTGAAGAAGAAAACTAGTATTTATAAAAATGAATAAGAGGTGCTGTTAAGTACCAAAGCACCTAAAATAGTACGATGGATCTATACAGCGATTGTCCGTCCAACACTCCGGTGGTCAACCTTGAATAAGTCCACTGTGCTAAACAAACCTACATATGCCTTAAACGTTAGGTTATACCTCCCTCCTTTGAATCTTTTGGCTAGGGGAAACGCGACTATCGCAGCTCTAGAATAAAAGAATCTGGATCTTGGACCGGAATCAAGGGAGGGCAATTTAAGGTGCTTTGTCGATATTCCCACAGAAATGGAATAATAGACCACATAGTAGTATGGAGTAGTGGGAGGAGGAGTCTTCTCGCCGGAACTTGGGATCGAAGTCTCCTTCCGACTACCCGATCACTGCAGTGTATATCAAGCGGAGGTTTTAGCCGTACATGAAGCTGTTTTGCAAATCAACCAGCAAGGCGACAAGAACCTAACTATCTACATCTTCTCAGATAGTCAGGCGGCTCTCAAGGCTCTTGCAGTAATAACTCCAGAACTATCCCTGAATGGTGCAGATCGCTTAACAAGATGGCTCAGAAGTTTAGGACCCAATGCCCTGCGTTAATATTACGCTTAGGATATTAGGGATGGGCCAGGCGTTATTTCTTATTTGTCGATTGAAATAGAAGAAACGGAATACTGATGCAAGGGTATCAGCGGGAAATGTTGTGCTGCAATAGCCATCTTTGAGCACTCCATAACAAGCTTACAGCCTTCCCATTTTTAAAATATGTGGAACTAGTATGGGAACTGGCGGGCTGTAAGCTTTTTAAGAAGTGCTCAAAGGTGACTATTGGAGCACTCCCTTTCTAGCTGGGATTTATGAAACCTCCAGTAATGCTCCCTTATTAGCTATTGCTGGTCGTTTCCTTAAGCATGGCAGCTGTATTAATGCGAGTTTACAAAATTTTCTCCATTTTAAGGCACTTTTTGAGCAAAACAAAAAAGATAGTAAACCGAGTTAAAGTTAGCAGCACGGTATCGTTATCAGATCCGAAAAGTGACAGCAGTCTATCAACAGGTGTAGACTACGTGGATACAAGTGGCTTATCAGGGAGATACCACACCCTTCCGTAACATATACTATATGAAAATATGCACCTGCCCTAACGATTCCGGACTGTTGGAGTTCAAACGTAATCTTACAACGTCAAAAAAAGAACCTCACCCCAAAAACCTTTTGTTACTAATTCACAATTAACGTCGAAACCCGGATTAAACGATTGCGATTACATTTCATCAAAACGGCATAGCATTGCAGCCAATTATAATCTCTTCACAACTGATACGAGCAGCAAATTAAATTTAAAATAGAAATTTAAACAATTATTTATAGCATAAAATTTATAGCATAAAATTTATTAGTTCGTCTTTCGATGTCACATTACGTCATACTTATATTATACTTTTTTGGTACAAAGATAATTATTAAAGAGTATCCAATGCTAATTGTAATCTATATATGACAAGATAAGATTAGATTCTTTTCTGATAATGGAAAGTCCTAATTTAATATTTATTTACTTCCGGATAAAATTTTATTGTATTTATTTACGTTTTTGGTTCAGTGGATATGGGTTTTTGGGATCATATAGAGGTAAATAAGTACAAGTTTTGCTGGTTAAGGATTTTAGCCGGTATGAATGCAATTTTTTATTTAAGTTAGGTCTGTACCACCCATGGAAACAGTCAATGTTGTTCCATGGGAGACCATGCATTGCCGGTGGTACATACATATTTTCTAAGAGGGTTTCTTCGTAACATATTTCCCTTTACTTTACAGACGTTAAGCTTTCTATGAACGTTGTTTAAATGTTTCAGATGTTAGGTTAGGTGTAGGGTGCAACCGGAGGCCCAATTAGCACTTTAGCGAGCCTCTGGAGATCTTTTATAAGTCCTCCAGATGGCAACTGCCTAGTGTGAGAAACGTGGGTTTAGGTGGAGCCGAACATTTACACAGGAAGTGATCAAGTGTTTCACTCTTATTCGTTTCGCTGAAGCTATCGCAACAGACGTTGCGTAGGATGCCCAGCTTGCCAGCGTAGTTTCGTATAGCGCAATATCCCGAACTTCTTCCAGTCAGTCCTTCTTGGGTTTCTGTGCGATTGAGGAGCTTCAACTTTCAGGTTTACCTTGAAGCGTATCCATCGGTGGTCCAAGAAAGAAACTTGATCTGAAAGCCTCCAGTTTTCTACGGGGTTTCTACCTTGGAAATTATCCGTGCTTTGGGAATATGAAGGTTGGGGTGGTAATCGAATGGTGACTTTCCCCTCTCGTTGCTTCCCCAAAGCACATGCCTCGCATTGGCGTCGCACCCTACGACCAGGTTGGCTCCTTGGTTGGATTTTAGTGCTGTTGTAATCCCGCTGGGGGTGCAGGTAGGCCATGAGCCATATAGGCTGAGGCTTGAAGACCCTTCCCCTCCAAATTTCAATCTAACTATCGTTAGGTCCGCAAAGGAAGGCATTGATGTTCCCTTCAACCAAAATACAGATCTTGGCTTACCTTGATACGAACGGGGGTAAAAGGTTTTGTATTGCCAGTCCGAGAGTCTCTTTATGTTCCATCCTTGTACCCATGGCTTTTGTATTAAGGCGTCCTAAAGGAGGAAAATCTGGAGGTTCTTTATGGCGCTCGGCGCCCTCCTAAAAACTAAAACCATCCCCTTTCATCCAGATTGAAAGATTCCTCTTCTGGGAAAGGACCTTAGTTGGCTTTCATTCTTCTCCAATATTTTGAGGGATAATGAGAAAAAATGAACTACCACCTAGTCATCTATAGAAACCATCGAATTTTTCGGGTTCCAGATTTACTTTTGTAAACCAGATGCGAGATCTAGGTAGATTAGCTTGAGACTTATGCCTTCGCATGCCTCAAACGTCCTAGTGATGCATTCGCCGAGGAAGTTTTTTAAGCCCTGTTCTTCACATGTGAAACCTGAAACCTAATACCACCGAGCAGCCATAGCAGGGCGTTGTTCCTCCCTTGCCTGAAAGGATGTGGTCCAACACCGTCTCCGATAGCTTGATTTCAAACTCCACCCAGGTTTCGGGGCTGAAGTAGTTCTATGGTCCATCAAGGCTACTTGCGGTGAACTCTGACTACCACGCTCTGCAGGGTTTTTGGGCCCGGCTGTCATCCACTTGCCGCTACTGTACTCGCTGCAGAAGGTTTTTCTTGGGGACACTTTGGCCTTTTGGCATATCACTCGGTCTTCGGAGAGGATCAATGTCGTATCTGTACCTCCCGCCTCCGCGACTCGGGATGATTGGCTTGATTTAATACCAGCCGTTTATTGTAATTCTCAATAATCGACTGAAACTTTATTTTGCCCGACTGGTCTCGCAAGAATGAAAAGGGCTCTCAGGTACTGGCCCTGCATGCGCATACTTGTGCTTTCCAGGATTTAATTGTCCCGGCAGATCCAAAATGGGTGTGCTATGACTGGCACTGGTCTTTGCAACTACCGTCCCCAGTCTGGAGGCGAGTAAGTTTATCTCTGACGAGGTGAAGGTGGTATTTGTGCAGGTTAGAGGAAAGCATTTTTTTGTTTTTGTTTTTTGTTTTTTGGTCTTCCACGAGTAATAGAACCCCTTACCAGAATAAGGCATGATAAGCATTAACAATAGTACAGTAGAAATAAAAAAATCTTTTTAAGGGAACACACCTTTTAATATCTAATGCAATCTAACATCCAGGTCACTTACAATTTTTAAGCCCACCAGCTCCGCATGAAATTTCTTCATTGAAATAAAATCTCATCCTCTAAAGTTATTATTTAAATTTTAGCAGTAATAGCAATCGTTAGAAGGAAGATCTGAAAATTACTTTGAATATGGAGGCAAATCGAAACGAGATTCATTCAATTTCCATTTTTATTTTACGGATTTGTGAGCTGGTGGGTTGTCATGGCAGAAGGACAGACTTCTTTCTCGCTAAAAGAGCCAATATTTCAAACCCAGTCCAATTATGCTGTGTAGTATTCTTCTGTAATGTCTGATGGGCGCTAGTTAAATAGATTTGAATTGAATTAAATAGTCAGCTTTAAAAGATAAGTTAAAGTAATATATACATTTGTTAAAAGAACCAGTCTTACTTTTTGTTCCTGGATAACCATGCGAATGCACAATTTTTAGCTATGCGTGAAAAGTGAAACGTTAAAGGCGTCCTATATTTAGTGCAAACAAGATAAATGTGAATTTGCGCTTATATGCCAAATCTAATTAATATTATGTGGTTACATGGAAAATATAACCAACAAGTATATAATTTTCCACAGAATACTGATTAGTTTTCATCGAAAAGTATTGACACCAATTTCACAATAAAAGTAAAAAAAATCGCTTACATTAGGAACGCTTCTAGTAAAATTGCTGATAATGGAAATGAAACCAATAAAAAAATGTTTGCCATATTTTCGTAATATGAACGTTTAAATATTATTCATATTTGTAATCAAAATACGAGTTTATAACTATGTTCAAATTTATCATAATACTTCCCAAGTTCCAAGGCTTTTCTCTACATCATAAAGTTATGCCAGAGATTTGTTGACCAAGGATCAATTTTCGAGTTGTTCTTTGATGGTTCTCAGTTCTCTGGAGCGATATATTACTTCCGAATTTACATAGCTGTGATTGGAGTGAAATGTGGGTTCAGCAAGGGGATGCTTCGTGATACTCTGTCATTGATACAATAATTTCACGAAATGGAATCATCTATCAGCCTTATGCAATAATATAACTCTGAATTTTGAAGGGATAAGTAACCGATGAAATAAACTAATTGCAGTCTGGATAGTAAACGAGCAGTGAACCTTATTTGGTTCAGATATATCGCGACTGTGGATACTTGTCCCATATTCGCGTCGTTAGGTGAATTTTATGAGAAAAGTACACGACAAGTAAACCATCGTAGGTGAACGAGCTAGACCACTGTTAGAGCTGATACATTCCTACCGTTCCTAAATGTGCCAAAAATTGAGCAAATGTGATGCTTTCACTTCGTATATACCATAAATTAGGGTGGTTTACGGAATCAAGGCCTAAACAAACAAATAATATCCTAAATAACGATTTTTCAAGAGCGAGCGTAAACTTTGTATACAGTAGCCAAAGAAATTGGCGGCATTGACATACTTGCTTAAGAATTTTGAATATGGGCCATTGCACTGCAGATGTAGGCTAGGATATTGAGGTATTGATTAGCAAAAAGTCCTATTCTGTTCAATCTTTTGTAGAAATAAAGTGATAATTCATTTTAAATGTGGTGAGCTCAACACGATTCTGGCAATCGCAATTAGAAAACTAGTTCGATGATGGAGTTGGTCAATAGTTGAGATACTCAATACACGGCGTAGCATGGGGCTTGAAAATAATAAATGGAAACCGGTGGAGAGAACAGATGCGAGAGGCCAGCACCGGATGCCGGTTGTAGAGCTATTAAAGAAGAATACGATTCCGAGATAGGCCAGCCACAGCACTCTTTTGTTTGATCTTGAACCACCATGCTGAAATGCTGATATGTAGATTAGTGAAAATCATTGGCGTAAAAATTATCAATAAGCATGTGTGACATTAATGGGGAGTAAATTGTTATAGGTCAGTCATCAGCGGAATAAGGGGAACTGGAACTTATTTTGGAACTGATGGAAGTGCGATCATAACCTCATAGCGGTGGCCACTGTTAACTATCCTATGAGAGAGGATAGGCTAATATGGTCGGGCTAGTCCCTTCCAAGTAAGGTTGGCGTGAGGCTAATAACCTCAAGAATTATTAAAGCACGACCAACGTTTGTGTCGTTTAATGTAAGGGTGGTGTAGCTCTGTATTTTGGAGTATTGGAGGTTGATTTGCTTTGGAGCCTCATTTTGTCATATCTTTCGCTGCGGGGATGGAGCGGCTCCAGAAGTGCAATTATAATGTACTTCTGGAGATGCTTTGCGATCCAACCTCTAGTGTTCTATTGTGTGGAGTTGTACCGCTTTTACAGTGAACAAAACATTTGGTGCGAAAGGCCAGGGCCGGATCCTGGTTGTAGAGCCTTTAAAGAAGAAGAAATTGCTGTCGTAATCGAGAGTGAAAGATAGGTTAGGACGGTTACCATTATGAGCATTTCGTCATTTTCCTTGTGACAATCGAATGATTGGAGAACTCCATTAAGCATATTTGCAAAATCATACTTTGATTCGTCAGAAATAGGGTGTATGTAAGCAGCGCCCATAACTATGTGTATTTTGCCAGATTTGACATGAATGAAAATATTTTCGAATTGTGATCGATTCGTGGTAATCAATTCACTCGATCTTTGACGGGTTTTAGGACACCTCCTCTCGAGTCCCCGATAGAGAATATTGAAACTTCCTTGCCTACTTGTTTGGAGGTAATTTGGTAATGCTCATGATACTTCGTATAAAGTTTGAGCAGAGTGTCCCGCTCAAAAGGTATAGACAATTTCTTACTATAAAGCCTGTTTCCATTATATGTTTTCTAGGATGGCAACTATAGTAAATAGTGTGTAAGATGGCAACTATAGTAAATACTGTATGATTCGCACTTCTTCTTTTTGGCTGGAAATAAAATGAAGAACATTTCTAACCTATACATCTGAAATAAATGAAAAAAAAAACACGAGGTCTAGAGAAAAAGGCGCAGGGTAAATTCAAAAACTCATCACTGCCGCATCACTGCAGAATTCAGCTACAGACTTCAATTTGAAGTCTGTAGCTGAATTCTGCAGTGATGCGGCAGTGATTAGTTTTTGAATTTACCCGCACTCTGATACAAGCTTCCGCAGTCAATACTTCCGAACTCATACATTTCCAACGTAAGGTTCATCGACATCTGGAGCGCGTTCAAAAACCTTACTATGGTTAACCATGGTTAACTATGGTAAACTTTTGTCGTTCAAAAACTCCGTGGTTAACTACAACATAACCACGAGCATAACTTTTTGGCGTTCAAAAACTCCCGTGGTTAACCATGGTGTAGTTAAATTTTAACCATGCTCGGGAGCATGGTTAGCGATAGTTAAGAAGAAGAAGAATAAAAACAATTTTTTGACACTTGTTTTAATGTTAATAATGAACAAATCAAAGTGGGATTTGTGAGATTATTTTAAATAAATAATTATTGGAAATAATTGAGGCAAATAGCCGACACTATTTTATGGAAAAAAATTTTAAATTTTCTTTACCACGTAGTTAACCAAGATGCGTTCAAAAACCTCCATGGTTAAACATAAACTTTCGTGGTTAAGTGAAGTTATGTAGCATAACCACAGCTTACCTCGTGGTTTACTATAGTAAGGTTTTTGAACGCGCTCCTGGTCGAGCAACCCGAGACCCTCACCCAATAAGCTACCATATCCTTTTCTCAAAGTAAGTTTATTACTAAATATTGCCATCCAACCATGATGGAAATGACATGACTCACTGATAGTACCAAGGAAGATCTCTAAGATTGGCTTTCTACATAAAAAAAGGAAAATGACTCACTGTATCATTTAATAATATCAGTAAATCCCAACATTAGCCAGCCTTTATTGAATTATAACATGTATTATACAGATTTACTGACATGCAATTTCACCCATTTTATCAATTAACATGATTTATTATTTTAATAATATCTTTTTAGGGTCAATTATGAAATAACTGGAAAAAAATTAATTGAAATTCCTTTATATATGCTAGAATTAAATTAACCTACAAAATGCATTCCAATAAACAGTCTAGACCTTCAAATCAAATCTTCAATTCTCCTCTCACATGTAGCCTACTACCAAAAAAATCAAGATTCATTATGAAAATTACAACTAGTATGCTAATTATAAAGTTCAATAATATTCTATGACTCAAATTAGCGTGTTTTTAGCCAGCAACACCACCCACCATAAAGAAAAAAAACAAGAGAGGCCCTTATTTGACTATATATAAAACAAAGTATAATGACTATATATGTTGTATGTATACTGTAATAACTCTATATAAAATTTTAATGTTTGCCCCAGAGTGAATCAGTCCACGTTTTAATCACTAGGCAAGTCCGAAATAAAAAAAACTGTCTTCGGGCATGTAAACAAAATTTACACCTACACAAGAATCCAGCCACGAGGAGAAATGTCAAACAATTCTTCGCAGCAATTACACCATCGTCGTCGTCGGCATTAATCTAATTTCGGGGGATTAAAAATGGCAAAGAAATTTTTCGTGTTTTTTTGGTTGTAAGTTTAGGGATTTTATGATTTGTTTGTCGAGTTGAATTGAAATTTTTTCGTAAAGCTGGAAAACTTACATTTGCATCACTTGTATTGTGTGGTAAATAGCCATAAACTGTGCCATCATCACTTTCGGCCATTTCTTGCGAACACAACTCGAAAGCGCTATAATCTGAGAGCGCAGAGGGTCAAAAGATATCTTCTTGAGCTCCTACTAGCACGTAGCACTGAATTTTAACATTAAAATTAAATAACAAAATTTCTTTCTTCTTCACTAGATAAATATAAAATTGGTAGAAGAAACTAGATTTTTTTAGTCACTACACCACCAGTGGATTAGACAAAATACCCGAGACGATGAGGTTTCTATTATTAACAGGATAATATAACTGAGAAGTTGTTAAAACCAGATTAGGTCAGACCTCATCCAAAAGACACCACGACGGGGGGACACCCTTGACGCTGTTCAGGCGGTCGCACTCAACGTACTGACACAACGACATTCAATGACAGCTCAGCGAAGACCCTCAATTCTCTTCTATATATGTTCTAAATGAAGGAGAAAAAAAGCTCCATTCACAATAAATTCGTAATCTTATGCGAAAGTTTGTATGATGGATGTTTTTGTTACTCTTTCACGGCAAAAACTGCGGAATGGATTTTAATGAAATTTTACAATAATATAGTTCATACATCAAAATAACATATAGACTATAATTTATGCCTGTATCTCGAATCTTTCGGGTAGCTGCAGTGTACCGATATAACAAAATCCGAAATTTTTGTATCGGACGTACTCTTCAAATTACTGCTTAGGAATTCAAATTCATTTTGTTTTGGTGTTTTTCCGAAAAAAAATATGATTTCAGACCGAAGTTTTCGAAAATCACGTTTTGACCAAAATTTCACTCAAAAACCGACATTTTCGAAATTGTTTTTCGATCAGTCAATACGAAACGTAATTGCCTACAAAAAGTCCTCTTGTCATTTATTCGAAAACAACCCTTTCGAAGTTATTCAAGGATAAAATTTGCAAATACATATCACTTTTTGGTCAAAAGATCACTCAAAAACTGTTGTTTTTTTGTCGAGAATTATATTTTGTAGGCAATATTTTGTATAAGTAGATGAAAAAAATTTGTTCCCTACAAAATACAATTTTCGAAAAAAAATAAAACTGGCCAAAAAGTGAGTTTGTAAACTTTAACTTTGAATAACTTCGAAAGGGTTAAGTTTTCGAAAAAAATGATAAGATGACTTTTCGTCGTCAATAACATTTTGTATTGACTGATCAAAAAAAATTCGAAATTTCCTGTTTTTGGGTGAAATTTTGGCCAAAAAGTTATTTTCGAAAACTTGGACCTTGAATAACTTTCCAAGGGTTAATCGGATCAACTTTTTTGTAAAAACTAAAGTTGTAGAGAATTTCATTGTCAACATTTTGGGCCTTCGCACAGAGTTGTATAACCTATAGAAACAGAGATATTGTAATTTTAAAATTTTGTTTCCTTTCGTGCATTTTTTTTGCTAATTTCTCCGGACTATAGGGATAAAATAAAAGAGCACGTGCATTGTAATTTCCCCTTCGAAATTCGTTTACGGGCAACAACACTTCCCCATAAAATCTGACCATGACAAGCGTGGAGGTCCAACTGTTAAATATTGATTGAGAATATTAATGAGCGGGTGATTTCGTTTAACAGAGTAACACTTTTTTTTCGAATTTAGTTTCGTGGTAGGATTTAAGACTATCACTTCTTCTTCTTTTCTTTACGCTCCTTTAATCCCTTATGGGACATAGGGCGGAGATAGGGGGTTAGGGGGCTCTCAATGGCCATGGAAAAAGCTTTTTTGAAATTCCCAATTATTTTGGCGCACGCCATACTATGGGTGCAGCAAGGCGCACCAGGTTCGTGCTAGTAAGAACATAAAATTGAAACATGTTTTTCAAAAGAATATTTTATTTTGCATTTTATTATTATTAACGATAATAAACTTCCGAGTTTTGTTTACAGCTGGGATAAAAAAGAAAACACATTGTTAATTTGTGCGATCTCTGTTTTATTCTGATACGCATGAATGGAGGAATATGGGGCGCTTTCATATACAAATTACTTTGAATCAAATGTAAACAAAAAGCACCAGCAGCTACAAAACTTTACAGGTGACGAAAAAATCTACTTAACTACAGCTTTTATAGATATCACATAGATCTAGCCTAGATACAAATGAGATAACATACATGGGGGGGATAACATCAAAATAATAAAGAAAAGAAAAACTACGATGGCACTTACAGTACTCACTAGATCGCATTTCTCCATCGTTAGTCCCCCGGTAAAAATTTAGTAGTAATGCTAAAGAATGGAAATAAAATAAAAATTTTAGAAGATAACGGAAAAAAAATTCGAGAAAACTTGTGGCCTTGATTAATTAACAAAATAAAAACCTAAAAAAAACAGCAATAAACCACCTAAAAAGAAACTGTTTTACATTTTTTTTATTTACAATCAACACCTGAAATATTCTCTCTATTCTCATTTTTCACTTAAATAATAAATAAATAATACGTGGGATACCCAAGTCATTCAGTCATTAGAATTTCATCTAGATAAAAGCTTAACAAAAACGAGTTCAAGCGAATTTTTTAAGCGCATATAAAAAACATCGCGTTTTTTTATTTTTTTTTATATTTTTAATACATTCGGGTCTACTCTTTCTCGCTCGCAATATTAAATTAAAAAAACTTAAAAGTAATATTTCTTATCGATATCTTCGTTGTTATCTTAAACGTTATCAAATGATAAGAGAAGTTTCTTTCCTCTATACGAGCAGAAGATAAAAAAAAAATTAAGAAGACAATGGGGGATTTTACGTATGAAATATACGATCTAAAAATTTTCCAAATTAAAAATTCATAATTGTTGTGGGGTTTTTTGCATAATCTCTGGTATTGAAGACGAGAAAAATGTTTCTTTGTTGGATAAAATGATTAGATCCTTGCCCATTTTTCCTTTTATCTAAAAATAATATGCACACGACTTACCCTAGTATCAAACAATGATCGTCTTGGTGTATTGTGATTTGAAAAATCGTTGCTATTATTCCTATTTGCAAAAACAGAATATGCCCTTCGGCGAGGTGGTGGCATAGGTGCTGCTCCGGACGCTGATGTTGACGAATTTAATTCTGAACGGCTCATTATATATGTAGGTACTCCTCTACTCGGGCCGTGACCTTAAGAAGATGTCAGGGTGTAGATTTGTGATGTTATATTATTATTATTCTAAAGTTGATCTAAATCTATATACGCATATAATATCCGCGAAGAGGTTTCTGTTTTTTCACATATTTTTTAAATTAATTTATTAAAAATTATTGGGTATCACTTTGTTTTATGCTTTTCTTTATTGATATGTAAATTATTTATTTTTCAATCACAAATAATTTTATATTATTATTATACATAAAACCACAAAAAAAAAACACTAAACGCACCGGAGATACGCGGCCTAGGCACCACTCGAATTTTTAGCTCCTTTCCGCTGGATTTTTCGTCGTCGTCAAGTTGACAGGTGGAAATGTCATGTATTGGAATTCGTACATGCGGCCATGATTGTTTTATCTATATATATTTATACATATATAATTTTTTGTGTCTTCTTGGATACACTGTTAAATATTTCATTATCTAAATTGGTTTAAACCGAATATGGATTATGGATTTTAAAAACGTTGTTTTAAATTTTTTGTATAAGTTTAGATATTTTAACTATTTTAAAAATATAAACGTGTGTTTTCAATGTGTATGCAAAAATCTACTAATCTTCGCTTAAAGGCAAAAGATATGGTCAAATTAAAGCTTCTAAAGATGATTTTCGTTCGTCTTTGAATCAGATTTTTTTTAGTTTACTTGCATTTTTTAAAGGAAAGGTAGCACGGTTTAATGTTAAATAGTAGAATTAAATGATATTTGTACTACAATTTACATTTTGAAGACATGTTCACCACATAAGGCCACGAAAACCTTTCAACATGTGATCCTCATAACCCTCTACAACCTTAGAATAAGCGGCTCGGCGAATGATCTGCTGAGGAGCTATCTCACTGGGAGGCACATGCCGTAGCAACTAAAGTTAATGGTACCTCGAGTGACCAACTAGTGCTCAAAACAGGAGTTCATCAAGGCTCCATACTAGGACCACTACCAACTTACTCTATAGGCTCAAACAGAATCAATCCGTTCCGTCCTCTCCGCACTTTTTTTCTTTATTTTTGACGTCCCGTCCGTTTAATTGTGGCTATCGCTCCGTTCGTCTCATGGAAAGTTTGTGGAAATGTCAAATTTCCAACTTTTAAAAACGGACGGAACGGATTGGTTCTGTCACGGGTAAGTTTGATGCGCAACTCGTGGGATCTATATTGATCCAAATTCTGAAATGATAAAGAAAGGCTAGGGTGGCCCTTTATTCCCAAAACGAGGACAAGATCATACAAGCAAGCAAAATCGTATCGACCCATTAGCCTCTCTTCCTTTCTCCTGTAAGAGGTTTCAGACAAACATATTAGGATGGGTCTTATGGCGAACCCACTCCAGTACTAGCAATTTGCCTACCGACGAAGCAGATCGGCAAAGACTGAAATATTTAGGTAGAATAGGGTTGATAGTTGATTGTAGCTGTGAGCAGGACCCTGTGCGATTCTAAGGATTAAGCGAGGAGGAGATTGAATCTCATCCATCGCAGCTTCCCTGCACTTAGAGAGATTTGGGTTATGCATTCTAAATTCTTAGGCTATATCAAAAGACAACCACGAAGGATTTTAACGACGAGTTTGGCGCAATACACCTAATTAGTCGAAATGACTGCAAAAACTTTGAGGTGCGATAGCGAGGGAGACCAAACCTCCGCTGGAGAGGTGATGTAGACCACGTTGGTCAGAGCAGAGAATCGCTACCGATGGAGAGAGCAATTGCGAGAAGACACGCGGGAATCCCGATTCAAGAAGAACAAGACGACAAAGACTAAAAGGGTGTCTTTGTAGAACAAGAAGGTGAAAGTGGTGATGCCAATGAACCCGCGGAGAACCAAAAGAATTTCCAATTAGTAGACATGATCAATAAATAGATATAGTAGATCCAGCCCTACTCGTTACGTCGCACATAATACATCTCCACCTCCCGCGTCTTCAATTTCCTGCCCACACTTTTTAACTATTAGATTAAAGGGCCTATTGCGGATGTCGTCAACTTTACGACTTTGAGTCGATGTTCAAATTTCTTACTGCGGAAGTCGAGTTTTGTCGATAAATGCATAAATATGAGTGCATTAGTGTCAAGCCGACGTCAAAAATGTAGTTCTGAGCGTGGGGATAACTCACCATCTACTCTCGAAATTTTCGTCAGTTATACTAGGTATTCCGAGCTGCTCCATAGCATTAAATAACTCATTACGGTTCATACTATCGTAAGTATATTTGTAGCCTACTTGGGATGTTTATCTTAAATTCAACAGCCTTTTCTAGGGTTTCTTTGACTACAAATAGCTGGTCTGTTGTGGATCTTCCAGGACGAAAAGACATTGATACTCTCCTAATATTTTTTCCATGTATGGTTGTACTCTATTATAGGGTACACGTGAAAATACTGTGTATGTTGGGTTAAATACTGTTATTCCTCTTAGTTGCTCTCCTTTTTTGGCCTCGTTCCATTCATCAGACATTTCTTTCCATATCCAGATTTCCACTGTTACTTCATGCAATTTTTGAATAGTTTCCTCTCCGCCTTGCTTAATGAGTTCTGCAGGTATGCTGCCAGACCCTGATGCCTTATTATTTTTTAATGTTCGCAATACTTGGCGTACTTCTTCTATGGTAGGGGCTGCTGTGCTGTCATTCTTATCGTTCGCATTCATGTTCTGTACATTTCAGATACCAATGGGCTCTGCTATGGGTTCATTAATAGTAGTTCCTCGAAATGCTCTGTCCATCTAGCCAGTACTTCGTCCTTATTACTTAATATTTCACTAGGATTTATCTTTTTTAAGAAGTTTCTTGCATCATTTAAGCTTGCTGATTCTGTTGGTTAATGTTATATTTTTATGTAATTAAGAGAAAATTAATCTGTTCAAGACTGCCCCTCTAAATGGAAGAAAGTGCAGTGAAGGTATTACAGTACTTCATTTTAGATGCATAGAATTCAACACGAATTCCGTCTTCCATCCAATCTAGAATGAGTTCAAATTAGCACGAATTTCTGTGATAAGATAGTTAAATAAACAGTTACAAACACCCGAAGTTTTCCCTCCAGAACTACGACAGAATGCTTAGTATATGTTTTCTTGAGTCGCTTCATATTTTAATAGCGCTTCACAAAGTGACTAAAATTAATATTTGTATCAGTAATTTGCACCGAACAAAAAAACGTATGAAATTTTAAAACTACTTACATAGAAAATCTGTTTAAAGATCATTGTCACTATCGCCCTCCGTTTATAACATCGACAAGCTCAATGAATTCATTTTTCCCGGACCAATTATATCCATGTCCAAACATAATTCAGTGTATACATACATGGCATCATACTTTACTGTTAGAAAATCAATTACACAAATAATCGTCATTAGTTTCGCATGTAAATAAAACCCAGAAGTTCAATGAGAGTATACTTTTATTTCTCACACCTTTTTTCCCAATTTTTTTTTTTAAATATGTTTTATTTTTTTTCTGGTTAACAAAATCAAAAAAATTCTTGTCAATATTTTTTTCAAAAACAAAAACAAAATTGTTACAAAAGTTTTTTTTTCTTTTTACAAATCCTTCATCATATGTATATATCATCAATAACAATCACCAAAAAAAACCTGCGCTCTTCATTTGTTAAAAGTTGTTAGTCTCATTGAAAAAATTTAAAATGAAAAATATTTTTTTTTGAATTTTTTTTTAGTTTGCATTTTTTTTTATATCAAATAAAAACATTTTTTGTTTTGTTTTTTGTTTTTTTTTTTTTTGCTTAAAAATTCGTTCAGTCCTTCATGTGAATTGGTATCACAAATTTATGTCCAAATGGACTTTTGTACTTAATGCCAGCATCTCGAAAATATTTATCGGGAATTCCAATATTACATAAATATAATTTACCACATGCTGCTGAAATATTGTTAAGTGGTAAAATAGGAAGAATTGAACATTTAATAGTCAAATCTAGGACTCCACATGGTGGTGGATCAATAGCAATAACAGAAGACCTAAGCAGAAGCGAAAAAAATAGAATTTTTTTTTTGTTTTAATATTTAAACAAATTAAAACACAAAAATTTTGCACTCACCTATTGTCAGTAATCCATTTTCTTAGTTGGGGATGTAGATTAGTTGAGCTGACTGATAGTATCACAAGATCAGAGGATGGCAAATCTGTTCAAGAGGAATAATGCATTAATTTTCTTCCATTTACAGTTTTTTTTCACATTAAATTCACCCATTTGCAAATCAGATTAATCCTTTTGCAAATTGAATTCACCTTTTTACAAATAAAATTCACCTTTTTGCAAATCAAGTTCACCATTTTGCAAATTAAATTCATCCTTTTGTAAAAGAAATTCACCTTTTTACAAATCAAATTCACCCATTTGAAAATTAAATACTTCTACATTATATATTACTAGCTGGAGCCCGGGTGCCAATAGTATGGCGTGCGCCAAAACAAATGGGAATCTTTAAATCGCATTTGCACGCACTTGCAATCCCACAACGAAAGTACATCCGAAAAGAAAAGTGTCACTCCGTTCGTTTTGAAAACCGAAATCACCCGCTCATTTATAATCTCCATAACAATTCAACGGTACACTGCCACTCTTGTCGTGGTCAGATGGAGGGAATGTTGCTGCCCGTAAACGAATTTTGAAAGGAAAATTACAACGCACGCTTGTATTTTATTCATACACGATAGTCTTCAGCATTGGAGAATGTGGTGTTAGAAAAAGTAGAGCGTGTCTTTTCTTAACAACAAAATGTATAATAGATTAGATGGTGGGTCGAGCTTGACCGAACCTGGATTTACTAACATTATTATAGAAGTACTTAATTTTCAAACGGGTGAATTTGATTTGCAAAATGGTGAATTTTATTTGCAAAAGGATTAATCTGATTTGCAAATGGGTGAATTTAATGGAAAAAAAACTTTAATAATAATTAATATAATTTACCGTTAAATGAATAAGAAATTTTATTTCCAGTTGCTTTGTACAAATCCAATTCAGTATTTTCCTTGTCAATTTTTTCTGGTTCCCTTAAGTATAGCATAACCTTCAGTCCATGGGAAGCCAAATGTCTTCCTGTTGCAGCTCCGATTTCACTTATTCTATAATAATAACAAAATTTGGTAAATATTTACAATTAATATAAAAAAACAAAAAACTAAAAAAACTGTTTATGATAAATATTATGCTATGTTAATTTAATTATTAACATACTTTGAATTCGGTGGTTTATCGCATACAATTGTGATTGTAGGCCATTGATGGCGGTTATTGGGTGTTAACCGGCGGGCACCGCCAAGAAATAGTATTGCCAAATCAGTGGTCCCGCGTGCTAATATATCACATTGGCGTTCCCAAGTTAATCCATGCTTTTCAGAAAGTTGTTGAATTTTTGAGCGGAGTGATAATGGAATGGTTGGAATGATAAGACCTTCATCTGAAAATCAAATTTTTAAAAATACATTATTTATAGGGTCTTTGCGTTGTTTGTTATGAATAATTTTATGTGGTTGGTGAAATTCAAGGTTACTATTATGAAATTAGAGTCGCTAATAGAAGTATAATTAGATCACCCAAGCCCGGAGGGGTTATAAATATGCGGGATCTGTCCTCCTCATAGGAGGCTGAGTAAAAGGTTGACTACCTTTCGTCCGATTCTTGTTGTGGAATCGAGAAGTTAACCTCTTGTGGTGGGCGAAATGGCTCTTTTCAGTGAACTGGTTCGTTTTGTTCCGCTCACTAAAAAGAACAATTCAAACGATCCGTTCATTCGGTTCCTTTGGTGCACTTGCTGTAATCTTGGTGAAAACGTCAAAACATGGAATGCCCTAAAATACAATTGCAAACACCCTTAGATTTCAATTAAAAACTAGACAAGCCACACACACGTTTCAAAAAATTTGCCTCTGATAAGAATCAATGAATTTCCTAATAAAATCCTTCCAGTTCGCACTCACCTATTTGAAAATGGCTATTTCGAATTAGAGTTGCTTAAACAGAAATTCCAACCCACAATCAACAAACAACCAATACAAGTTCAATGAGAAAAATATTTGGCCCATTATGTACATATATATTCATTGTGATTCATTCATTCGTTCATTTTTTCGGATCATTCAAGTTCAGGTCATTTTATTAGAGACCTGTACATTTGGTTCTTCGTTCATAACACAGTTCAGTATCACTGAATAGTCCGGGAGCCGGTGACCCTGAAAGTCCGGTCCGGTCGAAGTATGTACAGAACTACAGCAGTTAAGTCAGATGGATAGGAGACGGGAAAATGGAACTTGGCAACTACAGGATATTCTAGAGTTGCGAAAGGCAGCATACTTAGCAGTAGGCTTCGTAGTATACAAGTCAATTATAATGTGATAGAGTTCAAGCCAATCAGTGAACGACTATGCTCAATACGACTTCAAACGAAGTTCTTCACCTTCTCAATGAAACGGAGGAGAAAGCGGACACGACAAAGGAAACTTTCTATTATAAGCTTGAGCACGCATATGACACGGCCCCTTCCAATGACATCAAGATGGTGATAGGAGACCTGAACGCCAAAATTGGAAGAGAGAACTGGCACAGATCGACCATCGGAAAGGAAAGTCTCGTCAGCTCAACATATTTCCCAAGAAAGGATATTCACAAATACACATGGCAATCTCCCAGCAAAAGATACTGCAACAAATTGGTCAGAAAGACAATTCCTCAACAATTACATTCTGAGGGCAGAGGAAAACTTTGCGCAAACATGGTATATGTAGAACAAAAGAAAAGGCAAAAGGCACTATAGTCACAGGCAGCGAAGATGTAAAGAAACGGTAGAAGGGATTTTTTAGCGCGCTGCTGAACGCAAATAAAAGCACCAGATATGTACCAGATCCCGTCCGTATGTACCGTCTACAGTATAACGACGACACCAGAAAACACCATGACACCAAAGACACCATGTACCAACCATGGAAAAATTACAGAGCGCCATACAATCGTTAAAAAGCAACAAATCTCCAAGAATTGATAACATCCCAGCAGAGATGATCAACCAAAGAGGCGAATCGCTCTCAGCAGCTATACATGAATTACTATGCTGCATATGGAGGATCGAAAATATTCCTGAAGATTGGGAACAAAGCATTATCTGCCCAATACACAAGAAAGGGGACAAATTCAACTGTGGAAACTATAGAGGCTTATCTCTTTTAAGCACAGTATATAAAATAATGACAAATATAAATAAGGCCAGACTGGAACCTTAAGCAGAAGCCGCAATAAGTGAATACCAAGCTGGATTCAGAAGAAATAGCTCAACAATGGATCAACTTTTTTCATTAAGGCAAATCCTCCGAAAATGCTGGGAGCAAATGTACGCAACAATGCTGGACCTAAACATCCCCTTAAAGATAATACAAGGTGTGCAGTCAGAATACAAGGAGAATTGACGAAGGCCTTCCCGGTCAAGCAAGGCTTAAAGCAGGGCGATGGGCTGGCAGCCATGCTATTTAATCTCTGCCTAGGAGTAATTCACAAAATAAACGTTGATGGGAACGCAACCCTGCTTAACAAATCAAAACAGTTGACAGGATATGCCGACTTCCTTACCAGATCTCCGTCATACCTTAGAGAAATATTCACAGAATTAGAAGATGGAGCCGAGCATATAGGGCTGCAAATAAATGTAGACAAGAGCAAGACTCTAATTCAGTCAAGGGTGGAAAGAAGAAGAAGGAGCCACAATACCACCTGGGAAGAATATAACTTCGAACGGGTAAACGAATTTAACTACCTGGGGTCCACAGTCGGCGAAGACAACGATGAAACGATGGACGTACAAAGAAGAATAAACGCCGCAAACAGAACATACTTCTCACTATTCAGTAATGAAATCGAGAGACATCCACAGAAACCCAAAATAAGAATCTACAAAACCATCACACGTACAGTAGCTACGTATGGATGTGAAGCATGGTGTATCTCCCAGAAATCCGCCGACAAGATGGTTATATTCGAGAGGAAGATTTTCTGAAAGGATATAGGGCCCAATCAATGAAGATAATGCATGGAGAATACGATAGAATCACGAATTGTACGATCTATACAAAGAGTGTAAACTTTCGACACATGCCAAACTACTGCGTTTACGTTGGGCCGGTCATATCCAAAGAATAGTAGGCCATATACTGAGAGGAAAGTGCACGCGCCACTTCTAAGGATTGCGCGCCTATTTGCAAAAAGCTTTTAGGCCACACACTACACGTCCCTTCATGCAGAATAGCGTGTAAGATTTTGAGCTTTCCAAGGAGATGAACAAATCAATAGGAAATTGTTGTCGCTTCGATACTTAGGAGTGTGGCGTGGCGTGTAGAATTTGTAACTTATGAACGTTCCAAGGGCCATTTCGAATTCTTTTGCAGTTATGTTTTCTGATGGTGGTTGATTTATACCAATTTAAGCCAAATGATAAAGGATAACCCTAAAGGGTTAAAACTACCCCTAAATAAAT